>JADLZL010005369.1:0-600000 GCA_015844335.1 Chrysopogon serrulatus
AAAGAATCTCATAACATACAACTACATGAGTAGAAAATATATAAAATCTCATATTATCATAAATAATTAACAATCATAATTCTTGAAATAAAAGAAAATCAATGCAATATTATTACTTACCTAGGCGAAGGGAAAATAAAGCGGTAATTCATTGTTTTATTTGTTTGTGAGACTAATATGGCATCAGAAAAAATTCATTGTTTTTAGTATGGCTTCGTTTTGGTTTCCGTGTATATGAGTAAGTGCCTCACTTGCATCCTATCAAATTTTTATACACATATAGTTAAAATAGGATAATACCGTGTGTTGCATCAGAACAAAACAATATTCGACCACAAATAATACACCGAGAGCTAGTTCAACAATATACCCAGAGCTAGCTCAACGGTAGCAACTGTATCACAGGCAACTCCCAGCCTTTGTAACTCATACTAATTAGTTACAGTAGCGAATCCGTATACTTAATGGATAGAGCCCTATACTGAAGAAAGCCTGATGCTCTGTTCATTATAGTAGTGAATCTGTGTACATCATGGATAGAGCCCTATACTGAAGAAGCATGATGCTCTGTTCGTCAAGCACAATTGCACAAAGGGCTCCCAGAAGTACTTACTGCTTAGCATGTACTCCCTCCGTCCCTTTTTAATTGTCAAACATGCTTCCCAAGAAATAAATCTCGGCAATTTTAATAAATACTAAATATCATCGATTAGTATCATAATTAGTATCATCGGAAAGATCTTTGGATCTAGTTTTTTAACAAAATTGTTTAGAGACATAAATGTTGTGCGTATTTTTCTACAAATTGAGTCAAACTTATGACACGAAAACCCACGACGGCGTTTAAAAAGGGACAGAGGGAGTAGCTATCCCCGGCCTTTCATAAGATGCTAGCGCATGCATAGCAGAGAACTGCACTGAAGCAATGGACAAAGGAACTCCTTGCAGGAGCGTGTGGACCCCCTTTCAATGTGACCCACTCTTCCTCACTTGGTGGTACTGATAAATCAACCAAGTCGACAAGACACTTAGAATTGAATCTACAAAGATGAAGTGTAGTGAGATTTTTTTTATCAAGACAGTTATAAATTGGAAATTGGAAAATGCAGTATACAATCTGTGACCCTTTGAAGCTATCATAACTGTAGTTAAAAATGGGTAATGATAGACCCATGTGTTTCGTTGAACAGAATTAGAGCATTACCTGCAGATAGAATCTGAGGCCTTGTTTAGTTCCATGCAACTTTCAATTGGAATTGCAAGTTTTTCCACTCTCTCTCCATCACATCAATTGTTTCCCACATGTAAATAGCATTAAATATAAATAAAAAATAACTAATTGCACAGTTTGGTTGTAAATCACGAGGCGAATCTTTTGAGCCTAGTTGGGCCACGATTGGACAATATTTACCACAAACAAACGAAATGCTACAGGACTTTACAATCTCTCTCCTCTCACAAATTTATTGCCGCATGTAAAGAGTATTAAATATAAATAAAAAACTAATTACATAGTTTTGTTGTAAATCACGAGGCGAATCTTTTGAGCCTAGTTGGGCCACGATTAGACAATATTTACCAAATAAAAACGAAGTCTTCTGAGACTTTTACCATCTCTCTCCTCAAAAAAGTTTCGTGGAACTAAACAAGGCCTGAGTTAGAGCATTACCTGCAGATAGAATAATGTCAGCAATCCATGCAGACACCTATGCATGTCAAAAGCCACCACTGAGTAGAGATAAAGTCAAATTCATCTAAACATGCATCAATTACACATAAATGTCTGGCCTGCACATACTCTCCCTTTTGGACAAAACCGAAGAAATGGGCATATGCATCTGTAACTGCATGCTCATACACGGGTTGGCTCTTGCTGAGGATTCATGCAGCAATCTTGTCACTTTAATCTTCAACTATTTTTTGAAAAATGGGTCCCAATAGTATGTCCAATTCTGCACTACTTTCTCTCAACTTATCTTTAGCTGAATCCCTTCACAAATCAATGAAGAGGTAGATAATACGAATGAGCACAAGCCCACAATTTTCAATAATCAAATTGAGCCAATTTAAATAACACAGGTTCTAGTGCTCCCAGGATTTGCATCCTCCTCACATCTGGATAGCTGGACCTGACGTTGCTCTCCCAGCACAAATGGCAAATGCTCTCAAAGGCCATCAACTTGTTACACATATACTCACATGTCATTATTCCCATGGTGCACGCTTCAACAGCAGTAAACCAATCTTTACACGCACCCCAGGAAACCACTGCACAAGAAGCAGCAGCACAGGAACAATTGCATTTTTTTAGAACCATTTTAGAACCTGTGCAATTGCATAAGCAGAAGAAGTAGCAACAATCAGGTCGGTGTCAGAGTGGAGAAGGGATAATTACTGATGTCATATAGGGCGAGCATAGCGAACTCGATCCACGCCTCAAGCCATATGGTGAGGGCACACGCTGCTCCCAGATCATCATCTGAGATCTGCGCGATTGCAGCAGGCGGATGCAAGGCCGTGGCGGCCTGCTGTGACTCGACCGCAGAGAAGGCACGCGAAGCAGCCGCGCCGCGCGACTGCCGCCGGCTGCAGCCACACTGCCCCGGGCGGCAAGAGCTCGCAGCTACGGATGTAGCGGCAGGGATGGCAATGGAGATGGCAGAGGGCAGGGCGGACTCGGCTGCGACGCGATGACGGCAGGTGACAGCGACCCAACGCACGACGGCCGAGGTTAGCAGCTGCGCGAGGGTGGGCTGTAGGGCGAGGACTGCGGGATTTGGAGCAGAGTTGTCGAGGACAGATCGTGGCCGTCGTGTGCGAGCGACGGTTCCGTGGACGCGCGACAAGCTGGGTGATTAGCGCCCAGCGGGGTCATTAGCGGGGCAAGCGGGGTCATTAGCAGGGATACGATAACATTTGCTTCTTTTTAGTGGTAGGATAATGCCTTGATTTTGATGTAAAAAAATATTCCAAAGCAGTAAAGTCTATTTTAACCATGAAATGTTCCAGCTAGCAGTGGAAACTGAGGGCATCCTACCGAAACTGACTGTTAGAAAAACAAAGAGCAGGTTGTTTGAGCACCACATCAGAAAAGTTGCAAAGCCCTAACTCTAATGCTGCCTAAGACAGGTACAAGTATCAAGAACCCCACACCAATGGGCAATGGACCAAGGAAATAATATATAGAAGGATCGAGCACACAGCTTACAGCACGCATGTACCAAAACAGTGAAGTGACGGTGTAAAACGGAGTCAAATGAACCCCGACCTTGGCAAACTTCCAATTGTATCCTATCATCCCCCACGCGCCGCACCAAAGAATGGGGCAGGTAATAAATTATCACAGAAGTGAACACACGATTTGGATAGCACAAAATCAAATCTCAGCGGCGACGCGCACACCTAGAACGGCGCATCAATCACATGAGAGCCGGAACCGCTGCCGGCCGCGGCCCCCTAAAACCCTCCGATTCCCCTTGGAAAAAGGGTAGAAAAACCTTATCACCCTGGACGCCTGGACCCAGCCGTTCCCGTGACAGCGACGCCGCGAATGGGAATGGAGGGAAAGTGAGCGGAGGAGGCGTACGGAGGCGACAACCGAACCCGTGTCCCCACCCCGCGCCCCAAAGTCTCCCACGACCTCGGAGCCTCCACCCAGCGAGCGGACCCGCGCCGCGCCGGGCCCCGAATCCCACGAACCCGCGCCAAATCGAGACGGAGCGGAGGAGGAAGGAGAGGGGAAGGGAAGGAAAAGAAAAATCTCACCTCGCGTGCTCCACCCTCGTCCGCTGCGGCTGCGGCTGCGGCTGCCGCTGCTCCCGTGTTCTCTTCTGCGGGCGGCGCGGAGACCGGAGAGAAGGGAGGTGGGGCCGGTTTCAGCCAGGGCGGCTTGCTGTTGCCTGCTGCTGCTTCGTGGCGTCCTTGCACACTGTGCTGGGCCGGGCCGCGTGGCGTGCTTGGCGTGTGGGCGCTCTACTTCACTGGCCGGTGGGACCGGCCGAGCAAGGCGTATGTGCCACGGTGTCCTTCGGGGCCTGCCTTGCTCGGCCTGCATCCCATCAGCCCATGGCAGGCCATCCGACTTCTTACTTCATAGTATACGTAGATGGCCTCCAAGTCGACCACGTCTCATTTTTTTTCGCAATCCAAATCAAATCAAATAGTATAAATTATGCTCCATCTATCCAAGAATATAAAGGTATAATTGAAGACTTCATTTTTAAAGAATACTACTCCCTCCATCGTCTTTTATAAGAATTTTCTAGCATAAAAAGTTTGACCACTCGTTTATTTTAAATTTTTTTTTTTGCAAAATATCATTTCTTTTGTCATCGTTTGTTTTATTATTAATAAAAGAAAATTAAGAATGATTTAAATTTTTCTAATTCTCCATAAATTTTTTTTTAAATAAGACGAGTGGTTAAATTTAAGGATAGAAAAAAGTCAAATATCTTATAATTTGGGATGAAGAAAACAGGAAAATGATGCTTTTAGGTAGAACGTAAGGTCAGTTTATTTGTTGCTTAAGTATTTTTGTATTGTTTTAGCATCAAGATTTGATATGTTCTAGGTACTGTAAGAACAACGCATATTTGAAACTTTATAATCAAGTAAAATTATGCTTTTGTTTCAGCTGGTAAGCAGAAAAAATAAGTCAGTTCAAGACATGTGGCCTCAGAAGCCGTATCACCACTGCGGTACACATGGAGGAATTCATCTCCCTTTGGATCAGGATCCAATCTATACAGCTATAGCCTGGGGTACGTGACACCATTGTTTGACGCTGGACAGCCGATGGATCCTACTCTTGTTCGGCTTACATGATTCAATTCAGAGGCTCACATCCTACTTTCAAGGGCAGTCTTATCTAGAAGGCCAGGGCGGAAAATAAGTGCAAAATCTTTGTTTGGATCCTAGTGCAAGAGAAGGTGCTCACTGCAGACAACTTGCAAATAAGAGGATGGCCTCACCATGAAACCTGCCTCCATCTCTCCCTTCTCTGTCCGTTCACAAAGGCGGTATAGAACACAGTACTGAACTGGGAGAATTTTGATAGCCGAGTCTTATAGAGCACCAATGGCCGTGCCCACCTAGCCACTTGGTGGGAGGAAGCTGCAGCCAAGATCGTCAAGACGGAAAGGAGACGTTTCAACGGTGTGCCTATCTATACTACTTGGAACATTTGGAAGGAAAGAAACCGAAGAATTTTCAACAATGTCCAAGAATCAGTGCTATAGGTCACTGCAAGGATAAAGGGCATTGTGCAATTTAAAAGGCCGGTAGAAGCAGAGAGTTAGCGGTCATATGCCTTCTTTCGTTTTCTTTGTCTGAGCCCCCCTCCCCCTGGCTTATGTGAGACTGTGCTGCTGTCTCAGTGTCCGGCTAGCCGGATCATATATATTTCTATATGTTCCCAAAAAATATATATATATTTCTATATATAAACTTATTTTTTTCTCTCCTTACTTAATTGATAGGCAGAACTCCTACTGTTTTCCTTTAAAAAAAAAACTAAACCCAAGTGTAATAATAATATCCTTGTGTGCTTGTACAAGAAGGTTCTGTCATTGTTTATCCTTAATAATGAATTAAATGCTCAAAGCTATGCTACAGACCAATACTTTTTTGTTGGATTTTTCCAGTCTGAATTGCATATATGCGCTTGACAGATATAGTTCTTGGCCGATGTTGGTGTGTTTGTCTTCCAATCGTTCCATGACATTCCAATATCGATATCCCAGTATTTTAGTTCCTTATCTAATATAATTTGTGTGTCAAGAATGATATTTCATATATATTTTAACGGGGTCACAAGAGAGGTCGAGTATTCAAGCCTTTAATTCTTTCGGCAGTACAAAAGATTTGGTGTGGAACTCATAGAATCTGCACCATTATTAGCATCCCCTCTATAAATAGCAATGGTTTCACCGTGGCACAGCCAATGCTAGCACTGCAACGCATGATGAGGTGAAAAAGAAGAGGAATGGTGAAAGTTAAGAAGTTGCTGTGGTGTTTCCTCTTGTGGGAATAGGAGGCATAAGGGAAGCAGTTATCTGCAGTCGAAAATATCAGTTAGCACAAGTGTTTAGTACGGCGATGGTATCCCTGCCGTGACCAAGAATCAGTATCTACACCTGTCAATGTGGAGTATGATAAAATCTGGTAACCTCTGGTGCATGTCGATTTATTGTTTATGATTGAAGTGGACGGAATCCAAAAAGTGATTTAGCAAGGAGTGTCCATCCTGGACAACCATGCCGAGCCAAGGCCCATACACGTCGTATCCACTGACTCAATCCGCACCCATTACAGAAATTTATAGACCAATAAAATCTAGGCCAAGAGCTTCATCTAATTTTGCCATCAATTGCAGCATTCAATGGAGTAAAATACAGAAACAATTGGAGGAAAGGCACTTATCACATAATGAACTAGGCAAAAAAAGTTTCCTGTGGTAATTTTCTAACCAGATTATGTCCAGGAATTCCATGCCTTGCTATACTGAATTTGGAGTTTTTATGGTGTGTGTCAACTCAAGACAGACCGCTGAATCATTAATAGGGTCATTGCAGAATGTATTCTTATTAGACTGCATTACCAATGGGTTTGAACAAACTGAAATCTAGTTTCTATGATATGATAAAAAAAGTTATCATAAAAACTCCAAATTCTTATCATACAATATATACATCAAAGTTGTTTTCCGGCCATGATATGATAAAAAAGTTTACATTGGATATGATTCTAATAATTATTTTTACTTAATTTCAGAGCGCTAATGTCTCTTAGCGCTCTAAACTCTAGCCTCTCTAAGGGGCTATCTGCATAGTGATATTTTTCCTCCGTAGGAATGATTTCTTTCATGATAAATGAGTACAGGTCCTCAACTATTCTATATAGAGTTTTCTCGATGAAGTTTTTTGATATGGTTTCTTGATATGTCTGAAAAGAAAGTTTACAAACATAATATATATATTTCCACATGTCTACAATATATTTGCATCTTTAACGACATAAAATATAGACATAACAATTAGTTGTACCTTATTAGGGTTCTTGATGTACTGTCCGTCCGTTCTCATGAACTCACGCACGTAGAATCTACAGTGCACCAACCGGTTGGTTGCTTGCCACATAAAGGGCATCTAGTTATTTACTTGCAACATCGTCTTATGTACTATACATGCATGATATGGATTCATAAATTTATGTACCAGTCACTCATGAAATATGTTCAGTGCCTCCCCCTTCTTGGACAAGTCATACACCCCACCTCTTAACTTATAGAATCTATATATCCTATGATCTCAAAAAGAATAAGCTAGTAATTCTTAAACTCTCATCAGTAAAAGGATACATGCTTATGTTGGCTTACCGTTCTAAAATAATCATGAATTTTGCATATCTTTCAAAACTGAAATCTGCAGAGTCAAAGACCAGCACCTTCTGTCCCTAGAATAAATATTGAAGCATATCCAGTGGTCGTTGCACGATCGGACCAGAATTGTTATGCGTGTGTACTTGAAGAACTAACACCTAGGTGATTACAACCAAGAGCTGCAAGCTCATGCACTACTTTATTACAAAACAAAGGGCATGCCCGAATACTACAGCTATCAAATTCACTTGCCATGACATGCTTGATCTCCATAATGACTCCACCCATCGCAGATAATCTGTGGTCATCATCTTCCATTGCTGCCATTACCAGAGTAGCATTGGTCTCCAGGATATAATTCTGGCACTGTCCAGAGGTCCCGCTTTCTTCAGGCCTGCAAGGCATCCCAGGAGCTCTGAATGGAAAGCATTCAGGAGAATTTCTTTCTTTCCGGCTCCTGCTGTGACTACATTGCCCTGGTCATTTGTGACAACATATCCCCAGCATCCTATCATTCTATTGCTGTCAAACACACCATCAGACTTTATTTTAACCACTCCTTCTGGTCTCTCCCATCATTTGAACTCACAGTTTTCCGCCAATAGTGTGTTGCCATTTTCCTTCAGAGATTAGGTCAGCATGAAAGGCACTATATATGCAATTTCAGCTGCTCCACTACTTCTCTGAATTTGTTCCGCTCCCCCCACCAGAGCCATAGCAACTTCACCACTGCCATTTGCTTCTTAGAGATTTATCGTGGTGTACTGTAGTCAAATAATAATCAAATAAATCTAAAAAAACGTTTTGACGCTTACCTATTTTTAGCAAGACCATAGTACGTGGATAAAGCAATACCATATTACGTGGAGAATCACAGTAAATAAGAACAATAACTGGAATAATGCCTGTCACCTCGGCTTTACAAACCGTTGGATATTTCTGCAATCAAAGAGTTTGTTCTTCTGGCAGTAATCTCCAACTTCGGAGCCCGATCCTATACCAACCATAGGAAGCAAATAGCAAAGCGAAGCACGCACATGACATAGTATGGTTCTTTTAGCCTCTACATTTTTTTTTTTTGTGAAACGATAGATTTGGAAAGAGTGGGAAATCACAGACACGGATCACTGAACCAATTGAATCGTCGGCATCGCAAAGTAGACTGCAATACCAAAAACAAATTGTTGGAAAATAAGGATCATCGATGGAACCAAGTGGCCTAGGACTCACCTGCGCATTAGTATCCAGCCAGTAGAGGGATGGGCCCCAAGGGCTGGGCTCAGCGTCGGAGGCGCCCCAAAGGGCCGACGATGCAGGGATGAGAGGTGGCCACCACCCAATCGTAGGACGCCGCCACGAACAACAAAAGAAAACAATATATTTTATTAAAATAAAAATTAACATAAGGGTGTAGCAATATTGCTGTGCGTATATGCTAGTGTATATGGTTTATTGTGAACGAGGCCCAATGGCTCCAGAAGTGGATTCCCCTTCTGGTCTCATTGCTATCACGGCCCCACACTCTTGTCGCTGACAAGTAGCCCCCAATCGATGCACTGATTACACAAACGAATTCCTGTATTTGTTCGCTTTGTTTTCTACCCCCTCCATTCCAAACTATAAAGCGCTTGAATTCTTTTATCTCAAGTTTGACCAGTATTCAAAAATTTATGCAAAATATCACTTTGTTTACATAATTTTTTTTTAATAAGACAAGTAGTTAAATTCAGATTAAAAAACCCAAATATCTTATGATTTGAGATAAATAGAGTTTTTTTTTCCCTCTCGACGCCTTGTTTCTCCACATCCAGGAGCTACAGTCTCAGTTCAGTGTGAATATTTTTTTTATTTTTAACCTATTTTCCAAAGTAAATCTAAAACTAACACTGTATGCAAAGTAATTTTAAAACTAACACTTTTTGCCGCGCCATACAGGTCTGCGCGGCAAATACACTGTGCCGCGCCATGCATGCCGGCGCGGCAAACAGTGCCAGCGTGGCACACAGGATCCGGATGGTGACGTGGCAACTGACGTGGCTGCTGATGTGGCTGTCTTTTTGCCGCGCCATGCATGGTGGCGCGGTAGGCGGTTTGCCGCGCCACCATGTACGGCGCGGCAAAGGTCGGTATAAAATCTGGCCGCGCCCTTTCCTCTTCATTCCTCCCCTCTGTTTCCTGCTCGAGCCCTCGTCGCCTGCGGGCGCCTAAGGGGTTGCGAACCCCCACTTCTCCCTCGTTCCCTGTTGATCTGCTTTAGGAACGTTGTGGTGAGCTCCATTAGTCGTGTTTTCTCGCTTTCCTAGTTAGTTTGAGGTAGTTATTGGTTGTATGTTTGTAGATATTTGTTGCATTGTTTATATAGTTTATATTGTTCTTGTTCATTACAAAAAATAGTGCGTTGGCTAAATCTCTTCATAATGTGTTGAGTTTAGATGGGAGAATGGTATCGAGAGGACTTGTGGCGGAAAAGAGGTCGTCCAAAAGAATTCTACTATCAAGCGTCTAGCAAGGACGGTCCCGTTCCTCCTGATCTGCCTGTTCCAAATTGTGACTGTGGTCGCCCGGCAGATGTGTTTCAATCTAGGGACCCAGAGACCGCTGCACGTTGCTTTTACACTTGCAGTAGTTGTGTAAGTTATACCCAGTTTATTGTGTGTTCTTGTAATAGTTGTAAATGTACTAACAATATTGTACTACTATTTTTGTAGTCCTACAATAGGTGTTGCTTCTTTCAGTGGATCGATGGCCCTGACAAGTTTGATCCAAGGTACCTAATGTTTGACGATTGGTGGAGAGGTAGACATCCTCGTGAGCATTTTGAGCGGTGGGTTCCACCCCCACCTAACCCCCAAAGACCGACGGCGGAGGAAAAAGAAGTAGCCACGGCAAGACGATTGGAGACGCCACCTCGTTGCCATTGCGGAGACTATCTTTGTGGTGACACCAGATCGTCCGATGGAGTTTCGTTGTCCCAATACCTATGAAGTATGTGTAAAGTTAATTTATACAAATTAAACTCTTTATTTTGATTACACTAACGTATGATCTTGCAGCGTTCTGTGATTCCAAAGTGTCGCTTCAATGAGTGGTTGTATGGCCCGAAGTCTCATTGGCCAAAGGAAAAGGTGGAGAAAAAGAGGACAATTGTCCTGGACCACACAATTGCGGATAGTGATAGACTTGATGGAGGGAAATTGTGTAAGTGTGGTGTAAAAGCAAACTATGGCTTAGTTCCCTTAGGTCTTGGAATAGGCCACTGGTGTGGGCATATGGTTGACTATGAGGAGGTTCGTTTTGTCTTTTACAATATCATTGTACAAACTAAGTTACACTAGTGTACTCTCGTTCTTCAGTTATACTGAATTGTTAATTTGTACAGAGCACCCGAAGATGTAGTTGGGAGCCTTACGAAGGAAAACATGAGGTGATGGACGAGATAAGAAAGAACCAAATCATGGGTCAGAAGATACGTTGTGGTTCCCAACTTGTTGATTCGTACATCAAAGAGCGGAAAGCGGCCATGCTTAAGCATGCAAGACAAATGGGGTATAAAAACCCTGTTCAGGTTGAGTTCAGAAAGTTGAGAGAGATAAAGGAGAAGCGGGACTTAGAACTTAAAGCAACGGAGATGGCTAGAGTAGAGGAGAAACATCTGGAGGATCTTGTTGCTGCACTTTGTGCGAGTGAGTGGATCAATAATTTTATTTGTAGTAGATGATATATATTATTTCTCGGATCGTAACATCTTCATTATTACGCATGTAGGGATTGGATGTACCGGTGACTATGCTGCAGAGGTTGCCCGTTCGGGGTACCTGCAAAAGGTGGCTGAGGCTGCGGAGAAGAGGGCAGCAGAGGCGGAGGCGAACGACGCAGAGGATGACGACGATTCGAGGCTTAGCGAGCTGATCGCTCTAGTAGAGGCTGACTTGAAGGCTGATTTGCAGGCCGATGAGGACGATGATGATTCGAGGCTTACTGAGCTGATTGCTTTAGCAGAGGCTGACTTGAAGGCCCAGGCAGATGAGGACGCCTTTATGTCACAGGCGGCGGATGAGGTGGAGGCCGCTTACTACCAGCAAAAGGCATATGAGGCTGAAGTTGGCAAGAGTAGGCGAGGCAAGGAGGTTGTGGTAGAAGATTGGGATTCAGATGACGAGTTGCTTAGTGATGTTCCATCTGACTATTCAAGTTCTTTGTAGGCATGGATTCGGTGCTGTCATGTATTCAAGTACTCTCCCTAATGTCATGTTGTATTTAGTTGCATTAGAACTATTTCATTTATATGAGGGAAGCACTGTGGACCTGCACTATTATTATATCATATGGTCTTACTAAATGAGTTCGTAAAATTGCATTAAATGACATCGCAAATGTCAGCCTGAATAAGTTGCAAAAAACTGGTGCAGAACTGCAAGGCTCAAATATGGAAACTAAATCGCATGTGCCGCGCGCCCATGGCGGTGCGGCATAGTTACTTTGCCGCGCCACGGGACATGGCGCGGCAAATACGCTCTGGCGCGCCGCCGTTGATGGCGCGGCAAATTCCGGTTCCAGTTGCCGAAAAAACAGCCAGTGTTTTAGCAATAAAAATCTGCAACTGTTTAGTCATTTTGCAGTCATACATGAGCATACATTCGCAAGAACATAGTAAACAAACAGGACGAACCATGACAATGGAAGTTCCAGATAAAAGTAAATAGTCATGTCAAACAAAGTAGTCGTGGTGGCGATACAAAGCATACAAGTGTTTCAATATTACATAACCAGTCTGATACTTCCTGCTCGCATCTAGAATCCCTACAACACAAATCTAGTTGGGGGTGTACGGGTTCCGTGGACGTCTACGTCGCTTCGGCTGCGACAACTGCATGTTGGGAGTGTACGAAACGTCCGTGCGATCCCGTTGGCGTCCGATCCGTCGCGTGTGCTTTGTGCCACACCAATCTCCTGCAATTTTGTTTCAACATTAGTTAGTTGTAATTAAGTCAGGATGTATCGATGTTATTAAGTCATTAGACGAACCTCGCCCTCCTCCTGAGTGGGAAGTGGCGCTCCTCCGAGCTGTGACATCCCAACCACCTCCGCAGGCCACTCACTCCAACCTGTGTGGCCGCTGTCCGGCTGCACGTAGGCCACGTGGTCCCAGGCAGAGTCGACCACTGGCACCTGCTGAACGTGCTGTGTGCCACTAGTACCCTGCAATGTTGGGAGTACTTTTATTAAGGGTTGTGTACTCTAATGAATTAACCAACTGAACTATGTTAAGGGTTGTTTACCTGCCCGCCTTCCTCGTATCCCCCTGTGAACTGGTAGCCATGTGCACCTTGGTCATCGACGAAGAAGTCGTCAAACCAGTGTTCGGAGGCTTCTGAAGGTGAGCGAGGACCTGAACTCACAGCTGTACCCTTGCCGTGGGGGGGAGCCGGTGTGCGGCCACCCGAAGTCCCTCCCGCAGGAGTGGCCGCGGAGCCTGCAGCTGTAGGCACGGAGCTCGACTCAGGAACAAACTGTGGAAGGTCCTGCAAGTCTGGAGCCTCCCATGGTGTGTCCACGCACCCCAGCTTCCTCGCCATCTTCCTACACCCCCTCTGAATTTTCTGTAAATCAAAGTATGTATATAGGCATGGTTAGATGATGTGAATTGAAGACCTTATTGTGTGAAACAAAGTGAGATGAAAAATATATAATAACCTTTAGAAAAGCGTGCAGCGGGCCCTGTCGCTAGCCACGGCACTCGTGCAGTAGTTTAGAGGCTTCGTTTGAGTACCTTGTCAGGTTTGTGGCCTGCAAACACAAAAAGTTAGTAACTTAGGTCATAAATGGATACGTTCGTAGGTGAAATTACTAAACTTTACCACGTAAGTCTGAATCGGTGCCCTCTCTATTCCGTAGCCCATCCTTGTGATGATGTCTTCATCATGTACTGTATCCCCCTCGTCAATCTCGTCGTCTAGTGGGTCATCGCAGTAGGGGGGTCTAATGTGGATGCGCACAGACCTGTGCAACCACTGGAGGTACTCCTCGAAGGCGGCCTGGTCGTAGGGCTCCATCTCGTCTGGATCTTTGTGCTCCCTGTGCTCCCAAGTCAGCAGGTACTGCTGGTGCTTCGCCGCCCAATCCACGGGGTTGGGGCACCTTTTTTGCCGATCAATCCTGCAAAAGTAGACTCATTATGGTTCACGTGTAATCCATGATGTAATAAATGAAAATACCTCACAAGTAGTCGCGTTTTGGCATACTTGTGCAAGTCAATGCTGGTGCTGTAGAGAGGTGGTGGTGCTAGCGGCCTCTTTCCAAACTGGCGTCGCACCCTGGCCGGAAAGTGCATCTCCACCACCGCAAAGAAAATCATGGGCCCATCAACACACCACTCCGTCTTCTCGGAGCGTGTCCTGGGACTTAGGCCAAGGCCCGTAACCCAAGGCTCCCATGTCATCTGTGAATTGAAGTTATCAGTATTATGTAGCGATAGAGGCATCTCCAACAATAGCGGCATTGCAACTTACGTGGTGCTGGCCTAGGACCTCAAGCTGGTCGCTGTAGTCCCTGTAGCGGCGCTGCGGTCTACCCGTGACTGGCTGTGCGTGCTTCCAAAGCAGAAGGGCACAGGGTCCCTCGTTCTCGTAGTCCCACTCCTGAAATTGGCAAGTGTTAGATTTCATGTAGTAATTTATTTTATGCAAAGTAACACAAGTAGACGAACGTACCTCCCATACTTCCACCACAGGCCTCCCAACAGGCAGACGCTCCTAGGACCAAATCTGGAGGAGGTAACAAGAGCCACCCAAGCAGGAAGAGGGCTGCTGCCTTGTGCAGGCGAGACACAGCCGTCGATACTGAGCCAAGGCCGTAAACAATTTGTCCCCCCAATCAGTATCCAAAGAATGTTCTCCCACGGCTGTCTGAGAATCTGTAGGAAACACCAGGAGATGGTGTTTCCTGACGCGTCTGGAAGAAGAAAAGCTCTAATGAAATGCCACAGCCACACCCTGGCGTACTTCTCCACCACCTCGTCGGCTGCATCAAGAGGGCACATGTGAAGTTTTCCTTTAGCCACAAAGCATCCACCCCTGAAGTTTTCCTACACATGGATAGATACAATTAGTTAGTAAATACAACCTCATGCAATACTAAGCAATGTGCAAAGTGCACTATTTATCTTGTCATACTTACTTGTTCCGCTTCAGTTTGTCAGAGTCTGGTGCAATGCCACACAAGTCCTGTACCTCCTCGAGCCAAGTGTTGGTATCAAGCGTACCGGTGACTGGAAGGCCCCCCAACCGAAGGCAGTAGATGTGTGCCACATCCTGCAGTGTCACGGTCATCTCGCCAAACCCGAAGTGGAACGTGTGGGTCTCCTGACGCCACCTGTCCACAAGTGCGGTGAGTAGTGACGGGTCGAGTGGAGGAAGCCCGGCATTGACGCACCGAGCAAGCTCAAGGAAGCCGGCACGCCGTATGTACGGCGCGTAGCGTTCGTCCCAACTGTGCCCAAAGTGGGTCCGAACCCGCAGAGGCACCAAGTGCGCGAGGGCTGCCCCGTCAGAGAGGACGTGGGCTCGGTGAGCCTCGTCCAGCTCACGGTCCAGCACCGGGAACAATGGATGTGGAGCCATCCTGTTTGAACAAAATGTAAACAAAAGTTAGACCTTGGTTAGTGACAAAGGGTATAGCATAATAGAACATAAACAAGTAAACAGGACGAACAACTCAGTAAGACATGAAAACAAGAACAAATTTAAAATTAACAACAAGTAATAAGGTGCATGGCAAATGGAACTTAGATGAATACTGAAATCATAACAATATTTATAGTAACAAAGCTAATAATATCAAATACCTGACTACTACTACTGCCACGAGGTTGATGTCTATGAAAGCGTGCATTGTGTCCAGGTTCATGGCAAGTGGAGCATAGATTCTGTGAACGAGTCTTGATCAAAGTCACCACCACCATACATGTCATTTCCATATCCTCTCATGGCATCCATATCCCCTTTAAGACGCTTTTTCTTTCTTCTACCCTTCCCAAGTTTCTTTAGATCAGGATTCGGTGCATAGTCTTCCCCGTGATAAGAAGGCCATTGCGAGGGGTCAAGGTAAGGCTCAAAGGCACTCTGCCATATGTTGATTGTATTCTGCCGGAGGTATATAGGGGACATGTATGGAGGAGCTTGGTAATCAAAACCACGCGCTCTACATGCAGCGATCATGTGAGAGCAAGGTGCATGCATAATTTGAGGCACATTGCAGCTACACTCTACTTTCTGAAGATCAACACGATAATTACGTCCACCATAACGTTCTCCACCTAGTGACATGCCTCCCTTGCCTCGAACATTGTAGATAAGCCTACTAGGTCCATATCCCTCAACAGTTTTCCCCAGACTTTGCCCATTTTTACGCATTGTCAAGGTGCTCGATTACCGGCCTTTCCCCAAGGACCTTTCTCAGTCATGCTTCGTTGCGCAAGTTCCCACCTATTCACGAAGTACTCATTGCACTTGCGAAAAGAGAACTCAACAATTCTAGACACCGGCAAAGCTCTAACTCCTGCGAACACACGGTTGAAAGATTCAGAGGAGTTTGTGGTCATGATGCCATATCTAAAACCACCCTCATCAAATGCTAGTGCCCACTTCTCCTTTTGGTCCATCTGTCCCTGAAGCCACTCCTTTCCTTCTCTATTAAGCATGGTATCTAATTCTTTTCTGGTTTCATCAAACTCGTGCTTCGCATGCGAACACAAAGCACAACGCCTTCACCTTCTCAGATACCTCTTTCTTCCGCTGTCGACGCCAGAAGTTGGCGGCAAAGTGGCGCATACACCACCGATGCACGAGGGGAGGATGTCCTTCAATATGTTCCTCCGCAGCACTTAGTAGGCCTGCATGACGATCCGATATCAAACAAATCTGCCTAGAACATCCAAGCACAAATACACGCAGAAGACGCATGAACCATGACCAAGACTCAAGGTTCTCGCCCTCAGCCAATGCAAATGCCATAGGGACTATCTGATCCTCCGGATCCACTGAAGCTGCCATCATCAACACACCTCTATACTTGCCAGTTAGGAAAGTGCCATCAACAAGTATCACCGGATGACAGAACTGAAAGGCAATGACACACTGCTTGAAGGCCCAAAACACATGTCGCAAGACACGCTTCCTTGCACCGGTTTCTGGGTTGAAGAAGTACCTATTATTGGGGTCTATGAACCACTTTATGCTGGGGTTGTAATAAGACATTGCACATAATATCCGGGGAACGTGGTTGTACGCTTCTTTCCAACTACCCCATCGAATTGCAAGTGCAATCTGTTTCGCTCGCCAAGCCTTCCCATACTTCACTTCGTAACTACAGAACCCAAAAATGGAACGAATAAGCAGTGATACCGAAACATCAGCATCTGCATCAACGAGATACAATATGCGACGAGCAAGATATCTTGCCGTGAGCTGCGGATGAAATTCCTTGCCCTTGTTTGATAGACATGTGTGTGGTTGGACCACTTTAGTAATCTTCCACTTTCCATCGCTCTTCCTCTTCCTCGCATTGAGCCTCCACATACAACCGGCCTTACGAATCACATGGTACCTAAGCTCCCTGTCAGAATGAGTCACCGTGTACGGCCTATGATGGTGCACTGCATAGTCCTGAAGAAATAGCTTCAACTCCTCCATACTGTTGAACATCATCTTCTCACGAATAATGGCACCATCCGAACCTTCAAACTCATGCAATGGTCGGTGGCACATCTGCAAGCCTGTGTCACACACTCCCATATGTGCCATACTCACATCCCTGTATGTTGGAACCGCACGAACAGGCACGTTGACAGAGTTCAGCTGAAGTAACTCAGACTGACTGTAACGTGGTGGTGGAACAAACTGCTGTGCTACCGTGAGCCGCTCCCATGAATCATAACGGACTTCATCATCTTCAACTTCATGTACTAGTCTACCCTGTACCATTGGCATCTGTGGTTCCAGTACATTGCGAGGACGCACCGCAGCAACTGGAACAGCAGCAACTGCAACAGCACCAACCGGGATTGGTTGAGCCAACATAGGATCAACCGGCATACCATGACCTACCACATCAGGGACAACAGGTGCTTGGCACAATATGTCACGGTCATCATCTGAATCATCAGAGTCACTGCTGTCATCCTCTTCAACAATTGTTGCCTCCCGTTGCACCTCATCTTCTTCCTCAAATTCATTGACATCAAAATCATTTGATATACAGCCTAGTGACCACGGAACCTCCTGAGTCAACTGACCATCCAAGTCCATATTAGAGGGGGCTGCATCCACATCCACACCAAAGTCCGCCTCCTCACCCTCGGACTCATCATATGCATTCTCATCCATCTTCCGCAAACCATCTTCCACCACAACCCCTGCCGTTGTCACATTTGATGCGGCAACCAGCCTTACATATCGCTCCCAAAAAGCCTGGTTGCGCAAAGGCACAAACAGGTAGTGGGGCCTAGTCTTCCCGCTATCATACCTCCCCTTCAACTTAAAACGACCATCAAACTTCTCCTTCACACGCAGCACAAGGTCCCTAAGACTAGGAGGTTCATCAAATAACTCCCATTCTTCTGACATGTCCTCAAACACACCATCTTTGTCCCTAACACTTCCTCCATACACCAACCGCACTACACTGTCCATCTACACAACAATCCCAATATATTCTATTAGTCGTTGTCACTGAAGAATTATATATTACACTTAATAATAACCTGTCTACACCTAACTAAAATGAAATATATTTCATTACACACATTATACCAATAACCAATTTACATAACCTAAATACAAACCTAAATATCTAATTACTCACATTTTTAGCTAATTTATAAAACCGAAAACAACCTAACCACATAACCACTACCAATAAATCTAATACTAACTAAATTATATAACCTACTTACACTATCTAATAACTATAACTAACTAATGCTAACTATAACCTACTTACACTATCAATTTGCAAACAATCATTGAGTTGGGATTTACCTTCCCTCCTTCACCCGAAAGCGCGAGCCAAAGAAGAGCACCACCGAAAGCAAAGACCAAGCGGGAGCAGCAGCCGAGGGCGGGTTGCGACCAGAAGAAGACGGACGGCCGGCTCACGGCACACCGGCCGCAGCCGGAGGGGCCCGCCTCAAAGCGCTCCGCCGAACAGTGAGGGGCGGGCGGACGGGCGGACGGGGGGGCAGCCTGCTCAAGGGGGGCGGGAAGGCGGCGGCGGACGGGCGACTCGGGCGGGCGGCGCCGCCGGACGACGGCTCGCAAGGCGGCGACGCTGGACGACGACGGGCGGGCGGCGGCGCCGGCCGAGCAAGGGGCGGGCGGCGGCGGCGGATCCCGAGGGCGGGCGACGGGCGACCGCACGGGGCGGCGGATCGAGGTAAGGGCGGGCGGATTCCGCGCACGGGGCGGCGGATCCGGGGCACCAGGGGGGCGCGGCCGAAGATCACCGGGCGGGCGGCGCAGGGGGGGAAAACGGTGCGGCGGCGCGGATCGGGAAGAATGAGGGAGAGAGAAAGAAGGAAGGGGGCCGGGCGTATACCCCGTACTTGCCGCGCCACCCGTGCCTCGCGCTGCAAATACACTATGCCGCGCCGCCATGCATGGCGTGGCAAAGGACGGCCACATCGATGCCACGTCACCACCGCTGGATTCTCGCGGGCCACGCCGGGCATCGTTTGCCGCGGCATGCATGCATGGCATGCATGCAGTGTGTATTTGCCGCCAAGCAGTCCGTGTGGCGCGGCAAAAAGTGTTAGTTTTAGAATTACTTTCCATACAAAGTGTTAGGTTTAGAATTACTTTGAAAAATGGGTTAAAAATAAAAAAATATTCTTCAGTGTTCGGTTCTGTCCCTAAATCGAGTAAAAAAAAAAACGGACGTCCTGGCGCCCGGACGTCCAGAACTATATGGGCGCCCGGACACCGCGTCTCGCGCTCCACTGGACCTGCCTGCTGGCTATCCTCTGCGCGCCTCACTGGGCCTGCCTGTTGCCTGCAGTCCCGCAGAAACACAGGGCCTGTCTGCTGCCTGCACCCCGCATGCCCCACGGGGCCCTCCTGCAGCCTGCACCCTGCGTGCCCACGGGGCCTGTACCTGCACTTCGCACGGCCACACAGGAGGCCCATGACTACCTCCGCCCCCCCCACCTGGACATTTGGGCCTGCGCCTGCCCCTGTCTCTTTCGCTTCCTCCACGGATGTCTGCGCCTTGTCAACAATGATCACCAGTTGTAGCTGGCAGCTGTGGCAAAAAATGTGTCCTCGACAAAGAACAAAAATCGATCGCCATTTAAAACATCAAAATGAAATATATGCAACATCCGACTGAATACAGACGAAACACCCGAAATATGCTTCTGAAACATACATTTATAGCCATCTGCAACATGTGTAACACCAAGATCTATTTTTAAAAACATCTAGACAAAACATTTACAACATACGACTAAAACACTTGAAACACTTGAAAAACATAAAACTTGCAACAAAAATCTATTTTATCATTGCAACATATGCAACACTTCAAGATCTTCTTTTACAACATTCAGACCAAAAACATTTGAAATATATATTTGAAACATTTGAAACCCTTGAAAACATACAACATCCTGATCTGCTTTTTGCAACTCAGATTTACTTTTGCAACATCAAGACAGGGCACTTGAAACAAAAATCTAAACCTTCTGAAACAGTTGAAACAATGTGTTCACTGCATGATCACGACCTACCTGGCGGAGGAATTGCAGCAGACCGGCTGTTGGGGGGGACCTGCCTGTGCCACGACCTAGCGAGCACACCATGCCGTCTACGAGCTCGAGCAGGAGCACAACGTTGTTGGCCCCTGGCGCTGCCGCATGGAGCATGGACCTGATTTGGGTGTGGGGAGGAGATGGGGCGCGAGGCGTGGTGGAGGAGATGGAGCAGGGCGTGGGGAAGCAACGCCGCAAGCAGGAACGAGTGAAGGAGGAGGAGCAGCGAGGTCGAAAGCAGAAGAACGTCGGGGAGGCAGCAGCCCGCACGCCGCACCCAGTCGGAGCAGCCGCCATGGCTCCGAGCAGGAGACGAGCGGATGAATGGATGGATTACGAAGAAGAATGAAGCCTGGGCACAGGTCGACCGCCCGCCCGCGCCGGCCGGAAACACTAGCAACCAATCTGCTAGATGCCTGCCTGGATGTCGCGTTCAGGTGCCCGCCCGAACCCCCGCGCGCTGGCGCTGGCACCGGCGAACCGACGGGCGAGCCTGAAGCTGAGCGGATGAAGCAAACGAGGATAAGATTGAGAATGAGTGGTTGGGCAGCTTTTCTCTCTCTTTTTTTTAATGTGGCGCAGGTGTTGTGCGGGAGGAGAAAGTGCGGGACAGCTGGGTGGCGCGTGTCCGTCCGTGGTTTGGACGAGTCGGACGTCTTAATCTAATCCTTACCGGAAAAAAAAAACCCCGTTAAACCAAGGAGCACTCGTGCGTCCGGTGGCCCAATCATCCCTTTTTTTTCTAGTAGAACTGTAGAAGTGGCCTAGCCATCCCTGTGCCAATAATCCCAAAGCCTAGCAGGCAGTAACTGTAGCCCAACCCAACGAGTAGCGGCGGCGCCGCCGGTGTGAGCGGCGAAGGGGAGCGGCGCCTCCAACCATAGCTGCGCATTGCGGCGGCGGCGGCGGCAGCAAAAGCAGTGCAGAGCAGGCCACGGCGGCGGCCTCTCGAGCGCTGGCACGTGACAGCCCGGCACCGAGCGCGAGGGCCAAAGATTCAGCGGCGCACGCCACTGCACGACGAAGCGCCTCGGCTGACACCAGAGTGCCTCCCATGGCGAAGCGGGCCAGACCGACCAGTGACCTCCCGGTGGGCGCCCCTCCACGACATCCTCTCGCCGCTTCCGCGCTGGACGCCAAGGCGCACATGCGCTCGCCTCGAGCTGAGAGCAGCCGGGCGGTCCGCCCCCGCCGCTCCGCCGGCTTGGCCGGGCGACGCCAACGCTGTTCGCCCACTTCGCCGACGGCCTGCTGCGCTGTTCGCATCAGGGGGCCGCCCCGGACTCCTGCGACTTCGATCTGGATGTGGCGGATCTGGACCCCGCCTACTACTTGGCTCGGTATCTGGACCTCCACGGCAGCAGCCTCACGAGTCTGGAGTTGGACTCGTATCCCTTGGAGTACTCCTATCCCTTCGGCAGC
This sequence comes from Chrysopogon serrulatus, assembly GCA_015844335.1. Lineage (NCBI taxonomy): Eukaryota > Viridiplantae > Streptophyta > Magnoliopsida > Poales > Poaceae > Chrysopogon > Chrysopogon serrulatus. The sequence goes on from JADLZL010005369.1 coordinate 21,603, forward strand.
TCCGGTTCCGATTCCGATTCTACTCCTGTCCCTTCGGCCGCCCCTTGGAGTTGGACGATGTGCCCCTCTCCTCCCAGCACCTCACGAGTCTGGAGCTCACGGGCGTCGATGGCGCTGGTCTTGATTTCTCTGGGTGCTCGGCGCTGGAGAGTCTCAAGATGGAGGCGTCCCATGTTTGGTCATTGAAGATGCAGTCCCCCGACCTGAAGCATCTGAGTATCAGATGCCGTTTTTTCCCAATTACCGCACTCGGATGTCGTTCCCCAGCCTCGTCTTGTTCGAGTTCATTAACAATTCCGGAAGGGCTCCAGTGCTTGGAAGAATGCCGTGCTTGGAAGCTGCGAAAGTTCGATTCGATCATGTTTTTCATGAAGTGGACCGATGTATAAATGGTCGACTGTATGATTGTGGAGATGAGGACTGTTGTTGTTGTTTTTATTATCCTAGTCCTGATGATTCCTGCAGCGTGTTTTGTTCATGGCTTGGCTGAAACTGCATCCTTCAATTTGTCAGCTTATCCTGATATGGTATGCTTGCAGGTGAGTCCCCTGTTTTTGGTTTTGTCATTGTGTTTACATGCATAGCTGTGTTCCTTTGAAATGCTCTGATTTCGACCAAACATCACCTGTATCATTAGTTGATTACTGAAACTTGTGTTCTTCTGCAGTTACAGATATTGTTGAACTAAAAAAAATGAGAGACCTAGTTATTGATTTGTTATCTTAGATTCAGAATGGTGCCCTGCATTTAACAAGCTAAAGACCTTGGTGCTTAATGAATGGTTTCTGTCTACTGACCTCAGTGCACTGATTTGGTTCCTCCACCACACCCCTCATTTGGAGAAGCTTACTCTTAGAATTTCAAAGGTTTTGTAGTTAACATTCTACTCTGTACAACATATCTAGTTTTTATTTTTCTTTTGTTTGTTAGTTGAGTAAATTATTTATTTCCTTCAGGAACACAAGTCCTTAACAGAAACGGAGGGAAGTTACAATCCATTGCAAAAGTCTATTGCACCTTGCCATCTTCAAATTGTTGAAATCATATGCAAAGATGTTGATGGGATAGTACTCAAAGTTTTGAAGGTCTTGAATGCTAATGGCATACCACTGGGGAAAATCAGAACTCAGTGTTCAGGTTGTAAGTATAGACCTCTATGCAGTCCATTTTAATTGAATTAGCTGCCATCAGATATACAAATAAACATGCTTAACTCTGATTCTAATATTGAAGAATTGCTTGTCCTTCTGTCTCTTGAAAATATGATTATTTGTACATTACATCTTGTGTGTATGTGCCTGTGTGCATATGGTCTTCTTTAGGAAACTGGACATAAAAAACCAAAATAAAATTATCTCAATGTCATCTAGTTTTCTGATCTTTGAACATAAAGGTCCAAGAGTGTGGCTCTTATTATTAGAGGCAACTTTCTGTATTTATGAAATGCTTTCCATCTCCAAATTTTTTTAGTTAATTTGTAACATATATGGTCTTCTTTAGGAAACTGGACATAAAAAAACCACAACAAAATTATCTCAGCGTCATCTAGTTTTCTGATCTTTGAACATACAGGTCCAAGTTTGGCTCTTATTATTAGAGGCAACTTTCTGTATTTATGAAATACTTCCCATATCTAAAATTTTTTATTAATTTGTACAAATCTTCTCTCCATATTAATTGTTCTTTTCTTCCGCTCTCTTACATGTTGTGATTTTGTGTGTACTAATATCAACTCCATGTAGAAGTGAGAAGTACTAGGCTGTTGATGACCCTGGTAGATTATTAAAGGTAAATGGGACATTGGAACAATTATGTAACTGTGTTTTACTGAGTTTGTCTATAGGAACCTCATGCTCTGTTATGCCAATATAGATTACCTTGCATCGCAAATTAGTTGCATCACATTTGATTAATGGCTTTGCAAAATAAACTAATCATGCCTTAATTGCATCATCAATCTTTCTTTGTATCGTTCATGTTTGGAAACATCATTTTAAGTACCATACCATTCAAAGAATTTGATCAACCTCTGCAACTTTACATTAACCAAGGATGCCACTGTGAAAGTGTTTATCATACAGTCCCTTTCACCATTAAGTATGGCACCTTTTTATTTCTTCTGTTGGTCATTGACATTGGTTTGCAGCAATCAGATACAAAGACTGCCATCCGGGTGTACAATAGTGTCTACTTCTCCTACAGTGGTCACAAAGCCATTGAGACCGGTCAGTTAAACTTCTTCGCTGCACTGCTTTGATGACTGCCAAGAGACATTCACCCCCTCCCCCCCTCTTTACTCGTGGCTATTATTTCCTTCAATCTCTAGTTTCAGTTCAGTGAGACTGTCAAGTTAGTAGAATGTGTATCATGCTTCTCCTGATTTGTTGCTTATGCACAATGTGTAATATGATGCCTATGACATATTTAATCAGGGGATCAACACTTAGTATGTGAATCAATGTCAATTAGTGTAATATCTGTACATGCTTTCCATCATGTATTATTTTATCATGCCTACAATTCGTTGCAGCAATTTTTTCCAGTAAAACATGTTACTTTTATGTCTTGCATTTAGGTTCATTGCCTTTGATACTTCTATTGAACTCACAATGGGTTCATGCGCACACAACATACTCTCCTATTTGTTAGACACTGTCATTGTTCCAGTTTATAGGGCGTATTGCAACCACCCAAAAAAAATGCAATTTATTGATCGAGGACTTGATGAGGTGACCAACCATCTTTAAGAAACAAAGAAATTATGGGGTCAATGTGTCATGTATGTCCACGCTAGTTTCTGGAGTGAGACCTAGGGGGCATTCTATATAATGCCTCCTCATTCCACACCAAATACTAGAGGAAGAAGTAAGCGAAACTTTGATATAAGTGATGGGATGGCAAGAGTGACATGGGAATAGGAGGCAAAAAGGAATCGACTAACAGCATGAACCAATGTCGATGTACCAGATGAACTGGATCCACATTGCCGACTAACATCATGAGGGAAATGGCAGGCAGAGACCATCTAGTTGTCACAAAGCCATTCAGACAAGTGACTTCTTTGCTGCACTGCTTTGATGACTGACAAGAGGCATTCACCCAGCCCCCATCCCCTCCCTCTTTACTCCATCTCTAGTTTCAGTTCAGTGAGCCTGTTAGGTTAGTAAAATATGTGTAACATGCTTCTCCTGATTTGTTGCTTAATGCACAACATCATGCCTGTGACAAATTTGATCAGGGGATCAACACTTAATACGTGAATCAATGTTGATGTACAAAGATATAGGGTATGTGATCCATAGAGTAATGAAGATTTTCAATATATACACCTACCAAATATTTCATCATTATTGGCTCTTAACTGTGGTGCAGCCAGCAGTAGCAAAGGGGCAATTAGATGAGAACAAGAGGAAATGGTTAGAGTCAGAAAAGTTACATTGCCTTAGTGGAATAGGAAGAGGGAACCATCAAACAACTTTGAGACACTTTTTTGGGACATTGACAATGAATAGAGCAGAATTGGGTATGAGCTGATCATTGTGGCTCATGTTGGGTCGTAACCAAATTATGAACCATTGCAAATCGCTGGCTTTGCTCCTAGCTGGCACATCTCAAATAGGGCAGCAAAGAGGAAAACCCTGAATTTTGTGTGGTAAATTGGGTGAAAGCGTACTAGTGAAACAGATGTACAAGATGGAAAAATAGTTATCTAATGTAAAAAGGTGGGATGATACAAGATCAACAACTTTTTTGGTTCAATTTGAATATTTAGGCCCCCTTTTGAATTGCATGAAGAATTTCATATGAACTAGTTTATTCTCATAGAAAAAACATAGGAAACAGGATAAAAATCCCTTATTGCTAAGAGAAAGTTGATTATCACACCTACTAGAAGAAAAAAAAATGACAATATGAGCAGTGGACTAGAAGGAAAAAACATGACAATATGAGCAGTGGATCATCACCTTCTTCGTCATTTTCAGAGAGCTCTCTCATCAAAATTTTGAACAACACAAAATTCTAAATAGCATCCGTGGTACCATCAGAACTGTGCTAGAGATTAGGAATTAACCTAATCACAACCTAAGAACTACAAGGCTTATACAGAAAATACAGAGATGTGTGAACATGCCAAAAGGAGTTCATTGATAGAAATGTTTACTGCATTCTACACCTGGTAGCCATATATAACTTTAGGAAGTGAATTTATGTCGCTGATAAGCAAATAGTTTCAGTTTCCAAAATTGAACGAGATGATACTCTTTGCTTCTTTTAAAATAGCTGACACTTCTCGTGGAGCAATACAATTCATTCAGACTGAATGAGATGATACTCTTTGCTTCTACTGTGGCGAGATCACTATGGATCACTAGATCCTGACCAATGTTGAAACTGAAGTAGAACACAGTAACTGACGAAAAACCACACTAGAATAGTGACTGACAAGAAATAAAAATAATCAGTAGCAAACTTCAGTAAACATTCCATCTCTCAACCATGTCTTTGGAATCTTAAGGCTTAGGACCCTGTTAGCATTGAGAAATATTAGGATTGATTCACTGGCATTTTAGTGTGCCTAACTGGCACTTTGGCTAACTGTTTTTGCTTAAATTGTCCATCTAGGGGAGAGGGGGATTGTGAAAGAGTGGAATCCACACAGAGCTAGCTGGGGACAAGGCAGCCAGAGTAGATGATGCAGAGGTGCAGTGCTAGAGGGCGGCGCCAGGAGAACCGGAGGGAGAGGGTTCGCGCAGCAGTGGTGGCCTGCTTCGGTTTTGCTTGCCTGCAAACCAGTTGATTGGAACGATTTGGAAACCACGGCCTCACACCGTTTAAAACCGAACTAATGAAATAATCGAACCCATATTACTGAACTTATATACTTGATGAGGCAGCCTGTTTGTGGCAAAATGGATCGAAAGGGAAAGTTCATCCATTAAAACCATCCAAGCTGATATATCTTTTGGAAGATACAGCCTCTAAAACTACTTCTGAAAATCACTTTGACCCAGCTTGTAAATCCCTTCACTTATTGTAGTGAACACACTACTATGCACCAAATTTCAAAGTTTGGAACAACTGATCAGTTTTTCATGAGAGAAAATAGGCAATGCTTTCTATTCTCTTCTGCATATATATCTGCTGATTTATAGTCGCACACCTAGTTTTGGTATGATATACTCCTTCCGCTTCAAATTATAAGTCATTTTAATTTTTTTGGTTCATTTATTTTACTATGTATTTATGGACAACTCCGTCGTGCACAGACGCCTGTAGCAGCCACCCTTGCTGGCGAATCGTGTACCGCCGTGGTGGCCCCGGCCCCTCAACGAATAACAGATAGAAACAGAAAAGGCAACTTGAGGATTAAACCCTAGCTGTGAGCGCGTGTGTGGGGAGCTGTGCATTGGTGTGGGAGACAGGAGGGATGAGGAGGATGAGACACACGATTACGACCCTTCAATATAAGTAAGTAAGTAACCAGAGAAGGTTAGAAGTTATTTGGACATCAACTCGTTTTAATGTGTAGTTTTTCTAAGTATATTTTTTGGGTGGATGTATGGATAGCTTGCTAGTGGGAGAGTAAATATGGGGCGTGTTAATTAGAGCATCTCCAGTGGGGCTCTAAAACAAGCCCCTAAACTAAAATTTGATGGCCCTAAGCAAAAACACAAGTCCAGCAGAAGCCCCCTACTCAAGCCCTGAAAAGTAGGTGGCCCACAAAACTGCCTCACGGCTTGTGTCGCGTGGGTGTCTTTGCTGGCCCTCAGATCAAACGGTAGTTTGTACTCTAAAAGTTGAAGTTTTAAGGGACAAAGAGAGTGTATTTTAGTTATAGTTAGAACAAATATTATGGTGGGCTGTAAGAAGGTTAAATGCTAAGGTGGAGGAGAGAGGAGAAGTGGGCTGTAATCTTACAACCAGCTTAGGCATAATTAAGAATCAAGAAAAATTGTGAGTGAGACAAGTGATCTATTGTCTTGTGTAGAGGGTTAAACTATTGTATGAGTAGGCTGAGAGCTGGGCTGTAAAGATCTATACAGCCAGCAGAGGCTATATTATTAGCCTTACTCTTTTTACTAAATCCTTAATTTTATGGGAACGAAGGAATCAGTACACGCGTTAATTGATTAAGATTGTTGGTAAACCATTCAAGCATGCTGATAGGAGTAAATCGATGCCGCAGCTGCGTGCGCGCTGTAGGAAAGTTGACTACATAGATATTTAATTTGTCGATGATCAAGAGTGCACTTATTACAAAGTACGGACTAGTAGTACTATAGTGCTATGTACAGCTGGCGATGCATGCCCCAAGGTAACTAAACAAATGGAGTCATCAGCCGCGTGCTACACGCAGGAGGAGGATCGATGGAGATATACGTCGTCGGTGAGAGACGGCAGATCGTCGGTCGCATGCAGGCTGCAGCAGATCTGTCGCTGCCACTGCACCCCTGGCCGGCCGGCAACGCGCAGCTATCTAGCTAGTCCATCGCTCCCATGATCTAGTCCATCCCTAGCTCACTCATGCTCCAGTGTGTTCCGATCCTTCACTAACTACTGTAGAAGCTACCATAATATAATGGCGGTAGTAGTGCCGGCGGCTGTGCTATTACCGATTACGGTGGCGGCGTTGTCGTTGCAGCTATCATCGGCGGCTGTGCCGGCACCGGCACCGGCACCGGCACCAGCACCCATAATAGGGCTGCCCGGCTGCAACACCAGCTGCGGCAACGTGAGCGTGCCGTACCCGTTCGGCTTTGGGCCCTCGCACTACTACTGGCCGGGGCTCAACCTCACCTGCGACACCAGCAGCCACCCTGCGCGGCTGCTGCTCGGCAACGACGGCAGCCTCCGGGTGACCGACATCATGCTCGAGACTAGCACGGTGCGCGTCGTCCGCACACCTGGCTCCATCATGGACGTCGTCGTTGGCGTCAACGGCAACGCAACCGGCAACATCACCTCCTCCGGCGCCTCCGACCGCCGCCGGTGGGACGCCCCATTTGGACCTGAGTTCACAGAGTACGGCTACCGTCTGTCGTCCACGAACGAGGTCGTCGTCTCCGGGTGTGCCGTGACGGCGATGCTTTATGGGAAGGTGGAAGAGTCTGATGAGCCGGGAGCCACGCAAATCATCAGGGGCTGCACCTCAAATTGCACCTCTGCTGCTATCTCTCTATGGGCGGCGCCGACGATGGAGCAGCAACAAATAGCAGCAGCAGCGGAGAGCAGGGCTTTTGCGACAGCACCTCGGGCTGCTGCAAGGCGCCCTTGACCTCCATTGACACCATCGTTCCCAAGTACGTACATGCTGAGATCAGTTCGGATGAGCAGCACATATCGTCGCCATGATCATCGTCGTCGTCGTCGTCTCTGGTGGTGGCCAACGTGTTCGTCGCGGAGCAGGGGTGGATCGACGAGCAACAAGAGCAACGTGGTGGTCGTCCGGTCGACTACCAATTGGAGGAGGTTCCCTTAATCCTCGATTTCGCGGTCACGCAGGGCTTCTCTCCATCCTCACTATACGAACAAAGAGAAGACGAGGATCAGGTACGGCAGAGACTGTGCAAGAGCAACAACAGCCATGTTCTTCTGCCCAGTCCACCAGGCTACACATGCTACTGCAACGAAGGTTACAGCGGCGAAAGCCCTTACCTTGTCGGCGGGTGCCAAGGTTGGTTAATGAGTCTCTTGTTTACCAGTTTGCATTGGTTTCATATTGTTGAAAACCAACTTTTATCTCTACTTTTCATTTTCTAAAATCTTGATTCTAAGCAAATCTGGTGAGGGTGTTTATTCCAGCATGCATGGATATGTGCTCTGGCCTCCATACGATGATTGCGTTATTGTTGCATTGGCTCCTACAGATATCGACGAGTGCAATATCGTCTCAAGTGGAACAAAATGGAGGTGCTTCTACGATTGTATCAACACGATTGGGTCATACGATTGCGTGTGCCCGCCAGGAAACATCGGCAACCCTCGCAAGAAAGATGGCTGTGTAATTGATAACGTCGTCCGTGCTAATAATAACAAAGGTCAGTACACACCCTTGCAACACACGCACACTTCACCTCTTTAATGCGCACATACAACCCTACCCATATGAGCACATTTTTAATTAAGAGTGTGTCGGCATATCATGAAATTGACGAAGTCACCACATAGACCTCGCTGTTGAAACACAACATCGTTAAATCCTGAAATAAATCTAGAAAAATATAAGCATCCTTACCAAGTTGAGAATTTAAACCCAGATTAATAGATTGCATAACAGAAACTTAACGAGCTGACCTAGGGCTTAGTTCACCAATACAATCTTCTTGCATGCATGCACTCGCACTATACATCTGCACTCATCACGTCTTCCTCTTCTTGCCGCTGCACGCTTGTAGTTGGAGGCAGACTAGTATTAACTACTTCCTCCATCCCAAATTATAAGACGTCTGATTTTTTTTTAACCCTAAGTTTGACCATTCATCTTATTCAAAAAATTTGTGCAATTGTAGCCAAATTTAAGTTATTATTGAAAAATTCTATTAATAAAGCAAGCCATGACAAAAGAGTGATATTTTGCAAAAAAAAATGAATAAGACGAGTGATCAAACTTAAATTTGGTGTAAAAAAAGTCAAATGTCTTATAAGGAAGTAGTAAAGTAGAGAGGGCTAGTACAATCTTAGATCAATATTATTACTACTACTACTACTACTACTACTACTACTACTATTGATATCGATAACTTTTGGATCCAGTTAATCTTACAAACGATGCACATTCTGTAGATATATAAATTAAGTTTGCCATATGTATGATATTGGTTATGGGTATAATGTTTAAGGTTTAATAATTGGTTTGTCGGTTGCTAGTGCCCCAACACTCATTTTGTTGGTTGTGGGCATAATGTTCCTTCTCCGCAAGTTTAAACAACATAGGATAAAATTACTCAAACAAAAGTACTTCAAACAAAATCGTGGACAGCTCTTGCAACAGTTGGTTTCTCAAAATGCCGACATTGCAGAAAGGATGATAATACCCTTGGATGAGCTTGTAAAAGCTACAAACAATTTTGACAAAGCTCATGAGCTCGTTGGTGGAGGGCATGGTATGGTTTACAAAGGTATCTTGTCAGACCTACATGTCATAGCCATCAAGAAGCCAAAGATTGCTATCTAGAAAGAAATAGATGAGTTCATAAATGAGGTGGCAATCCTATCACAGATTAACCATAAGAATATTGTCAAACTCTTTAGATGTTGCCTAGAGACTGAGGTGCCGTTGTTGGTTTATGAGTTTATTTCCAATGGAACACTCTATTACCATCTCCATGTCGAAGAACCAAGGTCCCTATCATGGGTCACTAGGTTGAGGATTGAAACTGAGATAGCTACTTCTCTTGCCTATCTGCACTCATCGGTTTCAATCCCAATAATCCATAGTGACATCAAGTCCAGTAATATACTTCTTGATGATATGATGACATCGAAGATATTAGACTTTGGAGCTTCAAGGTACATTCCAGTTGATAAAACTAGGTTAACAACCAGTGTTTAGGGAACGGTAGGCTACTTGGATCCTATGTACTTTTATACTGGCCGGCTCACGGAGAAAAGTGATGCCTACAGCTTTGGTGTAATGCTGGTGGAGCTGCTCACTAGGAAGAAACCACATATGATGGCCTTGTTGCACATTTCGTTAGCCTATTTGAGGAGGGAAATCTGACCCAGATAATAGATCCACAGGTTATGGCAGAAGGAGGCAAAGAAGTGGATGAAGTTGCCGCACTTGCAGCATCCTGCATAAACTTGAGAGGCGAAGAAAGGCCAACGATGCAGCAAGTGGAATATACACTCCAGGGGCTTTATCAGAGTTCCAAGAAGTATAAGAATGATGATATGGTAGGTGAGGAATCCGGCAGAAATGGTAGCATTTTGATGAACTGTCCATCGTCTAGCGATGAGGGTCAAAGGATTGAGGAGTCAAGTACAATAGGCAGAAATGGTAGCATTTTGATGAACCGTTCATCTAATGTGGATGGGTCGGATACATGTTTCACGATCTACTCTCTTCGTCTCTAGATAGATGATGTTTTAGATGTTCATATCATAAATTTATCTCGATTTATAGAAAATACATACAATATTTATATCTTCAAATAAATTTATTAAAAAACTAGATTCAAAAATATTTCTGATAATACTAATTATAATATGAATTATATTATTTATAAAAAATTACCGGCATTTATTTTCAAGAGAGTAGCCAGCATTCCTGTTTGTCCCCTCTCGGTGTTCGTGGGCTCGCGGCTTCATTCGTTGGCAGGCGATCTCTCGGCTTGTCCTCATGGCACTAGTATGAGAAAAGGCTTTTAGTCCCGGTTCCCAACCCCATTTAGTCCTGGTTTTGGGAACCGGGACAAGGGAAGCGGGACTAAAGGCCGATACTTTTAGTCCCGGTTCTCACAACCGGGACTAAAAGATATAATGTCCGGTAAAAAAGTTGTGCTGTTGTGGAGTCGAACCCAGGACCTTCCACTTCAGTCCTCGTGTGCTCTACCATCTCAACCTCCGCGCGTATCTGACTTACATAAGATACTCTCTCCTTTTAAATTCACTCTGGAGGGACCTTTAGTCCCGGTTCGTAACACCAACCGGGACTAAAGGCCCCTTTAGTCCCGGTTCGTAATACCAACTAGGACTAAAGGGTCTACCTTCAGTCCGGGTTGGTATTACCAACCGAGACTAAGGTTAAGGACCTTTAGTCCCGGTTGGTAATACCAACCGGGGCTAAAGATTGACCTTTAGTCCCGGTTGTTATTACAAACCGGGATTAAAGAACTTTTAATCCCGAACACAAAAAATACCGAGACTAAAGTCGAATTTGTGCATTGACTAAAGGCTTGTTCTGTAGTAGTGTGGTGTTCGTTCGGCCATGTACTTCTCCGATCCTCCTACTGTAGGTGCCGGTTGCCTTGGTCCAACACAGCTTTCATTACACATGGTGTTTCTTGTCTGTCTTCGTGTCTTTTCGATGAATGTAAGAAACAAGACAGAGTAGCGCGCTTCGCCGCCCATATGCCCAGCCGTGTGGCTCCAAGTTATCGGGCATAACAGTGTGCACCTTATTGTATGCTTAAGGCAAGTGACAGGAAAGATTAGAAATAAATATGCGAGTAGGTAACCAAAGGTTTGATATAGTAAATCATTCATGGAGCAAGGACTAACAAAAGGTTGAAAAGAAAATATTAGACAGAGCAATAAATCACTGAAAAAGAAACATTACAAAGAGCAAAGTACTAAATCACCAACTCCTATACACACACTGATTTCAAGGGGTGCCAGATTCAGAAAACAATATTTGTAGCACAATTGCCTTTGTGTGAAAAAAGAAGTGTTCAGGCAGATTACCAAGGAGGACCCCTGCTATTGCAAGAATCTCCATACTAAGTATTAGGCTCTGCAATAATGTGTGCGGAAAAAAAAAAACCGAAGCAAGCCATAACCACGTGAATGCTTGGATGTCAGAAAATGCCATAAAATTTAGGGACAACAATGCAAGTAGGAATGTTATATATACTATGAAGAGGAAAATCATGGAAAAACATCTAGTTTGTGAAGATAGAGTTGCATACCTGAGAGTACAATTTGATGAAATATTTCTCTCTACACTTGATTTGCTAAGGTAGAGTCTCCTGCTTATCCTTGGGCTTCAGCTAGCCTGAAACTGAATATAGGTGAATCAAAGGCATTCTTTTAAACACATTCATCACAACTCATTAAAGACATATTAGTGGATCAAAAGTGAACCTCTAGGAGTTATCACCCAGTGCTTAGTATAGTTACTAATGACACAATCCCATAAGCAATCACTCCCAAGGCGTATGCATTATACTCATCGGGTACATCAACTTAGCATGAGGAGAAAGATAGCAAGTGTATCCAGTAAGTAGATGGAAGTGTTTTTCTTAAGCCGATCCTCATATCAGCAACCTCTGGCTGTCTTTACTACTAGAAACCAAGAATTCCCTGTCGGTATGGCTGGACCCGACAACAGATTATGCAATGTCTGTCGGTTCTCAGAAACCGCCAAGGAAAATGGAATACTGACAGAAAAAGTCTATTAAACTGTCGGTTTTCTACATACCGACAGAAATATCGCAAAGTTTCCTATGTGTTTTCGTAGTACCGACAGAACAATTTGTTTTTCGGAATTTAGACAACAAAAGACACAACTAACGTGGGCCTGGGCTGCTCTGGCCTTTTCAGCCGGACCAATTGCAGGAGGTTTGCGCGTGCGGACATATATATTACCCGTGAACCCTGACCTATCCCCGCCCGCCTCCCATCTCAGCTGCCGCACCCTTCCCTCCATCTCTCTCGCACTGCTTCCTCTTCCTATCGATGACTCGGCCTCGCGGTCCCTGGTGACGGCGCGGCCTCTAGGCATCCGTGCGGCCCCAAGTCCGAGTGCATCCCAAGCAACGACGGCCCCAAGGCGGCAGCGGCACGGCACCCAAGCAACGGCGCGACCCTAGGCAGCGGCGAATCCGGCTGCTCTTCTCATCCCCACCTCGTTCATGGAGGCTCCAGGGACTTCAAGGCATCTCCTCGTTCAAGGCAGCAGCAGATCTCACTTCCTCCCACGTTTACTTTACTGGTAGAAAAAAAATACCGAAGGTCAGCAATAAAAGAGTTTATCGGATTTATCAAAAAATTTCTTTGTCAAAAATAAAACAATAAATACCTAAAAAATTGTGAAAGTTGTCTCTAAAGCATTTAACATCAAGAACTAGCACATCATAATATTGATATAAGGGAAAATCATATTTTCACATAGGTGGACTAGTGAAAATTGACATTTCTATGATAAAATTTTTTTACTGGACCCTAGCGATAAACGGGATTATCGGATTTATCAGAATTTCTCTGACGGCAACGGCGGCAGCAGATCTGCCTTCCTCAGCCCGGGATGGCGCGGCAACGGCGGCAGTGCCCCCTGGTCACCAAGTGGTGCCTTCCCTCCTGGCCACAAGCAGTGGGGCATTGATGCAAGGTCGGCGACAACGGCGGATCTGGTTGCCTCACATCGTCTCCATCTTGAACCACATCTTTGCGCTGGTCAGTTTCCCTCTCTCCGTCCCCTAAACCATATGATTTAGCTTCGATATTGATTACCATGCAGCAGATCCATTTGCATCTAATCAGCTGAAGAGATATAATTAACAAAGATCTCATCTCTGTTGTTTCATGTTCAGGTGTGTTGATTATTATTATTTTATTATAACCATTGCCAGCGAGTATGTCTGACGAATTCCTAGATTTTCTGAATAAGAGAAGAAAAACTGTTGAGATGTGTTAGGTAATTAGAGATGCTCGAAGGCAGCGATATCAATTGCTTTTTAGTGTGAAATAAATCATTGAGGAGCAACACATGCTGTAGAGATGTGCCAGGTAATTTTGAAATAGTGGAGATCTATGTAGCATAAGAATCATGCTAACTGAAATGTACATTTATGTCTTGAAAATAATCTATTCATTTGTCTTAAACAACTCACTGATTTATGCCTTGAAACAGCTATTAACTATTATGATTTAGTATGAGACGGGCATATGTTTTGTCATTTTTCTTCTTTCTGAAATATATGGAACTTCTGTATGTGTTGGGTCTACACCTACTGGACATCTCACATTTGGCACTGAACTAATTGCAGTATTAGTCAACCATTATTCTGGTGAACTATGTAGCTGCAGACATAATTGATTCTTTCTTAGTGTATTTCTTGTATCTCTTACGTACTGTCACTTATCAAATTAGGAATGCTATCTTGGAAGTCAGAATCCTTGATGGGGACCTTTGTTATTTCTGGAGCGTAGTTGCTGCTGATGTATTGCTCAAGGTATGGTTCTACTCTAAAATTCAGGTATAGTGTACGTAACTTTTTAGTCCAGGAGCTTGGTACTGATGACTTGTTGTAGGTGTTATCACATAGGGTTTTTTTCCAGAAAGATTAGGGGATCTTTGTCTATTTACCCCTTGCGAGTTAGCGTATAGATATCAGCAGAATACACTATGCCAAGTGTATATATCAAATATAATTGCAGGAGATTTATCTTGCCTAGAAAGCTAGAATAAGAATAGCTGCAGAACTGAGGAGTTAGTTGTTCTAGAAATCACTTTCTCTTAGCATTTACTTGTTCTTGAGAAATGGAGCATTTGTATGATCTCTAATGGCGTAATGTTTTGCTGCAGGTATTCATCAATGAGGATGAAGGTGGGAGTTAACAAAGGTCTTTAATGGGAACGGGAAGATAGTCTAAATCCTTATATAGCGCCTATGGAATTTAAGTCCCCTAGATTGTTTGCTAGGCTAGTAGAAGATAGCAGTGAGGCTCTTGTATTGATGGCAAATATTTAGAGAATATTTGTACAGATTCTGTATATAATGTTGATGGTTTCTGCCATTTATCGTATATATGCATGATATTCCTAGCTGATGGTCTCAAAATTTGTACTTGGACCAATAATGTGTTATATGAGTGACTGTATAAATGATTTTAAGGAAAAATGATATTATTTTATAGATACTATTTTTCTTTTTCTTGTTGACTTGTGTTTTTTTACGGTTGCTATAAATTTTCCTGTCGAGCTACTACGACAGGGCTAGAAAACTAAACATGATTTGGTTAAATTTTCCTGTCGACATCCAAACTTTTTTTCTATGGAGAATATGCCGACAAGAAAATTACCGTACCGACAGAAAAATTGAGCCACCGACAGTGAAATTGTGAAATTGTGTTTTTCTGTAGCCCTAGTTCTGTCGGTGACCCGATAAGAAAATTAATTTTCCTAATTTCCTGTCTGTATTTTGTAATTTCCTGTTGGTTTTGAACTGATACAGAATTTTGAGTTTCCAGTATTTGGTGACCTTCATTTGTTCTGCACTACTCATGTCATAGTCCGTGCGCGTTGCATTGTTCATGCTAGTGACTCACCTATTTTTCTTAACCCAACAACTGGTGTACATAATAGCTATATATTCAAGTTGAATCAATATCCTCTCAATTTCCTAATCACAACCAGTCATTTTTCAGACTTCCAAAGAAAAAATTGTCACATCGAAGATATCGCACAATGCGACAATTTGATATGGAGTTAGTAGGTGATAATAACAATTCAAATCTAGGCTCCTTGTCATTTAGGAGTACCGTATCAAAACCTATCTATTAATATTACATGAATACGCCAAGGCCAAAATTGCCTCACCATCCATCAATATCTTTAACAATCTTGTTTCACTGGGACGACACACTCAATATTGATAATGGATAGAAAGGATCAATATTGTTTAGACTTGGAAAGGTTGTAGTATCACGAGAATCAAGGATACAAGTTGGATGAACCTTGTCTTTATTGTCCTTTGAGTTCACGAAACACTTACGTTGGAAATTTCAATTAGCAACATATCATAGGCACAAACCTAGTGAAACTGTTACATTATCGATGTTAGTGCAATTTTAGTCATCCAGACATGAATGCTTTACATAGAATTGGAGCCCAATAGGCAATCAATTATTTCTTGATGGATTTAATTAAACTACTTTCTTATGCATGTTAGGGTAATTTTTTGTATTTTTACTTTTTAAAAATCAATTATTTTTTGCTGAAATGGTCAAGCACATCCTAAGATCCAAGTTGTGCGGTGTACCTCATTTAGCAAGATTATTGGCACATCTCTACTGATAATATATAGTGTTGCACTGTGCTTTTTAGTGTGACAAAAGGTCCTGCTGCGGATGGTTCAAAAATCACAAGGCCTAAGTCTGAGCTCTAGTACTATATATTGTGTTCTTTCTCGCTGTGGCTCACCAAACAATATATGAGGGGCATAGCAGCATGAAGACAGGGAAAATCAGGCATAGCAGCATGAAGACAGGGAAAATCACTGGAGAAAGTTGTCATTGTCACTAAAGATGGGAAAAGGAGGCAACAGGGAATGAGTGCTGGGCAAGATCCTCCGTTTTTGTACACCCTCATTTCTCTAACGAGTGAACTACCATTTTTTATGTCAAGGAGTGTAGTCGGTATTCCATCCAACATATGTAGCTCACCTCGGCCCCTTGCATCCATAGCTTCCTTATCCTCAAGTTCTGACGATTCTATGTCACATTCGTGTTGTGGCTACCAGACCATCTACAACGGGTCACAGAAGATGGATTGTGCTAGTACGAACAACATTGACCTGATGGTGGCCACACTACACGGTGTCCATTCATGTTCATGCTAAAATTTGTTCTTAGAATTCCTGATAACTCAAAAACAGGGGAAAGACATGGCAGAGGACGCAGTCTGTAATTTAATTTTAGAATTAACCAATTTGATTGCAAGCAGATGCCTTCTGATTCTCCTGGTGTATCCAAGGCTATTTTAATTACTGAAATAGCAAATTTAACTATCAATTGATACCAGTCGGTCTGCTTGAACAACCATCAAATTCTGATCCTAACATATCCTTTGATTAGTTCCTCACAAAGTTAAAGAACATGCAATCTCTGCCGGTATGAAAGGCTTTTCACTGATAGCTGTAATAAAGCCCTAGGTCATAAGAAGCCAACGACACCTAGTGTCTTTGTGGTGATGTCTTTATTAACTGTACAAAACAAAATATGTTTTATTATTAGAAGTGTATTTATAGAGTTTTGCCTTATTTAGCCATTTAGTTATCAAACCAATATTATAAATATTGAACATCTTGCCATGATATATAGAAAAAATGTGAATATATATTAAATAATAATATATCAAAGTATTAATCAATATCGAAAAGGTAAATCCGATCCTGAACACTTAGGCTAATTGTTTTATCTTTTCAAATCTAGAGACTATATATCGTCTCTTAAAGGTCCTACCTCCTAAAGTGGGTAACCACAATAAGCTCAGCAAGTAAAACCAATTACATACATGGAGGAACTAGATATTAAATAGTGCCGGTCACCTCATTCTAGTTTCTGTGGTAGTATGTATTATATATATGTTGTCCCATGACCATCATATTATGTTTGGGATGATCTGAGGCTGGCACAATCTGTGTGACAAGTGTTAATTTTTTCTACGGTTTGATATTATAGACATGGGAGGCAGGAGGGAAGAAGAAGGTGCACCAGAACAACATCTTCTGCAAAGCTAGCGCAGCCAATGCCGGTTTGAGCGGGTCAGATTGTAAAGCACTGGCCGTTGGTGCACATGGTCCGTGTTGCCAGCTGCACTGGCCAGCCCTCCATAATCGAGGAATCGCTGTAACAGCGAGCGAGCTCAATAATATGCATTGGATTAGCCATTGCCTATTAAGTAGTCACAGCAACACACAAGGACTGTTGCAGGTACGGTCGCTGATGAAGGTCCAGGAAAATTATGGAACACCAGGCCAATACCTGCATTCGCATTCACATTCTTTTGAACAATTGAAATTCGAGTAGTGAATCATTCCATTGGCTATATGAAGGCAGGCACCTAGCCGAGGTGATAACAGTTAAATTAAATAGACTAAGGTGTAAACTTAAGAACTTGAACCTTTTTATTGAATTTCGCTATTATGATGTGTAGTTTGCACGCTAGCATTATTTAGGCAATAAGGTTAAGGACCCGTTTGGCTCCCCAGAATTTTTGAAATTAAATTCATAGTACAAATTATAGTTGTGGATAAGTTAGGATCAGAGGTGGGAAATGAATTCTATGGTCCCCAACTTAAGTAAAATTGTAGATGAATTCATGAATTTTTCTTCCACAACTATAGTTTATACAATAAATTCAATTCTAAAAATTCCAAAGAGCCAAACGGGAATGTCGGTGCTAGAACTGGCAATCCTAGCACCAACGTGTAAATTTATGGTGCGTGCTCCCAACTCCGGAAGGTGTACAAGATGACCGCAAGGATTTATACTGCTTCGGGTAAGAGAAGGCCTTACGTCCAGTCGGGGAGGAGATCTTGTATTATCTTGCACCAAAGTGCTTGTAGGTAGGGGTGTACAAGCTGGTGGAGAGAGGGAGCTGGTCCCAAGTTTCATGGTTGATTGAGGCGAGTGCCAATATCGTGCTAGTGACAGCTTTCTTATCTAGGGCCCCTGTCCCACCTTTTATAGCCGTAAGGGGAGGATCGGGTTCACAAAGGGTGTCTGTGCATGTGAAGTGGTGATGGGCGCTTTCCTTCTCTGATCCGAGGTCTCGGAGTCTTCCGTGGCCCTGGAGTGGGCGTCAGCACTGTAGAGCATGGCCTGGCACTGTACGTCGTGGGCATAGTTTCGTGGAGTCATATCCTCAGTCCTGGCGATGGAGGGAACGACTGTCCCTGTGGAGATTGATAGAGAGGTCATGGAAGATGTGTCTTAGCCTTGTAGCGTGCTGTAGCTTTGACCCATCCTGTATCCGAGGCTCCGAGGGCCTCGGCCCTGGTTGCCGTATGCGAAGTGGTTGGCACAGGAAGGGGGTGGTCGTCGAGGCAGTCGCTGCCCATCCCGGGCTCAGAACGACCAGTGACTGGCGTTCCGCCTGACCTGGCTCCTGTACGGAGGATGCCGGGTGACGGCCTGTGTCGTGGCAGTCGACGCCCCAGAACTCCGGTGATTCAACCTGACATAGAAGTTAGGCAAAAGGGCTTTGCTGTGGTACATACGAATGACTGTGAGCCGTTTATTTATTTTGATCGGACGGTCACGATCGCCTATTACTTCCTAAGAGGTAATAGATGAAACTTATATTTATTTAATTTCTTATTTTATAAAATAGAATAAATAAGGAAAGTTTAGATTAAAAAAAGATTTAATTGATGCATGCATAATCTGATAATTGATATCGTAAATCTTTCCAGTGTTGTGTGTGTATGTGACAATATGTGCACTTGATTTTGCATATATGCATACGTGTATGTGCACCGTGTACTAGTATGTTGGTGTACTTGCTTGTACGTGTGTACTAGCTTGTACGTGACAATGTGTTTATGTATGTGACGGCGATAGTTTGAATACAGTGCTCTTTAAGACAGAGTATGGAATGTTTGAATATGTGTGAAATCAAATTTGTATAGCACTATTTATTTGTTTTTTAATTCAAGTTCATATTTTTTTAAGAAAAATTAAAAGTCATACGAATGTTATCATTTCAATAGGCCAAGTTAACAACCCAAGTCTATACAAAATAATATAAAATAATTATATGTTGAAATAGATTTAATATGAATACATATTTTATAGTTATTCAACACCATAAGTATTAGTACTTTCTTGTATAAATTTAATCAAGTTTAGATTTATTTAACTCTCAAACAAGTGTGAATAATTTTACTTGACCGACGGGTGTAACCACTTGATCGATAGCATGCAGGTTTCCTCCGTCATTAGTGTGCATGCAGGATTTCCTGCCATCAAGAGGGGATGCGGAGGGAATTCTTTTTGTTTTTTTAGATTTTTTAATGTATTAAGTAATTTAAAAACTCTAAAATATCAATGACTAATTAATTTGAGATATTACCTCCTAGTAGGTAAAATATATACCTTAGCATTGTCCTAGACAAAAACAGTACCCCCATAGCGGTAGGCGTGGCCACCACTGTGGAGGATGACAAAGCCCTCTGCGCAGGGGCGAGCGGTGATATGACAACCCCATCCCTTGCCAGGACACGGCTAGGACTGTAGAGGGACGGGGGCAGGTATATGTCAAGTCTGAAGACCCTGGTTTGACCCGGGAATACGGTGCGCCCTGTCCGAGGCTCTGGCGCGGGGCTCGGACGGGACGGAAAGTGAAGGGCTCGTCCGAGGCCTTAACATGGAGGCCTCATGCGAGACGGAGAGTTAGCGCTCGTTGTACTAGTGTGCAAAGTGGCGGATGCAGGATGGAGATAAAGGGGGGGCTAAGCAATGGAGATTTAGAGCTAAAGCTAAATTTTCATGGTAATTTAAGGCTAAATAACAGTATTTATTAAACAAATGAGGCTCATTAGGGGGGCTGTAGCCCCGGCAGCCCCCCCTGTGGATCCGCCGCTGCTAGTGTGATAAGGAGGCGTGGCGCAGCGCGTTTCCGCTGTGCCCCACCCTCCAGTGTGGGGGAATCACTACCGTCAGATCCGGTCTCCTGTCCCGTGTAGTTGAGGATTCGTGCTGCAGGTGACAGGATATGGCATCGTCAGGTTACAGCAGTGGCTTCTAACCCTAGCGCAGGAGAAGCGGATACCAGAAGCGCAGGAGAAGCGGATACCAGAGGGGGGCAGAGGAAGGGACTCAGAGAGAAACCACTTCACGGGTTCAAAATTAAGGGACCACAAACGTGTACGCTTTACAAGCGTCACTGGGTAACAGTGCTTTTACCCACTTCACTTGTGTAACCCTAGTACTAGTGACGTGTTTCAATTGGGAGTAACTGATTTTGGTGTCTCCTTTGTGCCATCGGGTATTTAACAGTAATTGACTCCCGATATGAATGACAATATGACTAGCACTTGTTGATTCGCCCATTGGTATCGACACAGTACATATGGATGCATGGGCCCAGTGTTGATGAGTTGGGCTGACTAGTAATTCTTGATCTTAACTGTGACACTCTCAAATCCTTGCTGCTGCGTACACATGCTAGTCCCATGTCCCATCTGGTGCCGATGAGCAAATCATCATTATAATGCAAGATATAGGGTATCTAGACGTGTAAATGCGTAATGATACAAAATATCATACCATAAATTGCGAATATATTAGTAGTGATGATAAGAAAAATTAAATAATCACCTCAAGCTCCATTTATATATATGGAGCCTCTAGTTCCACCTCTATCTCATCAAAGTGCCCAAGAACCCTAGCATAGTATTGGCCAAAAAAAGAGAGAATATATGGATAGATGCAAACAAAAGCACATCGTGGTGTGTTGGGAATGGGAGGCCATGGTGTGTTGGGAATGGGAGGCCAATGGGAAGTGGACACTAGTGTTTGACGAGATTTGGTACAAAATATATTTATGTACATTATTTTTATATGTTGTTAAGGAACAGAAGGAATGGAAGCAGGTGCTCCTTTTGTATGCTCACAACATGGGGCAACTACGTGTAGGGTCACATACTGTAGAGGTTCTCTGTGTGTGTGTATGTGTGTACACACACGCACACACACACACACACACACACACCCCCACACCCCTTTTTAGTATTAGCTTCTTTAGTTATGCCTTGTTTTTCGTTACAATCATACTGTTTTAGTTCTTGCGTAATATGTGACAATCATACTCTATGGTGTGTTTTTTTTCTGCCTGTTGCATTCAAATGATACAGTACTTTCCTGTAGCAGAGGATAGGACGCAGATATATGAGGGGAGTTTGCTGGTTCAATCGATTGATTCCTTCTTGTGGTGCTGTTTCTGCTGGTCCCTCAAATCGATGTTGTGGAATTTTTTTTAGAGCAATGGCCTATCACTTGCGTCAATTATAGTGCTGTTTTTTAGACTGAAACTTTTTGCTGTATTGCGGCAGGGTGGTCTGTGTTGTTTCTCCATTGCTGTTTTCCTTTCAGAAACTTGAACGATTATGATGTGCTCTGTGATGTGTCTTTTCATTTTCTAATTATGCGGTGAACCACTACTATGTGTGATTTGATTTATGATAGATTTCCATTATATTCAGAACAAACTTATGTTCGAATATTTGTATTTTTGATTTTTTATTTTACCGATGAAGCTATCCTACTATTACTAATTAGAGGCCCCAATGGAACCTCCACATTAACTCTTACGAGGCAGCTAGAAAAGAAGATAAATGCTAGAAATTCTCACGTTAATTAGAAACATCTAGCCATCAAATTTATAGGCTCTCATGATTTATAGCCATTAGATCTATTTTGTTTTGTAGATAATTACCCACCTCTGCCATTATTTAAGAAATAAATCATTAATTATCACCTAACCACCAAATACAATTTATCACGGGTGCCGCATGTTTCTTCGTGTTTCCTCGCAGGCACCGCCGCCAAGTTGTCCATCTGCTTCTACGGGCAAGTACGCGCCCGGTGTGCCTTGGCGAGCTGAGATAGAGGACGACGAGTCGACGCGATAGGGTCAGGAAGCTGCCTGCCTGTATCCACGCCTTCCACCTCATCTACGTTGATGTCTCTCGCAGCACGCCAACGACCGGCCACTTTGCAGGGAGGACGTGGGGACGGCGATGCATCGGCACCGGCGCCGGTGCCGGAGGCTGATTGCTCCGGTGTAAGGCCCTGGTTTACTTGCCTCTTCCTCCTGTTATAGTGCAGTGCTTAGCTGGAGCAATTTGTGGACGCACAGCTGATCAACCACAGGGAAAGTAAGTTGTTTGCAGCCACAGCACCGTGCTCATGTCAATATCATCTTGCTGTTCATAGATGCAGTGAGTCTCCTGGTGTTTAAATCCTTTTTGTTTTGAGTTCCAACTATATATAATTGATTTTATATTATATTTGAAAAGGCTCGCTATCAAATTGTCCGCAAAATAATTCCAGTGATATGGCCTTAACTTTTGAGCATGATATTTCCTGAAATCGGATGAGGAACCTCTGATATTGTAACAAGAGATCATGATTAAGGAGCAATAATGGTGCTGGATCTACTTGGACTCCGTACCTCTGTACAAAAGCTTAAGGTTGATTTACATCCATATCATGTACTTACCCATGTTTTTTATTCATTTATTTAGATCTATTTTGTTTTCCCAAAATTTCCCACCGCTGTCATTATTCTAGATAAAATAAGAAGAAAACTAAAGAGAATACAATATTTTTCCCTCTACACTAGCCGAAAAGGATCGTCTTGGGAGTCACCTAAATACATCTATGCTCCTCCTGCATGTGAGTATAAACATGAAAAAAGCCAGTGTCCCCACCAACCAACTGTTGACGGCCATTATTGCATAAAATTACCTGCCAACTAGCCTTGAAAAGGAGACATTTGAGAACACCAAAGTAGACATAGGGTTTACACCGACCGAATTCCACGAGTTTTGGTGTTTCATTATTTCTGCAGGCGTAAACCGGAAAAAGACGCAACCATAAGAGTTTATCGGAGCAAGGAAATAGAAAACGGACTTCACGACGACACATGAACAATCTAAAAGACACGAGAAGGCACCACGCCGAGCCGGCGGCCCGGAGGACACCAAGCGCACCGGCCGGCTGGGCTGGACCGGTCGGTCTGGGCCTGCCTCCTCTCGGGGCCCGGTTTGCCCGGTTCGCTCCACCGCCTTTGAAGATCAATCTCAGCCGCCCGCCAATGTCAGTTTGATCCGATGGCTCACGATTAACACCCAGGGCTATAAAAGGAGAGGCACCACCCCCTGGGAGGAGAGCCCAGAAACCCTAATTCATTATTTTCCTCTCTCTCGAGAGAGCGAAGGGTTCCATCCTCAGAGAATTAGATTAGAACTCTAATACTTCAAGTTCTAGTTAGGCATTAGCTAGCAAGGTTTCAGTAGAGTTAAGCTACGCTCAGGATTCTAGAGTCGTCATCCAGGAGGCTGGTATAGCTTTGTATCCCTCTTTATTTATGACTTTATTCTTAATTAATATGTTTCAGTTTATTAAGCTCCTAGTTTATTCTAGTTTGATATAGTATTGATTGATGATGAACTATTTCATATGATCGTAAAGCGCTTAGCTCATTACTCGAGTGGGTTAAGTGGTAGTAATTATGTAAGCATGGTGCTTAGATATGCTCTACCTACGAATGCACCTTGTAGGTCGGGTTTGGTGGTAGATCACGGGTGTGACATTCCTGTTGAGTCCTTTGTATTCCATCCCCCGTCTATAAGACTAGCAGAACGCAATTGCGAAGAAGGAGAGTGTTTTATTCATAAACCTCCCTAGTAATGTTCCTTGTGAGTACTTTAGAGTCATCAATACTATAGATGAAAGTAACATACTAGAGTAGATGCAAAGACTTAGTAATTCTGACACTACATAGGAATTCAATCTCTTAACTAATTTTCTGTTTCTGCCTTGCTATATTAAAGAGTTTCTATTTCTATCTCTGAATGATTTATCATTGCCCTACACTTATCATATATATCTATGTGGTTTACCCCTGTATAGGCATGTTCTTGTCATGTGGATTCTATCTAAGTATGTATACACATCAATATTCTCTAGCTGTCCTTTCCCATGGGATTAAATAAATTCGACAATTGGGTTCACTCCCAATAAAATGCTACAATGGTATTTTATCTGTGTGATTGCGGATACTTATTTATATTTAAGGTAGTTGTATGATTTAATACCACACCTCTTATGTCGCTGCTGGGGATGACAACCCGGTGTAATGCATGGTGACTTAAGAGGTGTCAACAAGTATTTTTGGCGCCGTTGCCGGGGAAAGGCTAAGCTATAAAGAGATATTGATCAAATGCATACTTATAGATGGAACCATGACTAGGTACCTCTGCTTAAGCAGACTTACCCTTGTTTGTTTTTGTCTATATCATATACAGGGTATTGCAGGATTGGTCTTGATTCATCATCATCTTCCATCAATTTCAATCAAACCAATCAAGAGTTCATTTCACACGGTTTCGAGCCATGGTCGATAAGACTCTGAGAGTTTCTGCTCCAAACACGAAGGACATTCGCCTTTGGACCAACACTTCCAATCAACAATCTTGAGTTTGAGCTCAAGCCAAGTCTCATTAACATGGTGCAAGCAACTCCATTCAGTGGAAAGATCAGTGAGGATGCTAGTGCTCATCTTCAGAATTTTTTGAAGATTGGTAGCACACTTATCATCAAGAACGTCGCTCAAGACATCATACTTCTTCGTTTGTTCCCATTCTCGTTAACTGGGGAAGCGAAGCAGTGGTTCTATGCAAATCAAGAAAACATCAAGATATGGGTAGATTGTTCGAAGATCTTTCGGAGAGATTCTTCCCTTTAGGCAAAACGATTGCCTTAAGAGAGAAGATTATTGGTTTCCAACAGCAGAAAGATGAACTAACTCCAGAGGCATGGGAACATTTTCAGGACTATATATCAGATTGTCCCCATCATGGAATAGAGGATTGGTTGCTCATGCAAGGCTTTTATCATGGATTATCCAAAGGAGCACAAGGGCAACTAGATGCTACTGCTGGAGGAACATTCTTGTCACTCACTATCAATAAAGCCAAGTCACTCATGGAGATGATAGCCTCCAATTAAGGCTGGTCGTTGGACGATGCTCCACACTGCAAGATGAGTGAAGAAGCTAACATTGAAGAGTTGAGTGCAGTTTCAACCAAGATGAATGTATTATTAGACTGGCTCGAACAGCGAGGCAACTACAAGAAGGATCGTCAGGCTATTCAGGATGCTATGGATTCTCAAGCAAGGACAGAGAGATATTTAGGAATCATATATTCCCCTGATCTGCCAGAAGATCTGAGCATTATTGGCAACACCCAAGGAATGGATCAAGTCAAACAACTATCCTTGTGGAATGTGATCAGACAGCAGCCAAAGATCAATGAAGAATTATCACGAAGGCTAGCTTCTAATGAAAAGATCATAGAAAGTATGAATCGTAAGATAGAGAGTTTTTCTTTTGCTATAAAGGATCAACTGAGCTATAACCGAAAGATTGAATCACAAGTAGCAAAGTTGGCTACTGCTTTGCCCATTGCCACCAGCTCAGAGCAAATCAATGCAATCACTACAAGAGGAGGCAAGAGTACTCAAAATCCCTCATATCCTGAAGGAACACAGCCTAGAAGAGCAGTAAGAGTACAGACATCACCAGCAGCACCTGCGGAGAAAAACAACAATGAAGCAGAAGAAGTTATACCACCATTAGAGGAAGAGCCTCAGTGCAATTATAATGACACCAACTTCTTACCATTTCATTGACAGAGAAAAGAAAGGATGGATGAATAGTTTGAGAAGTTTGTAGAGGTTATACGTCACTTATATACATGGTTTTAAATAGCCCGCTATTTTTTGCCGCTATAGCTCGATATAGCTTGAAAAAAAAATTGTGCCGCTATTTGCGTTCATGCACAATTTTGCCGCTAAAGTCCGCTAATTACGGTTTATAAAATGCTAAACACCTTAGCCTTAGCTCGCTATTTAAAACCATGCTTATATATCAATGTGCCTCTGCTAGATGCCCTACAAGTGCTTACATATGCAAGATACCTCAGAGACATTCTAAACAATAAGAGGCCACTGCCCACCACCGAAGTTATCAAGCTCACAGAGGAGTGTAGTGCGGCTATCCTGAACACATCACCAATCAAGAAACAAGATCCAGGACGCCCCACTATTGAGTGCTCAATTGGAGATCAAGTGTTTGAACATGCACTATGCGATCTTGGCGCCAGCGTAAGTGTTATGCCCAAGACGGTCTTCGACAAACTCAACTACTCCAAACTCACACCCACGATGATTTGCCTTCAACTAGCGGACCAATCACTTCACCGCCCTGAAGGAATCGCCGAAAACATACCGGTAAAAATAAGAGAGTTCTTTATTCCAGTCAATTTTGTTGTGCTTGACATGCAGGAAGCAACAAATACACCACTTATCTAGGGAAGACCCTTCTTGAGCACGGCGAATGCTCACATTGATGTTGGGGTCGGAAAAATCTAATTCCATATCAATGGTAAGGAAGAGTGATTTGCATTCAAGCCACGACTAAAACAATACTCTCAATCAGAGAGGTGTGAGGAGCAAGAAGATTTAAGGTCTCCAACTCCGGGACCGACAGACGCTATCAAGATATAATCATCAGGAGAAGTCCAGTCTGGAGGACTATAAATATTGGACCCTCGCCGAAAGGTAATCGGTATTTATCCATTGACTTCTTATATTCTAAAAATCCAAAAATATTTTTCTTTATCATTTGGTGTTTCTATAAATTTGAAAATACAAAAATAACTAACCAGTGGGACCCACAAACACTAGGACCCACTTGTCATATCACTTCACATCATATTTACATAGGATTCTCATCTCCACTCACTTCTTGCTGTCCTTCACTCCCTCTTTTTCCACCGAAAGTTGCAAACATATACAGTTGAAGGGATGTTGGAGCACCAGGAGGAAGGAGTGGCCAAGTGGGCCCAGTGTGGGACTGGCCGGTCCCACACTAGACCGGCCGGTCTCCCCCTCCTCTCCTATAAAAGAGCAAGTTCTCCTGCTGCTCTACTCGCACCTCAGAACTCATTTTCACTCCTTTCATCTCTAGATTCTAAAGTTCTTCTCCTTGTTCTTGCTAAAACCAATTCTTAGAGGGAGAAGGAAAGAGAGAGAGAGAGTAGATGTGCTAGGAGATTGCTTAGTGGCTAATGGAGGGAGGTGTTGCTAGAGTTTAGAGGAAGAGTAAGTAAAAGTAGAAGAGGTGCTGCCCAGACTTAGAGGAGATAATCATATGTTCTAGGGAAAACTCTGCTAAAATTTGGTTGTGGAGGTAATCACCTCACAAGGACCACTAACCCTAGACGACTGACCCTCTAATTGTTGTGGTGAAAACTTTCCCCGCAAGGATTGCTAACTCCCTCTAACTCTTCTCTTGTTACTAACTCGATCTATTTATTTTCTGCGTGCATTTATTTCCTGTATTTACTTCCTTATGTTTTTCTTGTTATGTGGAGGTAGCAATATCCCACATTGTTTTCTGCACTAACCCTCTTGTGGAGGAGTACATTCCCACAAGAGTAATCCACTCCTGGAGCGGTTATCTTTATTATTATATTTTTTTAACCCCGCTCCCGGAGTTGTTGTCGCTTTTGGTTCTTAACTTGCTTGCAGGATGAGTGGCTTGTGGAGAGGGATCAAGAGTGGACTTAGGTCCCGGTCCACACGATCAACTCGGAGCTCCTCTTCCCGAGAGAGCTCTGACATGCAGGTTGATGAGATGCCACCCGCTAGCAACAGGCCATCTTCTTCGACGGTTATACACCGTCTTGATGGAGGAACATGACCTCAAGTGGAAGAACGATGAAGAGAAGAAAAGTTCAAGCTCATCAAGAACCGCAAGTTCGTCCTGACCACAGTGTTCGATTCTGAGCTTCTTCGAGACACAGGTATGGACACCGAATTCCAAACCATCTTTTCCACTATGGGTTGGATGGGATTTGCAGATAATTCTGAGCCAGGGTGCAAATTGCTTACTGCTGAATTTCTATGCACCTTGACTTTTGTTGAAAATAGGGTAAAATTCTGACTCTTTGGGATAGAAAAAAATTAGCTTGGAAGGAGTTAAGTCTAGCTTTAGGCTTCCATGCTGAGTGCACTATAGATGTTGATGCTGTCATTCAACAGTTCTGGAAAGATATAACTGGCCAAAACTCACCCACGCATGCCAAAACTAGTAGCATTCAGTTACCCACATTAAAGTTCATGCATAGACGGTTGGCATTTACTCTTTTTTCATGAAATGACACTAGCACAGTGAGAATTGATGAGCTCAAGCTGCTTTACGCCATAGTGAAGAGTAGGAAAGTTGCCCCCATTATGATGATGATGAGATAGTGGTTAGAGGTTTTTTGATTTGGCTATGATATCGAGTGCACTTCTCTTATGACTCGGATTGCTAGCTATCTCGTGTTGTGGCAAAATTCACTTGTTCCGTACATTGGAGGAGGACGAGGTCGTATATCATACGACTACTTTCACCAAGGTCAGACCTTGGTGAAGAGAGGAGATGTTGTGATTATGAAGATCAATAACAGGCAGATCCGGTTACCTAACCCGGAGCTCAACTTGTATACCACCAGTTCTCTTCTTGTCAATGTGCAGGTAACCGCAGCGATACCTATACAAAGCGCGTCGGCACGTTTCACCAACATGCAGCCCACTCACTATTATGGTGCCGACCCAACGCCACAAGGACCAGCCTACACCAGCTACATAAACTTTGGAGAAGCAGAGTCTTCCCACAGTGGATAACCTTCACAAGATAGTTGGGGCCAGTATGCCCAACCATCGCCACAGGCTGAAGTCCTCTGGGGAGAGATGGCAGAATGGCCATCAGGTAATTTTAATAACTATCAAGAAAGAATGTCTGTTGATTTATAGGAAATATCCTCTGGAGCGTACCAGCGTGGCCGTGCATCAGACATAGGGATGGGCTACCATGAGCAACAAATGCTACATCAAAGGAATGACCGGAGGCTTCGCGTTGTGGAGGCGCAAACTACCACCCTCGTCGCACAAAATACCTCCATCCTTGGACAGCTACACCTACACGACCAGTACCACCAGCAGCAGATGCAGAACTAGGACTACCTCTTTCAGCACATGGGCGCAAGACCGCCGCCGCGACACTGAAACGACTACTGCAACATCCAGCTTGGGGGAGAGCACCCCCGGTATCTCGAGGTAAGTTATCTTTGTTTTTATTTTTATTTTGATTTGTTTGATTCTTAGTTTGCTTAAATAAAAACCATAAAAACAAAATAAAAAAGTGTTTATAGGCTGGCTTAAATTTTGTTGTGAATAAAAAGAACTTGGAAAAAAAATTTGTTGACATGAAAATGATGAATAGTTGCTCTATTAAATTCTTTTGATTACCTAGCTTATAGTAAGAGTTCTCCTAAGGTTTTGGACACAACTGATTTGACATGAATACTTACTCTGAATCTGAGACCTGTGGGTAGCATATTCCTGATCTTAAGTCTAGGTAGCTGCTGGACATGATTTGAGATGGTTAGAGCTGCTATTTATCTTGTTCCAATGTGATGCTGAAATTCTAGAGATTTAATTTTAAAAAATCTAAAAGACGCATGATGAGTTTCTTGTATGACAAAGCTTAATTCCCATCAGAGCCATATTGCATATCTAGATTAAGAAGCTTCCACACAATTGCTGCTTGTCATTGCATTGAGTGTTGTCAACCTTGGTGACCCTTGTGAGAAACCTGTCATGCTTTTAAAATCAAGATCCACACAGTCCACCTTATATGCACTACTCTACCCTAGAGTAGGCGCAAAAACATACCATTCTATCTATCCAAAAATGTTCTACTCCTATACTGGGTGTAGACACCAAAAATATCCATCCACCAAAAGACATGCTCTAGAGTTTTCTGTCATCTCTCCAAATTATTTTTATGCCAAAGGAGTGAGCTATGCAAAAGAAGAACGAAAATTGAGAAAAATGGACAAGTGTCCAAGAAAGGAAAATAGATATCCAAAAAGGAAAAGAAAGAAAAGATAGCTCACATCCCTGGCAAGGTTTTGATATTTTCAAAAGAGAGATCTATTTGAGCATGGTAGAATTAGGTCCACCATATATCCATCATTTTCCACACACATGCACATCTTGATTTGATTGTATGACTTGTTTCTCTTTGGATCCCTTGTTTGGCTTCACAACACAGGCAGTACAAGTACGCTTATTTATGCTATCTCCACACCTATGAGCTCCACATAAGCTTTAGATGTAGGTTGAGATAAAGACACAAGCTTCGTTGCCTTGGTGAGGAATCCAAAAATACCACATACATGAGAGACTTGAGAGTATCATATAATGAAACTCTGAGCTTTATTTTGAAAATCCATAAAGAACTCCAGAAGCTTGATTCAACAAAAGAGCTTGAGACATAGTGCTTGACTTGATCTTTCTGTCTTTCAACTATTCATGACCAAAAGAGAAGGATGTTAAGCTCCATGATTAAAGGTAATATGGGTGAGTATGAAAGTCAGAATGGTTCACTTTGAGACTAAGGAGAATTTCTATCTGAAAGCATGTGTGCTCTTGAGAAGTTTGATATTGCAGCAACTCCTGATCCATTTAAGAGAGTGGTTTGCTAAGGGACTAGCAAAGGTTAAGCTTGGGGGATTTGTTGACGACCATTATTGCATAAAATTACCCACCAACTAGCCTTGAAAAGGAGACATTTGAGAACACCAAAGTAGACATAGGGTTTACACTGACCAAATTCTATGAGTTTTGGTGTTTCATTATTTCTGTAGGCGTAAACCAGAAAAGACGCAACCATAAGAGTTTATCGGAGCAAGGAAACGGAAAACGGACTCCACGGCGACACAGGAACAATCTAGAAGACACGAGAAGGCACCTCGCCGAGCCAGTGGCCTGGAGGATACCAGGCCAGACCGGCCGGTCTGGACCTAGACCGGCCGGTCTGGGCCTGCCTTCTCTCGGGGCCCGGTTCGCCCGGTTCGCTCCACCGCCTTTGAAGATCAATCTCAGCCGCCCGTCAATGTCGGTTTGATCCGATGGCTCACGATCAACGCCCAGGGCTATAAAAGGAGAGGTACCACCCCCCTGGGAGGAGAGCCCAGAAACCCTAATTCATTATTTTCCTCTCTCTCGAGAGAGTGAAGGGTTCCATCCTCAGAGAATTAGATTAGAACTCTAGTACTTCAAGTTCTAGTTAGGCATTAGCTAGCAAGTTTTCAGTGGAGTTGAGCTACGCTTAGGATTCTGGAGTCGTCATCTAGGAGGCTGGTATAGCTTTGTATCCCTCTTATTTATTACTTTGTTCTTAATTACTATGTTTCAGTTTATTAAGCTCCTAGTTTATTCTAGTGTTTTGCTTAATATAGCATTGATTGATGATGAACTATTTCATATGATCGTAAAGCGCTTAGCTCATTACTCGAGTGGGTTAAGTGGTAGTAATTATGTAAGCATGGTGCTTAGATATGCTCTACCTACGAATAACCTTGTAGGCCGGGTTTGGGGTAGATCACGGGTGTGACATTCCTGTTGAGTCCTTTGTATTCCACCCCCCGTCTATAAGACTAGCATAACGCAATTGCGAAGGAGGAGAGTGTTTTATTCACAAACCTCCCTAGTAATGTTCCTTGTGAGTACTTTAAAGTCATCAATACTATAGATAAAAGTAACATACTAGAGTAGATGCAAAGACTTAGTAATTCTGATATTACATAGGAATTTAATCTCTTAACTAATCTCATGTTTCTGCCTTGCTACATTAGAGAGCTTCTATTTCTATCTCTGAGTGATTTATCATTGCCCTATACTTATCATATATATATCTATGTGGTTTACCCCCCTGTATAGGCATGTCCTTGTCATGTGGATTCTATCTAAGTATGTATACACATCAATATTCTCTAGCTGTCCTTTTCTATGAGATTAAATAAATTCGATAATTGGGTTCACTCCCAATAAAATACTACAATGGTATTTTATCTGTGCGCTTGCGGATACTTATTTATATTTAAGATAGTTGCATGATTTAATACCACACCTCTTATGTCGCTGCTGGGGATAATAACCCGGTATAATACATGGTGACTTAAGAGGTGTCAACACAAACATGTACATCCGGTCATGCACTGACCACCGATAAGCATCAAGGGGATGAAATAACTAGCATGAGCGGAGGCTCATCAATGCCACCACCATCTACTTCATCTATGTCTAGGGGAGTTCGATGAGAAAATCTACGTCAAGCAACAAGCAAGGCAAGGAGGCGGGTGGCGCGGAAACTAGCCAGCATGACACAGGGTTGCCATGACCTCCAGTTTCTATGGAATCACATTAGCACCACTGGCATACTAAAGGTATGATAATCTTGCTAGATCTTAAAATTACAATTTAATTTATCTCCTCTATGGTGCATGATATGATCCTTATTCATTATTAGGTACAATTTTTATTTTAATTTAATTGTCTACGGATTACTTCACTCAAATAAGTTTGATACTATCCTTATTGACCATCAAGTATATATTTTTTGTTCACTTTTAAAATAATTGCATTGGATTGCTTCGAGTTTACATATACTACTAATAATGTTGAAAAATTAGGGAACCATGATCCGTGGAATTATCAACAAAGCTGGTATGAAAAAAACAAACCTCCATAATTATAAAGGATAATTAAACCAATCCAATAACATTTTTATAAATTATCCTTCTATGTCACCATGGAAAATAATGCTTTGATCCCAAAGTTTGCATGCAAATTACCCATACATGGCATTATCAAAGATAAAATAATATATATCTATGTAATTTGTAACTAAATGATCCACCTCAACCATTATAAAAAGATTAACAAAAAAATCTCTCAAATCTACATGTACATACGGATATAAGCTATTATGAAAATAATTCAACATCCAATAGTTAAAACTTACATTAGCACAAAATATTTATTTTGTAAGCTTACCAAACATGGTAAAATATCCTTAGTTAGCAAATCACATAGCAATGACACTTGTTGTTCACTTTAAGTTATGTTTGTCGATACAGGACATACCGAAGTACTTACCAGCACGGCTCCCGTCAGGACAGGAGCAAGAAGGCCAGATCCGAGTAGATTACGGATCAACCTAGTTAGACGGACAGAAAGTAACCTCTGTAATAAAAACGGAACACTTACTACAAGTTCGACTAGGATTAGAAACCATAGCTCTGGCTCTTTTCCTATTATAAAAAGGAGCCAGAGCACCTTCTTTTGTAACGGACGAACAATACGCAATCACACATCAATCCAACGCAAAAGGCTAAGGCCGACTGGAGTAGAGCTTTTTTACTCGACGACGAGGGCTCGAACCAGGATAAACCGCGTGTCTCTTGCGTGAAACCGCCGAGTTCTAGTTATTCGCCGAGATCCGAATCAACTGCTACGGGAACCCCGTGGCGGGGCTATCGATGGCCAAACACCGGCACCGGGCGCCAGGTAGGGGCTTTCAGTGAAATCGACGTCAAAGCCTCGACGGACCTACACATGATGATTTTTTCAATGGGATCAACTTTCATTTTCGGAAGCTGGGTTTGTGAGGCAGACGACCAAGGAGTCCTCCACAGTTGACTACTTCAAGAACCCGAGCCGAAGATACAAGAAATTTTTTCAGAACTCAAGCTAACGGAGGAAACTGAAGATACGAGTACGCAAGTCAAGCCGAGTTCTTTTTGTTACGGTTCTAACAACTCGGCACGAACATATCAAGATATCACCCAGAGAGCACTAGAATCTCATGACTTTACCCAATGGAACATCTTCAAACAAGATAAGTACTCCACCTTCCTTCCTTTTCAATATGGTAAACCTCTAGAAGGAGAAGAACTCGACCATCCGCTCAATACATGCAAAGAAGTGTTCATGATGAGACAACCTCTGGTACCGCCAGTACAACCCAACTATAATTCATCAGAAGAATCAGAAGCTGATATCCCAACCAATTCTGTTACAAGAGAAGGGGAAACTAACAGCTAGAAAGCAGCAAGAGAAAGAAGAAACAAGAAAAAAGGAGGAAGAAGAAACCGAGTTTATGAATGCAGAGAAGCATGGCGCAAATATGAAGAAGAACTAGCTGAGTACAATCAGAGAAGAGCTGAAAAAGAAGCCGAGGAAAGGCGAGCTGCAGCAAGGACCAGACTTGATCCAGTCAACAAAATACAAGAATTAATTAATGAGATCGACGCCATACAACGACCAAGTGAAGAACAAGCCAGGCTTAGGAATCTACTCAGGGATACCGCACAAAGGATACAAGACGACCGAGTACCTTCTCGACACATACCATCTGAACAGATAAGCCAAAGAACTCGGAGGATTTCCGCTTTCGAAAGATTATCAACCCCAAATTATGGGAGAACTCAACCTCATCACGATTGGACAGAAAGGACAGGGGAAAATAGGGGAAGATCACTGACACCACCCAGAAGTCCCCCAAGAATTATTTCAAGATACGACAGCCAGGCAGATTCCAACTACAAGCCAGAAAAAGTACCCGACAGATTCTCTTGCTTCGCAGGAAGACTACTTACAGTCAGGTTACCTCATAAATTCAAGCCATCCAATCACTCAAAATATGATGGCAAGACAGAACCAATGCAATGGCTTAGAATCTACTCTCAATCTATAGAACTAGCCGGAGGAGATGACGATATCAAAGCACTATTTTTTCAATGGCTCTAGAAACATTACCACTTCAATGGTTCGACAAATTACGCCCTAGATCTATCAAAACATGGGGCAACCTCCAGAAGGCTTTCTGCGAGAATTTTGCAGGAATACTAATCCACCCAATAACACAAGCTGTTGAAAGGCTTAAAACAAAACCCAGGAGAAAGCCTCAGAGACTTCTATAGAAGATTTGGGGAACTCAGAGCTTAAGTACATGACATCACCGAGAGAGAAGTAATAGAAGCATTTTTGTATGGTCTAAAAGTAAGATAGATGTTTCACGACTTCTGTAAAGAAAATCCTCAAACAAACAACGAGTTCAAAAGAACGGTCGAAAAGATGATTACAGCAGAAGAAAAGACACGAGAAAGGTTTCTAGACAACAGAAACAACTCGGAAAGAAGAAACAACACGGGCAGAAGAAACAACTCGAATGATCAAAACAACTCAAGATGGAATAACCAAGATAATTCGAGATACCAAGATAACTCGAGATTCCAAGACAACTCAAGATATCAAGACAATTCAAGAAGATGGAACATTCAAGACAACAGACAAGAATTCAACAAAAAAGAGATTTTCTCGACAACATGGTGGCATCCACCGAAAAGAAAGAAATTCTACCCGGCAAGAAGATTTGAAGACCTTGAAAACATGAAATGCATCTACCATCTAACAGGAATCCACCCAATGGGAGAATGTCGCATCTTTCAAGAAAGGTACATGAAGAAAGACAAACTAGAAAAAGAAGAAAACAAGGAAAAGAAAGAAGAAGACAACACAGCAGATAACGGTTTTCAAAATTCAAGAGCAACAGTATCGGTAATATTCTCGGGAGTACCCGGTTCTACGAGTAAACATGAAGACAAACTTGCTTAGCGAACAATCAAGGCAGCAGAGCCAGCAATAACCAGATATTTAAATTGGTCACAATACCCAATTCAGTTTTTATGAGAGGATCAATCGACAAGTGTTGGAAACGCAGGACTATATCCATTAGTACTCGGACCAACAATTGCCGCCATAACAGTAACTAAAGTACTCATCGATGGAGGAGCAGGACTCAACATCATATTCACTGACACTTTAAAGATGGGACCAGAATTCTCAAAGATGGTCACACCTACCAGCATACCATTCTATGGGATAGTACCTGGGAGACCAGCTATGCCTCTTGGACAAATCACACTTCCAGTAACATTTGGAACTCCAACAAATTACAGGACAGAGCTCATCAAATTTGAAGTTGCGGATTTTGAATCTTCATATCATGCAATATTGGGAAGACCAGCACTAGCAAAATTCTTGGCTATACCACACTACCCATACTTGCTACTCAAGATGCTAGGACCACACGGAGTACTTTCTCTCAGAGGAGACCTGAAAAAAGCCTATGAGTGCGATGTACAAGCAATACAAATATCGTCAAAAGTACAAGGTGAAATTAACTCAGCAGTAGCAGAAATAAGAACAGAAGAGCTAGTGATACCAGCCAAAAAATAAAGTACAATTACCACAGCTGAGGGAGAGGGCACCAAAAAGATTGATCTAGGGACAGGTGATCCATCCAAGACTACCACAATCAGTGCACATCTGCCTACCAAATAGAAACTCACGCTCACCAACTTCTTACGGGACAACAAGGATATATTTGCCTGGAAACCAGCTGATATGCCCGGAGTCCCAAGGGAGTTGGCTGAGCATAAAATTGAAGTCAACAAAAGGAGCAAGACCAATCAAACAAAGACTACGACATTTTTCACCGGACAAGAAGGAAGCAATAAAAAAAGAAATAGCCTGACTACTAGCAGCAGGGTTCATAAAAGAAATTCTACATCCAGATTGGTTGGCAAATCCCGTTCTAGTACACAAAAAGAACACGGATGAATGGCGTATGTGTGTCGACTACACGGACCTCAACAAACATTGTGCAAAGGATCCCTTCGGATTACCAAAAATTGATCAGATAGTGGATTCAATAGCAGGATCAGCTCTATTATCTTTTCTAGACTGCTACTCAGGATACCACCAGATTGCACTAAAAGAAGAAGACCAAAGCAAGACTTCTTTCATTACACTTTTCGGCGCCTATTTTTACAAAACAATGTCTTTTAGACTCAAAAATACAGGAGCAACATACCAAAGAGCAATCCAGACTTGTTTGGAAGATCAAATTAGAAAGAACGTGGAAGCTTATGTGGATGACGTAGTCATCAAAACAAAGAACCCGGATTCTCTCGATTGAAGATCTACAACAAACTTTCAACAACTCAAAAAATGGAAGTAGAAACTCAACCCCAACAAGTGCGTATTAGGCGTATCATCAAGACAACTACTCGGATTTCTGGTCAGCCAAAGAGGAATTGAAGCAAGCACAAAACAAATCAAGGCAATAGCTGATATAGGACCACCTACAGATATCAAAGATCTACAGAAGTTGACAGGATGCATGGCAGCACTTAACAGATTCATCTCCAGACTCAGAGAAAAGGGTTTACCTTTCTTCAAACTACTAAAGAAGACAGATAAATTCACTTGGAATGAAGAGGCACAAGAAGCCTTCGATAAACTAAAAGCATATATCAGTGTATCTCCAGTACTAGTACCACCAAAGAAAGACGAAGATCTTATGCTCTACATTACTGCAACAACTTCAGTAGTTAGCACAGCTATAGTGGTTGAAAGAGAAGAACAAGAACACATCTACAAAGTACAAAGGACAGTATACTACATAAGTGAAGTTCTCACAGTATCAAAAGTGAGATATCCTCACGTATAAAAACTACTCTACGCAATACTTATAACTTCAAGGAAGCTCAGACACTACTTTGAAGATCATAAAGTAGTCGTCATAACAGATTTTCCACTCAGAGACATCCTAAGAAACCGAGATTCAACAGGGCGAATCTCAAAGTGGGCAGTTGAACTCGGAGCACTCAAGATAGAATTCAAACCAAGAAAGGCAATCAAATCTCGAGCATTGTCCGA
Organism: Chrysopogon serrulatus; assembly: GCA_015844335.1. Classification (NCBI taxonomy): domain Eukaryota; kingdom Viridiplantae; phylum Streptophyta; class Magnoliopsida; order Poales; family Poaceae; genus Chrysopogon; species Chrysopogon serrulatus. The sequence continues at coordinate 59,460 of JADLZL010005369.1, forward strand.
CTTCATCACAGAATGGACTGAAATACAACAACCCACTCCTAACGTCATCCTAGACCATTGAAAAATGTACTTCGATGGTTCCCTAAAACTAGGAGGGGTAGGAGCAGGGGTACTGCTTATTGCACCTGATGGAAAACAACTCAGATATGTTCTATAAATCTTATGGCAAGCTACCAACAATGAAGCAGAGTATGAAGCACTCATCCATGGCCTACAAGTCGCAACATCACTTGGGATCAAAAGATTACTAGTCTACGGGGATTCAGCAGTAGTAGTCAACCAAGTCAATAAAGAATGGGATTGCACCAAGGAGAACATGGATGCTTATTGCGCAGAAATAAGAAAGCTTGAGAAAAATTTTCAAGGCCTAGAGATACATCACATATTACGAGATTCAAATATTGCAGCTGATGTGTTAGTCAAACTAGGTTCAGATAGGGCAAAAGTACCCGCTGGAGTTTTTGTAAAAGAGCTAAACAAACTATCTATCAAATCAGATGAGAAAGAAGCCAAGAAAAAGAAGACAGAACAAGGGCAAATTCTAACAATCAGCACAGACAACTCGACATGGATGCAAGTATTCATAGATTACATCAAGGAAAAGAAGTTACCCGGAAGCAAAACAGAAGCAAATTGGGTTATCAGAAGAAGCAAAAACTACGTCCTGGTAGGGGATAATCTTTACAGAAGAGCAGCATCATCAGATGTATTATTGAAATGCGTATCAACAACAGAGGGAAAAGAAATATTACTAGAAATGCACTCGGGATGCTGTGGAAATCATGCATCTTCAAGGACACTAGTCGAAAAAGCTTTATGATCAGGATTCTATTGGCCAATAGCATTGAAAGACGCCGAAGAATTAGTCAAATACTGCAAAAACTGTCAAATGTTTACAAGACAAACACACGTTCCAGCTCACAACCTAATATGCATCTCACCAGCATGGCCGTTCTCGTGTTGAGGGCTTGATCAAGTCGGACCACTCAAGAAATCCAAAGGAGGGTTCAAGTACATCTTCGTGGCCATCGACAAGTTCACCAAGTGGATAGAATACAAGCCATTAGTAAAATACAGCTCAGTCAAAGCATAAGAGTTTATCCAGGAAATCATGCACAGATTCGGGATGCCAAACAGGATAATCACAGACCTAGGATCACCTTTCACAACTAATGAATTTAAAAGCTGGGCACAAGACTGCGGATTCAGCATTGATTATGCATCAATAGCTCATCCTCAAGCAAACGGATAGGTAGAAAGAGCCAACGGACTCATCTTAGTAGGATTAAAACTAAGACTATACGAAGACCTCAAAGACTATGGAGCTAAATGGATAGATGAAATACCAAAAGTAGTCTGGGGACTAAGAACTCAGATAAGCAGAGCAACTGGCTACTCGCCATTCTTCCTAGTATACGGATCAGAAGCCGTACTACCAGCCGACTTGATCTGGACATCTCCCAAAATTGAGCAATACAATGAAGGGGAAGCTGAAGAAACCAAAAGACTAGAAATCGACAGCTTAGAAGAAGTAAGAGTCAATGCAACACTACAATCAGCAAGATATATGCAAGGACTAAGAAGATATTACGACAAAAGCGTTCAACCAAGAATCCTACAAGCCGGCGATCTAGTCCTCCGAAAAATACAAAAACCAGAGAGAAGGCACAAACTACTCAGCCCATGGGAAGGTCCCTTCATAGTGACAAAAGTAACAGGACCAGGATCCTACGAACTGATGACTGAAGACGGAGCTCCAATAAAAAATTCATGGCACATCTCTCAGTTGCGACGGTTTTTTGCCTAGAAATCAAAAGGCATGTACCACTTCTTCCAAAAGAACATTCATTATTCAAAAGAAAGATTACAGTGTCCCAGCATCCTTCAGAGCTAGATCCTGACTTCTAGAATACAGAACTCAGACAAGGACCTATGGTTCGAAAAACACTCAACTTCCTGGGCAAACCCCGATGAGAGCAAAAGCGCTCGACTTTCCGGGCAAACCCCGATGAGAGCAAAAACGCTCGACCCCCCGGGAAAACCCTGATGAGAGCCAAAACGCTCGACCACCCGGGCAAAATAGAACCCCAATGAGAGCAAAAACGCTCGACCCCCCCGGGTTGTTTTCACAATACCGATGAGAGTACGACTAAAGAAGTCAACACTCGCCATATCCTAGCTCCTTTTCAGGACTAGATGAGAGCCAAGAGAGAGCTCGACCTATCCCGACTTCTAGAATATAAAACTCGAATGAGGACCTACGGTCCGAAATAATTGTTGAAGTGCAAAATGGCTACAACCTAGTCTGAGCCCAACTATTCTGGTTTGTTTTCACAATACCGATGAGAGTACAGCTAAAGAAGTCAACACTCGCCCTATCCTAGCTCCTTTTCAGGACTAGATGAGAGCCAAGAGAGAACTCGACCTATCCCGACTTCTAGGAAAAAAAGAACTTGGATGAGGGCCTACGGTCCGAATTAATTGTTGAAGTGCAAAATGGCTACAACCTAGCCTGAACCCAACTATTCCGGGTTGTTTTCCCAATACCAATGAGAATACGACTAAAGAAGTCAACACTCATCCCATCCTAGCTCCTTTTCAGGACTAGATGAGAGCCAAGAGAGAGCTCGATCTATCCCGACTTCTAAGATAAATAAGAACTCGGATGAGGACCTACGGTCTGAATTAATTATTGAAGTACAAAATAGCTACAACCCAGCCCGAACATTAACTGTTCCAAGATGATTTTACAACACAAAGAGTACGACAGACAACAAAATTTTCAAGTATTTCAAGTCAGCAACAAGATACTTGACCAAGATTCAAGAAAGGAAATTACTTTTTTACAGAACCCGAGAAGGCATCAAAGTTTCATTACAACAAAGAAGTTTACTAATGATGATCATCACCATCATCAGCACGCGCCGGCGTAATCTCTACAAGATCAGTAAACTCCTGAGCTAAAGAAAGGACAGCAGCTTTAGACTCTGCGAGTGCTTGTTCTTCCTCAGGAGTATGAGTCCCATCCATCACTCTATCAAGAGGAAAATTAGGATCAACAACTTGGATACGAGCCAGTACACCTTGAACGCCAAGAAGAATAGCATCTTTGGTGAAGTTGATGGTCCGCTCGGTCAGACGAGGAATGAATTGAACTCAGGTCAAGCCCGCATCTTCCGACCTCCTCAGCAAAGTGGCAAGACCTTGCACAGAACTCAGCAAGGCCGACCACCTGTCTTCCGAAGCCTTCAGACGAACGGACAAGTCTTCCACTGATGCCTTGGCCTGCAAAAGATCTCGATTAGCACCACGCCTAATCAGCCGAGCCCGGGCTAAATTTTCTTCAGCATCCTCTTTTACCTTCTCCGAGTCATTGCGAAAGTTTTTTACTTCAAGCTTCAAAGCTTTAGTCTCTTCTGAGTACTTTTTCTTCAAAGCTGCAAAAGGAAGTAGAAAGAAGTCAGAGAAAAAAGCAATGACAAAATAATACGCAACAAAAAACATTTACAAGTACCTTGGAGATCTCGAGAAACCTTCTTCTCGGATTCAACAGCAGCAACAACTTGCGCTCTCAAAGCAGTCTCCGAGGATTGACGAACTTGACGCTCCTCATCAAGCGCCAGCTGCAAAGAAGCCAACTCATCTAACAACTTCTTTTGAGACTCAGATGAGCCAAAGAAGATGTCAGAATCACTGACGTACTCCTACATATAAAGAAAAGGAAGGTGAAGAAAAGAACAAGTCAAAGCACAAAAGTAAACAAGTTGTTGTACCTGGAACTGCTCAGTAAAAGACTTGAATCCAGCTTCAAGCTTCTTTAAGCGAGAACTCAGATTAAAGTCTTCTTCCAACTCCTGCATCAACTTCAAATCACAAACAGAATCCCAAGGAGCATAAGAAGGAGACAAAGAAGAAGAATTCCCAGCCCTAGAAGAAGTCAAGGGATGGGCAAGAGGCAACTCTTCTGCTCCTAAAACAGTCGACTTAACCGCCTAGGCAACTGGCAAAGAAGAAGTCCCAGCAGCAGAAGACGAAGCCACCACTGGGGCAGAATCCACAGCTGGATGAGGATCAGGCACAGACACCTGACCCATAGTTCCAACACTCATGGTCTTCTCGGAATCAAAAGCTGGAACCAAAGATGTCGTAGCAATCGACCTACAAGAACAAAAGAAGCTAAAGACAAATAATACCAAAAGGAAGAAAAGAAGTCAGCACTCACTTGGAAGCACGACGTAGAGCAATACGAGGCCGAGGAGGAGGAGGCGGCATAACCACTTCCAAATCAGCCAACAACTCGGCAGATGAAGGAGGGGGACCCAGCAGGGGTCCCAAGGCCAGAGAAGAAGAAGAAGTCGTCCGAGGGCTACAAAAGCTAAGTCAGAACAAAACAAAACAAAAAGTATGTATACCAAAACTAAGAAGACAACACTCACCGACGAAGAAGGGGAGAATCATCAACATCTTCAGCCTCATCTTCAAAAAGAAGAACTGACCCACCTTCTACCAAGAAAAAGGAATCAAGACTACTTTCCAAGAAAGAAAACAAGTCAGGAAAAATCAAACAACCTCTCACCTATGAGAAGGTTACCTGAAGGTTGAGGGGAAGGAGAAGAACGCGGCCGCTTCTGTGCCGCTGTAGAAGAAGAATCTCCCACAGTAGGTCTCTTCCCACCAGCGCGAGTAACTCGAGGGAGGGCCACCGGCTAATAAGGAACATATTGAAGAACATGCTCCTTTTCAGAAATGCCAGGCAAAATAACTCGACCATCAATTACCTTATGGCCAGGAGAAGCCGAAGGAGCAGGAAGAGGAGCAATCTCTCCATCAACGAAGAGAGAAGCATTGACATTAAAATCCCTACGAAAAGGCTTCAAAAAGACAAAGAACAAGTCAGTCATAATCAAAAAAGAACTCGGACAACACAAAATAAGCAAGAGAACACTTACAGCAGGGGGAGGATTGCTGGCCGAGTACTCGAAACCAATCATTGGGACCACCGATGCGCCTTTCAAGATCTTCTAGAGGCGAACAAGCATCTCGTCATCTGACAACTCGGTCGTGGCCACCATATGAGAGGGATCCTCAGCGCCCGAGTACTCAAAACTAAAGTGCTCACGCGCCTTCAAAGGTTGTACTCGGCGATGAAGATAACTTGCCACAATAGCAAAGCCGGACAAGCCATTCTGCTTCAAGTACCTAATCCTATTGAAGAGAGATTCAAGAAGAGACAACTCGGCGGAAGTAAGTTGCTCTTTCTCCCACCGGTCATTAACAACAGGCGGGACCCCCGAGTAGGGTTAGAGAGCTGGAGCACCAGCACCTCCATCAAGATTCCCAGCATAAAACCACTCGGACCGCCAATCCTTCACAGAATCGACAAGGTTATACTCAAAGAAGTGGCTCATCTTACGCCCTTACCGGAATTGAATTCCACATCCAACAAGGCTGTGGAGGGATTCATGGCGAGGTTGCGGCTTAAGGCAAAAAAGATAATGAAACAGATTTAGAGAAGGAGGAATGCCAAGGAAAGTCTCACAAAAATAAACGAAAATAGAAAGATGAAGAACCCCATTCGGGGTAAGATCATGAAGAGAGATGGAAAAGAAGCGAAGAAAACAGTGAAGGAAGGAACAAGCCGGCAAACAGAGCCCGGCACGAATAAAGGAAACAAAAAGCATAATTTCCCCTGGGCGAGGAACAGGAACACGGTGCTCACCAGGAGCAACCCAACCGGAGAACTCCTTGGGCTGGATCATACCCAAGTCCTGAAGCTCGATCAAATGCTTCTCCTGAGTAGTCGGGGGAGGAAAGTTCTTCGTGATGGCCTTCATAGCAGCAAACTCGGGATTCAGCTGCTCGTCGACCTCCTCCTCAAGAACTGGCTTCTCAACTACTGTCTTCTTTGAAGCCACCTTCTTTCTTCCCATGCAACGAATCAAGCACCCAAACTAAGAGGAGGATGCGCGTCGGCAATGCAAGAGCAAAAGATTTAGGGATTTTTTCCACGGCGCTAGGGTTTTAGGAAGCAAAGGCAAGGTAAAGAAGAAGAACAGTAACCGCAGCTAATTTATAGACCAGTCTAAAAGGGCCCACTTAAGGACCAACGGTAAAAAGGCCAACGGATACAAAGCGCAGTAACAGGAAAGGCTCAGTAAACCCTTAAATCACGGGATAATGGTCCTTATCCCGTTACCCACCAACGGTAAAATATTGTACCGTTACAAGGAAGGATAGCTTTTGCCAAAATTATCATAACAAGTCAACACAAAAGAAGATGGCCACAAACAATTCCACTCGAAGGAAGCCAATCAACTTCCGAGCCAAAACAAGTCTACTCAGAGATAGACAGTCTTCATATCAATCAAGAATAAGTCGGCTCCACTTAGAGATAGACAGTCTTCATATCAATCAAAAACAAGTCGACTCAAAGGGAGAGAATCAGCATCTCAAGACAAAATAACTCGGATCATTTCAGAAGCATATATTCCTTCATCAAATTTTACAAGATACAAGGATACAAGTCTTACATGCTATAAGAATCTAAATCCTGCAGGATACAAGGATACAAGTCTTACAAGACCCATCGAATTCAGAAAGAACACCAAAGCAACGATTACAAGGAACCATGTAGAATTTGGCCATAGAAGAAAATTACGCGGAAAATCTACAAGGAACCCCGTGGAATTCTGCCATAAAAGACAACTACGCAGAATCCAAGACCGTCCTCGTTGCAGACTCAGACTACCTCTGAGGTAGAATGAGCCGAGCAGATCCAGAGCAACCTAGATACACCAACACAGTGTACCCAAGATCGCCAGAAGTAGCACTGACTGATCAAGCATCACATCGAGCCTCTCCAAAAACAAGTCGGATCGAGCCCCATGTGAACAAGAGAGCTCCAAAAGGAGCACTGACTGATCAAGAATCACATCGGGCCTCTCCAAAACCAAGTCGGATCGAACCCCATGTGAACAAGAGAGCTCCAGCTGTGCGTCGGGCGGTGGCTGATCTACACCGCACAGCTGGAAGACTGTGCGGCTTGGCAACCCTCCAACGTAAAGCATAGCCCTGGCAGAGTGGAAAAGAGGTACTAAGAGTGCAAAATGACCCAGCAGAAGGCATATCTCAAGACTTCTTCTACCCGCCAGAACGAGCCTCCAATCACAATGCTACTCTGGGATTAGTCTGCCTCTAATCCCTATCTCAAGAATTCTTCTACCCACTAAAGGAACCATGCTAGAAGGACAGAAAGAGTACCCGGGGGCTATTCAACCTCACAGACTATCATTTTTACAAGAACAAGAAGAAGCATACTACAAGACTCTGAAAGCAACCGAAAGGGATGTGTAATTTATAGACTCAGATCTGTGTACATAGACCAAGTTCACCAAGACAAGGAGGCACTGACAAGGACAATGAAAGAGGACAGTAAAGAGAGCAGCAAAGGAGCATATTCCAGGCATATCCCAGCACAGTAAAAGCCTTTACAAACGCCAGCTGCCAACGCCCAGCCATAAAAGCAGACATAAAGGGCAGTAAAAGCAAGTCACAAGACTTTGTCCGTTTCCTACACGAAAGAACTCGGAAAAAGCTCGGGGGCTGCAGCCGAGGTCAAGGCACGAAAGAACTCGGAAAAAGCTCGGGGGCTGCAGTCGAGGTCAAGGCACGGAAGAACTCGGAAAAAGCTCGGGGGCTGCAGCCGAGGTCAAGGCACGGAAGAACTCGGAAGATGCTCGGGGGCCAGCTAAAGATAATTCACGAGCCTTTGTCCGTTTTCTACATGAAAGAACTCGGAAAAAGCTCGGGGGCTGCAGCAGAAGTCAAGACACGAGCCTTTTTTTCAAGAACCTACACGGAAGAACTCGGAAAAACCTAGGGGGCTGCAGCTAAAAATACCAAAAAGGATAAAGCCATCGCCAGACTTCTTTTTTCGACAAAAATAACTCAGACGAAGGCTCGGGGGCTATAGGGCATACACCCTCAACTTTTTCTTCTTCTCAAAGACCCTCCAACTACTTATAAATAAGTAGTAAGAGGCTCGGGGGCTACACTCAATGAGTGCACCTACGGTGCATAACATAGAGAGGGAAGAAATCTTTAGCTAGACCACTTCAAAGCATCACTCTAGAAGCAAGGCGCTCCCCGAGTTCTACTTCGAAATGCTCGGGGGCTTGTCGATACGGGACATACCGGAGTACTCAACAGCACGGCTCCCGTCAGGACAGGAGCAAGAAGGCCAGATTCGAGTAGATTACGGATCAACCTAGTTAGACGGACAGAAAGTAACCTCTGTAATAAGAACGGAACACTTACTACAAGTCCGACTAAGATTAGAAACCATAGCTCTGTCTCTTTTCCTATTATAAAAAGGAGCCAGAGTACCTTCTTTTGTAACGGACGAACAATACGTAATCACACATCATTCCAACGCAAAAGGCTAAAGCCGACGGGAGTAGAGCTTTTACTCGACGACGAGGGCTCGAACCAGGATAAACCGCGTGTCTCTTGCGTGAAACCACCGAGTTCTAGTTATTCGCCGAGATCCGAATCAACCGCTACGGAACCCCGTGGCAGGCTATCGATGGTCAAACACCGACAATGTCTATACTCAAAACAATAAATTCTATAGTCATTGCCTTGAAAAAGGTTTATACATTTTGATTGACACGTTATATCATAGGAATATTAGTAATATGATTTGAAGCATTATTTGTTTAACAAAACAATACTGATATGATATAATAAATTCAACATCTTCATTGGCATGGTGCATACTCAAACAACTATTTATGCATTTTAACAACTAACATTGTCGCCTAGGACCTAGAATATTGTTTTAATAAAGTAAAAAATGAAAATTTTGAGTCAATGACATAATAAGCATTAGCTTTTAAATTAATACATATATAAACTAATAAACCAACAGATCAAAAGCTGAATGTTAAAATATAGATTTTCATGATATCACATACCTAGATGAAATAAGAGTTTATATACTTCAAGTTGCTTTATGTAACTAAATACACATGGTTTAGAAACAAGATTAATTCTAGAAATTATTACACAAAAATGCTAGAAATAAAAAAAAAGATAAATATCCTAAAATTCTTATAAAAATCTTATATTTTTTCAGCAAATCAGTACACTATAATCACTATCATAAATAATAGTCACTGTTTCTAAGCAATGAGCTCAAAATTCGAGAAAAGAATTGAAATTTAGGTTCTTGAAGTCAAAATGAACTGAAGCTAAAACCATCAAAGTATTGGAGATAGATAGAAGTGCCATGTAAAGAAAAAATCTTTTAATATGGATGAAGAGTACCTATTACTTTAGAATACCAGTGAAGAGAAAAAGATATTTAATGTAAGTAACTTTTAATAGTTAGTATCTCATAAGACGTGGCGGAGGCACTGCTGCCTCGACTGCTCCACGAGCTGTCCTGCTGACGCGCTCTTGCTTTATCAACCCGCGTGTGCCGCCGCCATCCGTCATCCGCCCAAGCAAGGACCAGCAAGATCGTCGATCACCAAGCAGACTGGCAAGATCGTGGACCACCTCGGTCGGATGCTCATTAATTTTGTTGTGTGTTGATGCTGCTGCACAGATATTAAGTTGCTTTTCTTTATGCCTGGATTGATCATTTTTTCTTGTGGGTTGATGATTTTACTCTTTCTTTATATTAGTCTTTTTTTAGTGCCATGACCTGCCCATGACATAATAAGAATAAGAATGCAAATAATGGGATGAATTTTTTGGTTCTGCAGTATAGAATATCCATCTAGGAGATATTTACTTGTACACAATCAGTTAGTCCATCAACCAATCTTCATATTGATTCATTTGTGTTCTGTCTGTTGAACTTCAGTCATTCATAGTTTCAGTCTCAATTTAATATTATGCAGCATTTTCAGTTTGGCCATAAGACAAATATTCATTTCAAACTAGCTGCATGCCTCCATTACATAGCTGAACCATTTGTGCTCTCTTCCCTGCATTACATAGCTGAACCAATTGTGCTCTCTTGATGCAGATCCACTTGTTGCCCTTGTGGAGGTACAAAGGAGTGGTGCAAAGGAATTTTTCAGCAGGTGTATAATTTTTCAATTATACCATGGGTTGTACAGGAGGTAAATTCATAGAAAAGGTACTCGTTGGTGATTCTTGTGGAGGTTTCTATCACCGTCTATCACAGGGCTGATCATGCAAAGGTTGATTCAGAAGCATCAGCCCAAAACAACTGATAGTAAAGATGACCATCCTATTTGCAATGCAGCATTGGGCTGATGAGGACGCCCCTAAATGAAGCTGATGTTGCATGCATAATGGGCACTGCTGGTTTTGCTTTAAACGGACATGATTGTGGGAGTCCAGCTGATGGTGAACAGAAGACGCTTCCCGTGCACAGTTGCGCCTATGTCTGCTCTTGCACCTGTGCCTCCAGTACCAGTGCCTGAGGTTAAGCCTGCACTTTTGTCTGCTGTGCGGTGCTCAACTCCAGTTACTGGTATGAAACCCATTTTGATTTTGAGCTTTCTCTTGCTAGATTGCTTTATCTTCATACCCTATTTTCTCTGTGGTTTCATTACATATATAACTATAATAATCTAGACTTATATAATTATAATAATCTAGATTCCAATCTGTTGTTGAATTAGTTCTCTAGTCATACTGAACCGAAGTTGTACGTGGTTATTCCCAAATGAGTTTCTCTTGAGGTTCACATGTGGCTAATTTGTCGTACCTGCTAGACTGAAAACGCACATTCCAATGGTCTTCAACAACAGTTCAGAGATCCTTTGATTTTCATTGCTCATGTTGTACAATATCCTTCACCAGCCTATTTTTGTTTTGCTTTTGCGCCAAGACATTTATGCTTTAGAGATAACCTACTGAAATCTAAATATCTGCAACAGGTTTCGATGCCCATGGCTCTTTCGACCGGTGCTAGATACTTTGTGTACCTTTGAGTACCATAGTTCAAAACACTTTTCGAAGCGTTTGTGGTAGCGCAATAACTTTCCTATATCTTGATTGCAGCACATGAAGATAAATATGGGAAATGACATCCAAATATTTTCACCAACTCTACTAAAGATGTCTTGCAAGCTGATGATAAAGCTTTTCAAAAATGGATTTTCCATCAAGTTAGATCAGCTCGGTGATGATCCTGTTAATTTCGTTGCAAACATGCTTGTTGATCTTATCCAATATGATGATTATTGTTCTGAAGGAAAGCATTTTTGAGGAGATTGAAGAGAATGAACTTGAGATTGATACCTGGAAGGTGATTTAAATCTGTGAATATATATTTGATGAAACCAATGTTTCTTATAAAAAAAACGTAGGCATCTAACAGCCTGATCAAAGGAGGCATGGATTTTAGATTCGACAATCAACTTATTGTAAACAGTGTGTTACACTGTTACTTGGCAACAATGGTCTGATTATTTGATTATCTTTAATCCAATGATTGTCTATACTATAATTTCATTGAATCAGTCAAGACTCTATGTTTCTGTTTGTTCACATTAAAAATTGTATTTTTTATATTCTAACTGTTCATGCTAAGTGAGAACTCTTGTATATACCTATACAAATGGTCGTTTTTTAATGATACAACACATGTTCAAATTTGAATTATCATATTATGGTTTTTTCCCTATTGCAACGCACATATATGATCCTAGTGAATACATATATGTCAAAGGACATAGATGGACCTAAGAATGGCAACTTATCGAGTGCAAACCAATCTATCTAAATTCATCAAAAAAATCAAACATGTAGATGATATGATGATACATAACCTTCTAAAATATCTTGTCCGACCTCCACTTAGTTTGTGAGATATAAAAATAACAAATTTCAAGCTAGAAAGCTATTCAAATGATTTGTTAGAAATTTATTATTTTTATATCTCACAAACGAAGTTGAGTTTGGACAAGATATTTTACAAGATTATGTATGATCATATCATCTACATGTGAGATTTTTTTGATAAATTTACACGAGTTTTTTAATGAGTTTTTACGGAGAGATTGGTTTGACTTGAGCCGTTGCCCCTAAGAATAGGGGTTTTGTTTTGTGGACTCCTGATGGAGGTTAGTACAAAAAAACACAGCCCCTCATTTTTTGGGCTACTACTGGAGTTGTTCTAACAAAACTACAGCAGCTATCAGGTAAGTGGATGAAAATAGCAACAATAGCCTAAGTAATGTTCTCTTGTTGATGTACTCCTGAACCTAAAAGGGTTGTTAAATATGGTATTTATACAGAGGGGTTATCCTCACAAAAGATAATTTAGCTAGACGACATTGGCAAGGAGACTTGAGATGTTCTTTTTATTCATCCCAAGAAACAATACAACACTTGCTTTTTGAATGCCATTATGCAAAGTTCATATGGCGAATTATCCAAGTTTCTTTCAACTTAAAGCCTCCAAGTAGTGTACACAATATGTTTACAGGGTGGTTGGCAGGGTTGCAAAGGATTGTTAAAGCTCAGATTCTGGTGGGGGCCAGTGCGATATGTTGGGCGCTTTGACTTACCCGTAATGAGGTTGTGTTTAACAAGGTGTTAGCACCATCTTATTTGCAGGTTATCTTCAAAGTGACATATTGGATCAGATTTTGGTCTCTTCTTCAGAGGGAGGAGCTTCGCCACACAGTAAAGTTGGGGTGTAGAGCCATGGAGACAGTCGCGCTACAAATCTTTGCTCAGCACGGCTGGAGATTTAGCAATAGGATTGCTATTTAGTATTCTCTCATCACAACTTTTGCTTCAGTCATGGCTCAAACATTTATTTTCGTGATTCCTTGGATTGTTATTCGGATTTGAAACAGTTGTAATAAGGAACAGCTATATACATTAATCGATGCAGGAGCTGGGATATAATAATATATTCCCTTTTCTAAAAAAATATCCAATTAGTTTTTCAATCCATAAATAGTTTCCCAAATCGAATGCCACAGGAACCAAAGGTAAGCTATGGTTGGGGTTCACCTTGGAGTGGATGTATGGATGCCGGATTGGTGAGGGAGTGTCGCCAAGGGTGAGAAGGTGAGGCGTGACGTGTCGGCCCCCTACCGCAGGGGGGCATGCTGCCACCAAAGCCGTTCTCCTGTCTCGTTGTGCCGATTGGTGAGGTAGAGTCTCCTTGGGGCTGAGGAGGGGCAGCGCGGTGCGTTGATGATGTCTCACTGCCCTCTGGCATGGAGGACTCACTACCATCAGAGCCGGACTCCAGTCCTGCAGTGTTAGGTGAGGATTTGTGCTGCGGGTGACAGGATACAGCGTCGGTCTACATCGACGAGTTGATGATGGGTGATGACAGTCGCTTCTAACCCTAATGGGAGAGAAGAGGAGAGGAAGGGACTCAGCAAGACAGGAGTTGCTGATGGATTCGAGCCTGTAGTTAATGCCACTTCACATATTTTGGGGTCCTATAAATGGACCACAAATGTGTATGCTATATACATGTCAGTGACATGTCTCGTTTGGAGGAGTCTCTAATAATTTGTCATCAGTCACATGTTTTATTTTCTAGCCATGGTGATAACTAATTAGCGACGCATATTGATTACCCACATCACTAGTGTAACACTAGTGTCACGTTTCAATTCTGAGTCAATGATTTAGGTGTCTCCTTTGTGCTGTTTTCGCATAGTGAAGTGCTCAATGTAACAAAGGATAACTAAAAATGTTTGCGGTAACACGCTCAACACCTTGATGGACACTAGGGGCACCGCAAAGGATTCACTCGCAACACGCATGGACATGCAACACTTAGGACTCAGGACGATTGAAACTTGCAGTTGCACCGTGGACACTAAAAAGGGTAGAAAAAGAAGTGCTCATTTCTTTCTTCAATGAACTCAAAGTCCCGACAGGCTACTGTGGGAACACAAAGAGGCTAGTGAACATGAGAGAATTGAAGTTTAACTATGGTTGTATGAGGGCCCATGACTATCATGTTATTATGACTCACCTGCTTCCTATTGCCCTTCGTGGTATCCTACCAGACAAGGTGCGGGCCCCAATCATAAAGTTATGCTCATTCTTCAATGCGATCTCACAAAAGGTCATTCATATGTCCCAGCTAGACCAGATATAGTACGGGACATCGTCGAAACTTTATGTAGGCTTCGGATGCATTTTCCGCTGACTTACTTCGATATGTTAGTGCATTTGCTTGTTCATCTTGTAGATCAAATTAGAGGTCTTGGCCCAATGTACCTGCATCAGATGTTTCGTTTCAAAAGATTGATGAAAGTTTTCAGGAGGTATGTTAGGAACAGATTCAGATCAAAAGGTAGCATGATCGAAGGATGGTCAACAGAGGAGGCAATTGAGTTCTGCACATATTATATTATCTAGACATCAATAGAGTTGGACTTCCATAATCTCGATACGAGGGAAGACTAGGTGGGACTGGAACAATCAGTGAGAAATCTATCATAGTAGATGACCTTGTTTCTTTTAGGCAGGCATAATTTGTCTCCAACAAGTCAAGGATGTGATGTCATACATTGAGGAACACAAGAAGTCACTACAACTTGATTACCCTAGCAGATTATGGGGTTGGCTTGACAAAAAACATAGGGCAGAATTCATTGACTGGTTAAATAGCCTCATGATTGGAACAACTATGGGTTCTCAGCTAGATTTATTATCTAGGGGAGCTTCGAGTACTACATTGGTTAAGTACCAAGGGTATGAAATCAATGGATTTACCTTTTACACAAAAAGCAAGATGACAAGAGCACAAACCAAAACGGTGGTGTTCATTTTGATGCTCACGATGAAGATGGCAATGTGCTTGCAATGTACTATGGTTTCATAGAGGAGATATGGGAGTTGGACTACGGCCGATAATTGAAAGCTGGTCTTTTTCACTGCTAGTGGGTCCGGCTTGATACAGTGAACCTAGACATTGAAGGGTTCACAACCGTTGATCACGTGAAAGATGACCCTTTTGTCCTAGCAAAAGATGTTACACAATTTTTCTATGCCCGGAACAATAAGACAAAAGGAAAGCTACAAATAGTCATGGAAGGGAAAAGGAAGATCGTTGGTGTCCAAGGAGTCACAGAGGACGAAGAACAATATTGGGGTTATCAGTAAATGCCTCCATTCTTCACGAACGTAACCTTAACTATCCTTGAAGAGGGTGATGAACCTGCTTATGTACGCTGGGACCACAATGAGACCACTATTGTACTTGCACCATGAATGTAACATTATTATGAACTTTATTGGTTATCATTAATTCATGTTTCAATTAAATTCTATATTATCCGCACCTTTATATAAATGGTACGGTTTGCCATAGCTTCATACATTTATATTATCCTACTTTTCTCATCACCAGCGGTATGTATACAAAACCGCCGGTGATCTGATGACTCCGACAAATATGCAAGACACTGCTCCCACCTACCATGGCACAACTCTTGCCTATAAAACGGCTGCCTTAGGAACTCCCTCCGCACTGCATTCGCTGATGGTAGCTCCTCTTCTTTTGTGCTCGAGTACACATGTTCTCCCTGTGCGAAAGCCCTCCACATCCATGTTCAAATCTCAATATGTGTTATCTAGGATGACGCACATAAGCTGAGGTACTAGAAGAATGTTTATGATAAAAGAGCGACACCGATCCTCAGGGAGCCTGGACGAGGTGCCTGTGCAACAGAGGTTGTTACAAGGTCTTCCAGGGGAGTTGATGGATCCTTCGCACTCCTGAGAGGCATACACACATTGCAGCTCACCAAATCCTCCCATCGTAGGTGTAGCTCGTTAGCCACCCCATGCTTTCTTCTATGCCTGGTGATAGACGAATGTTCTTGAGGTGGTTGAATTATAATCTGTTAATCCACTAAGATGCAATCATTATGTTACATGTAATTTTCTTTTTAATCCATTTTTATAGTATTAGTAAATTTATTAAATTCTTTCTTTTCTTCTATTATCTGTAATATTAAATTATATTATGTACCCTTTATGCTAGCAATGCAAAACATAGGTACTTGTTTAATTAGTTACATACTTCCATTTATTAGTAATACTAATCACTGACATATGCTATGAACTATTGAATGGACTGGGGTTCAATGTGTTATTAGTGATAGTTTTCAATTGATTAAGATCATTAATGTATATGAGTAAGAGTCAGAAAAGGACAACATCTTCATTTAACATGCGGGCCCTTTAAAATATTCTGATTCCTCATTACTAGCGGTTCGTAACATCAACCACCAATGATCCTCCACATCACTAGCGGTTTGAAAGCAAAACCACCAGTGATGAGCCACATCAATGGCGGTTTGAAAGCAAAACCGCCAGTGATGAGCTAAAAGCCGACATGCAAAGCATTGCTCCCACCTACCATGGCAAAGAATCAGCAGTGCTCCCACCTATGACACATTATCAGCACTGCTCCCACCTACCACGGCACCTTGGCCTATAAAAGGGTTGCCCGGTTATCCAAATATGGTACCTCATCCATTTCCTTTCTTATTTTCTATATGTCCAGAAATGGTACCTCATCCATTTCCCTCTCATCCGATATATGTTGTCTTTGTGGGAGTGGAACATAGCCCTCCACTTACAACTCTCAATATGTGTTATCCAGGATGAACACCTAAGAGCGTGGTACTAGCAGAATGTTTCTAAAAAATGAGTCGCGCCGAACCCAGGGGGCGCTGGTTGTGATGGCCGTGCAGCATAATTGTTGCATGGGCATGCCCGGGATGTGGATGGTTCAGTCCATACTATTGTATGGAGTATCCACATCCAGTGCATTGGCTCATCATGGATCAGCAATAGCCTGCTTGGTTTAGGCGTAGCTCATTAAAAACCACCATCGAGATCGACTGGTTGCGCCTAGACAATTGCAATGAAATGGTGTGCTTCGACATTGACGCCGGGTGCTAGAAGAATGTTTCTGAGGTGGTTAAATTATAATGTGTTAGCACACTTCGATGCTCACATTGATGTATAGAGACTCATATCTCTATTACCTTATGTGTAATTTTATTTTCCTATCTTGTTTATCGGATACGTAATTTTATTTCTTGTTTTTTATTATCTTGTATGTAATTTATAGTCTACTCATGGCTATAAATACTGGGGATCTATAAGTTTATTTCATGGTTAAATCCAAATTATTTTCGCCATTCGTAATGATTTTAATACCCATTTCAAAACATTAGCACTGAATGTGCACTGAATGCATTCAATGGTATTTACTACTGCCCAGAACCATGAATGGCGGTTTGGTTCTAAAACTGCTAGTGATATTACACATCAGTGATGGTTTGGTTCTAAAACCACCAGTGATTTGTAAGTATTAGTGGCGGTTTGAGTTTGAACTGCCATTGATGTGTAATTCCTGACTATAAAGTGGAAGGAAGGGCACCAACACTACAACACACACGCACACTCAGCTCACCCTCTGGATCACTCTTCTCTTCCTTTTTGGTTGTGGTCATGGCTGGTTTTGGAAATGGTATATGCATATATCTCATATTTTATATTTCATTTGATTGCATGAAGTACCTACTGCACTTTCTTTAATAATCTTGCCATTTGTGCTTTTTTAGGGGTCAATGGGGGTGGGATTCCCATGCCACATGAGCCTGGTTTCTACCCTAGGGATGTGCCCATTGCACCATCCCTACGGGATCGAACTATTGTATGAATTTGTCATTCTATGTTTCATTTCATGTTGTTTGTTTTTTGCATAATCATTTCGATTATGATTGTTGTTTCACATGTCACAGTTTATATCCCCGACTCAATGGCTAGAATCAACATTGTTAGTCTTTTTCAATGTGTCCAACTTCTTTGTGAATATGACTAGTGAGGTTGTGAATGAAATGGGGGGAGGGGGCGCGTGTGGACGTGCAATATCACCTTTGATATCCCTATTAGGAATTCACTAGGCTCTCGCACGGATGTCGTGCAGAGGGGACGCCCTAATGGGCACCGGAGATCTGCCGAGTTCGATACCGTGTGCTACCGTGTGCCTAACTTCACAAAAACTTGAGCGCTTTGGGTATCTACTCCCTGATTACTCTTACTTTAAGATACAAGCTTTATGTTAGCAGAATCAGAATGTGGTGCAAGTAAGCGAAAGGATTGCACGATAGAATCAGATGGATGTGGTTTGTTGTTTATATGATATCCGATTTCTTTTGTTCAGCTGCTATTGAGATTGAATAAATGTGACAACTTAATTTTTGTCTCGCAGTTTGCTCCATGAATTTACATTTGCGGCATGTGGCTTGCATGCCATTGTGGACCAAGTTATTCCACGACTTGGTTACGCTTGGGATTACAAAGGACCTCTTGGTGAGTGAACCACACACGGACACCAGTACTGCATAAAAATCCTTCAGCATGACAAACTAAATAGTTGAGTGATGGCTTCATTTATGGTCGGCCGTGTCCTCAGAAATGTGAGGCAAGGGAGAATGCATTAATGTGGATATTGAGGTACATAGAAACTTTGTGTGGTTACACAATTCGAGACATACTGTTTATTGAGTGGACACAAGCGAGGGAAGCAGCAAGACGTGTGGGCGGTCTGTAGGCTTTAGATTCAATTAGTATGTTATTACTTTTCATGTATTTCCAGTTCTGAGCTCAGTGTGCCTCGTTCATGTTTCTGTGTGGGTGTGAGACGGAGATGATTAATAATTAATGAAATTTGTTATGTTTATATACATCTACTACACAAATATACTTACTGGCGTAATGGTTAAGACCTGTGACTTAGGACCAAGAGGTCCCCAGTTGAAATCCTCCCCGCAGGGTGGGGTGGCGGGGATGCAACTTGTTTTTTTTAAAAGCCTGCACTGATTATTCACAAATTGATAATAATTCATAGAAAAATCCACAAATACCAAAACCAGTTTTGTTAGATTGGAAACTAGTAGGTCTACAACATTTATCTAGCAAATTTCTTTAGTTGACATTGTTTTAATGATATTTAACATTCAAAGTTTAAATTTTAAATTTTAAAAAATTCATACTGATTGTACTATTGATTGTATGTGCACCACTTAGTATAGTATGATTTCAGACACATTTAGAAAAAAATCACCAGATTTAGAGGTAGTATGAGGGAGAAAAACCTGTTGCAAATTTGAGAGATGCATTAAATTCAGAAATCAGACTTGTTCACGCTCATTTTCTTATGAACTACTCGATTTATGAAAAGAATGCATTTCTCAAATTTCTAACAGGTTTTTCTCCCTCATAGTAGCTCCAAATCTGATGGTTTTTCCCCTAAATCTGTATAAAATCATTCTCTACTTAGTGATGCACATAAAACACCATTTGACATCATTTTGAGTTACTAAAACTTTGAAATTCAAGATTTGGCGACAAAAAGTGATGTTTCGAGGGGCCTCGTTCACCTCCAGTGAAAAATTCATAATAATAACATTTGTAGCCCCAGTCATGATGCACAACTTTTATTCTTGTAATTTCCCCATTTGAGCTTGTTTTTTTGCACACCATGAGTTTGAATTTGGATGAAGCCTTGAAATTTAATTTTGTCGACCAAAATTTGTGGCACCAAATTACTTTTTCTGGAAAAACTGGTGAACATCAAAGTTGCATAACTTTTTGTTCTCTACAACTTTATTTAGGTCATTTTCCCATTTGAGGAAGTTACATTACATGTTGTTCACAAATGGAGGAATCCCTCAGAGTGTTTCTCTTGGAGGAATCCCATCTTCCCATTTAAAGAAGTTACATTTCATGAACATCAAAGAGTGCTTGCTGATTTATGTTGCTGTGTGCTAAGCTATTTATTGCTATTGATATTATTCATTTTTAGTGCCATTAACCTGTTTGCATGTCTCAGTTAGTTATATGCCAATTTTTTTTGTGAAGACAACATTTCTAATAAATGCATGCTGATCAGGATGTGAAACCTTCTTCAAAATATTCTCTTGGACAAGCTGACGGTGTAAAATATTTCAAGTGGTTGAACCATGCCTTTGGAGCTTATATTGTTCTATCAACTACTGTATTTTTTGTCTCAGAAAAATGTTAGGGAAAAAGCTAAGGATGTTTAAAAATACTGATGCAAATCCTGCTTTTTGTTAGCTAATATTATTTCTAGCTAATATTATTTCAACTGCATTAAAATTTGAGTGCACATAGCCTAAAGTAATCTTATGAGTTTCGTTGGAATATTCTTATAATTTATGAAATATGTCATATGAAGTAATCTTATGAGTTCTATTGGAATATTCTTATAATTTGTGAAGTATGTCATATGCTGAAATACTATTTGCACCATTATAACTATTTGAAATATATATATATATATATATCATTAACATCTGTAAAGAGGGAAATCATATTGCTATTGTAAGAAGGAAGAAACTCAACATACTATTATTAGATTTTTAGGAAACATTGTGCATGGCCCTCTTCCAATTGTGGTTTGATTAAAGTAATTATAAAGGTGTCAGGACCAAAAGCGCATGCTTTTCTTGTGTAGTCTATATTGCAATCCCTAAACAAGGAAAGAAAGAAACTCAGAGTTTTTAAAGGCAAATTTAGAGTTTTAAAGTAAATGTGGGACTTGATTAGCAATATGTAACCTCAGTAGGATTAGCACACTAGACACTCCTCTTCCCCTTGATTAGCAAATGAGAGAGATGAAGGAAGAGCCCGAGTAATCAGTCCCAATTGCCACCCCTTTCGCCATCTCCTCCCCTCTCCCCCTTTTATAGAACATTTTTATTATTCCCCCCTTAGTGGGGCTTATATTTATTACAAAATTACCACATTGGACTATAAATGAACTCTTAATATTAATCGTAATTTCCCAAACTATGTAATTGGGCCACATAAAACATTAGTTTGGTGCCTAACATACAATGCTACCCAATAGTAGCCCCTCAGTTATTCGGTTTTGATTGAAAGTATATTACAACACCTAATAGCTAAATACAAACTGTGGACCAAACGAGAGAGCACAAGAAAGAGTCGAGTAATTTAGTCTGAGGCCAAATGAGAGAGAGCAAGGAAGAGTTGAGTAATTACCCATTTTGCCGTCCCTTTCTCCACCTCCCCCTCTCCCCTTTTATAGAGGGAGGTGGGTGGGTACATTTTTATTATTCCCCCTTGGTAGGGCTTGTATTTATAAAGTTACCACCTAGAGCTACAAATGGACTCTTAATATTAATCGTAAATGCCAAGCTATGTAATTGGATCAGAGAAACATTAGTGGGGGGCCTAACATATAGTGCCCCCCCAACAATAGTCCCTTAACTGTTTGATTTTGATCAAAAGTATAAGAACTAATAGCTGAATGCAAACTATGGACCAATTGCAACTCACTATTCCATCTGTACACAGATATTATAGAATTGTTTTCCTTTCGGCTAGCCTACATGTCTTGATCTTTGGCACACACACCTACGCCATCCTCTATGACCCTATTCTTGGCTGCCTGCTCCTTTGGCCTTGAGCCCCTGATACTCTATTTTCATGATTCACCCATCACTGAAGATATTGATGTGGTTGAGTTAGGCGAAATAATTGACAAATGTGAAGTACTTGTGGATGATCATGACATGTCTTCAAGCTTCACTAATGGACGCTAGGCAAGGCTTTTGTCTTTGAGTAGATTGCTTTTCTAGTGTGTTCCTTGCCAGCCCCTCTTGGCTAGTGCTTGTGAGAGATTCTTTCAAAGATGATGATGGCGTTTGCTCCAATTCGAAATACTAGCGAAGTTAAACTGATGATGCTAATGGTGACTCCACCAAAGTGAAGGTAAAGTCAATAACGACGACGACGACCACTTGCTGAAGTGTTGATGAAGGCCCTAGTGATGACATCGAAGCTGTTGGTGGTCCCCTTTGCCAAAGCCTGGCAAGGGTGTGGTTGATAGTGCTAGGATTGATGGCGAAGCCCCTCGTTAGAACGCTAGCGAAGGCATTGTTGATGCCGTTGAAGTCATTGGCAAAATTCCCTACAAAGACGTTAGTGAAGGTATTTATGTCAACGCCAAAGTCGACGGTGAAGACCTCCAGAAGTAATGATGCTGAAGTAAATGTTGAAGCCCCTTGCTGAAATGCGGGCAAAGTCATATTGGTTGACTATGGTGATGCTGGTGCCAGCACCATACCTTTTAAGATGAGGCTACTGAAATGAGCCCCTCGGTGCTTGCTTTTTAGACTAGTTTTGATGCCAACCCCATGCCTTTTGGCGCGAGGGGCTAGAGGTGATGCAATGAGCAGCTCGGCGCTTGTTTTTAGATTGATTTTAGCGCCGACCGTCATACCTTTAGGAGAAGGGACTAGAGGTGGTGAAATTAGCCCCTCGATGTTTTAAATTTGGTTTCGATGCTTTTAAAGTCAAAGTTCTTTGATGGACACCAGTTCACTGGGTATGGATAACTGTGCCGTATCCTAACTTCGCTAGGAGTCCCTGGTGACATGGTTGCTTTACAATTTGAAAATAAATAATAAAAAATTCAGATCGAAGCAAACAACAAAGTGGGAACAAGCCAGTTAGAGTGTTTGCCCCTCTGTCTCTTTTATTTAGTGAAAGGTTGTGTATATGACTTATCTGAGCTTGAGCAAATGATTGGAAATTCTCATTGCAAACCCATCACAGGCCGGATGCAACTCCACCACGCGTCAATGCGCATTGATCTGCAACTTTCCAAAATTGCTATGCGCAAATACACAGATACACTTCATTATGCACGAATACATGCATCATAGCTACGTCCGAATACTCCATATCGCTATTTTTTATGCCTTTTTTTTTTTGGAAAGGGATTTTTATGCCTGTCTAACATTCAAGTGAAGCAAGAGTAGTGCTGGCCGGGGTGGACGAAGGTGGTGCAAATCGGTACGAAGCGAAAACGCTAACTATAGTATTCTTGCATGGAAACGCTGTACTTGGCATGATTTTGATTTTATTTTTAGAATCATGCATGAGAATAGGTTCACTTTTTATTTCTTGTTTGCTCAATTCAATATGAGAGCTGTGTGGTCGTTAATTGCTCCGGCAACTTCGAAAGCAAGAAAAACAGCTTCGCCACTGCTACATTGAATAAGCGAAGCTTTCGGTCCTTTGTCGATAAGTCAAGCCCATCTTATCATGTGCTTGTTTTCGATTCTTTAATCCCCCAACTCATGTGTTGCCCCGCAGGGCAAGACCTGGTTGGCTTGCCTTGACAGAAACTGCTGATGTCCCGGACCCTCTCAGCCGAGAAGTCCCACTCACAATGAAGGAACCTGTGCACAGGCCTAGGTCGCCCTTGTCACGAGAAGCGATGTGGATATCCCTTCGCATTGGCAGATAGGTGGCAGCCTAGCTGGTGGATCAGAGGTCGCCGCACGCCATCCCTTTATTGATAGGAAAAATCAATCATCTTGAGAATTATAATGTGAGACTACTGATGGCTATATTTTTTGGCCCTTGAACATTACTCTAGTACTGTAATTCAATCGTCATTATAAGGCTTGAGATACAAATTCTCTTCATCATAGCATTGCTGCCTCCACCTGAGATCTCATCTGAAACTCTATCACTTAAGTGACATGGTGCAAGTATCAAATGATTGTATATACTATGTTGTATTTAAGAATGTACTCTACAAAATAAAACCCCCTTTTGAAACAGTGAAAAACGAGAGTTAGTAAATGATACAATAGGCATATATAAGAGGTTTAACTTGATATAGCTGTCAATAAAAATAAAACTAACAAAATCAAAATTTAGGTTCAAGATTTTTAAGACATGTGATGCAATAAGGGCCAATAAAGTTAATGGTAAGGTTTTAAAGTAATCTATATCTATACCTACCTCTATACCTAGTAATAAATAGGCAAAATTTCAGTCCATTTTTTTTGGTCCATCCATTTTTTTTTTTGTCGGTCTCCCTTCAACTACCAAACAATTAATTGGGTTTTTTTGTGCAGACAATATATGTCCCGTGCTTATATGAGGGCTTAGATGACTGGATAGCTATGAATTCTAATTCTAATCTAAATAAAGTCTCTATTTCCATCCAAGGCTAGAGTCCTAAATTATACTCAACAACGATCGGATCCGTTTTGGATAATATCTATATCTCTACTCTCTACCTAATAATAAAACACCAAAATTTCAGCCCATTTATTCTCGTCCATCTATTTTTTTCGTCCATCAAATTTGTGGTCTGTCTCCACTAATTATTGGATATCATGCTTATATGAGGCTTGTGTCTAGCATGATATAGAGTCAGGTTCTAAAACGGATTGGTTTCTATATGTGACTCAAACTCATTAGAGTCCTAAACTAAATAAAAAAGGATACAAAAGAAATTAGCTGCAATTATATATTTAACAGAAAAGGATACAAGTAAAAATTAGCTTCTATTGTATATTTGTTTTATTTTATACGTCTCCTTGATTGCTAGAGTCCTAATGTAAATAGATCACTCCAATCTCAAGTAAGTTCAATAGAAATTCTAATCCGAATAGAATACAAAGGGATAAAAGTACAAAATAGATAAAACTACCTATTTGAACAAAGACACAATTACTATTTGCTTCCACAGCACGCACCTTTTTTTCCTCTGTTACGTTCAAGCTAATTTCTTCCAATGTGCTCAATCTGCTTTTCAAATTTAAATTGTAATTTTTTAAACTTCCTTCTTGAACCATGGGACTAGACCCAAATTAAAATTATAGCCAACTCAAGTCCAACTATGCAAGTCCCTATTCTTGACTGTGTGTGCATGCTTGCCTCCTTCAACTCACATGCTACATGCACCTTATATTTATTCTATCCAAACACGTATAAAAGGCAGCACAGATCACGCAGTTCAACTTATGTTTATTCTATCCTTGATGTACATTGCAATACTACAATCCGAGTCCAAGATACTATATCAAGGGTAGTAATTGAAGCTGCTAGAAGGCCCAGATATATCTCGGCTATCATCGTAGATAAATTAACTCATACATGTCTCAGGTCAATAGAAATATAATACTTGCTAGCTTGTCATCTCTCCGTGCATATATGAACTCATAATTCCCTTCTTCCTCAGCTTAAGGCCTTATTTAGATGTCCAAGTATTCATCTCAATATTGGTGGCCTAACACCAAAGTGCCCTCCCATATGTGGTGCAGGGCTAGACGGTGGTGGCAAGTGGCTCTCGACAGTCCTGACGAGCAGCGGTGGCACGGCGCAATATCTCTGACAGCGTTGTCCGCCTCTGGGGCGGTGGCCCTAGGCAATGACATGGTCGGAGGGGTGATGTGGACACGCGGTAGGAGCATGGAGGCCGGGTGGGGGAATGCATAAGACAGAGATAAAATATGAGGGAGTAGAGAGAAGAAAACAACTTAAAAAGAAGATCGAAATTAAAAAAAGAAAAAAATAGAGACATTATCTATATTTTATATATTTCATCTTTTACGAGAAGTTGTTTTACTAAATGTTACTCTAACCAAAGAAGCCAAAACCATGCAGGGCTACTCCATCATAGAAGTCACAGTAGGAGTTGTTTTGGTTAGAGCTAGAGCTTTACCAAACCCACCCGATTATGTATCTAGACATAATATACGTATTTGCGCAAAATCTATATATCTATAAAAAATAAAACATCTTATAATTTCAAACGGAGGGTAGCTTTGAAATTTATAAAAAAGATTAAATAGGTATATATCAATCATGTTTTCTTTTTCTTTGAACGTTTGATAGCTTCTTTTCTCCCGTTGCAATGCACGCACGGGCATATTTGCTAGTCTATACCTAATAAGAAAGAGGCAAAACTTTCAGCCAGTATTTTTGGTTCACCAAATTTTTCGTCCAGCAACCTTTTTTGTCCAGCCAAAAGACTTCTAACTCTGGATAACTACTTGCTTCGGATCGGAATCTAACAAAAAACAGAAAGCAGACATGAGAAGAAAAGGAACTCCTCCCCATCCCGTGAGAGAAAAAATTCTCTCATTGGCTTCCCAATCCGAATCCAACAAAAAAATCAAATGCAACAGACAGGAAAAAAAGAACTCTAATTCCCTATAGGGGACTTCTACCCTATCACCGTCCACGCGCATAGAATTAATAAAGCAAAGGAGGGAAAAATTCCGCAAGAACTAACTCCAAACCAAGTAGAAAATGAACTGTAAATCTATTTCTAATTACAACCCCATAAATTCATAGAGATCAAGATCAGAGACCAACATAAAGGATATAATACAGCTCCTTCAATAAGAAAATGAACTGTAATCAAATTGAGAAAGGGATTCACTCTTTTGTTAACTAGAAATCACCTCTAATTACAACCCCATAATTCATAGAGATCAAAATCAGAACAACAGAGAGGATATATAATACAACTCCTTCAATAAAAACATCATTGCCAATGCAGACGGGTGCAAAAACAACAGCTTCGTGTAGAAGTCCCAAGATTTGGGTTGAGAAAGGATGGAGATGAGAGACGGAGCTAGAAAATCCGGCTTCCCTCTGCTCCTGCTCAGATGCGCGCGGCCTTGGCGAGTTTGCAAATCTGCGTGCACATGAGCACGGGCGCACCGCACGGAGCCGCCAGGAAAGAGGTGGAGGAAGCCATGGGTCTACACCGTCAGCTGAGTAGCTCAATACGCCATGAGTGTGCTTGCGGCAAGCCAAGAGATGATGTTCGGAGAAGGGCGATGTCGAGCTTCTCCGGCACGGGCAGGTGCGAGGCTAGACGAGATGGCCTGCGTGGGTAGGGCGAGGCGGACCGAGGAGGCCCGTGCGGGCAGGAACGAGCCTAGAGCCGGCGTGGGCTGCGGGGAGAGATCAGAGACGGAGAGACCAGGAGAAGGGAGCGGCAGCGAATGATGATCCTGTGCGTCAATATGCCATACGCTTGCGTGTGTGCCGGAGGACTTGAGAAGTTGGGTGCTGCGTTGGGAGATAGGATAAGGCAAAGACATAATAGAAATTAAAAAAGAGAGAAACATAAGAAAAGAGAAGGAAAAGAAGAAAAGTTATAGAAGAAAAAAGAGTGCCCTTTCTTGGTCTGCCGTCACTCACTTTTGTGACCATAAAGAGTTCAGCGTATCCAGGCACAATGCAAAGTTTAATCTCAAGCCATCACTAGTACACAAATGATTTCTTTTGACACGAGCGTTTTATTTCTACTTGCGGTTTTCCTTTAAAACAGCCTGTAGAAATCGACCTTATTTCTGAGGCGGTTCTCTTAGAAACCGCCAGTAGAAATTGATTTCTACTGGCGGTTTCTTAAAAAATCCGCCTGTAGAAATAGTCGATTTCTATCTACAGGCGGTTTCTTTTCTACTGGCGGTTTCTTAAGAAATTCGCCAGTAGAAATATTTTGAAATTAATTTTTTGAGTTTTTCAAACTTTCTCGGATGGAGAAACTTCTAAAATAAAAGTTGTAGATCTCAAAAAGTTATGAAACTTTGTAGTTGACAACTTTTTCATTTGAAGTCATCTTTTTATAGAAAACTACGATCAAAATTTTAAAATTTAAAATTCAAATTTTGCAAATGACTTCGGATGGAGAAACACTCTAAATGAAAGTTATAGATCTCAAAAATTTATGAAACTTTGTAGTTCACCACTTTTTCATTTGAAATCGTTTAGACCCTCAAATATTCAATTTACTATCGGGTTTGTATAATATGTGGGGAACAAAAATGAGATATAGTCACAAGTGAGTGTGTGGTGCAGTGGTAAGAGAGGGTACGCGCGAGGGGAGGTCGTGGGTTCGAATCCCACCGACCGTGTAGCACGCGATTTTACGCGAAAAAAATGCGCGACTTGCGACTTTTTTTGGGTGTTTTCTAGGCAGACGGGTTCGAAAAAATATTTTTACCTTTTTAAAAATATTTTTTTGCAATTTTTGGGTGTTTTTTCTGGGCAGCGATTTCTACAGACGGTTCCTTAAGAGAACCGCCTCAGAAATCGATTTTCACTGGCGGTTCTCAACCAACCTCCAGTGGAAATCGCCATTTTCATCGGCCTCCTTAATCGGGCGGTTGAGAAAAATGCCAGTGAAAATAGGTTGTCAACCGCCACTAAAAACGTTTTGTGTACTAGTGCATAATTAACGAAACTTATTGGTTCGTTCATTAGATACGCACACGACGTTAGAATATAAATACATGTAGACATGATACTTAGACCAACTGCAAAGAGAATTAAAACACATGACGACGTGACGATCAAGGTGATTGCAAAACAATTGCATATTGTGTGGCAACTAATTGGTTTATTGCTAATGTTAAAGTGGTTTCTTCTCTATTTTTTATTTACCTCCCAACTACCGAGCCTCTTAATAAAAAACAGGTGTAATCCGATTGCGAAAAAAGAAGTTTGATTCCAAGACGTAATATGTCAGTGTCAAACCATCTGCATTTTGTATGTACCTAGACTTATAACCCATACTTATTTGTCCACCTATGTTTTCATAAATATTTGTTAGTTTTTTTCCTGTTGCGACATACAGGATCATAAAACAAACTATAGATCAATAGCTTTGAAAGCTTTATTAAAATTCTATATAAAAATATAGTTTTGGTCCTTGATTTTTAAAATATTTTATATTTTTTTTCTTCTCCCGTTGCAACGCACGGGCATGTTTTGCTAGTAATAATAAAGAGGCAAAACTTTCATCCTATTTTTTGGTTCACCTCTTTTTTTCGTCCAACTAAAAAATCGATTCGGTCCTGTTTAGTTTTTTAGGCAAGAGAGCCGAATTGAACGAGTTGCTGCAGAGCATTGGAATAGGAATTCAACTAAGAGATCGATTCAGTTCTATTTAGGTATGTTTGAAAGGTAAAATATTTGTCGTGTCCCATTGAATTCTTGGACGCCATATGTATCTATACCTCTATGCCTAATCTATCTATTATGTCCCTAATCTATTTCTAATACTAAAGAGGTAAATTTCTCTCCACCCATTTTTTGGTCCGTCTCCCTTTAACTACTGTGGTAACGGAGAGTTTCTTCTGCCGTCATACTTATATGAGTTCAATCCTAGACAACCAGTAATCATAATTCTAAACCAAAAATAGATCCTCTGATCTCATATAGCGTAAATAGGAGTTATAATTAAATATCAAATCAAATAGAAGAAAACGAGGATAATTTAGCGTCTGTTCCAATTGGATTTCTTTTGTATTTGTTTTTTGGAAACTAAAGCCCCACGTGTCGTATACCCAATTCGCTCCGGTTGTGGAAAAAACATTTTGCTTGTGTTTCTCCTTACCGATTGAAAAACCATAGTCTCCAAGACCTCATCGAGGACGTTGTCGTGATCGCGGACGTCAACATGGGAGGGATCCGAGAGGGGCACACACATCATGGCAGGGCCGGTGGATCCTAGCGGCGTGGCCAAGGGCATCGAGCTCTTTTCAGGCTCGGCGAAGAGAAGAGGTCTTTCACGAGTCACCGATCATATAAAATTATTAGCTGGATAATGCCTCGCCGAACTGCAAGCTGCAGTAGCAGCTGCGCACGTGTACGTGTAATTGGCAACGGTCGCAGCACTGCAGCTACAGCTGTGACGC
This sequence comes from Chrysopogon serrulatus, assembly GCA_015844335.1. Classification (NCBI taxonomy): domain Eukaryota; kingdom Viridiplantae; phylum Streptophyta; class Magnoliopsida; order Poales; family Poaceae; genus Chrysopogon; species Chrysopogon serrulatus. The sequence goes on from JADLZL010005369.1 coordinate 89,015, forward strand.
ATGATGAGGACTTGTGAGGCCGTCGAGGGAGCAATGATGCTGCATGCCCCCATATACTAAACATGCATTGTGCTGCACAAGCCTGCACCTCGAACTGGTCGTGACAAGATCAGAGGAACAAAAGCTCAGGGAGCTGTCTATGTATCGACACCCTGCAGCACGAGATGAATTGGTCATCGTTTGCATGCAGTTCTAACGAAGAGCAACCTGACAACACCAGACAACCGATGTGCTTCTAAAGCCTATACACACACGTACGGCCGGTATAATATAATAGAGTATAACTAGCTGATTTTGTTTCTAGTCAACCGCCAGCGGATGGGGGTGCCGAGGCTGCCGATATGGTCACGTGGAGGAGCTAGGGTGGTTGCCGGCGCGTGAGTCCTAGAGGAGAATGAAGGAAAAGAAGAAAAAAGAAAACAAAAAAGAAAAGGAAAAAATGTTTACGACCTATTAGGTTGTTGTATTAAAATAGCTTTCTCTCCAATAGTGAAACTGCACTTGGAGCTAAAGTGAAAAACTGCTTTAACAATGAAGCCAACAGTGAAGTTGTTCTTGGAGTTAAAGTGAAAAAACAGTTTTTTTTAAAAAAAAAAAACTTGAAGTTGAAAAAATGCTTTACCAGTAAAGCTATTCTTAGTGTTAGGGTTTGTGTTGGCTCTCGATTTTGTTCCTCATTGAAGTATCTATGGCCGTTCGATCACAATCAGCAACCAGGATCTATATCGACTGGTTAGTGGGATGATTGGGGCACCTACCGACTGATTAGCGGGACGATCAGGGCACGACTAAACTGGGAGGGTGTATTGGTGGCCTAGGCCTTGGTCTTTAGCTACCTGAGGGGCCAAATTGAAATTTCAAAAAGAAAGTCATGAAACTTGATATTAATTGTAGCAGCATATGGTATAAATATTTTTTTATGATATTTGTAATGGGAAAATATATATTAAGTTGGGAGCGTATGCTATGGAAACTAAGATCCTATGGAAACTATGCAAACTGTAACCAGGGTCATTGAGATCTAATCTGATGACTAGAGGAAGAGGTGGGTTATTTTTCCACTTAAGCCCCCCACCAATCCCATCTAATCCAACCATTTGCAAATCTCCCCCAGGACTCCAGGCGGAACGACGCTCCTTTCTGTCGAACGTCCGCTGCCGCTTCGATTTCCTCCGTTACCTCTATAGGTCGCGTCGCCGGGCCGTACGCCACGCTGCCGGGACGAAGGATGGGGCGCCAACGGCGCTAGGGAGGCCGGCGGGCGTGGGCCGCGCCGGGATCATGGCGCCGTCGATGGTGAGGCCACGCGGGCCGGTGCGCCATCGAGGGTGAGGCCGGGCAGGCGGGTGCGCCGCCGCCACCGGGGCTGGCCGCGGGCGGTTCGAGGCCATCCCATGGGCGCGGGGCGCCGTGCCTGGATGATCCCGGCCGCATCATCGATGCCAACATTGAAGATGCCGGTGCCGAGCTCGAACTCAAGGTCCCGGAGCGCGCGCCATCGACGTTGAAGATGCCGGTGCCGAACAGGTCGCCGAGGATGGCCGACGATGAAGATGCAGAGCGGGGGGGGAGGTGCGGCGGCAGTTCGAGGCCATCCTGCCGTGCCGGGGGCGCTGTACTGATGCCTCGCTGACGAAGATGGTGGTTCTCTACTGATGCGCTCTACTGATGCTGGTTCTCTGCTGTGACGTGTGCTGTCATTTGAAATTCATGAGATTGAAATGTCATCTGTAAAATTCAGTCGATTTGTTCATAAAACAAGTGATGAGAATGAATTGTATTTTATCATTTGAAATTCATGAGCCTGCAAAATTAACATAAAAGTAAATTGTTGTCATGCAATTCACGTGCTCCAGATGGCCGTGGCTATGGCCAAATCATTCGATTTGATCAGGAGGTGTCTAGGTGTGACCAGCCAATAAAAGATACCAAATGTCGCCATTTGCGCCAGATGAAATATGGCACGAGAGGTGTCTATCTAGTCATATACTACTCCCTAAGAGTAGGAAATAATTTCTCTATATATATTATATTATTATATATATATATACCTATTTATAATTTATAAAGAGGCAAAATTTCTTCCTATTTTTTGGTATGGCCTCCCAAACTAACTTCGTGAATGTACAAATCAATCATTGCACTCACACTCTCACTCTAACTTTCTTTATCCAAAAGTAAAAGGATGTGATTTTATATTTATATTTCTATTTCAGTTATTATTAATTATTAACTAATAGTTGCTATACATCATTAGGATCAGAACATTATTTATTAACCGTGGAGCACATAGTTTTTGTAGACGATGTGGCACTAATTAATAAAGCTTACAATTCACCTCTATGCCTTTTGTCTACTGTTGGACCAAACACAGGCCTAGGCCCATAACGGATTGGATTAGAGAGAGACTGGACTATTGAGAGAGACTTTCATCATCTTTTCATTCTTATTACATAATTTATTCTATACTTTATATATACTCCATAGATAAATTATAAAAGTCATATGAAAGTGGGCATGAAGTAAAACATTTTAACCTAAATTTATTTCATGGTACCGATAGTTTTTCTTTTGGACCACTCAATATGTTCTCTATATATAACTGAGAGCTGGTGCCGAGTCTTTCAAATAAAATAAATACTTTACAAGAAAATTAAAATTATGTTTATACGAATGGAATTCAATCCAGTTATACCTCCCGTTGCAACGCACGGGCATATTTGCTAGTATATATATCTCTACCTAATAATAAAACACCAAAATTTCAGCCCATTTATTCTCGTCCATCTATTTTTTTCGTCCATCAAATTTGTGGTCTGTCTCCACTAACTATTGGATATCATGCTTATATGAGGCTTGTGTCTAGCATGATATAGAGTCAGGTTCTAAAACGGATTGGTTTCTATATGTGACTCAAACTCATTAGAGTCCTAAACTAAATAAAAAAAAAGGATACAAAAGAAATTAGCTGCAATTATATATTTAACAGAAAAGGATACAAGTAAAAATTAGCTTCTATTGTATATTTGTTTTATTTTATACGTCTCCTTGATTGCTAGAGTCCTAATGTAAATAGATCACTCCAATCTCAAGTAAGTTCAATAGAAATTCTAATCCGAATAGAATACAAAGGGATAAAAGTACAAAATAGATAAAACTACCTATTTGAACAAAGACAAAATTACTATTTGCTTCCACAGCACGCACCCTTTTTCCTCTGTTACGTTCAAGCTAATTTCTTCCAATGTGCTCAATCGGCTTTTCAAATTAAATTGTAATTTTTTAAACTTCCTTCTTGAACCATGGGACTAGACCCAAATTAAAATTATAGCCAACTCAAGTCCAACTATGCAAGTCCCTATTCTTGACTGTGTGTGCATGCTTGCCTCCTTCAACTCACATGCTACATGCACCTTATATTTATTCTATCCAAACACGTATAAAAGGCAGCACAGATCACGCAGTTCAACTTATGTTTATTCTATCCTTGATGTACATTGCAATACTACAATCCGAGTCCAAGATACTATATCAAGGGTAGTAATTGAAGCTGCTAGAAGGCCCAGATATATCTCGGCTATCATCGTAGATAAATTAACTCATACATGTCTCAGGTCAATAGAAATATAATACTTGCTAGCTTGTCATCTCTCCGTGCATATATGAACTCATAATTCCCTTCTTCCTCAGCTTAAGGCCTTATTTAGATGTCCAAGTATTCATCTCAATATTGGTGGCCTAACACCAAAGTGCCCTCCCATATGTGGTGCAGGGCTAGACGGTGGTGGCAAGTGGCTCTCGACAGTCCTGACGAGCAGCGGTGGCACGGCGCAATATCTCTGACAGCGTTGTCCGCCTCTGGGGTGGTGGCCCTAGGCAATGACATGGTCGGAGGGGTGATGTGGACACGCGGTGGGAGCATGGAGGCCGGGTGGGGGAATGCATAAGACAGAGATAAAATATGAGGGAGTAGAGAGAAGAAAACAACTTAAAAAGAAGATCGAAATTAAAAAAAGAAAAAAATAGAGACATTATCTATATTTTATATATTTCATCTTTTACGAGAAGTTGTTTTACTAAATGTTACTCTAACCAAAGAAGCCAAAACCATGCAGGGCTACTCCATCATAGAAGTCACAGTAGGAGTTGTTTTGGTTAGAGCTAGAGCTTTACCAAACCCACCCGATTATGTATCTAGACATAATATACGTATTTGCGCAAAATCTATATATCTATAAAAAATAAAACATCTTATAATTTCAAACGGAGGGTAGCTTTGAAATTTATAATAAAAAAGATTAAATAGGTATATATCAATCATGTTTTCTTTTTCTTTGAACGTTTGATAGCTTCTTTTCTCCCGTTGCAATGCACGCACGGGCATATTTACTAGTATATAGTACTTATAAGTCAAAATTTCTTCCCCTTTTTTTTGTTTGGTCTGGCCTTCCGTTTATTGCATGTTTTAACATGGTTTCTGACTTTCTGTTGATGAAGGGTCTTAGAGTAAAGTCCAACTCAAGTCCATAATTCCACACGTTCGTTCCTTCCCCGTCTGAGAATCCAAATCAAAATTGAACACCTAGATATTGTACTATATATACACACGAAAATTAAGAGAGGAAGGATCCAAGATATAAAGAAATCAAAACCACCGTAAGCCATGTTTCTATGAACCGCCACATGAAAAAAAATCAAAAGCTACCCCAAGACAGGGACAACGCGAAGACGTGGATGCGAGCACGACGAACCGACAGAACCAAGGCATGGATCTGCGGAGGCGTGCGGCCACTAGGGACGAAGGCCACATGACTATCGGAGCGCTTAGGCTGGCCACTCGCGACTGCCGGACGCTTGAGCACCACCGCAGGGCGGCTCGATGGAGTCGCGTGCGGCCACTGCCGGTAGTGCTCCTCAGCTTGCCTCGACATGTCCCGATGTCGGCACCACCTGCCCCTCCATCGCGAGATAGAAGGAGGAAGAAGAAAAAGATTGGGGTTTGGGGGCCATCGGCGACTGATGGTTTTGTTACTGGTAGGAGCGTCCTCAACCGATTGGACCTGCAGGGCACCGTGTACCAGCGTGCTTGTGTAGCCTAGGTGGCCAAAGTTAAAGCCAACGCCTGATATGGCTCCACCAGACGTCACAGGGATAACTCGGTCATCACGCCGTCCGCCTTGGCCATCCGCTCGGCTCATCCAGCTTCGCCACGAAGCGTAGACGTGGAGAATCGAATTAACGAGCTCGTCATCTATATCAGACGCGCGCAGCCATCTGAACCATGCAGTTCATCCATAAATTTTTCATTCATGCAGTTATGTGTTCTATTTCTTTGGACTCTTTGATTGAAATAATGACCAATATTTGCTACCTGTATATTTTCTATCAAGCTAACTTTCTTTGTTTATCCTGTGTCTGTTGGCCACTGTATTGACTAATTTTTCATTATCCCAAATATACATTATCTGGTTGATTGGTACGTAGATTTTTATTTCTTGAGCGTCTAAGCCACCGTCCGTAAATTCTGTCCCGTTGCCAATCTATTTTTAGATCATTATTATCTATATCTATAACTAATTTTAAATAGGCAAAATTTTCCCCACTGATAATTTTCGTCTAACCTAATCTAAAAAACTCGATCCATGGTGGCTAAACAGTCGCCAAGTATTCCGGTTTAAGAAGATCTTCTCACGCAGATCAAGAAAACTTTCAAACTCCATCTTTATACAGCGGCACAATAGCTTCGTGAGATGAGCCGGTCACGGATCTATACTTTGAACATGGGATAGACAAGAGAGTTTTTAAGTGGCTAGGCCACGCCATTAGATTTGAAACACCATGGTTGGTTTTTTTTTGTCATGTTCCCGTTTCCTTTTATTCAATTTTTCTCTTCCACCATCGGTTCTGTATGTGACTTTTTCTTTACTTTTTTTTCTCCTTCTTTTTCTTATATATAATCATATATTATGAGTCTCCTATTTTTTATTTTCAAAATGCGCTCACAACCGCCGTGTCCCATACGTGAGTTTGGACTCATACATGTCGCATTTAATAATGGTATAGAATCTAATTATAAAATATATTAGGTTCCATAGCACACAAGTACAGTTGCTAGCAAAATAAATAAATAAATAAAAATATGTTAACGGTCTACTCTAGACGTGCGCGAAATCTACATGTCACCAGAAAGGGCGAGTAGTTTATCGACACATTTTAAGGTTTTATTTACTTTTCCCGAGTATAGTTTGGTATGTTTTTCATAGCTTTTCTATTTTTATTTTTTCCCAACACAAACCTTTATTTTTTCATAGCAACCGTATCATTAGGGTTGGGCCACATGGAAAGTTGGTGGGGGGTATTGATCCTGCACGAGCCGCCGACACGGGTGTTGGACCAAATATGTGGAAGGGGTGGCAGATAAGGGGTAAATGAGGTAGTGTGTGTGTGCAAGCGAGAGCAGGGGCGATGCCGACAAGAAGGAAGAAGGCACACGGTTCCCAACGACATACACGACCCTTATCCCGTAGCAACGCACAGACATTTTTCCTAGTCAAATATTAAAATATAACAGAGGTGCCATGCAAAAAACAAAAATATAAATGTACAAGAAAAATACATAAATCAGTCCATTGCAAAAAGTAAATAATAAGTTTATGATCATTAAATAATAAGTAATTTTTTATTAGTCGAATGAATTATATACTAAATCTTTTAGAATTTTAATTCGTGTAGTTTTATAATTAGTTTATATTTATTATATACTCTAAATTAGTGTCCGAATATCTGACGCGATAGGTACTAAAAATCAGTCCGTGGGAATTCCGACACATTTCATGCATGGCCGTGTGCAGTATATATAGGCCTCATCGATCCCCACTCAACCATGCGAGTCCCAACGAAGCAGCCGTATCTCTTTCTCTCGAGTCCCAGCGAGAGCCGCCGCCGTCTGACCCCCGTTCCTCTCGCCTTCGGCCTCCTGCCAGTGGAGAGGAGGAATGGGGTCCATCGTTTTAGTCGATCTACTGTTTCGTAGAGTCTGAGTCGAGTCCATCTAGGTCTAGGGTTTGCTCGCTGTCGATGTTCGGCGGCGGAGTTAGGTTTTGCTGGAGGAGTGCGGCTCCTTTGTGGCTTGCTTTTCCTGGTGACGCCGGCGATGCGGAAGCGGCGGCGGCGCAGCGGAATAATTTTTTCCAGCATCTTCCGTTCTCCGATAGCGATCTACTCCGACGTCAACGGAGAGGCTGGGGAGACCTGTCCAGGAGTCGAGGGTCGGCGCATCGTTGTCTTCTTCGGGTGATGATGGTATTGACCCTGTTAATCTTGAGGAAGATGTTCTTTGGTGAAAATCTGAGCTTTGCTCGGGTTGCCGGCGATCGAATCGAAGGATGCGTCGTGGGTGCGGGAGTTGGCCGATGCGCCTGGGAGACAGTGTCGGCTGAGTCGCCTAGAAGTTAGTCCTCCTCTGCGGCCTCCACCTTGTAGAGTTTGGCTCTGGTGCTCGACGACGATTGGGATGCGGCTTTGATGGCGGTGACGAACGAATCTCCGAAGGCTTCGAGGAAGACGAACAGAAGTTTTGAACTTGTTTGTAATTTTTTTTTTCTTTGGAGTCGTGTTTGTAAAAGGGTCGGTGTAATGCTCTAAGATCCATGCATGTTCCTTCTCAAAAAAAAAAAAGAAAAGATCCCCACCCAACCACCACTCCGTAACGCATGAGAGATCAAATCCATGTCCAATACGCATGCACGCCCGGCCGCCGTGCTGGGAATACAATATTCAAGAACGTACGTGACCAATTCATTATCAGTTCCAACATGGTAGGGTTTTGCATGCAAGCGCAGTCGCAGATCTAAGCTAACTAGCAGCCATGGACGTGGACGACACCCTGGTTCTGATCCTGGAGCGGATCGATTCGCCCGTCAGCCTCATCCGCGCGGCGTCCACATGCAGAAGATGGCGCCGCGTGATCGCCGACGCCGGCTTCCTCCGCCGCTACCGCTCTCTACACGGACCTCCCGTCGCCGGCGACTACTACAATGGTTTCCCCGCATATTACAACCGTCGCTACATACCATCGTTTGTCCCCTCGTCGTCCATTGATGCGCGCCACTTCTCCCTCGACTTCGTCGTGGGTGGTGTGAACAAATTTGATTCTTGGTCTTGGAGCTGGGAGGGCAATCCATGGATATTCCCGTATCGGGGCTTTGACTACTATCAATCATGGAATGTTCTGGATAGCCGCGGCAGCCTCCTCCTCATGGAGTGTATTCATGAGACGCAAATCTCTGAAGCTTTCCCAGACTTAGTGGTCTGTGAGCCTCTGACGCAGCGCTACATGATCATCCCTCAACCGCCGGACTTCGACGGCGCCCATTGCAAGGTTCGAGGTCCCTTCCTCGTCGACGGCGATGAAGACGAGGCTGGAGGGTGCATCAGCATGTCAAACTTCAGGGTCTTGTGTGTGCTCGTGAGTCGTGATGATGGTGTTGTCGCGCGTACAACCGTGTTCACTGCCGGCGGCGATACGGACTCGACGTGGAGCGAGATGGCCATCGACGACCACATGGGTAGTAGGAAAAAGAGAGCATATCCGTGTGAGTTCTCATGGCCACCGGTTTTGCAAGCTTGCTTGGATAGACGATAGAATTGTGTACCCTGTTACAAGGAATGTATCTACTTTATTATTGATTTTATAAAGGCGTGGTCAAATGTTTCACATGGTCATGAAAAATAAACTACTCTCAGGTGCTGATGACAGCCATATGCAAACGTGGCCAAAGATATAGGTTGATGATTGCAACAATCTCAGCTCATTCGAATCCTATAATATAGTTGGGAAGTTGGCCTATATGATCTAAAGTGACAAATGTGTGGTTGTGGTTGGTGAGTTTAGTACCTTAGAAGTTTAGAACGGTGAGGTCTGCTTATAAGCATTGTCGTTTCAAACATAGCACCTCTAGATTAACCCTTCTATATAAAGTGAGAACGAAAGTGTAAAAGGTGCATGGGAAGTTAGGCCATGTAAGTAGTTTTGGATGCGGAGTGTTGCAAGGATCCTTAGGATGGGCTCCTGAGAATCAAACTTGTGGCCTAATTAAGGCTTTAGAAATGAATTATTCTTTTTTCTTTGTATTCACTTTAGTGAATCTCTTGTAATGAATATTTAGTTAAGATCTTAAATGATTTTTAGAAGAAAAGGTTTGAATTGATTTTTTTTAGATCTCGTCGAGCACTATAATGTTGGTTTAGGCCATATCTCCTTCCGAGGTTATTTGGAAAAATTTAAAAATTTGAATTTCAAAGCTTTGGGAGTTTGTAACATAATAATTTTTAGAGACTAAATGATTTAAGATGAAAATGTCATCAACTAAAAAGCTGTATATATCTTTAAGCTTTGCAACTTGAGATATAAACATTATCTTCGTCCGATATTAGTATGTTGCAAATGAGCTTTAAAACTAACTGGACATGCCAAGCTATGTGACTGCATTTTCTGATAGCAATTGTACCTTTTGTTGGATTATTAACGTACCATGAAAGACTGTATTTCATTCCACAAACATGTCAAGGATGCATTTGAATCTATAAAAAATGCAATATCGAACTAAGAAAAGCTTGCAAAGGAGTCCATTATACTAGTGGTTAAGTGGGTCTCCATTGCCTGTCGTTGTCCCTACTTTATGAGCATTCTTCTAGCACCTCAGTCGAGCAGACTAACTCGAACAGCCTTCTCCCATATAGCTGCAGATATTTACTGGCATTGGGAGGGGAAAACATGGCACATACTAGATGTATTGTTTTAATTTGGAAATCTCAACGAATAAGGTGGGGTATGTTAGAGCAAGTGTAATAAGAGGCTATAAGAAAGTTGTATGTTGATGTAGAAGAGAAAAGAGAGAGGAAAGAGAGGTAGACTGTAAGTTTAGAAGCAACTAAAGGTATAAGTACTAAGAAACTTGTGAGAGGAAGAGAAGGCTGTAAGAGAAATAACTACTATATGAATTGGATAAAAAGTGGGTTGCAAGAGCTCATACAACCAAGTAAACAGTGGCAGAGCCAGGCTACACTAGTACACAGATAGGCTTTAATCCCGGTTGGGAACCCCTCTTTAGTCCCCAACTGGAACTAGGCATCCGGGTACCTTTACCGTCGAAACTAAAAAAATAAAAAAATTAAATCCTAAGAGACCATGCTTGCTTTGCGTGAGATTTGAACCCAAGACCCTCTTGCGTTATGTGTAGCTTCCATACCAACTCAACCACACACCATACTAACAAAGTCTTGGGCGCTCTCCTTTTAAATTAACCCGTGGAGGACCTTTAGTCCTGGGTGGGAGACCTTTAGTTCGGGTTTGTGGCATCAACCGGGACTAAAAGTACACCCTTTAGTCCTAGTTGATGTTACCAACCGGGATTAAAGGTTGGAGGACCTTTAGTCCGAGTTGGTAACACAAATTAGGATTAAAGGATGTCTTTTAGTCCTAGTTGGTGTTACCAACCAGGACTAAAAGTCCCTTCCTACAAAAGTTGTGTCTCTAGCCGTTGCCTAGGGGACTTTAGCCTCGATTGGTAACTCTAACCGGGACTAATGCTTTCTTTAGTCCCGGATTTAAAATTGGGTAGGACTAAAGCCTCGAACTGAAAGTTCTGTACTCATGCTAGAACTCAGGGGGCAATTTTACTGTAGTACTATACTATACTAACTAGCTAAGCTAATTCTACTGTACTATACTTGGTTACGTACAAATCTTCTTGTTCACATCCTGTCACACACAATTCTAGTGCAGGAGTTGTAAGCTAAATTCATTTGTTAAACAAAAAGTAACACTAGCACAAGGATGCAAACTAGTATACTAGCATCTATATGCACTTCACTATGGCACTATATGTTAACTGGTGAGTGCGAGGATACATATTGTACTACAGTGAGGGATGCATGTTTAATAGTGTGCATGCATAAAACGCAAGCAAGCAAGCTAGCTACCCCGAACAAACTAACACTAGGGCCTGCTCTTTGATCAATGTGCATGGAGTAGTACATGTATGCATGTTGTCTCACAGTTGTATAGCCTTTGAAAAATCATCACGGCAAGGGGGGGTGGGACCCACCATAGCCACAACACGGCTCCGCCGTTGCAAGTAAAAGCTGTATTATTAAGCCTTGCTCTTATGGAGAGAGACATGCTCACAGCCGCTCTTATAGGTAAACCAAGAGATGGGATAGCTAGAGCGAGAAATGGAGATCTATGATCCTTGGCATCACAAGCACAATAGGAGTGACAAAGACGAGACTCATGCAATTCCATAGCTCTCATTTGACCTTATATTAAATAGGACTTCATGATGCACAATATCTGAAGGACTGACGAATATTCTTCAGGGTACGTACTGATGGACAGAGTTATCGACTAGCTCATCATACATGGCCTCGGCGTCTACTGTTGGTGTTATGGATCCAAGACAAATTGGATCACGCAAAATAAATGTTGAATAAATTTACTAGCCCAATTCATTCAACTACCTGTCCCACAAGTTAAACTTCCCGTTGCAACGAGAAGTTTGCTAGTGAAGAAAAAGTTCATTTTTTAACTATCTGAACTATCGCTGTAATATGATTTTCCTCCTCGGCGAACTCTAAAAGCAGATATCTATCTTACCCCTGATCTCTTAAGGGCTTATTCGGAGAATTGGAGGGGATTGGGAGGCCGGGTGACATGGAAAATTGGCAAGTCGCAAGGGATTTATCTGCGTTGAGTAAAAAGGGAACCGGTGATAAGGAGTTATTGAAGGTCCAGTTTAAGATTCTTGGCCTTTTGAGATGCTCCAAACATTTTATAACTTTGTATTTTGTGAAGAACTTTTCTTTCTTTCAGGTTTTAGTTTGCAGCTTGCTGCAGAGGTCTATTTTCATGTAAAAACGGTTCCTAAGTCAAACTTGTCTAACTATGACTAATAATAAGTTTATAGAAAGATGTTTGAATATTTACCCATTATTAAACCCACTACAAAATATATGTTTGATTAGTGCATTTATTTGGCATTAGATTGGTTAAATAGATTTGTTATAAATCTAGTCAAAGTTATATATGTTGATTTACGATAAAATTAGAACAGGACTTATAAGTCGGCTGATAAGCTAAAACACTGTATAAACGACTGATTTTCTGTGAAAAAAATGCTGTTGACTTATAAGCTGAAACAACTTTTAGATGAAGCGAACAGGACAAAGATTTGAAATGTTGGGAGTGGACAACAACAAAGTCAATTATATATGAAGTGGTTTCACCAGAATAGTTCTGATTTCACCAGAATAGTTCTGAATTCGTCACATGTACTACGTTAGTTCTGAGTTTCTCATCTGACTGAGGTTCAGATAGATTGAAGAAAGACTTCCGACACATTTCGACACATTTCATGCAACCGATTGCAGTCTGGGCCTCATCGGTCCACCAGTCCACCACGCATCAGAGAGCCCAAATCCAAGTCCAATACGCACGCAGTGTGTGCACAGTTCGGGATTATTTATTTATTTATATTGAAAAGAAGAACGTACGGGATCGGATCAATCCCAACACATGTCATCATGCTAGGGTTTTGCATGCGCAACGGCGGCGCTAAGCTAGCAGCCATCATGGACGTGGACGACACCCTGATTCTGATCCTCGAGCGGATCGATTCGCCCGTCACCCTCATCCGCGCGGCGTCCACTTGCAGGAAATGGCGCCGCATCATCGCCGACGCCGGCTTCCTCCGCCGCTGCCGCTCTCTCCACGGACCACCCGTCGCCGGCGACTACTACAACTGCAACCGCTCAGGTGATGCAACGGGGAGCCCATCGTTTGTCCCCTCATCATCCATCATTGATGCCCGCCACTTCTCCCTCGACATCCTCGTAGATGTGAGGATATTTGAGTCTTGGGACCGCATGGACTTCAATCCATCATGGAAGGTCCGGGATAGCCGTGGCAGCCTCCTCCTGATGGAGTGTATTCCTGAGCCGTCGCTCGAGGCCAGCTGCTTCTTCCCTGATCTAATTGTCTGTGAGCCTCTGACTAGGCGCTACAGGATCATTCCTACACCGCCGGCCTCCTATTTCATGCGTTGTCGGCGTACCTACCTCGTCGACGGTGATGAAGATGAATCCGGAGGGCGCATTGGCATGTCAAACTTCAGGGTCCTATGCACGCTCCTCAGTCGTGGAGGTGGGGTCGCACATACCACCGTGTTCACTGTTGGGGATAAAGACTCGACATGGAGCGAGATGGTCCTAGACCACATTGCTTTCAGGCTAGTAAATCCTAACGTCAAACCATGCTACTTGGGTCGCGTGTTGGGCTCGTCTTACTCTTATGTCCACCGAGATGGGATGTTGATAATCTGTGATGGCAGTACAGGCAAGTTCTCATCGTTCCTATTGCCCTTGGACATACAAATTTACTGGGATGGCCGCAACTGGACACAGAACTCCTGGACCGTCGATGGTGGCGATGGTCAGCCGCGCATCATCAGGGTGACCAACCACACCTTGGAGGTGTTTGGGAGGGTAGATGGGCATTGGGGATTGGAGAACAAGGTTGTGTTGTCTAAGGTTACTTGCGGGCTTCCTGGTTACCAGCCATCCTTCTTCGTCAAACCTCTGACCATCATGAAGAGGGGTGTGGGGTTCGTTGTCATGTCACCGCAGAAGCTCAAACAACAGTGGCCCTTCTCTGTTGACCTAAAAACCATGGAGGTGGCGCCTGCAGACCTGAAAAACTTGGAGGTGGCGCCTGCAGCCGAGGGTAGAAGGGAAAAGATGGCATATCCGTGTGATTTCCCATGGCCACCAGTTCTACAAGTTTGCTTGGATAGATGATGGAATCGTATGCATTATCATTACATATTTTCTTTACTGAGTTCATTTATAGTTTTTTTTATATATATCCGGCACATGATCTATTGTGTGTTCAATATGTGTTTATATTGGAACCTTAGCTTTAACTATGTCAGCTCTTGTTCTATCGTATCTGGCATGACTGTACATCAAGAATATTTTGCCTCTCATATAGTTATTACATGCTGAAACTTGTAATAATACTTCTCCTCAGTAAAATGAAGCCTACTCCCTCTGTCCTATATTAAAAGACGTTGCCGCAGTGGTTTTCGATGTCCACGTTCACAGCCCTAGCCAGGTATCTAGACAGCCCGAGTGTCCATGTTCACAAAGATTCTGCTGTATCTACTCAAATGCCAAAACGATTTTAAATATGGGACAGGAGTAGATGCTAATTCTTAGACGACTGCACTCTCTTATAGTTATTACAATGAATTCAAATGTGCATTCACTACTGGAAACTTGAAATTCCCTGACCAACGTCAGGCAAAACGGAATTACCCTGTCGAGCCAGCCCTGACGGTATTTTTATTTTCCCTGACGGTAAGTGCACTGTAAGAAATTTTATAGTGATATTTTTATTTTTTATGACCATACGTACATTTTCATGTATTTTCCCTGACGGTAGTGCACCGTGAGGGAATTTCAAGCTTCCAGTAGTGATTGGCGTGCGAAGGTTGGCCAAAACATATTGGCCCATAGTGCTAGCCTAGGTGCGGCACCGTATATAAGGCCAGCATGATAGCGGCATGGTTATTCCCAGTCGGATTAATTTATATTGTTTATGACCATTGGATATACCTCTCTATAGAAAACATAGGTATAAAAGCCAACTTCATCCCTCACTCTCAGTTTCCTCCCTCCTGGCAGATTCTTGCTCAATCCTCCTATACGGCTCTCCGCCTCGCGCTCGTCAGGCTAGCGACATCCGGTCCTAGGCCAATCCCTCCCTGCTCCCTATGTCTTCTCCTCCAGGTGCAGCTACGAAGACGGCGCGATAGTGCGGAAAGGCACTACGGCATTCGCGCGTGGCACTGCGACGGCTGCTCGACGACTTTGGACAAGCCACGCGGTTGTTATGGTGGCTACGAGGACAAGGAGCGATGGCCTCAAGGGCGAGCCAAGTGACGGCGGCGGCGGCACGATGGCCTTGGGCAAGGAATGGCTGCTGCGGAGGCGGCGCGGTGACCACGAGCGCAAGACGCAGCAGCGGGCCGGCATGGGCACATGCAGGCGGCTGTGCCCGGCCGGCGGCCTGGCACAGAACGGAGAACCAACCCCCCTATAGTGCCGTGCCTAAGCCGCTTCCTTAATTGGCAAGGCAACACTACGCATAGCCTGTGTCATGTCGTGTCAGTGTTATGCCGGCGCGTTTGGCCATATATCTTGTGTGTGTGTGTGGTGCTCCAGAGGAGAGTGACACGGGGCAGTTGAAGTATCTGGCCCTCGTTGTTTCTTTTTGAGCCATCGTCCAAGCATTTTTATACTTTGTATTTTGTTATTAAGAACTTTTCCTTCTAGTTTTTGTGTTTTTGCAGCTGTAGAGATCTATATTCGTGTAAAACGATACTGCTATGACTAATAAGTTTATAGAAAGATGTTTGAAGGCGCCTGTGGTGACTTCGTCAATCTCGAGATTTGCCGGTCCATCTTAGTTCTTCGAAGGTGCTCATAGGGGTAGGGTGTGCGTGCGTGCATTCATAGGGGTGAGTGTGCGCTCGTGTATATAAGTGTCTGAGTCTGTAACTGGGTCTTCGCAAAAAAGAATATTTACCCATCATTGAACCTACTAATAATCCCTCTTTCTCTAAAATAGAGTTGCTATAGAAATTCATGCCGGTAAAACTTTCTTAATTTTGACAAGGTTCATAAAAAATACGTGCAACATGTATATTTCCAAATAAATTTATAATAAAAGTATATTTAACGGTCTACCTAGTGATACTAATTAAGTATCATAAATATTGATATTTTGTTAAATATATTTGGTCAAAGTTAGAAATTGTTGACTTTTTACAATCAAGAATGCCTTTTTTAAGGACAAAGGGACTACAAAATATGTTTGAAAAGTGCATTTATTTGGTAACGCATTGGTTAAATACATTTCTTATAAGAAAAATCTTACCATAATTAGAAAAATCATGGACTATTCATTGGGTGAGTCGGACGGTAGAAAAATAGGAGGTATCCAATTAAAAATAGATGAAGATACCAAATAGATAGGGATAATACCAAACTAGATATGGCCGGTGCCAAAAATATGTGAGGCGTCATCTATTATCTACTTTTATTTTATTTTCCAATAAGGTTAAAATAGTCATACTTGCATGCATGCTATATAGCTAGTTTTCATGTGCTTGGCCACACATACGGGCGTGCATGCTATCTAGCTTTCCCGCGCTTTCCAAGCACAATGCCCTCGATCCCCACCGCCGCCGAAAGCGTGGCAGCCGGCCGTGTACTGCCTCATGCCCTGCAACTTTGTCCGCGTGAACCCGCGCTCGGACGGTTTCCACACGCTCGCGTTCTACCGCGCGTGGAGCTCTGGTGCGTCGATGCAGCCTCAACTACGGGCCGCTACTCCTTCGGGCTCGCGCGCCACTCGCCGTGGGGTCCGACCTCTCCATAGGAACACCGCGCACGCGTCCCTGTTTGTGCTAGGTGAAGCTAAGAAAAACTACTATGTCGGCTTCATCCTACTCTATTTCCATGTGAGAATAGGTTTTAAAAGGATTCATCTATGTAGCTATTTGTAAGGTATATAATCGTAGCAACTAACGCATGCATACTAGTTACCTAAAAAATAGAAAAAGATAGAAGTAAAAGGTACAATGGTACTTTTCTAACCGTTGTAAAATGTCTGGTCAAAGTTAGATATATATGTTGATTTACAATAAAATTGGAACGACTTATGGTTTGAAATGTAGGTCGAGTGGACGACAACACAATCAAATATACATGATGAATTGGTTTCACAGAATAGTTCTGAATTCGTCACATGCTACATCGCCTAAACAGGTCTGAGATTCTCATCTGAATTGTGATTGATTGAAGAAATACTTCCGGCACATTTCATGCCACCGATTGCAGTCTTCTGGGCTTCATCGGTCAACCAGTCCACCACGCATCAGAGAGCCCAAATCCAAGTCCAATACGGATGCGGTGTGTGGACAGGTTGGGATTATTTATTGAAAAGTAGAACGTACGGGATCAATCCTAACACCTGTCATCAGGGCCGGTCCTGAGGATTTTTGGACCTAGGACGAAGCTAAAATTTTGGACCTATACTACTAGTAGTAGCCATTGATAATATATACACACATATACTGTTAGTAATAAGCACTTAATTGAATATATTCATAAGAAATAATTGTATGCATCTTTAATTATCTCAAAAATTTCTTCTAACATTCATTGATACGAAGTCATCGATGATGGTTTCAATATCAATCTTATCCAACAATCGCTTCTCAATGCATAATGTTGCCAATCCATTTAATCTCTTGTGAAATTGTACATCTCAAATAATTCTTGAACAATTTTAATTTTAAGAAGCTTCTTTCACCTGATGCCAGTCACTTGGCATAGTAAACAAGATACTTTCTCTGTGATTTTACCAAATCATCAATTCGCCTTTTCTTCTTTCTTTTTATCATTGCTGGAAAAGGATGACAAGGTACTGTTAAAAAGTTTAGAAAAATAAGTACAATTTCGAAATTAAGGATCACGTGAGAAATAATTAGTCAATTAGTAAATAATAGCAACTAATTTTCAGATTTATACCTTGTGGCTTGCACCTGAACTGTTCTGCTGCAGACTGCGGTGGCCGGTGGTGCCTGCTGGAACTGCCGAAGCCGCAGCAGGCAGAGCCTGTCCTGAGGACTACGAGGGCCATTGCTGAAGCTGTCCATCGCCTGTCGCCTGCTAGAACGCCGAGTCGTCGTCGTCGCCGCCGCCCTCCAGGCCCCCTCACGCGGTATTGCGGCACGATTGCACGATGGAAACGGAAAGGTCGCGCTGATCATGGTCACAGCGTCACGCGGAAGACGGGGAGTCAGCAACTAACGTGATCGTATATTTCCTAATTCCTGGCTTCCTATTACTACTATATAGTACTCCCTCCGTATCGTTAATAGAAGACATTTTGGACATGATTGTAATTACCAAGGAGTCATTAATTGGAGGTTAGTTTTCCTGTCTTGCCCCTATTAAATAGCGCTGCAGGTATTTCCAAGACAACAATCTTTATTAGGTGGGTTGGTCAGTCGAGTGCATGCACGGGCGTGTGAGGTGGTAGAGCTGGGTTCGAATCCCTTCGCCTGCCCATTTTTTTTGATTCACACGCGGTGGCCTCGGCGAGCGGGCCTTGGCGAGATTAAATGCGTGCATGCGCGTGCGATGGCCAGGGGCAAACGCGTCATCTTCTGGCCTCAAAGGCCCCGGCGTCATCTTTTTACAAATCAACGACAACGCCTAGAACGTCTTCTATACAGGATACGGAGGGAGTACTGGTACTAGTGTGTATACGTATACATAGTTGTGGGGCCCATCCAATTTCTAGACCTGGGACGGACGTCCCTCCCGCCCCGCCCTAGGGCCGGGCCTGCCTGTCATCATGTGGGTTTTGCATGCAAGCGCCGCGGCGCAGCCGCGGAGCCAAGCTAGCAGCCATCACGGACACGGATGACACCCTGATTCTGATCCTCGAGCGGATCGATTCTCCCGTCACCCTCATCCACGCCGCGTCCACATGCAGGAGATGGCGCCGCATCATCGCCGACGCCGGCTTCCTCCGCCGCTGCCGCTACTCTCTCCACGGACCACCCGTCGCCGGCGACTACTTCAACTGCAACCGCACACGTGATGCAACGACGAGCAGCCCATCGTTTGTGCCCTCATCATCCATCATTGATGCCCGCCACTTCTCGCTCGACTTCATCCTAGACGCGAGCATATTTGAGTCTTGGAGCAGCTTGGACATCAATCCATCATGGAAGGTCTGTGGTAGCCGTGGCAGCCTCCTCCTGATGGAGTGCGTTCCTGAGCCGTTCATGTCCGGCCCCTTCCCTAACCTAATCGTCTGTGAGCCTCTAACTCGGAGCTACAAGATCATCCCTCGACCGCCGGACTCCAACGCCGACTTTGTTTTGCGGCGTATCTACCTCGTCGACGGCGATGAAGATGAGGCCGGAGGGCGCATTGGCATGTCAAACTTCAGGGTCCAGTGCATAGTCCTCAGTTGTGAAGATGGAGTCACATATACCACCGTGCTCACTGTTGGCAGAGGGGATAACTCGGCATGGAGCGAGAAGGTCGTGGACCACATTGCTCTGAGGCTAGTAAATCCTAACGCCATACCATGCTACTTGGGTTGCGCGTTGGGCTCGTCTTACTCTTATGTCCAGGAAGACGGGATGTTGATAAGCCATGATGGCAGCACAGGCAAGTTCTCATCGTTCCTGTCGTTGTCACTGGATATAAAAAGCTATTGGGATGGCCAAAACTTTACACAAAACTCCTACACCGTCGATGGTGCCGATGGTGAGCCGCGTATCGTCACCGTGACGACGAACCACACCTTGGAGGTGTTTGCAATGGTGGATGGACATTGGGTATTGGAGAACAAGGTTTTGTTGTCCAAGGTTACCCACGGCCTTCCTGGCTACTGGGCATCCTTCTTCGACAGACCACTGACCATCATAAGACGAGGTGTGGGGTTCGTTGTCATATCATCGTCGGAGCCAAAACCACAGTGGGCCTTCTCTGTTGACCTCAAGGCCATGGAGGTGGCGACGACTGCAGCCGAATGTAGTCGGGAGAGGATCGCATATCCGTGTGAGTTCCCATGGCCACCAGTTTTGCAAGTTTGCTTGGATAGATGATGGAATTGTATGCATTATTAGTATTACACGTATTTTCTCTACTGAGTTCATTTGTAGTTTTTTTTTTATATATGTGTGTCACATCTATCGTGTGTTCAGTACGTATGTGTTTTTATTGGAACCTTCAACTATGTCAGCTCTTGTTCTATTGTATCTGGCATGACTGTAAATCAAGAATTTTGCCTCTCATATCTTACATGCTGAAACTTGTAATAGTACCTCTGCCCTCAGTAAAATGAAGCCCCCCTAACGTTAGTTGTAGATGCTAATTCTTTAGATTGCACTCTGTTATAGTTATTACAATTGATTCCAGTGTGCATTGCAGTGTGAAGATATCGAATCCAATATATAATTTTATTAAAAGTTAAAAGATGTTATAACTACATTATCAAAGTATGACCAAAGTTCCGGCACATTGAAATTCAAATTGGCCACACGACGACCTTGGATGGCAAAACGACCTACATCAAAGTTGTAGATATTGATTAGAACAACAACTTAAATTTGTAGTTGGTGATTTTTTTTTTATCTCATGTCATTTAGGGTTCTAAATATTCATTTGAAAGAAATATATGCATGTTGTATAGACATCGTGAATTCTTGTGTAAAGAGAAGGTGCAAATGTTCCAGTCGGCTATAGGAGGAGATGCGCTCCATAACTAGCTATAGTGGGTTTTTTGTCAGATTTCCCTTGTTTTTCGTACGGAGGAGGAGCAAAGTGGAAGACCTATGTGCCTGTCTAGTCGTGAGTGTGTTTTTGTTCAATAATTTCTTGTAATTTTTTTTCCTTTTCCTTCATTCGTCTAATAAAAAACTGGTAGACATCGCAAATTAGTGGGTCTGTGGGGCTTTCTTGGGATCGAAACAATATTTTTTTTTTGCCTGCCCATGGGATTGAAATCCTAATGACCACCATCTAGTAACACAAACTGGCGATGATAAAATATCATCACCACTAGCCAAAACTGGTGGTGATAACCATTCTGTAGTAGTAAGAATGCATTTAACACTAATATATGTTGCATTTATTCTGGTTATATCTCATATTTCTTTAAGCTTTTAGATAAATTTTTATGAGCTCTAAATATTATATCTGAATTTGTTGTATCTCGAATTATCTTTAAGTTTTTTTATAATTTTTAGAAGCTTAAAGACATTTTTTGTGGTTTACAAAAATTTATCAAGTCTAGATATTTTTATATAACAAAAAGATATAAAACTACCTTCAAACTACTTCAAAATAGGGCAAGGAGATAATTCTAACGGTTTTGACAGTTTGGGAAGGGGGGTGTCACATGTTTGCATTGGTTTTGTAGAGGAAGATAGAACACATACTTTTTTTCTCTCTGTTAAGGTGCCTCCCTCTCCCCTACAATGGCAAGGCCATGTAACCAAGGCGTCGGATGCAGCGGTTGCACAAGTGTGCTGATCATTATTAGACGAATACGAAAACGCTATCTGTTTTTCTTGAGAAGGTAGTCTCCACACAACCTTGTCAAGCGTGGTCGTTTTCGATGGGGCAAGTTATTAGAGTGATCTTTATTAGACGGAATATGGAAACACTATCTATTTTTCTTGAGAAGGTAGTCTCCACATAACCTTGTCAAGTGTAGTCATTTTCGATGGGGCACGTTATTGGAGTATCTCTAAGGGCTCTTTTTGGATACCGACTTCCCCATCAGGATCCCGGACTCAGCCATGGGCGGCGAAATGTTCATGGGAGTCATTCCATTCACAACCCCGGTGACAATTTGGATGTGTTGCAGATCAAATTAACCTCATGCTTTCGTGGCACCAGCCCTGCCGATCCAGGGGGAGCTCCTCTTGACCCGTGCATTTTTTCCATCTACATTTTCTGGTTCACACCACGTCCGCCCGCCCGCCCGCCAGGCCGTCTTGCATCGCCTCTATGGCGACTAGGGCTTTTGTCACCTGACGGAAAGAGGGTGATGTGCTGGTTACAAATTCCCTTGGTGGAATGGTATCCATGTGTATTTTTCCTAGCATCCAAAGGAGCCTTAAGAATTGGTAAAAATAATAGTTCTAAAGGGGCAGAGCTACATGCAGCACATTGAGTGCGGCTGCATTCACGTAAAAAATAAAGCACAATGACATAAATCCTTGCACCCACAAGACAAGTACTTCCCTTGAACTCGCTCTAGCTTTGCCTCAAAAACCTTGCTTTCTCAGGCTCTCAACCATCCAAAAGCAATTATGCTAAAAAAAACCATCCAAAAGCAATTTGGAAGCAAAAAAGCATGGTGGCCTCTTCTAGATACGATGAGGCATGGCTAACAAGAAACGAGGTGTGATAAAATCAATGGGAAAAATGCGTGTGAAAAGAAAAGGAAATGCGTGATTGGGGAGGCTGAGTGATGCTAAAACACTGGTAGAGAGATGGACTTCAGTCCTGGTTTCGAACACCCATTAATCCCGGTTTTGGGATGCACCAACAAGCAACAAGGTGTGATAAAATCAATGGCGGCACGTGTGCGAAATAGAAAAGAAGACATGAAATTGGAAAGGCTGAGTGATGCTGAAACAATGGTAGATAGATGGGCTCCAGTCCCGGTCTCAACCCATTTAATCCCAGTTTTGGAAATCAAGACTACTCCCAACCCCCTTTAATTCTAGTTTTGGGAAACAGGACTATGAGATTGGGACTAAAGGTCTTAATTTTTAGTCATGGTTGCTACAACGGGGACTAACTTTAATACCGATTTTGGGAATCAAGACTAGGACTAAAGGTCTTGATTTTTAGTCCCTACAGTGTGGATTTGAACTCATGATCTCTCGCTTCAACCCATGACGCAATACCATCTCAAATCCCACCACACATCTAACATATAAAAGATAGAGTTAAATTTACTAGAGATCCGTTAACTTTTGAGCATGTTTTAGTTAGGTCCACTAACTTAGAAAACAGTTTTTGGGTCCATCAACTTGTGAGTAGATTTCAGTTAAGTCCATCAACTCAGAAAGTTGGGTCCATCAACTTAGAAAGTGACTTTAGATCCATAAACTTTGTATGACGTATCACTTAGGTCCATATCTCTTGACGTGCACTTCTTGCACTAATGTGGCATGCTAATTTGTCCATCTGAAGCAGTTGTTGACCCTTTATTTCGTCAAACACATTGTGAACAAGCGAGCAAGCGCCACCTGCACCGATGCGGGCGCATGAGTGAGCTGCCGTGGGCACGCGGTTGCGAGCGAGCGCTGCCATGGCTGAGGAAGCGTGAGTAGGCTGCCTCAGCCAAGCTGGCGAGCGCTGCACCCACACCACGACTACGAGGGCGCGCCGGCGAGCACTGCTGCCGCCAAGGCCACACGGGCGCGCGAATAGGCCACCACGGCCATGAGGGCTGGTGGGCGATCGTGCGTCGTCCTATGCTTGGAGTTCACGACAAACGCGAGTACCAAGAAACACCGGTCCACCCATGTGCATAGGATCACCAGCGTGGGTGTGGTGGCCTGCTCGAGCGCCGTTGGGGCCGCGGTGGCAGTGGTGCTCGCCTGTGTGGCTGTAGCATGCCTGCTCGCGTGCCCATAAAGTGTGATGAATTGAAGGTCAACAACTACTTCATATGGACAAGTTAGCAGGCTATGTCGGCGTGAGGAAGCCCACGTGGAGGGATATGGATCTAAGTGATACGGTATGTAAAGTTTATGGACAAAAAACTACTTTCTAAATTTATGGACCCTAACTGAAACTGCTCACAAGTTAATGGATCTAATAAACCACTTTCTAAGTTGATGGACTTAGTTAAAACTTGCTCACAAGTTAATGGACGCCTGGTGCATTTAACTTGAAAAGATATATGTTTCTTTTAAATTCACTCCATAAGCACCTTTAGTTTGGGTTTGAAGATGGAATTAGTCACAACTTGTATTATAAACAGAGTCTAACTGCTACAAATACAACTAAAAGGTGGAATTAGTCCTAGCTTGTGTATTACAAACCGAGACTAAAGGTTTTAGGCCTCTTTTAATCTCGGTTTGTAATTTGAAACAAGGACTAAATATTTTTGGGCCATTGATGGAAAATTGTTTCTCTACTAGTGAGGGCCCGTTTTTTCATTCTCGGCCAAAAAAATCCATTTTGGAATCGATTTAAGGATCTTTTTCAAGATGCTATATCCTTTTTATAATTTTGTACGCGTGAGAACTCAAACCAAAACCATGCATGCGACCAAACAAACAAGCGAGGGTGCAAGGACTCAAACCGGCAACCTTTGCCTCGACCCGTGTGAGACTAGCCACTCGAGCTACGCTTCGTAGTTGTAAAAGGTGTAACTGCAGCACTATTTAATAAGGGTAGATAGAGAAGAATATCCCTAATTAATCTCTCCTTGGTAAGCGTAATCATGTCTTAAACGACTTCTAATACTGATATGGAGGAAGTATCTTGCCAAAACTTTTCGGATGGCGATTTTTTATTTTCTATTCCATTTTTTCATTTGCAGCTTGCTGCGGAATAGATTTATTTTCATGTAAAAACGACTCTTAATTAAATTAAACTTCTCTATGTAAAAAGATGTTTAAAATATCTACCATCATTAAATCCACTATGCAATATGTTTTAATAGTGTATTATTTGACAATATATATTATATATTTTTATGTTGATTTAGCATGTGTGCCACTCTCCTGCAACGCAGCGGCCCCATACTCAAACTAGCACTGAATTTCAGAGAATAGTTTTGAATTCTCGTTACATACCGTACGTCGCCTAAACTAGTCATTCCTTTTTCTTGAAGTGGAGCACACTGTCTTTATTATTTCCCAAACTTGTCATCCTTTTTTTTTTAGGAAACTCTGAACTTATAGTCAATCTGATCGAGGTTCAGATCGAAGAAAGAAAGACTAGGTTCGACACATTTCATGCCGCCAAGCGCCGACGGTAGTCTGGGCCTCATCGGCCCACCACCTCTATCACGCATGTATCAAGCCCAAACCCAAGTCCAACACCCAGGCAAGAACGAAGGCCATCAATCCCAACCTGTCGTGCTAGGGTTTTGCATGCAAACGCCGCAGCTAGCGCAGCCGCTGATAGCTGCTAAGTAGCAGACATGGACATGGACGACACCCTGGTTTTGATCCTGGAGCGGATCGATTCTCCCGTCAGCCTCATCCGCGCCGCCTCCACATGCAGAAGATGGCGCCGCGTCATCGCCGATGCCGGCTTCCTCTGCCGCTACAGCTCTCTCCATGGACCTCCCGTCGCCGGAGAATACTACAACGGTGACCCCATACCTGGTCCTGGCCCATTTTTTCTCCCCTCATCGATCGACGACCACCGCTTCTCCCTGGACTTCCTCATAGACGCGAGCAACAAAATTCGTCCTCGGCATGACCACTGGCACACTTGGCCATGGGAGGTCCGGGATAGCCGTGGCAGCCTCCTCCTGTTGGAGTACACTGATCAGATGCGCGTATACACCACCTTCAACTGTGAGGAGTTTATTCGTGAGATGCGCATCTCTACCACCTTCCATGGCTTCGTCGTCTGTGAGCCTCTGACGCAGCGCTACAAGGTCATCCCTCAACCGCCGGACTTCCACAGGGCCAATTACATGTTCCGGGGTCCCTTCCTCGTCGACGGCGAAGAAGATGAGGCCGGCGGGCGTATTGGCATGTCAAATTTCAGGGTCCTGTGTGTGCTATTCAGTTATCATGGTGCTGTCGCATATACCGCCATGTTCACTGTCGTCGCTGGCGATACAGATGGGAAGTGGAGCGAGAAGGCCATCGACCACATGGCTTCAAGGCTGCACCCTATAGTGGCATCCCGATTCTTGGGTCATGTACTGGGCTTGTATTATTTTTACGCCCGACGAGATGGGACGTTGATCACCCGTAATGGCAGCACCGGCAAGTTCTCGTCGTCGGTGATGTCACCGGCCATCAAAAGATGTTGGTACCACTACATCTATAAAGAAACCTTCACCGTCATTGATGGCGGGGATGGTGAGCCGCGGATCGTCGCCATCATGATGGACAACACCATGGAGGTGTTTGCGAGGTCGTTGGATGGAGAGTGGGCACTGGAGAACAAGGTCATGTTGTCCAAGGTTATCTGCAGACTTCCTGGCTTCCGGGTATCCTTCCTCGACAAACGTCTAACCATCGTGGAGAGAGGAGTGGGGTTCGTTGTCATATCACCACGGGAGCCAAAACAACAGTGGTCCTTCTCCGTTGACCTCAAGACCATGGAGGTGACGCTTGCAGCGGATTGTACTAGGAAAAAGATGGCATATCCGTGTGAGTTTCCATGGCCACCGGTTTTGCAAGCTTGCTTGGATTGATGATAGAATTATATGCATTACTTAGTATATTTACTTTATTGGATCCATTTGTGTGTACAATGGAGAGGATGACATATCGGTATTGGTTCCCATGGCCACCAGTTTTGCAATAAAGTTTGCTTTTGGTTAGATGTATTGTATGCATTAATATATATATTTGCTTTACTGAGTTCATTTATTTTGTGTTTATTAAGCAGCAGCAAAGGCGTTTCTTTATTTTTCTTTGTGCTTATGTTAGTATATAATATAGACGTAACTTTTTTTGAGTTCGATGGAGACAACTCCTACATGTGTTTCTTTTCCCCCTGAAATTAAGCGTCCTCGCCGTACAACGTCTCTTCAAATCAAACCTAAACAGCGGTATACCATGCATTGGTGGTATGTACTCCTGAATCTCACTCTCCTTTTGCTGTCTCTTTTGTTAATGATTTCCTAATGCAAATACACACAGAGATACTCTATAAAATTTTTACATGTTTGTCATAAACTCAAGTTACCAATACTCATGGTCGTTGAGCCCGACATTAAACATACCAATGTCAACGATGTCTAAAGTGGATGGATGATGTGTTATATATGATATAGTAGGAAACTTATGCTCATGCCATGTAACAGTTAACTTAGCCAATGCAAGGAACAGGCCATGATATGGCCCATGTGTTGAGCTGCAACGGTAGTCGATAATGAACTGCTATGGTAAGCCAGACAGAGTGATGTCAAGCAAGCACGCAGTGGCAAAACGGGCTTGCTGATTTCTTTGGTACTGTCAGCGGGGCTGCATATGTTGCAAACATTGCCAAGAAATATATGTTGACGAACTGCCTGTATGCCGCCGAAGAGGGTCGAGGCATTAATTCTGGCATGTTGTTTTCCAATCAGGGACGCAATGGCTGCAGTTCAGTTGAGCACGGGGGGCAAAACTGGGCTCTCCCTGATCCCAAATCAATTTTTATGGCCTAATGATTTTCTAGGCTTTTTTTTTTCTGGACTCTAGAGAACACCTGCAACACAACACTAGCTCAGAGCGCAAAGCGAATTCTGAATTTCTCATCTGATTAAGGTTCAGCTCCGTCAAGAAAAAACTCCGACTCATTTAATAATGCCTACAGTCCGGGCTTCGGTCCATCACGCATCAGAGCCCAAAGCTAAGTCCAATCACGCATGCACGCCTGGCGTGTTCGATCGGACACGTATCAGGATTGTTCAAGAACAACGTACGTACGGGATCTGGAGGCTGCCAATCAAAGGCAGGGCATACACCTGAAGCAACATGCAACAGAACCACTTCTTAAGCAACTAGACTTGTTTCTCACTTCAGTTAACTAGACCACTGCTTACCCCTGTCAAGAGGTTATTCCACTTGCCAAAGTAACCTCTGACCATATCCCCCGCAAAATTTCGATGAGAGATAACCGAGGATGGACAAGGAGAGGGCGATGCACTGCCAATGCCATATATAATTATAGAAAATTAATACGTATTAATAAGATTGTTATTTTCATTTGTATGCAAATAACCAAAAACCATCTTTCATTTTTGCAAAACCATGGAAACTCATTGTTTCATGTGTGCGTATATATCCATAGGGATCATGTGTAGTGGTAGAACATGATTAATTTAGAAGTGGGCATTTTAAGTTATGTGTTCCATAATTGTATATGTGACAATTTTAGGTGTCAAATTATAGGCTACTTTAGCTCACTTCTAATAATGTCTGAGGTATTTTTTTAATTTCTCACAAAGGGATATATGCCACTTTGAATTAACTAATCACCACAACAGAATATATAGATGCAGATTTAGGACTTAGTATATGTTATTATTTTTAATAACAGTTGATGTCATTAATTTAGATACAAATTTAGGGGTATATTTAAGTTTTTATATTGGCAAATATCTATAGTTTAGATGCACATATTTAGGATATTACTTTTGACTATTTTCTTTAATAGGGTAGGTGTGTAATTTCGGTGTAGATTTAAAGTATTTTCATAATGGAAAAGTTGGATAATTTAGATTTACATTTAGAGAGCTTACCTAATTTATTTTTCATAATAGGAGAGGAGAGGTGGTGGGTAGTAATTTTGATACATGTTTAGAGATAATTCTAAATTATTCTATAGTGGCAGTGAGTAACTTGGAGCAAATTAGTAGACTCACCTAGTCATTCAACCGGTGCTAGAAGTTGCTAGATAAATTTAGGGCACTCAACCTGCATGTATGGGCCTGATCAGCAGCTGTAATGGCTGGCCTTAACTCAGGAGTCCAATAGGGAGGCATACTCCAAGCAATATATTGGGCCAAGTGGCCCAAGATGGACTTTCCTGATTAGAGTCAACCTGGCCTTTAAAAATAGAGGTATTTTTTTGAGCCTCCATTAATAGATTTTAGGTTTTTAACCACCTCTGTAATTTTACTGCTACATAAAAACTTAACCATGACCTTTGAAAATAGGACTTGGAGACGGGCATCAATTCCAACCACCTCGGTTAATGCCTCCGATTAACCGAAGCGGTTATTTTCAATTAACTGAGGCAGTTAAAAAACGCCTTGAAAAATCGATTTACCGACGCGGTTAAATAATAATCACCTTCTAAAATTAATTAACCGAGGCGGTTATTGTAACTGGTCGGCCTCCAGAAATACTCCCATTTTTTAGGCGGCCCAGTTATAAGGCCCGACTCAGTTAAATGTGACTATGGCCCACTCCAACGAAAAAGCCCAAACTAGGCCCAATTTCAAGCACTGGGCATGAAACTGCCTCTGATAATGGTCATATTTACTGTGACCATACCTCCGAGGCGATTGCAAAAACTGCATCGAAAAAACGTTTTTGCCCGCCTCCTAAAAAATTAATGTAGTAGAGTTTGCGAGGCAGTTAAATGTGATCGTCTCGGTTAATTAAAACAACCGTCTCCATTAATCATAGGCATTAACTGAGATGGTAGGATTTTATAATTATCTAGGTTAATGTTTGGGCAGTGTCCTGTAATATCATTTGTGTAGTAGTGATAATATAACCATGGCGTTTTTTTAGTTAGATGGAGATGATTCCTACTTTCTCCTCACCGTGCAATATCTTCTTCAAACCTATGCTACATTGTTTCTTGGTATTGGAGATTTATCTCTTCCTCCCGCTCTTCTCCGGCAACGGTGAGGATGTGGGGTGGAATCGTTTTCTTTATGGCGGACATGTCGAAGATGAAGGCGGCATCTACGGCATCAGCATCTTCATTGACATGACGATATGGAGACTTGTGGTTCCAAACGGCGGCATCGAGGCGGAGACGATGCCGCCACCATGGAATAATTTTCTCTGGTCCCTTCTTCGTTTTGTTGTGTTTGGATCTGGCCACGATGAAGGACTAGGGAGAATAATTTTCAGATAAGTCTTTCTCGTTCTTCGGTGGCAGAAAGAAGAAAAAGGAAGGCACAAGGAAGAAGTTTCTCAACTCCGTCTGCAGGAATGTTGGCTGTCCGTTGGGTATCTACTGTCTGGCCGAAAACAATTGTTGCCGAGTATTTGCCTGTGCAGTCATCCATACAAAGCGTCAAACAGGTTTGGTTTTGAGATCTGAAGCTATTCACAGCGTGGATATAATGTAGGTGAATTTCTGGATATTTGTGTAATCCAGAGAAATTATAATGGGTTGATGTACCCAGCTATTATCTAATATAATTCTTCTTTTGTCGAAAAAAAGTGACGCAGACTGCGGTAGAGCTCCATCCATGCAGTACTCAAAACTCATCATAAGTTTAAAAAGTTAATAGAAGCAGGAGCCAGTATTCAGTTATGAAATCTTCCGCTGTGTTACGTGCTAGACTTTAGAACATACAAAATATGGTTATTTGTTTACATGTGTTACGTGCTAGACTTTAGAACATAGAACATGGTTATTTGTTTACATCATCGACAATGGAGCCAATGTGCAAGTTTCGAATTAACATGATACTGGTAGGTTGGAAGACAAACAAAATCATTACTATTAGCAAAACAGGTGAAACAAATCAAATACGGGGAGAGATTCGAGGAGTGGCACGCCGAGACCTCCAGCAGCGGCGAACAGGGACTCCGAGAGAGGCTATGGGCACTACAGCCACACAGGCAGATCAGCAGGTAGCAGCGTCAACTAGAAGCGGGCTGGATTTCACTGTGGACAAGCAGAGAGAGGAGTTGTGAGCATAAAAACATCATTTGAGTTGACAAATCCTGCTGAAAATAAAGGAAACGGGAGCTGCTACTGAACAGACTTCGCTGACCTGTCGGTCGTTAGTGTGATCTCTCCGGCGTGGTCAGGAACGGATTCTGTTGCTTCCACCTCCACATTGGATCCTTCGACGTCTCCCAGGTCATGGTCGCTTCGTTCGTGTGACAGACGCAGGACAGGATGATTGGGGTGTGCATTCACTTCCTCTTCCAGCATACCCAACCCCGCCACCTTACAGAAACGCTCCTGTAAAATCACCTTGAGCTTTGGAAGGTGCTTGACACCAATAATTCCTGAACTCAAAATGCAGCCCCCGATTTCTATTCTTTCAATCTGAGGGGAGGTGCCCTCCTCAAATCTGATCCCGTTCAGCTTGAACATGTTCCAAATCACTAGTGAGTTGAGGTTCGGGAATGCTCTGTTTCCAAACACTAGTTTCCCAAGGTATGCACCGTAGTCAAAAATAAGAAGCATGAGTTTTGGCAGCTCTCCAAGTATTCTCATGGATTTATCTTCCATTAGCTGGGTCTCTATTAAGCTAATCTTGACCAGGTGTGTAAGATTCCTGAACCAGTCGGTCATCTCTCCAATGTATCCGTGCAACCTGAGGCTCCTCAGGTGGGGAGGATGAGAGGAAGAAGAAACCAACCATCCAAGTCCTCTATCCTTGTGTTCGCTGGCCCTCACACTGAGAGAACGAAGGGAAGAGAGCTTCTCGATTGATGCACAAAATATCTTACACTTTTTCTTGGAAGCCCCATTTGTTCCAATGGTTAATTTTCTTAATCGGGTCAGCTCTCCGAGTTCTTTAATTGCTTTGCTGCTAGTTCTACTAATGTCCACACACTCTAATATCTGCAACTCTTCTAAGTTGCCAATTCCTCTTGGAACCCTCACTCCATATTCACCAGTGAGCAGCCCATGTGTAGATCACGAATTGCTCTGGCACGGCTGTCCTCCACAGCAGCTATTAGGAATATTGGTAGGCACAGCGTGGCCAACAAACAATACGCTGGTTCATCTGGATCAAAATAAGAATATCTACTCCGATCACAGCGGAGGACACGAAGATCTCGAAGTTTAGTGATTTCCGTTGGCAGAGTTGTAATACAAGTGTATCCCATGTCCAAAATTTGTAGTCCTTGCATTTTTTCTATGTGACTCGGAAATGAATAGATTGTTGGCTCGTAAGATCTGATATTAACATATTTCAAGTGACACAATAACACTATCTTATTTATACCATCTTGTGTGATAGTAAAATTTCCACCCACAAAATCCAAAACTCTTAGCATCCTCAACTTAGGTGATGAAATTGAAGGTGTGAGATTATAGAAACCTTGGGACCCCTGATCAGTGAAAAAGGTTAACGATCGAAGATGGGTCCAATCCATGGCTTCCTTTCGGCACTTGATGTCGTGATATGCAACATGACGGGAATTTTCCTCTGGTACGTAATTTCCATTACTCTGGATTAAGTGTACAAAATATTCTTCTCGAGAAATTGAGACTATGATATCACGCATGATATCATGAACTCGACAAGTCTTAACACTTCCCTCTATATCCAACCTTGATGATTGAATCATGCTTCGGCTGATTAGCTCACCAAAGTACTCTTTCCCAACATCATCAATGGTTGTCCCAACCTTTGCTCTTACAAACCCTTCTGCTATCCATCGATGTACCAGATGACTTCTTTTGATTTCATAATCCTCAGGAAAAATGCTGAGATACAGAAGACATGGCTTAAGATGTGAGGGCAAGTGGTTGTAGCTGAGGGTCACCACCCTCCGTATTGCTTCAAGGCTTGGGTTACTTTCAAGCTCTGAAGGGAGCTTATTATAGAAGTTTTCCCACTCTGCTATCTTTTTAGTGGCTAGAACACCTCCTATTGTGAGTATTGCCAATGGTAGATATCCACACTTCTTTACTATATTTGTAACTATTGTTCTCAGGTTCTCATTATTGTTCGTATCATGATCCATAATGTTTGTCTTTCTTTGTAGCAACTTTAAGGCGTCATCCATTTCTAGGGGTTTCAGGTGGTATATGAGTAATTCTGAAGTACAGTGTCTTGCCAAGCCAGCATCTCTGGTAGTAATCACTATCCGACTACCTTTGTTATTTGACCTAGGAAGTGCAATACTACTAGTCCAATTCCAGTGATGTATTTCCCATAGGTCATCAAAAACAATAAAGTACCTCTTATCCCGAAGCTCTTGCCTCAAGTAGCTGGCAAGGCCCTCTTCCAACACTTTCCCAACAAGTTGCTCCAAGAGTTTCTTCAATGCATCAGCACCAAAAATTTGATTGATCATGTCTTGGAGCATCCCCCTCCTGGAAAATGACTGTGACACTGTGAACCAAGCTCTATATGGAAAGCTCTTTAGAGTATCCTCCTTACTTTCATAGGTTTTCCTTGCAAGAGTAGTCTTCCCTAAACCACCCATGCCAACCACACATATCACCTTAGCAGGTCCGTCTATAGTAGTGACATCAATCAGAGCAATCAACTCTCTTTTAGGTGCATCAAATCCCACAAGTTCTGCTTCATCAATGTTGCTAGCAGAGTTGCTGCGAATATCTTCCATGTTGGAATCCATCTCATCAGTGACGTTGGAGGATTCAGTCTTAATTAACTTGTAGCGCATATTCCTGTTGCTCACTTCTTCGATTCTCGATTTGAGGTTGCGAATCTGGACAGCTATTCGATGACGATCTTTGAGCTTCAACAACTGTTTTGACAAGCTATGGCTCCCCACATGGACCATAAATTCGTCAAGGCAATCTTCAATGTCGTAGGAAAGATCTCGTACTTGCTCTGCCTAGACCTTCACTAGTTTGTCCTTTTTCTCTGTTACTTCGGGAGCTTGCAGAAATGCTTGCATGGTTTTTAGCTCGTCTTTGATGAACCTGTAAAAAACAAAAACATAAAATAAACTCATATTCAAGTTGTCTAACAATCTTCTACTTGCCACAGGAAGATTCACACCTTAAACCACTCTGTAGCCATACTTAGCGTGTTCTGTGTTGATTCCAGGCCTCAATCACAAACCTACTTATTACATGATGCTTTAAAAAACTGATATCTGGACACTGAGCTTCCTAGTTATAGTTATGCTCTGTAGCCTGTAAAACCTACTTAGTACTCGATACTCATGCGTGTTCTGTGTTGATTCCAGGCCTCAATCACATCTTCCCCTTCGCGAGCGCTACCCATGCGAATGGAGCGGGTGAAAGCCCTAGTTTGGTTTTGGCTAATTGATGAAACCTAGGACTAACCCTATTGCTAAGTGGCTAGGCCCCTGCCTGGTAGTAGCCATGGCCACGGGCGCGGCAAGGTGTAGATCCGATAATGGGCACGGCCCTAGCCACGTCCCCACCACCAAGAGGAGCACATCGGGTCACATCCCCACTATCTGCCTGCCACTCATTTCCGGCAACCCTTCCTGCGCTCAAATCCAGCGGGGGGCATGGCCACGGTCACACCTATCCATCCTCTTTATCCAACGCCTATGAAAAAGATATGTTTTCTAAGGTTGAGCTTGTCACGCCATTCCCGTTGACGTGGTAAAACAGTACTATCGTGTCAACAGAGTGATGCGATGAGGTTCACCACATAAAAAATATCACATTACATGCATTGATTTTGCCATATCAGGCACGTTTGAACAACAACAAGGGTTATAAACAAAATATAAAATGGACGGGATTATTTTCAAAATAAGATTTGAAAATCGATTAAAATAAAAAACCAGGATCACCATATCCTTTTATATTCTATTTCCACTAAAGTTTGTTGGTCGTGACCATAGCTGGTACACATCTGGTGGTGTGCAAATTTGTAGACTTTCAGTGGTGTTGAGAATAATAGCTGGGTTATGTCTACACTCATGTAATGCCTCTCAATCATTCGCAACGCTTTGCTTCTATTATTAGGATATTGGTGTTTTTGTTTGATTTTAGCCCATGTGATAGCTGACATATCTAGAACTATCGCAGAGGTGCAAAAGACTTGGGATTTCTAGTTTAAAATTTTTATCCGTCTCAAAAGTTGAACCCAAAAAATACATAACTTTCAGGCGGAATGGTCCTTTTGGATCTCAAACCTAGATGTGTGGTATCTACTATGCTAACTATTAGAGTGTTTCTAAGAGTCTTTCTAAATATCATTCTCAAAATCATCATTTGAAGAGTCATTTATATAAAAATTATTTTCTATATCTTTTTTACTGTTCAATAGCTTTTTTATATCTTGTGTCTACTCTGCGGAGTTATTCTTGTTTCTATCTTTAGCCAGTGATAAATCTAGAATAGAAGATGACTAAAATTGGATAACTAAATAAAGAAGTTGTTTGAGGGTATTTTTTTTATAAAAATTTCTATTCCTATTAATTATGAAGGATATACAGAGTTTTAGCGCTGCTCTAATAATGGTAGTAAATTTCAATTTGGCTTCCTTGCGATTTATTGAGCATCCAGAGCCACTGTGCCAGGAATGACCAGGCTAGCTACCTCTTTCTTTTCAGTAAGCAAGTTTCCAAGGCCTCATCAAAGATCAGACCGCATGTCCTGTGTTGCTATGCATGATTGCATGCATCGACCTCTCGGTTTAAATGTCGTACAGTACATGCATCATCCCAGGCATCCCGATGAGTTTTGTTTGTCACTGTTGTTAACATACAGACCGTAGAGAGCAGCACAACATGACGTCTTCCAAAGGCGCGTGCCAGCATACCTTTCTTTTCCTATTTCGCCCTTGTTATTCAAAAAATGTTATAAAAAAAATTAGAACGGTAGCATTTCGTTTGTATTTGGCAAATATTATTTAATTATGGTCTAACTAGGTTCAAAAGATTCGTCTCGTGATTTATAACTAAACTATATAATTAATTATTTTTTATATATTTAATATTCTATACATGTGGATAAAAATTGATGTGATGGAGAGAGAATGAAAAATCTAAAATTTAGAGCGAAAGAGAACAATTCCTTTGCTTTGCATTTCTTTTTTTTCTAGAATCTGATTAACTCCTCCAATGCACGCAGTTTCTGAAATGACTGTAGCCACTAGGATCAGCATGTCAGTGAGACAGCGACAGAGCTTCATGCGACATGCGAGTACATTGCTCCTGTCTTTCTTGTCTTTGAGGGCCCTGGCAACCAGATATTTTTGATCTATTGTGAGGCCGAGGATGCATGTTGACTGGTGCCGACGACGGACCTCTGAAGTCAGGAGGGCGATGCGCTACCAACCAGATTTTCTATTTAAAAAAAAATAGCTAGTAGAAGATAAATAAGACTTAGTGCGAGTAACGGATTTGATGATGTCACATGACATGACTTTTTAGGATTCGACTAATCAGAGGCTAGAGAATTCTTTAGTGGGGGTTACGGTTATAGGAGTTATAGATGTAATGATGCACTTACCTAATATTAATTTAGTGTCATTATAATTATAGTCTCCATACTCTTTTCTAAAGGTTGTTTGGGACTGCTCCGCTCCATATTTTTCAGCTCCGCTCCATATTTTTTAGCCAAACAGTTTCAGCTCTATGCACGCAGTTCTAGAAAAAAGGGTAAAGTTGTGAGAGCACCTAAAGAGGTACTCCACAAACTCCAGATTTTTGTGGAGCAGAGTTCATGGAGCAGTCCTAAACACCCCCTAAAATAGTTTAAAGGACATCCTCAACATGTATATATGTATTCGGATGGTAATATGTCCAATATTTTTGAACGACAAGGCATGATGTCATGGTGACATCATCAAGCTAACCGTGAATGGAATGGAGGAGCAAGACAACACCGTCCTTTTGGCGGAACAAAACAAAGCACGTTGTAACCAGCACCGTGGCTCGGTCGGTGCTCAGCCCGTGCAGCATGGTGTGCACCCATGGTACATATGCTGGAGCGGCGCAGGAGCGCCTGCGTCCCTCTTGGCACTGCTCGAGACAGCTCGACCGGGCAGCCGAAGGAGGAGCGGCACGGGAGCAGCGAAGGTGCCATTCCACGGCAATGGAGGTGGCAAGACGGCTTAGGCACATGTTTCTTTCTCACCGTATCTTGCTGAGATGGGATCCTATTCCACTCTTTTCACACATGCCTCGGCCTTATCTTTCTCGATGCCGCTCTTCGTCTCGCCTTCTGTCATGTGTGCGGCTCGACGGCGCTAGTTCTCGTTGATTGCAGACATCTATGGCCGCTTTCTCCATCGCTCTGGACTACATGCTCTCTGATGCTCACATTGCCTTTGTGACCCGAGCGACCACGAGCTTTGCGTCATCGGAGCGGCAGCGCTGCACGTGGACAGGAGGAGTGGCGTCCTCGGCTTGGCCCTACGACGCAGAGACAGGAGCAGCAGCGGCGCGGGACACGACTCAGATAGCGCGAGGGGTGTATATTTGAGGCATACATGTTTACGACGGTTTCTACGGGGTATCAAGTTTTTTTTATGTAGAAGAGTCGGAGAGTTTTGTACTCTGAACAGGAGACTGACAACAGTTTGAACCGATACGTGGACAAAAACCAAATAGTCTGACAAAAAAATACGGATAGGTCAGACAAAAAAAAATATGAGAAATTTTGTTGTTTTATTGTTAGGGAATAGATCTATACCTATACCTATATATATTAATAAAGAGGCAAAATTTCTTCCATTTTTTTGGTCCGGCCCTCCTCTAACTAACTCTTTCTTTCAAGATGAATGAAATAAAATGAATGAAACCACTATTTATTTAGTTTGGAATTGCACCACTTACTTAGTTAATTAAGAATTGCAAAACCTTATTCGTAACTAGCGTTCTATCTTTTGTAAACTTCTTTACATAATACATAGACAATAGCCACCTAATAAACTGAGTCGATCTCTCCTTAATTTTCCATATGGTACTATTTCTATACTCTAGATAGTATTTTTTATGGGCTTTAGCATTTAATTTTTTATGAGTCTTAGTATTTAATTGAAACATGGTTGAGATAAACCCAGGTATTATGGCCCACAACAAGGCAAAGTCCAATTTAAATCTCTATCTCAGTTAGAACAGCTCGTGTCAGACAATGATTGATATAGAATTTGATTCCAAAACTTATTGAAGCATGCCTTCCGTATGTAGACTCCTTAATCATATTCCTATGAAATTAGATTATAATATTAAAATATTTAAAGAGAGTCCGATTACTTTTATTCAGCTCTTCCGTCAGGAGGGAGTCCCGTTTGGAATTCTAAATTGTTGTCGTTCCATTGGTCCGATTTGTTATTACTAGCAAATATGCCCGTGCGTTGCAACGGAGAAAAAAAATCAAATATAAAATATCCATAGGAAACATATTGAAACATTACAATTTTTGTTTTACCCTTTTTATAAAATTTAAAGGTTATAATTTATTTTGATGAGCATGAAGTCCATAATATAAATAAGTATTTTGTAATAATAGGACAATATCCTATTAAATCTATATGAAAAAAGTACTACTTTGATATAACTTTTTCACCCACGTAAGGCACACCGTAACTTTCAATCTCGTGATGTCTATAAGTAGGTAGATTTAAATATTTTATAGCGCTTGTCAAGGATAGCAGTGATACTTATGTACTGCTTGGGAGTACTTATTTAAGTTAGACCATAGATAACAAATTGTTCAAAATTTTTGCTTATAATTTGATTAATTGGATTAAAGTTTTTTCATAATCAAAACTACTTCAACAACTTAGCAATTATAATATTTAATTAATAATCAAGGTTAAGTATATTTATTATTTGTTTTATAAGAAAAGACAAATTAAATGGAAAGAAACAAAAGCCATGGGAAAAAATGGTCGCACTTTTTTTTTCATGCATGCCGATGCCATACCCAAAATTTCAGCTCTCAATTTGATTAATTGGATTATTGGGTATCTAGATTTTAACAAAAATAAGATTTTTCATAATCAAAACTACTTCAACAACTTAGCGATGGGGATATTTATTTATTAATCATTGTTAATTATATTTATTATTTGTTTCTATATGAAAGGATAAATTAAATAGAAAGAAACAAAAAGGCGTGGGAAAAATGGCACAATATATATATTTTTTTTTTTATGCATGCCGATGGCATACCATCCTATGCAAGTAAACAGGAAAGGAAGAAAAAAATGGCAGGATATAATTTTTTTTTCATGAATGTCGATGGCATACCATCTGATGCAAGTAAACAGGAAAAACAAACGTAAGTGTATTTTTTTTTAGAAACGTATGTGCATGTGTATAGTTACTGAACTTGTTTGCCGCATGGAACGTGTCTCTTGGGCCTCGTGTGTCCCGTGATGGCACCCCTGAGCTGCCAGGTAAGTTGTTTCTAATAATAACGTATAGCTTAACGTCGGAAAGATTCATGATTAAAGAATTTTTTTTCAATCAAAAACATAGTTCCTATCTATTTAGGCTCAATAAACTCTACACATCTATCATATATTGCCCCGTCGTGGGCTATAATACCTAGGCTTATCTTAACCATGTTTCAATTAAATACTAAGGTCCAATTAAATAGTAAGGTCCATAAAAAAATACTATGTGCAATATAGGATTTATACCATATGGAAAAT
Organism: Chrysopogon serrulatus; assembly: GCA_015844335.1. Classification (NCBI taxonomy): domain Eukaryota; kingdom Viridiplantae; phylum Streptophyta; class Magnoliopsida; order Poales; family Poaceae; genus Chrysopogon; species Chrysopogon serrulatus. The sequence continues at coordinate 127,872 of JADLZL010005369.1, forward strand.
TAAGGAGGGATCGACTCGGTTTATTAGGTGGCTATTGTCTATATATTATGTAAGGAAGCTTAAAAAAGATAGAACGCTAGTTACCAATAAGGTTTTGCAATTTTAAACTAAGTAAAAAGATAAGTGGTGGTTTTATTTCATTCTTCTTGAAAGAAGAGTTAGTTAGAGAGGGCCGGACCAAAAAAATGGGAAGAAATTTTGCCTCTTTATTAACAGGTATAGATACAACAGAAGACCGGCTTATCACACGTTTACCAAGATTTTGCTTTTTAGTTTGCTGATGACATGCAATTTCACGTTGAATTGGGTGGATTCGAAGATGTGTTCATTAGGGGCATCTCCGAGATGGACGCGTGGTGGCCGTGAAGCGGCTGTACAACAACAGCTGCCGGCGCGTGGAGCAATTCCTGAATGAGGCGGCCATCCTGTCCCGCCTGCGCCACTCGAACCTGGTGCTGTTCTACAGCTGCACCTCTAGCCACAGCCGAGAGCTCCTACTGGTGTATGAGTTCGTGCCCAACGGCACAGTGGTGGACCACCTGCACGGCCATCGCGCGGCGGAGCGCGCGCTCACCTGGCCACTCCGCGTCGGCGTCAAAGTCGAGGCGGCAGCTGCGCTCACGTACCTGCACGCCGTTGAGCCGCCCATCGTGCACTGCGACGTCAAGAGACCAACAACATCCTCCTCGACGCCAACTTCCACGCATGTCAATGTCGCCGACTTCAGGCTGTCCCGCCTCTTCCCGCTCGACGTCATGCACGTCTCTCCACCGCCCTGCAGGGCACCCTGGGGTAAATTAAAGCCAGGACTGTTGGTGCTCTGAACTACGTGCAGTTTCATGCTATTGACAGTGAGATCGAAGCTCGCCTTGCTCGGTTATTTACCCTCATGGCAATGGCGGCATGTGTAGGTACGTGGATCCAGATCTAAGTACCACCCGTGCTACCAGCTGATGGACAGGAGCGACGTGTGTACAACTTCGGCGTCGCGCTGGTGGTAGATATATCAAAAAGTCAGGAGTTCCAACCTGTTTTTATTATTTCCAAAATACTATACCTGTATTTGATTCGGGTGCAACTGTGCAGGCAACCATCACGAAAACAGCACCGCGAGGAGGCAGCCAAGCTGGGGTCAAGGCGTGGACTTCGACTGGCAGCAGCATGCAGACACCTCTGGAGGATGGGAGTAGTCAGACGAGAATGACGGACGACGCGAGACCACTCGGTGCGACAAGGGCCCCGTGTCAAATGCCTCAAGCAGGGCTTCCGAGAGTCTTCATCCACACAAGTGCCATCTACCACCGTCTAGCAATGACCGACAGCGGCGAAGCGGAGCTCGATTGGGGCCACAAGCTGCGTGCGTGAGGTGAAGCTCAACCGTAGGACACAAGCTGCAAGGACGAAGTGGAGCTCGAGCACGATGGTGAGACGGAGCTTGGGTGCCTGCCACAGGCCAAACGATCGACACAAAGAGTGGGCCCACCGACGGCGGCAAGAGGCAGAGTTCAGCCACAAGCCACACACTATGAGGGTGAAGACCAAGCTCGGCCGTAGGACACAGGCTGCGAGGACGAGTTTTGGAGCTCGAGCACGACGAAGATACGAAGCTCAGGCGGTGCCAGGCATGAGCAGGAATGGTGATGAGGTGGAACTTGGCCGCTGGCCACGGGTCATGAAGACGAGGCAGTCAGTGCTTGGTTGCAGACCATGAACCATGAAGGAACCGAGATGAGGAATAGAGGAGACTTGAGTCTCAGCGTCTGGATTTAAAGATACGGTAGAGATAGAACATAGATTCAGAAGTAAAATACACTGGGAAAATGAATAAAGAAAAAATATATTAGCAATTCACGTTTTTAAAGTTTTTTGGTTAAAAAAATCATACACTCCAAATATTATAACAAATTAAGAACTTAGCCACCAAGAAAAATATTATAATAAATTAAGCGATACCTCATGTGAAGAAGTTAATAAATATTATATGATCAGTTTATGATAGTTCATTGCATCAAATAAATTACTATAGATGAGTTCGATATCAAGACAAATTCAAAAAAAATGGTGATCATATAATAAACGATATTCCCGTGGTAACGCACGGGCTTGTTTTGCTAGTATTGCTAATTTACGGAGAAAAAGGATCGGCTTGAAGACCCTGTCCGAGATAGCCTGAGAAACGACGAGCTAGTCGCCAGCGAGCTCCACAGCACTTTTTCTCTCAACTCACGCGAACTCAGTGGATGAACATAGAGAAGAGATGATCTTTTTTTTTTAGAGGAGGAAAATTCACCCGCGGTCATCCTACTTGACAGCAGGTGCCACTTAGGTCTCCCTACTTTGAAAATATGATTTTCGAGTCCCTTAACTTAGCTCAAGGTGTCATCTAGGTTCCGAACTTTCAAAGTGATCACTGCAGGTCCCTAAACTTGGCAGAGGGTGTTATTTAGATCCTAAATACTGTAGCTAATTAGACACATAATTTTTTTAAAAAAATCTAATTTAGCTACAGTCCGTAGAATATTCAAAAAATTGTATTTTTTATAAGATCTTGTATGAAGATGATTTTTATATGGAAATTGCAGCTCTCGATGAGATCTACAACTTTCTAGTTTTAAGTTTTTTAATTTAAAGTCGTTAAGATGCTCAAAAAAAATTAAATAAATTTTCAACAGAATTTTAATCACGTAAAAGAGCCTATTGCCTTGAAAAAATTATATCTTTTCTATATGCTATGAAATGAAAATACTTTCTATATGAAAGTTGTAGCGCTCGATGAGATATATAACTTTCTAGTTTTGAGTTTTTTAATTTGAAATTGTTAAGATGCTCAAAGAAATTAAACCGTTGATTCGATTTATGCATGGTGGTTTTATATTTTTAATTTTTGAATTAGCTATAGTATTTGGGACCTAGATGACACCCTCTGCCAAATTTAGGGACCTGTGGTGATCAATTTGAAAGTTCAGGACCTTGATGACACCTTGAGCTAAGTTGAGGGACCCGAAAATCACATTTTCAAAGTACAGAGACCTAAGAGGCACCTACTGCCAAATTAAATGACTGCAGGTGAATTTTTCTCTTTTGAGCTACAACCGGCAGGCCGAGCCTAGTGTGCGGTGTGCCACCGCCAGGCGGCGCTCTCCTCGCCGTGGACCGCTAAGCACACCACAGGCTGTGCAATGGTCACCTGGAGTATGTATGTACAGTACAGGCGGTTCGGTCCGCGCACCACACTCGTGCCTGATGCGGTGGATGTCGTAGTCGATCTCGTTCAGCTGGCCGGCGCTCGCGGTGTTGGTCGATCGTGAGCTGGTGGATGTAGTACACGCCAGCGAACGAGCGACCTGTGTGTGCTCGCCGTTCTTGCAGCTGAACAGGACAGTGCCGCAGCCTTGCATGCGTGCGATGGAATATTCATCACCGAAACGCACTGTCCCACTGCCCTGTCGAGCTCGGCTAACGCCACTCGGCACCCCGACCCCGGTGTCGAGCACCCGGCCCTGTGCTCGAGTCCCGCTCCTTTTCGTCTCTCCCTCCCAGCTGCATGAAGAAGACCACCCATGTTGGTGTAGAGGCAGTCGTCGATCTTGCCGAAGACGCCCTCGGTGGAGTGGATGTGGATTCACGACGACGCAGCGGCGGCTCCGATCCGATCCTGCGGCGGTGCATGGCAGCATAGGTAACGAGTCGGAGGCCGAGGCGGCGATGGTTCTTGGGCTTCCAGGGACAGTCACCGCCGAGTCACGCACGGTCACGGGCCCAATGTCCGATCGGGCCATCGGCCGCTGTTCTGGTTCTCTGCATTGCGCCGCGTGCCACGGCGCGCGCGTCCCACTCCTCCTCCGTCAAGTACAACCTGCCGTCGTGATTCACCATCGGCGGCGGCGCCTCGAACGAACGCCTCCTCGGCCACCGTCAGCCGTGAGTGTCGATACGTCGAGTAGTGTCTGGATGGCCAGCACGATCTGCTTGAACCGAATGCCCGCGCAAGGGTGGACAGCATGGCGTTCAGGCAAAGGGCGTAGTGCGCCCTCCACCTTCTCGCCCTCCTTGAACGTGGCCAACTGGCGGAGCCAGGATTCGAAACTTGGGTATTCTTACTTTCATATCAACAAATTGTGATGACTGAAAATACTACAAAATATAGCAGAGCCATACTGAAGGTTGTTTTTTCACAATTTTGGGCGCCAATGAGTGAAAATACTATAGAATATGCCACTATACATATACATATATAAGTATATACGCATATATACATAAAAGAGTACCAAAATAGTTGGGTATTCCCGGGAATACAGGGAATACCCTCTAAATCCGCCCTGTGCCGGCGAGCTACGCAGCACTCTCTCAGCTACAACTGTCAGTGTTTTCTGACTCTATTCAACTGAATGTAAGGCAACAGAATTACGAACGGCCGAGGCCATCATCCCCGCCATGCACGCCACGCTCGTCATCAGCTAGCGGTTGCCATCCCAAACATAAACCTGGAACATGGCGCACGACGTGCTCCACACAGAGGACAGAGCACTACTTGCTCACAGCCAAAAGCTACGATCCGATGACCATGCGCCGGCCTAACAGTTGAATAGCATCTCTAAGAGTTTGCCAAAATTCACTTGGTAAATCTTGTAATTTGACAACTCTCTAAAATATATAGAAGTGAAAAAAAATCCTTTTCTAATAGTTTAGCATAATTTACTTGTCAAATACAGATCAAACTTACATCAGAAACCCCAAGATAGAAACAAAATTATGTTTATATCCTTCCAACTCTTAGAAACTTACATCAGGAACCCTGAAACAGAAACAAAATTGTTTTTTCACCCTTCCCCCTCTCCCTTTCCCCTCTTCTAAAAGCTCATATCCGCGTGCGGGAGGAAGAAATAGCAACTTGGGATAAATGAGGAGTTGATTTAAAGAGTTGTTGGAGAGGGTTTTTTTTATGATTTTGCTAAAAAAATAAGAATAGCAAGTTGAAATACTAAATTGTTAGAGATGCTCCAGCTAGTAACTAAGTGCACATGCAAGAGTTATTCAACAGACCCTGGCCAGCCAACCACTGTCCCTTATGTGACGTGACGACGATCTTCAGGCCCAAGCTTCTCTACTGCGAGCACCAGGCCCTTCACGCCTACACAATCACCCAGGCATGCATAGGACAACCGCAGCATTAAGTGCATCTTCATCCCAAGTGAATCAAGTCTAACACAAGTGACCTACAGTACTACAAGAGAAGCACCATCGATATGATGTACTCCCTCCTCCCTCCATCCCATTTTATTAGTCGTTTTGGCACTTTAACTGGTACAGCAAAGAATCTTTGGATCTGGACAGTGTGTCTGTATGCATGCATGAGGCTCTGAACATAGACACTGCCAGAACGACTAATAAAGCGAGACAGAGGGAGTACTCAAACTCCATCATAATTCATAATAAGTTGAAAAAATACAAGCAAAATCTTCGGTGCTTAGTTACGAAATCTTCTGATTTGTTATGTGCTGTAGACTTAGACCATACTTATATACAAAATGGTTATTTGCTTACATGATCGACATGGGATGACTTTGTAACAAACACGGGGCAGACCGTCTCTTGGCATGTCGTTCTGATGTTATCCAATGCGGAAGTCAATGGAGCCAATGTGCAGGTTCAAATTAACATCATTACTACTAGAAAACAGATGAAACAAATCAAACGATGGGAGATTCGAGCAGTAGCTGTCAACGCGGGGTAAGATACTCCTATGGCACGCCGTGACCTGCAGCAGCGTACAGAGGGAGGCTATGGGCACAGCCACACACAGGCAGAGCAGCAGGCACCAGCGTCAACTAGAAGCGGGCTGGATTTCACTGTCGACAAGCAGAGAGAAGAATTGTGAGCATAAAAACATTATGTGCGTTGACAAATTAATTTTGCTGAAAGTAAAGGAAACGAGAAGGTAAAGCTGCTACTGTACATGATTCGCTGACCTGTCGGTCGTCGTTAATGTGGTCACTTGTGAGGTCTCTCCGGCGTGGTCAGGAAGGGATTCTGTTGCTTCCACGGCCACATTGGATCCTTCAACGTCTCCCAGGTCATGGTAGCTTCGGTCCTCTGTCAGCCGCAGGACAGGATGATTGGGGTGTGTGTTCACTTCCGCTTCCAGTATACTGAGCCTCGCCACCTTAGATTCATCAAAGAATGAAATCAACTTGAGCCTTGGAAGGTGCATGACACCAATAATCCCTGACTTCAAAATGCAGAAACCGATTTGTATCGTTTCCATCTGAGGGGAGGTACCCTCCTCAAATCGCATCTCTTTCAGATTGTTCAAACTCCAAATCACAAGTGTCTTGAGGTTCAGGAATGCTCCAGTTCCAAACACTATTTTCTCCCCAAGGTATGCACCGTGGTAAAATTGAAGCAGCATGAGTTTTGGCAGCTCCCCAAGTATCTCCATGGTATCTTCCTTTAGCTGGCTATCCCCTAAGCAAATCTTCACCAGCTGTATAAGATTCCTGAACCAGTCAGTCATCTCTCCTATATATCCGTACAACCTGAGGCTCCTCAGGATGGGAGGAGGGGAGGAAGTAGAAATCAACCATCCAAGTCCTCTATCCTGGTGTTTGCTGGCCTTGACACGGAGAGAACGAAGAGAAGAGAGCTTCTCAATGGATGCACAAAGTATCTTACACTTTTTCTTGGAAGCGCCTTTTGTTGAGATAGTTAATTTTCTTAATCTGATCAGTTCTTCAAGCTCTTTAATTGCTTTGCTGCTAGTTCTTCTAATGTCCACAGACTCTAGTACCTCCAACTCTTCTAAGTTTCCAATTCCTCTTGGAACCCTCACTCCATTTCCAGCAGTCCTAGACCAACCACTAGAACAGCCCATGTGTAGCTCACCAATTGCTCTGGAGCGGATGTGTGAATTGGTTGTTACGAATAGGATTGGCAGGCACAGTATTGTGGCCAGCAAACAATCCTTTGGTTCATCTGGATCAAAATCTGAAGAGCCTCTGGTATTACAGCGGATGATACGGAGATTTCGAAGTAGGGTGATCTCTGTTGGTAGAGTTGTAATGAAAGCGTGTCGCATGTCCAAAACTTGCAGGCCTTGCATTTTTCCTATGTTACCCGGAAATGAATAGATTGGTGACCTGTAAGCCCCTATATTCAGATATTTCAAGTGACACATCAACACTATTTTATTTATACCATCTTGTGTGATTATAAAATTTCCACCCACTAAATCCAAAACTCTTAGCATCCTCAACTTAGGTGTAGAAATTGAAGGTGTGAGATCCAGGCCATGACCACCGGACCCCTCAATAAAAAAAGTTAGTGATCGAATATGCCTCCAATCCATGTCTTCCTTTAGGCAATTGCTGTCATGGTATGCAACATGACGGAAGTTTTCATGTGGTACATTGTTTCCATTACTCTGAATTAAGTAGACAAAATTTTCTTCTCTAGAAATTGAGACTATGATATCACGCACGATGTCATGAACTTGGCAAGTTTTAACACTTCCCTCTATACCCAACTTCGCTGGTAGAATCATACCCCGGCCCATTAGCTCATCAAAGTACTCTTTCCCAACCTCATTAATGGTTGTCCCAATCTTTGCTCGTACAAACCCTTCTGCTATCCATCTACCTATCAGATGACTTATTTTTATTTCATAACCCTCAGGGAAAATGCTGAGATACAGAAGACATGGCTTAAGATGTGAGGGCAAGTGGTTGTAGCTGAGGGTCACCAGTCTTCGTACTCCTTCAAGGCTTAGGTTGCTTTCAAGCTCAGATGATAGATTTTCATAGAAGTTTTCCCACTCTGCTATCTTCTTAGTGGCTAGAACGCCTCCAATTGTGTGTATTGCCAATGGTAAATATCCACACTTTTTCACTACTTTTGTAACTAGTGTTCTCAGGTTCTCATCATTTTCCATGTTATCATGTGTTATGTTTGTCTTCAACTGTAGCAACTTTATGGCACTATCTGTTTGTAGGTTCTTCAGGTGGTAGATATAGTTTTCTGATGAAGTACAGTGCCTTGCCAAGCCAACATCTCTGGTAGTAAGAATTATACAACTACCTTTATTATTTGTACTAGGAAGTGCAATGTTACTAATCCAGTTCCAGTGATGTATTTCCCATAGGTCATCAAAAACAATAAAGTACCTCTTACCCTGAAGCTCTCTTCTGAGGTAGCTGGCAAGGCCCTCTTCCAACACTTTTCCTGCAAGTTGTTTCAACAATCTATTCAATGCATCTGCACCAAAAAATTGATTGATCATGTCTTGAAGCATCCCTCTCCTGGAAAATGACTGTGACACGGTGATCCAAGCACTATAAGGAAAGCTCTTGAGAGTATCCTCCTTGCTTTCATAGACTTTCCTTGCAAGAGTCGTCTTCCCTAAACCACCCATGCCAACCACACATATCACCTTAGTAGGACCATCCATAGTGGTGACATCAATGAGAGAAATCAACTCCCTTTTAGGTGCGGCAAAGCCCACAATTCCTGCCTCATCAATGTTGCATATGCTGGGTAATTGTGATAATTGTGAATATCTTCCATGTCGTGTGCATTCCTACAGCTCAATTCTTTGATTCTTGATTTGAGGTTGTGAATCTGGACAGCTATTGAATGACGACCTTTTAGCTTCATCAATTGTTTTGACAACTTATGGCTCCTCACATGGACCATAAATTCGTCAAGACAATCTTCAATGTCATAGGAAAGATCTCGTACTTTCTCCAGTTTATCCTTTTTCAATGTTACTTCAGGAGTTAGAAGGAATGCTTGCATGGTTTCTAGCTCGCCTTTGATGAACCTGCAAAAAAGGTTAAAATAAAGTCACATTCACGTTGCAGAAAAGGAAGAAAGTCGCTTCATATACATGATCCAGATCCACATCCAAAAACCATCCACTTGGCATAGGCAGTTTCACATCTTCATGAAAGAAGTTTAAGCCACATGTAACCTTTTTCATTTTGCAATGCTAATCACTCTGTAGAGCTATATATGGTAGGAGGGTCAAATTATGACGAAAATTGTGTTTATTGTTGGTTAGAGGCCTCAATCACAAACTAACTTAGTCCTTATTTATTTGAGGCATGAAAAATCTAGACACCTTCCTAGTTGTGCTGTTACTAAATCAGCGGGGAGTTACTGCATGCTTACAACATATCCTTCTGCACGCCTATCACCAAGCTTATCTCATTACTGGCAGCTGATGCCGCTTTGCTGATGATGTTGGCCAGGACCAACATTGTCATGCTGAGCGTCGTCTCCGCCATCTCCTGGTTCGAAGAAAAGTGACAATAAATGTTTGCACCTCTTGGCACAGGCAATAATGGTCACTAGTCTCTTCAAAAATTAATGTTTACCTCTGCTGGGTGACTATGCACTAGAGAGGTAATAGATTCTTGCTCTCCAATTTCTTTACTGGTTTCCCCTGGTCGGTCACTTGATCGTGCGGTGTCCATTTCTATCTGTGTAGAATAATGGTCAGTCAATGACGAGATGATTAGTATTTGTTAAAAGAAGACGACGAGTGATGATAACACATATCTTCAATATATGTTCAGTGCATCAACTAGTAGCCACAAATTGATGCTCGCCAACCACTTTAGGGCATATTTGTCTGCACTCCAATTCACCCCAATGCACATGGATTTGGAGGGATTTTCTACCGTAATCCCTCCCAAACCATATGCATTGAGGTGGGTTGGAGTGCAGCCAAACAGGCTTTTAATGTTTACCTACCTAATGGTCCAAGGGTTGTGCAATGCAACATCATGTGCAGTGGCCATTTTGGTTTGTACATAATTTGATACTAGATAGCATAATTATTTGTTTAAAATAGAATGATAATAAGTGTATTCAATGTTCGATGAAGCAACTAGTGCTTGACAATCTCTTCAATGTATACCTCCACTTGGTTACTTGGTTCTGAAAGAGGAGCAGCAGGTTTCTGCCCACGGATCACTTCACTGGTTTGCTCCTGTCGATCAGTGCAGAACTGCGGATTTGGCAAGTAGCCAATTCAGTTCACAGTAGTATAATGAACAATCAAACGACAGGATTACTCAGGAGAAGAAAAGCAATAATAAATGTTTGCAATGTAATCTGGCTCAGGCAACTAATGGTCCCTAGTCTCCTAAAAAGTAATGTTTACCTGTGATGGATGAATTGGTGCAGGAGTAGCAGTAATAGATTCCTGCTCGCCAATCTCTTTACTGGTTTGAAGCGGTCGGTCACTTGATCGTATGGTATCTATTTCCATCTGTAGAATAATGATCAGTCAATGACGAGATGATTACTATTTGTTAAAAGAAGAAGTGACGATAACAATGTCTTCAATATATTTTCAGTGCATAAACTCAATGTCTTCAATATATTTTCAGTGCATAAAACATGCTTGACAACAACTCTACGGCTTATCTGTCTCCACTACAACTCACCCCAATGCACATGGATTTGAAGGGATTTTCTACCTTAATCCCTCCAAATCCATATGCACTATGATGGATTGGAGTGCAGCCAAATATGCACTTAATGTTTACCTACCTACTGGTCCAGTCGTTGTGCAATACAAAGTCACGTCCAGTGGCCATTTTGGTTTGTACATAATTTTATACTGGATGGCATGATTATATTTGTTTAAATTAGAGAAGTGATAAGAAGTGTATCTTGGAGTAACTAATGCTTGCCAATCACTTCACTGTTTACCTCCACTTGGTGACTTGGATCGTGAAGAGCAGAAGCAGATTTCTCCTAGTATGATCAATCAAACGATAAGCTTATTATTCGATAAAAGAAAACAGATAATAAATGTTTGCATTGTAATTTCATGCACGTAACTAATGGTCACTAGTCTCTTCAAAAACAATGTTTACCTCCGCCGGGTGACAAATTATCAACCAATATAATAGATGAAATGATTATTTTTCATTTAATAAAGAAAGAGTCTTCAATGTCTGACCCAAAAAACTAGCTAGTACGGGCTAATCAATTGAATCTATACCTGATTTTTATAATTTCTAACCTTTTTAAATATTATATAAATAACCCACCTTAAAATTATTTTAAGGTCTAACCTATTCGGTCACCCCAGTTGACACGACAAAACAATATTGTTGCGCGCCATGGTTTTTAAGGCGTCGCCAAGGCATCACCTAGTCGTCTGGGCATTTTTTTAATCGCGGCTTCTCGCCGCCACGGCCTCCCAGCGCACGGGTCGGTGGACACCGCAGAAAGGAAAAGGCGCAATGGAGGATGCTATGGACTACTAGTGTCCCGCACCCATCGTCAACCGCAATGGAGGCAGCGCCTGCGACCGTGATTCCCGCACCCATCCTCAACCGTGACTCCCATCCCTCCGCATCCACATTCGGGAGTGGGGACTTCTCTGCCCTTCCGCTGCCTCCACTCTACAGGTTCCCTCACCTTCCTCCCCTCCTCTACAGCTGCTCGCCCCCCCCCCCCCTTTCTTCTCTGCGGCTCTGCTCTTCCTCCCCTGCTCTTCCTCCCTTTCTTCCTCTGCTCTGCTCCTTCTACGTACTCTGCCCTGCTAGTTCCTTGCTATTTGTGGCTGCTATGGATGCATAAGTCCATCTTTGTTTTTACACCTGTTAGCAAAATGGCAAGTTCATCTTGCATCACCGGTGACTATGACCCAAAGACCGATCTAGCTCGTAAAGGAAATCTTGAAGATCCAGGATGGAAGTACGCGTACTGGGGCCAAACTTTCAAAACAAAGATGTGGTAGCACGCACCCTAGGTGGTACCTCATCTTATGGAGGGATAACAAGGGTGAAGAAACATCTGGCAGGTGGCTTTTGAGACACTAAAATGTGCACCAAAACTACCACTGCAATTAGAATGGAGAGGAGAGAATGCTTGAATGGGCATGCCTAGATGATGTTGTTGACTAGAAATTTCAAATCAACACTTATGCTATTTATATTTATTTTGCACTAGTGGCACTAGTAATTGAGTTATGTTATGTCAGTAGAGTCTAATTTGCTCTAGTAGCACTATTTATTAAGGTATTATATGGTATGATTTGCTGGTGATATTATATATTAAGATGTTTGTATGGTGTCGCCTCGCCTTACCGCCTTAATAACATGGTTGCAAATATGATTTCACAACATGACTATTTGATGTGATATTTTTATGCCAACGCGACTCACAGGCTGAACTGATGCAAAGCAATCACATATGGATGGATTCACATCATCTTTGATACTAAAAATGGGGAAAGATGCAGATGCCCATCAGCTCCAGTGGTAAAGGCTCTATCGAAGGAGCTGGCTGGCGGGTTTTCGATCCCCTGTCCCACACCAAGCCTCCAAAGAAGGCACCAAAATGGTGTTGCTGCTCAAAATAAAAAAAGGAAAAGTTCATATCTAAAGTTCAAAATGCATGCAAAAAAGGAACATGAACTACCATTTTTAAGATCTGGCTAAATAATTGCCAGCATTTCTAGTTTTCCAATAATTTTAATTATATATTTCATTACGAAATTAAACAATATAAGATCATGCTCTAAAAATCTAAGGGTCGTGATTCATTCGAGCTATCGGGAGTAACCGAAGTACCCTAGCAAGACCAAAACCATAATGTGACACATGCTGTTTAGACCACGCCTACGCGTGAAGCATCATGCCGAGCTGATAAGGGAGGTGTGCCTCTCTGAGTAACGGTATTTTTTCATGTTTTCCAACTTTCAAATATTAAAATTTTCTCTTTTAAAATCTTAAGAGATCAGATATATTTGAAATCTTACCAGAGTACAACTTTCCATTTTAAGAAGCCTCTCAATTATATGTTGCATATCTGGTCTCTTTGTATAGTCATTGTCTATGCATTCAATGCTAATCTCAGCACATACTCTTGCATAGTCCATCCATGTGCTTCCCAGCAATGTTTGGAACCTAGTTCTCCAACTTTCAAGTATCTATAAAAAGGTTAGAAATCATGAGATAGCTGTTATCAAACAAATTGAAAACTATTTTTACTATGTAAACAATACCCTATTAAACTAACACTTGAAAACATCGCATCCATGCACATTATATGCAGTATATACCACTATACTAGATGCTAGTGGCCTTTCCACATTTCATTAAATAAGGATAAATGCAAATTGCAGCCGTGTGGCAATTTTATTTTCCATACCAAAATATATGTTCCAATGTATTTTATTACTATAATGCTTAGACACGGGCGTCCGTTCGTCCGTATGCCATGTGCCCCACTCCGCCTCACTATTCCCGCCCGCGTCGCTCGCTCTCACCCGCGACCCTTGCTCCCTCCCGTCGACCGCCCCGACTGCGTGCAACCTGGCAGCGCTGATTCGCCGCCGCCACCACGCCTCCAGCCTAGACTAGCGTCGCATCACAGCGACCACGCTCCATCTGCCTGCTGCGGCCACTGCCGAGGTCCACGCCGTCGATGAGCTTCACACCGGCGACCTCCGCGACACTCCGTGCCATTAAGTTCCACGTTGGCAAGCCTCCAGTAAGTAGATGAGCACATGTTGCAGCAGTATGTTTCATGCGTTTTAGATTTATATTTCATGTGTTCCATCTAGATGTTGCAAAAGCAGGTTTAGTGTAGCATATGTTGTAAAGGCTACACACGTATGTTGCAAGTGTATTTTTCCACATGTTTCAATTGTTTCGGACGCATGTTGCAGCTGTACGTTCCAAAAGTTTCAATTATTCTCAGACATATGTTGTACAAGTATGTTTCAACAATATATTGCGCATGTGTTGTAGAGGATATGAGACGTTAAAGCAGAGGAAGGGGCACGATAGAGACAGAGTGCAATAGAGAACGGGGCCGCGGCAGGTGACGGTGCCGCAGCGGGGAGAGAAGCTCACCGCGGCAAGGGAAGGAACGTGGCGCGGCAGTGAAGACGAAGCACTTCGAGCTCGACATGGGGGCGCAGCCGGGATGGGATCGAGGCACGGGATTTGGTCGCGGGCTAGATCTGATGGGAATGCGGGGCATGGGATGCGACGTGGGTGCATGCGCTAGAGTTACGTCTAGGCAAGGCTAGTGTTCTGGGTGTCTGAGCGCTAGCCACATTGATTTTATTATTGTTGTTGCGGGTTGGACTACTAGTGTCCATGGTGCCCTCTCTATAACTTGAGCTTTGGGATTAGGAAACTCTATCTATCTTTTCTCATCATCCAATGAGTACATGACCAATGTTAGCTTAGGCTATTCTCAATGCATTGTATCAAAAGCTGTCATGATATGATAATTACGATAAGACTCACCCAATGCATTGTATCATGGTGTTGTTTCTTAGAAGCATCTAACAATTAATTATTGTATATAGTGTATCGATAACAATGGGTCCAAAGGTTATGCACCACTTTCTATTATACCCTTAGATATTATGTCCAAGTTGTATCTCTAGAATACTAGATTTTTTCTCTTCACTCCATCCCATGCCACGTCGGCGAATAGTCCTACTTCCAAGGTGCAGTGACCTTTATGACATGTGCTACAATGTTGTTAGATTTCCATGACATGTCCTCCCTAACCATTCTATGTGTCCACACAAGACTATTTATTTCTATAACTAGCATTTTCTTTCTCCTTCCTTGCCCTTGTGCGCCTAGCATTTCCTTTCTTCTTGACTCCTTGCCCTTTTGCGAGGTAGGAAATAGAGCTAGGCCTTATGTTACGGTGTGCGGTGGATTCGGTCCAATTCGCTATACTAGGACCCAGTACCATACTCTAAAGCCTACGTTAATCCAAAACATCAGGTCTAACTCATCTGAAAAGACCTAGTAGTTTGATAGGTGCTGGCTACCCACCTTATATGTTGTGCCCTCACCATCATTTCCAATGTGGTTCTAAACCTAACAATCTCTTCCATTGCACATCAGAGCCAACTCTCAAACACAATATGTGTGATCTTCAGAAGACGGGATCCTAAAACCAAGTCCAACTCTATGTCACACACCCCATCACGATGCGATCTAGAGATCTAACATATTTTCTGAGTACAAGATCTGATGCATCGAAGAGTACGCAATGGATTCGGCCCAACTCGCTATATTCATGAACTAGCAGTGGCACTTCACTAGGCCCAAATCCACTAGACCTCACATGAAACCAAGGCAGTGGGCCTAATATAACCCAAAAGTCTAGTTTGGTGTGTGATGCCTGCCCCAACTATATGTTGAGCCCCCACCAGAAACTTTTGATGTGGGACTCGAAGTAACACCTTCTCTATTCGTGCTCCTTTTCATAGCTGTTCTAGGCGCACTTTACACTTTACTCTAGTTCTTGTGTTGTAGGGTTTCTTAACATTTTTTGTTTCCTAATATACAGATACACTACCCTCTTGAAGGTTCAAGAGAAAACCTATATATCTTCTTTTTCAGTTAATAATTATCAGCTTAATACTTACAAGAGAATATCGTTTATAGAGAATGTTGTTTCATGTTTACTTGGTTTATTATTTGCACTATTTGATCAACTCAATATCAAGATTTTCAATGCACTTAATCTCAACCTAATTTACACAAATATAAACACTATTGGTATTTATCACATTTTAGTAATCATCTAAATTACTCGTATCTTCCATATAGAAAATAAACAAAAATGACCCCCAATATATGTCTAAATACCAATATAAGTACCTTACATGTGTTTATAGATTACACATTTTCTACCACTGAAGAGTAAATGTTATATACCACCATGTAGACCAAACAAACATAGATACATTAGGATAAGTATTTAATTTAATAGTCAATCATGAAATAAAGTTTCATTACCAAAGCAAATACTAATGACACTACCAATTCACTTCAAATTATATATGCGCCATAACAATAAATTTGGTAACTTGTTATTTTAGATAAGTTTGTATGTTTTTACTAAAATATCTGACATATTAAGATTGGTAATAATAACCAGAAAATTTAAATGTAAAACATATAGATTCAAGATATTACAAAATGGGATGCAAGAAGCGCTAATATTAAAACTTTAGATTTCAATTGAACACATTAAAAACATGATGATGGTGAAACACAAAGAAGTAACATAGAGTATTTGGTAAATTTATCATTGATGGATAGAGATTAGAGTATCTTGATGGTACTATGTTAGGAAATGAATACATACAGAGAGTAAAGATAATCAATTTTTATTAGTTGTATATACTGAATTTTTCCACTAAATAGTTAGTATAATGTATGATTTTAGGCCATGCTAGAGTATGAGTTGATGGGCTAGTGTCAACAAATTATAGTTATTACTGTGTTATAAAAAAGTAATTAAATGAAATTTAACTCTTTAGCGACTTCTATTCTATTTGAAATAAAAGGAATATATTTTGTTGTATTTATAATGTGTGTAAACATATTGCTCTAGCCATATGCAATCATTTTAAACAACAATCATTTATCTCAGATAAATGTTCTTACATTTTCAATCTGAAGATGAAGATACCCCTTCTGTCCTGTCAATACCTCTATAATTATAATACCAAGACTATATATGTCTGCCTTCAATGTGATTACATTACTTCTGATGAATTCAGGTGCCATGTATCCCCTAAAATGGAAACATTTCTAGTGTAAGCAATCTAGTTAAGGGCATGATGAAAGAAACATATGCAATTTATAACAAGCCCTAAAATATTCTTGATTAAAGATGCTTAGTTCGCTTACACTGTTCCAACCAAATTTTTTGTTATAGCCCGGGTTTGGTTTTCATCAAAACACCTTGCCTGACCAAAATCAGCAATTTTTGGCATCATGTCATCATCCAGTAGTATGTTTGCAGGTTTCAAATCTCCATGAACAATATTCTGCTGGTGAAGATAGCGTAAACCCATACAAATTCCCTTAATTATTTGATAGCAAGTCCCCCATTCAATTTCACAGGATTTATCTGCAAAGCAGATACCAGAATTATTTATTTTTATTCTTATAGAAAGGAAGTGGGAGTGATTGGAAACTTGAAATCCGTACTATTCATTTGTTTACAAAATGAAAACTATGAATGAAATGAGTGTAATATACTAGATGGTGTTGTAATTTTTTTTAAAAAAGGACTATAAAGGTACCTCACACTGATATTTATCAAAGAAAACCGTAGCTTATATGAAGGGGCAACTTGACACAGATTTAAAATATTTTACAACCTCAGAATAGGCACCTACCAAGTGATACAGTATTTGACTTTTTTTTTAATTTTCTCCATATAAATGAAATGGGAAACATACCATTCATATGCTTATCAAGACCTCCATTTGGCAAAAACTCAAAGCATAGTAACCTTTGCCGTATGTCTGCGATGACCATATCCCTCTGGTACAGCTCGACTTTCCCCTGTGTGTCAGAACAATATCCCAGGAACCGCACTATGTTTTTGTGCTTTACCCTTATCAAACTAATGAGCTCATTTCTGAAGGCCTTCTCGTTCATGTCGAGTTCTGGCGATAGCCTTTTCACAGCGACGATCCCATTGCAAAGTCGTCCCTGCAGTCATAATGTTCCCTTGTTAACATAAGATTGAGCCTTTGGATCATCTGTGATGGAAGATTATGGCCGGGTCACTGAAATTACTGATACCTTGTAAACAACAGCAAACCCACCCCTGCCAATTTCCTGAGCATCACAGAAATTATTTGTGATGGATTTTAGAAGTGATAGTGGCAGAGCTACCGGCTTTGCAGTTGTATCAAGTAGCATAGACTCCAAGAGGTCACGCGCACTAGCTTCAAATTCCATTTGTTGTCATTTACATCTGCACAAATCCAACAAGACAAATAACCAATTATGATGTCGCTGAAATGTTTACTAATAAGGGAACATAAATGTACAAATCAACGACAAAAATGTGGAAAAGGGTCTACAGACCTGATCTAATGTCTAGACAGTGAAGCAAGCAGCCGCTTCAACCAAAAAAAAGGAGTAGGGTTTCCACACATAGATCTGTTGTACATCAGCCACAAAAATTTAGTTGCAGCATACGTCATCATAATTCATACGGATGTTGACAACCAATTCACCTCGTAAGCTCCAGCTAAAACCAGATAGAAGCTAATAAACACTCGAGAAGCCCAGAACCCGTGGGGATTCATGAGCAGAGGAAGCAATACAAGAGATCAACACAATCCATACATAAGTACCAACGATTTATACATATGTGCAGGGAATCAACAAGAAATTTCTAAAATCAATGGGAAATCAATGCAAAGCATAGATAAATGTCTGAAGTCTGAACCACTACAAAGCAAATCCACAAGCCGGTACACCACAAATAACAGGATGAGGAGCATGCATGGACCAGCGGCAATCAGAGAGACAATACATAGAACTCCAAGAAAAAACCCCATGGAGCAAGGACCAGTAATAATAAAAGAAAGTAACAAAAACAACACCACGCCATCAGCCCATATCACGCCGTAGGGAAAGCACCGTGAAGTGACGCTGATTACTTGGTTGCTGCCAGCGAGCGACCTTTTGTCCTCACCTGCGGCGCCATGGATCCAGATGGATCAGACACTCATGGCTGGAGGTGGAGCCACACCGCACCACGCCTAGAAGACATTGCGGGTAGCCGTGGCCGGGCGGGGGCGGGGGCAGAGGCGCAGGAGGGCAGCTCCTGCCAGATCTGGAGGGGAGGCAAGCCGCCGCGGCTCCTAACTGATGGGTCCCCCCACATATTATAAGAGGAAATGTGATAGCCGGAGAAGGGGGCCGGAGGGGGAGCGAAGGGACAGAGAAGGCGGACTACAGTGTGTTAGGCATGGGCGACGACCGACGAATATGATGACGGCAGAAGCGGAGGCGAGCAACAGTCAATCAGGGTTGAACAGACAGGCTGGCTACAGTACCTTTGTAACGGCTGTCGGCTTGTTGTTGCTCGCGGCGCAACAGACGTGGGCACTTCAGCGTGGGAGAAGGTTGGCGGAGTCCATCGATGCATGCAGCCCAGCGTGCCAGAGTCGATAGTTCTTGGCGTCGAGAAGATGAAGAATATATTTGGAATATCGAATTTTGAGTTTAAATGAACAAAAGGAGGATTTGGGCCCAATCTGTCGGCTAAGCCAATTTTCTTGTGCGCCGTCTGGCACTACTGCCTAGGCCCGAGAGCCCAGTTTTCAAAACCGACCAAGTCGGTTCCTTTTCTGAGAGTGAGTTGACTCTAACTTGATCTAGCTAGATCTATTTTTGGTCATGTGAAGATTGAAGACCACATATTAGAGATGTTTTCTGCCAGGATAAGACCACGCCTCTACGTAAAAGAGAGGAACACCATCGATTAAGGTCTCCTACTTCCAATCATTAAAAATATATCTACTACTACTACTCATTTTGTCCCCTCTTCCCCGTACCTCTCATCATTATTCGTCATTGCTGCACGATGATGACAAAGCCCTAGAGCGATTAGGCCGGCTAGACAGCCCATCACCGTCGCACGCCCCGACGGGGTTGTTGGCAGTGCTTAAACACCATTTTCATAGCTAACGATCATCATAAATGAAACAAAGTCGGCAACCAGCATAGAGATAGGATAGGACCTTATACTAACAAATTCTACAAGTGTTGGTAAATATTTATATCCATGAAAATTATACAATAAATCATATCCAAATATGGTGCAAAGTGGTGGAAACACTACAACTTGGAGACCACCACAAATGCACGATAAGGGTGAAATGGGATAAATCATTCCAAAAACTGCTATAGAACAGGCCTTTGGTCGATGCACAAATTCAACTTTAGTCTCGGTATTTTTTATGTTCGGGACTAAAGGTTCTTTAATCCCGGTTGATAATACCAACCGGGACTAAAGGTCGATCCTTAATCCCGGTTAGTGTTACCAACCCGGACTAAAGGTCCTCAACTTTTAGTCCCGGTTGATAATACCAATCGGGACTAAAGATCGACTTTTTAGTTCCGGTTGGTGTTACCAACCGGGACTAAAGATCATTTTAGTCCTGGTTGGTGTTACCAACCGGGACTAAAGGTCCCCACGGATCAATTCAAAAGGAGAGTGTACATGATTGTGTCCCATGCGGTGTACAGCTGAGTTGGTAAGGACTTTACGTGCGAGACGAGAGGTACTGGGTTCAAATCACACATACCACAACATTTATTTTTTTCGTCTGGTGGGCCTTTAGTCTCAGTTTGTAAACTGGGACTAAAAGACATTTATTTTTTTCGTCTGGTGAGCCTTTAGTCCCAGATTCGTAGTCCCGGTTGGAATACCCAAGACTAAAGGGTGTTCCCAACCGGGACTAAAACCCCTTTGTGTAGTAGTGAAATAAGCCCAAAACAAGGAGAGTACAATGTGGGGCCACTTTCAAAACCTAGAAAGGAACCTACCAGCCAAGGTAGAACCTAAGAGGAGGCCAACCAGGATTAAATGATCGTGGGCTCGGCAAGGGGATCCATTGAACCCCTAGGCCCACCTCTTCGGCCTAGCTTCGAAGGTGTGGGAGGTTCCCACACCGACGCTAGGGTTCCATCTAGGGCATTGTAACCATCGCCTATGGACCCAAGGGATATCGTCGGGCGATCCCTAGGGGATGACGGTACTATGCGAAAGGAGAAAGAGAAGTATCATAAAGTAGCCCCACCAATACTATGTAAATGTGGGGTTGAAGCCAACTACAGCCTAGCTCCTTTAGATATTAGAATAAGCCATTGATGCGGCTATATGGTTGATAACTAAGTAATTAACAAACTGACGAACTACCTAACTTAGTAACTAACTAACTAACTTATTAGTAACTAAGATACTACATTATCTAACTACATGTGACATATCGAGATCCTAAGGGTTCCTCATAAGGCCAACTACCCGATAAGGAGATGGTGATTGGAGGCACGAGACAATGTGTTGTGTCCCCAAGACATGAAGGACCTAGTCAAAATGTTGAAAAGTTCTCTATAATAAGATTAGAACTTTTTGTTGTACACCTACTCTTTGGAGTATATAAAGAGAGGTAGGGTACCCCCTCCCTTGTTCATTCAATCATACACAACAATCCAATGAAAGACAACAAGCCAAAATAGACGTAAGGTATTACGCTATTCGACGGCCTGAACTAGTATAAATTGTTGTCTTTGCATTCACCATTGAATCTAGCTTACGCCGAAGCCCACCGATCACTGTTTTAGGCAACTCCGTACGTGTTGTCGGTCATTTGACCCCGACAATAACTATCTAAGTAACTAGATTAGCTATCCAATTCACTAATTCATGCTACTTAACATACTAAATTGCATAGCAATATAGTTTTACCTATGATCCCGGACGTGGGTGCAGGGAAGCAGGATGGTCGGGTGGCAACCGTGAGAGGCCAGGGCTGTGGCTTAAGGGAAGGTGGTGTCGAGGGGCGGACGCTGGCACAAAAATGCAGATAGGGAGAGGTGTGAGGAGGAAGACTACAACATGGCTAGGTATAGGGTGCCTACTCGGTGCCAAGATCTATGGTGTCGAGGTAGGTATGACACCATCTGCAGCTCATCAACCCGCCATGTCAACCTGGCCCTCCAACCTCAGCGACTTGGGCAACTACACTGAGGCACATTATGTTGCCTTGCACACATACTCATGGCGCCGACCCCCTAGCTCCAAAGACATGTTTACGTCTCCCAAGAGTATAAATGTGAATTTTTGACAAGAAAAGGGTTAAATTGAAAATTAAAAATTGATTTAAAATTTCCCAATTTATTGTCTTTGTTCTCTAAATTTTTCTCAACATTGTAGAGAAATGTGAGTGCAGCACTTCCGAGTGTGCTATTAGCATCTTATCCAGATCCACACAGAGTACCTGATTGACAAATAGTGTATCACTTACTAATTCGAAACGTGCACGCACTGGGCCTGAAGTTAAGTTCCACTACCTGGACGGACGGACGTACAGCACTGGATCTGGATCTGGATTCTCCGTCTGCGCGTAAACTAATGTTGTTGATAGCTACAGTCCTATTGACGACTGTCAGTGGCAACGTGCTTTGGCGAGGGGCTGCCGAGGTTTCAAATCTAGAGGAGGATCAACTTGTGTTTTGTTTATACACGAGCTGCAACTCAAGCACTAAGCAGTGGAATTATTCTTCTGTTTTCCCCCCACGAGTTACACAATTCTCCTTTCCTTGGTAAAGGCTAGCTTTTTTTTTAGACGACGGATTCCTAGCATTGATATAGCTCTACTTCTCTACTCTTTATAGTTTTCCTGATATTTAAAAAATTGTTAATTCATTTATCGTTATTTTGGTGGTTGGTGAACCAACTAATTAATTCAGTTATTAGGAGGCAACAAATGAAGGGGAATATTGTTCACTCAAAAATCATGATAATGCTTCATCGGCATGCTACAACTACATGTAGACTAGCTATATCTGCCCTGTGGGATACGATTATTGAGTATACTTATTTCCTAAATGAAAAATAGGGGAGTATATTGTTAGGGCCGGGGGTTCATACTACTATTGCAGGCTATCACAAAGAATTATGCACATGTAGATAGACTAATCTTATCGAGAACTGCGGCCCTCGTGAGGAGGATTTTCAAATGGTTCTCGTGAATCTAGACGAGGATTAACTTACCTCAATTGAAATCCAGAGTATGTTTCTCTCTCCCATTGGTTTGGATTTAAGATCGAAGCTATACAAATTAAGCGTGGGCACAATATAGTTAAAGATCAGTTTCTAAATATGCGTAGTGTATTCCAGGTGCTTGTATCGTGATGATGCACTTACCTATATCTTACTATTACTAATTAGAGGCCTCAACAAAGCCTCCACATTAATCCTCACCAGATGCACAAGAAAAAAAAAAGATAAATACTAGAAATTACCACATTAATTTAGAAACACCTGGCTATCAATCAAAAGAGTCCAGCTATCCATATCCATTAGATCTATTTTAGTTTCTATAAAATTACCCACCTATGCCATTATACATATTAAAAGTGATATTTATTAATTAATTCTATTTGTTCGGGAGAAAAAAGAACTTCCGTAACAACTTGTGTTGCACGGAGATATCAGCCAAAGTGTTGCACGGAGATATCAGCCAAAGCGATGTTTAGTTTGTTAGTCAATAAAATATTCCATGAGACCACTTAATAGTTATCAATACATAAAATCTTTTGCAAGACAGTTCAAAATAGACCTCTGAGGCGATTGGGTCAGAAAACCGCCTCGGTTAATGCCTCGTATTAACTGAGGCGGTCGTTTTCAATTCCGAGGCGGTCACATTTAACTGTCTCGATTAATAGATTTACAGAGACAGTTAAAAAATAACCGCATCCTAAAATCTATTAACCGAGGCGGTTATCTTGCAAGACCCGCCCCCAAAAATACCTTTAATTTCGGAGGCGGACCTTTTATAAAGCCCGTCTCGGTTATTATGGCCTAGCCCACTAGAAAGCCCACTCGGCCCGATAAATCGTCACGCTATATAAACCGAAACCCTAGCTCTCCCTCACTGAGCTCCCTCCCTCACCAGCCGTCACTCTCACCCAACCCAACTCAGAGCCCGACGCCTCTCCCTCTCCTCGACGCAACTCTCTCCTCCCAGCACTCGGCCCAGCGCCCCTCCCACTCCTCTCCACAGCCGCAGCCCTTTCTCTCTCTCACACTCCTTCTCCCTCTGTCTCTGGTGGTGATCTCGTGGGGGGCAGAGGCGGTCGCCGGCGCACGGGGTGGTGGTGGTGGCGGTGCGGCCTTGCGCTGGAGCGGGCGCCCCTTCCCTCACGCGGTGCAGCGGGCGCTCCCTTCCCTCACACGGGCGGATGCGGTGTCGCTGCAGCGGCCATGGGCGTGCGGGCGGACCCCACTCACGGTGCAGCGGCGCTCCCTTCCCCACGCTGCGGTGCGGCGGCGCTGCCCCCTCAGCAGCCTCGAATTCGACGCCGTGGGTGCGGGAGCGGCGATACGGCGGCGGCAAGGCTCCCTCAGTCCGGGTGGAGGCGGCGTGCTTCCTCATCCGGTGGCGGCAGCGCGGGGCCCCCTCCTCCTCCGGCCGGCAGCGGATCCGGCGAGCAGGTGCTCGGATCCGTGACTGGTGCCCGGATCGGGCGTCGGGTGCCCGGATCCGACGAAGCGGGCTGCGACGCCGCGCCGATCTGGGCGAGCTGCGGCGGCGGCGGCACGTGGATGGGCTCGACGGGCTTATCCACGGGTTTTCTCTTTTTTTGTTTTTTCGGTGTGATTAACCGAGGCGGGCATCCAACCGCCTCGAAAAAATACCTCCATTTACCGTGACCTTCATTCCGAGGCGGTTGCAAAAACCGCCTCGGTTAATCTTTTTAGTAGTAGTGTATAAAATATGTGTGATAGGCAGTACCCGTCATTTAGTAAACGAGTGTTTCTCTAAATTATTTGTACGACCATTTATTTACTAAACCATGCATAATCATTATTAATAATGATAGTCATCAGATCTTTTCTATTTTCTAAAAAATTACCCACTTAATAATACTATAAAAATAGACTAAAGTAATATCTAAATCTTGACCAAAATCATTCACCAATACATAAGGAACCTAATAAAGTAGATTCCTAATATTCTAAATTTGCATTTAAATTACCTCCCCCACACTATATTATTAAAATAAATGTAAAATATCCTTACTAGTATCTACGTCTAGTTATTAAAGAAGTTTCTAAAAATATTTTTTAGTCTTACTATTACTAATTAGAGACCCCAAAAAAAATATCATGTTAATTCTCATCAGTGGCGCTAGGAAATAAATAGATTATAGAAATTCTCACAATAATCAGAAACATCTAACTTTTAATTTTGTAGTCTTTAATTATCATCATCGATAATAGCCATTGAATATCATTATCGACAATAGCCATTCAATCTATTGTAATTTATAACAAAGTACCACCTCTGTGATTATGAAAATACATAAAGTAACCCCCTAACATTTGTATATAAATTACCTTACCCACATCTGTATATTATCCACTCCTACCATTATTTTGAATTTAAAATACCCACTAAATTACATCTAAATTATCCACTTTGTATTAAAAACATAATTTCTTTATCTAATTACCCACCTTTTCTATTATGAAACATAATTTAAAATAACCCACTAACTTTGTATCTATATTACCCACATCTGCCATTAGGAAAGATAATTTAAAATATACCATAATAATGTAATTATGTTTTTGTGTTTATATACGTTATAACCATTATAAAAAAAATAAACAAAAGATCTCTTAAATCTACATATAAATACTAACCAAGGTACACATATATTTTAATTATAGACATATGCAACTGTGAAATTAAATGACCATAGTATTATGTTTCACCATGTGTCGGTGCTAGAACGGGTGGTCCTAGTACCAACGAGTGAATTTGTGGTGCGTGCTCCCAACTTCGGATGGTGTGCAAGATGAACACAAGGATTTATACTAGTTCGGGCAAGAGAAGGCCCTACGTCCAGTGGGGGAGAGGAGTTCTTGTATTATCCTGCACCGAAGTGCTCGTAGGTACGGTGTACAAGCAGTGAGAGAGGGACAGGGTCCCAAGTCTCGTGGATGATTGAGTGGAGTGCCAGTATCGGGCTTGTGTGTGCCTATCGCCTACTGGCTCCCGTCCTCCCCTTTTATAGTCGTAAGGGGCGGACAGGGCCTTACAAGAGGTGGTCATGCTCGTGGCAAAGTCGCGGGCTTCTGTCCTCCTTCATCCGAGGCTCCGGAGTGGGCAGGTTGTCCGTGAGCGTGACGAGGCAGTGCTACGTCGCCTCCCCGGCCCTGTTGGTCAGAATGACGGGCGTCCCTGCTTGGAGTTGGTGGAGCGCAATGGAGGGGGTGTCCGAGCCCTGTAGCTTGCTGTAGCTCTGACCCGCCTGGAATCCGAGGCTCGGGGGGCCTCGGAGCTTGGCGCCGTTTGGGGAGTGGTTGGAACAGCCGCGGGCGGTCGTCGGCGTGGTGGCCGCCCATCCCGGGCTCAGAGCGCACGGGCGGGACTGTGATTGACCGGAGAGGGCGTCCAGTCCATTCCCGTACGGGGGGTGACGTCGGCTGTCATTGCTTAGACGTGGTGGACGGTGTCCCGGGGTTCCGGCGACGTGACCTGACAAGGAGGTTAGGCAGCACAGCGCCTTACAGTGGCGGGCGTGGCCTTTACTGTAGAGATCGCGTAAGCATGAACGCCGGCGTGGGCTACGACGGGACAATGTCCATCCCCTGTCAGAGTGTGGAGCGCTCCGGACACGGGCTGCGGATGAGTGGTGGTAGATGTGCGTCAAATCAGTGGTACGGCTTTGACTCGAGTGGGCGGCACGTGCCGCCCGAGGCCTGGTTGCCGGGGCTTGGGCGGGACGGAAGATGGACGTTCGGCCGAGGCCCCGACGCTGGGGGCTCGGGCGAGGCGGAGAATTGGCGCCCGCCTGGGCCCCGTGGGGGGAGGGTTCGGACGAGGTGGAGGTCAAGAGCCTTCTCTGGTGCCTTGGGGCCGTGGCCCAGATAGTGCAATGGGCGACCTGCTGGGCCTAGTTTTGCGTTTGTTGGGCTTTCCCAAAGGGGCCCTTATTTTGGTCCCCGACAGTAGCCCCCGAGCCTCTGAAGGAGTGAGTGTTGTCGTTCAGAGGTTTAGGTCGTGCTTCCTCGCCTGCCTTCGGCGTTCTCCGTGGTGCGGGGGAAGGCAGACCCGGTGGTGTAGCCCCCGAGGCCTCGGAGGAGTTTTGGGAACTCCTTCGAGGGCTTGCACGTGGCTCGTGCGGTGTAGTTTGTTCCCGTCTCAGGAGCTGCATTTATCAGCAGGGGCGCGCGAGCGCACCCGCCGGGTGTAGCCCCCGAGGCCTCGAAGGAGTGTGAGCACTCATCCGAGGGCTTGCGCGTGTTATGGTGGACGGGTCGTCCTATGCTGCCGAGCCCCCGGGCCCGTCGGCTCGTCCGGGGGTCCAGCTGGGTTTGGGACTTTTTCGTGAATCGGTCCATGCGTTGGGGAAGCCCCCGAGCCCTCGTGATGACGAGGGGGACCTGATCGGTACTCAGTTGCTGGTTTTACGAGCACCTCGGCATCCCTTCCACAGGGAGGAGGGTGGACCTCGTTGTGCTGTTGTCGACTAGTGTTGAACACGACTAGATCCAGTGAGCTATTAACGGGAGGATCCAAGTGAAACGCCCGTGCCCCGTTCGTTGGGGGTCGGCTGGGCCCGGAGGCGCGTTTCATAGGAGCCTACATGGTGTGCCTGAGGCGGGGCTCGGGTCCCGTCCGCCGGGTCCCGAGGGCTCGGTGCTCTCCCACGCTGGACCCCCCTAACTCTGGCTGCCAGCTGGCCTCGGATGCTGCAAGGACGGCCCTGCCGCCTGGGGGCTAGGCTGTGTATGAGGCCGTCCGAGTTGCCCCTGACTCTGTTGTCCTGAGGCGGCTGTCGAACCCTGAGATGGGCTAGCCCGCGAACCTCTGGACCGTAAACGGGCCATCGCCCGGGCTCCTTCGAGGAGAAGGAACATCCCGTTTCGTCCCGTCGCGAGGCGTGGGCGCGCCTTTTTAGGCGGCCGCTGCGGGGCGTGGAGCGCTGCGCAGGAAGTGGGGGGTCCCACTTTCCCCGTCCTGGCGGTTGCCGCGCGTGGGTGCTCGTGGGCCCCATGGGGGATGTGATGCGGCTGCGGCTTCTCGGCCGAGGCCACACGCGGTGGCGGGACCCCGGGCTCTGTGACCCTGGATCCTTTGTGGGGGGCGCACCCTGCTACGTGCGTGTGGTGCCCTGAGCCCGTGTGGCTGCGGCTGCCCGTGCGCCGGCGCCTTGGGCCACGTGCAGGGTGCGATCGAGTGGGCGTATCGGGGGGCGATACGCATTTAATGCGGGGAGATGGAGCGGTAGGGACACGTCGGGTATAAATACCTGGGCGGCGGCTGTGTTGGCTATCCTCTCGCCCTCGCTGTAGCTCTTTGCTCTTGCTGCCTCCGCCGCTAGAGAAAAACTCGAGCTCGCCGGAGCGAAGGGAGAATAAGACTTCCCGCACCGTTTCCCCGTTCAAGCCTGCCTTCCTGATGGCGCCCAAGGTCGACATCGTTGGCACGGTGGACTGGGAGTCGTGCTCCGTGACGGAGGCGGAGCTGCAGGCCCTGGTGGAGAAAGGGCTCCCGGTCCAACACCGAGCGGCCGGAGTGGATCGTGCCGTCGCCGGACGATCAGTTCCTGCGTCTCCCACGGGGGTACGTCGTGAGCTTCACTGCCTTCCACGAGCACGGGTTCGGGATGCCGGTGGGGCGCTTCCTGCGGGCGCTCCTGGAGTACTACGGCCTGGAGCTCCACAACCTCGCCCCCAACTGCATCACGCACGTGGCAGTCTTCGTGGCGTTGTGCGCGGGGTACCTCGGCATCGACGCCCACTGGGACCTATGGCTGCACTTCTTCGAGGCGGCCTTGTTCCTGAAGTCCCCGCCGGGGTCGGAGAGGGAGAAGGGAAAGGAGAAGGAGAAGGAGCAGGGGAAGAGGCTGGCCGTCCGGGCCGGCAACTGCACGCTGCAGCTGCGGTCCAGGAACTGCACGGCCTACATCCCCGCGAAGCTCGCCTCCTCCAACCGCAGCTGGCACAGCAAATGGTTCTACCTCCACAATGACAACGACCACCTCCCGGCTTACACCGGGAGGGTGTTCGACTCCGAGCCGCCGTCGTGGCGGAAGGAGCTGATCTCCGAGAGGGTGACTCCGCTGAAGAAGGTGTTTTCCACCTTGGCGCACCTGACTCGCTCGGGGTTAGACGCCTCGGCGGTGATCGCCGGCTTCCACAAGCGGCGAGTGCTGCCGCTCATGCAGCGGTGGTACGCGCTGTATAACATGCGGGCCGACAACGCCTGGGAGGGCACTCGGATGGCGGCCGAGGACCTAGGCTATGCTGAGATCCTCGACCGGACGAAGCAGGCGGCGACGGTGGACTCCTCGCAGCTATTCAAGGTCGTCATGCGGCCTGAGAAGGGGTACATTAGCCTGGTAAGCCTCGCCCCTCCGCTTCAGCGCGTGGTCCGTTCTTCCCCTCCCGACGCTAACCTCCATCTCCGTGCTAGCAGGGGCTCTCGGAGAAGCTAAAGGCGTCGAAGCCCCCGATCGCCGTGGAGAAGAAGACCAACCGCGACCGCGCGGAGGCGAGGAGGAAGGAGAAGGAGAGCACCGCGGAGCGTAACGTCCGCAAACAGCGGGAGGCGGATGAGCTGTCGCGGCGGCGGCGCCGCCAAGTGCAGGAGGGTCTCCCGCGAGAGGACACGCCGTCGGACACCACCGAGTACGACGACGACGATGACGACGAGGAGGGATGGATGGACGCCGGCGCCAAGATTAGGGTGCCCGGGTAAGTGGCATTTACGCCTTGTCGTTGACTTTGGTGTTCGCCTCTTCTCCTCCTATTGACATTACCTTCTCTCCGTTCGTAGCCTGAAGCGCAAGGCCGTGCTGGACGCGGCGCCGCTCGCCCCTCAGGAGCAACTGAGGCGGGGGGCGGGGGGCGCGAGTCTCGGTTCCGCCATCGATGCGGCGGCTGGGACCGAGGAGAAGGAGAAGGCTGCCGAGGTGCTGCCCGCCGAGGGGCAGCCCTCGGCCATGGAGGAAGAGGCGGCGCAAGTGTCCGCCGGAGGGACCGAGGGCGCGACCGTGGCACCATCGGGTTGAAGAGCCAGTCCCCGTGGGTACCGCCAAAGACGGGCAGGCGCCCGCCAAGGAAGCCGAGGAGGTGGTCCCGGCCGCGTCGGTTGGGGTAGAAACCCTAACGCCAACCGGAGGAACGGCGGAGGAGCCTGCGGTGGTTGTCGCCTGCCGCGACCGAAAGCGGCGCCGCCCCGCCGCCTCACCAAGCCATGTCCGCCGAGGCGGCGGACGCCACAGCCACGGAGGAGGCCACGGAGGCGCGGGTGGAGGAGGCTCCCGTTGGAGACGCCGCAGCGTCGGGCGGAGCATTCGGGCGAGCTGCTGTCAAGGGGCCCGCCGAGGCTGGAGGGTCGGCCATCCCCGGGGCCGGTGACGCCACAAAGTACAAGATGGCAGGTCGGCTCGTCTAGAAGGATCGCTGCACCCGGAATAGCGGGAGGTCTTCGCTACCTGGACGACGCCAAGGAAGGGAAGATCTGGGCGCGCGTGTCGCAGTGCCTCGACCGGTATGAGAAGGCTGCCCAGACCATCGTGTCAGGGCTGGGTCAGGAGCTCCCCCCTGCTTCAGGTAGGCGACCCCTCGTGGCCCTTGTCCCCCCAGAGGCTTTTTTCCCAATGGCTGAACGGCTGAGATTCGCTTCGTTGCAGGAGCTGGTGAAGACGTCAAGCGGGAAGTCAGAGTTCCTCCGTACGTCGACCGGCCTCAACGACTAGCTCCTTCAGCAGAAGGTTCCGGTGGCCTAGCTGACGACGACCTTGTCGGAGAAGGACACCGAGCTCGAGAAGCTCCGCCTTCTCGTCTCGGAGCTGCGGGCCGAGGCGTCGTCGGCGCGCGAGGATGCTGCCCTCTCCAAGGAGGTCGTGGCAAGCCACGTCACGAGCCTTGACCTGCTCCAAGCCGAGAAGGAGGTGATGCTTGCTGAGGCCTCGCGCTCGGCAGATTCCATCAAGACCCTGTCCGAGAAGCTGCAGGCCGCGGAGGGTGAGAACCAGGTCCTTGCGGCTGAGTATTCCACGCTGACGGATGAGCTTATGCGCGGGATATCTGAGGCCACGACCCTCCGCGACCAGCTACAAGGTAAGCGCCGTGGTTGTCCTTCGTGCTTATGCCGCATCGTCTCGGAGTATGACTCTCAGGCCCTCACAGGCCTGAAGGAGCGGGCGTCGGAGCTGGAGGCGAACCTCGTCGCGTCGCAGGCCGCCTACAACTCGGCGCAGGGCGAGCTTGACACCCTAACGCGGGAGGCCACGACCGTCTGTGCCACGATGGAGGCTGAGGACGCTGGCGGGAGCAGCCCGGGTAAAAGGCCCGCCGCGTTGCCGCTAGCCGGGATGGAGGCGTGCGCCCCGGGAGGCCCTCCCGAGTCGGGTGTGTCGCACACGCCGCGTTGACCATGTCCCACTACCAGCTCGACCTCCCTCGGATCGCCGAGGGGCTTGTGGTGACCGAGGAGGAGATGGGACGTGAGAGCGAGGTGCTTGCCGGGCTTGTTGAGGAGGCCGAGGCAAGCGGAGCTCCGACCACGCCGACGGACATCCCCCGCCGTTGTCTCCACTCCCCGAGGAAGCCGGGGACGCCGAGGTCGCGGACGCCGACGCCGTGGACGCCGAGGCCATGGGCGCCGAGGCCGTGGACACCGCCGCCGCGGATGCCGAGGCCGTGGATGCCGCCGCCCAAGACGCCGGGCGGTCCGGACGCCCCCAGAGATCCTGCAGCCTAGGCCCGAGTGCCCGTGTAAAAAGAAACCTGTGTTGGCTTTTGTTTGTAAGATACTTTGTGTTGCGGCCCATTGAGGCCTTTATGCTTTTGTGATGGTTTTTTCGTTATCTCTCGTGTCTCCCTTTTTGGTTGTGCTCGTTACTTAGGTTGAGGACTTGCGAGAATGCTTTGCAGCCGAGGGTCGTTCCTTAGCTGAGGGTAGGGATTGCTTGAGTAGTTATCATGGCCCCGTTGCCTTATCATAATGAGCGACCTTCCCGTAACGTTTGGAGTCCTCCTTTGGCTGAGGGCGGCAAGCGGAGGCACCGTAGCGCACGGGCATGGGTGGCCTCGCAGTTTGACCATCCTCAGCCTTGGGAGGATGCTACGTCGTGCCCTTTCCTAAGTACGCGAGACCTTCGGATGCAGAGAGTTTATGAAAAGAATGACAAAAAAAGCGAAAAAGTATTTCGAGGGGTGCTTTCTAGGAGGGGGTTCCCCCTTTCTAGCCCCCAAGGGAGACTTGGTTTTGGTGAGCCAAAACCAAGCCTCACTGAGCCCTTTTGAGGACAAGATATTATGACTCGGGCAAACGCCCAAGGACTTAGTTTTCCTTAGCAAAAACTGTGCGGTACAAGCCGTATGTACAAATGTTTAGAATTTCTAAGGATAGAAGCGACGTAGCTGTTGGATGTTCCAAGCGTTGTTGAGACTTCGCCTCCTTGTTAGCGAGCTTGTACGTGCTCGGCTTGAGGACTTCTGCGTTGATGAAGGGTCCCTCCTAGGGCGGCGTGAGTTTGTGGCGGCCTCTGTTGTCCTGGCGGAGTCGAAGCACCAAATCGCCTTCCTTGAGGTCCCGGGTCCAGACTCGTCGGTCGTGGTAGCGTCGGAGGGATTGCTGGTATCTAGCTGAGTGTAGGAGGGCGGCATCCCTGGCTTCCTCGAGCATGTCCAGCGAATCCTCCCGAGCCGCTTGGTTGCGTGCCTCATCGTAGGCTTTGAACCTCGGGGATCTGAACTCTAGGTCAGTTGGCAGGACGGCCTCGGCGCCGTACACCAGGAAGAAGGGTGTGAACCCCGTGGCTCGGCTCGTCGTTGTTCTGAGGCTCCAGAGGACCAAGGGGAGCTCCTCGAGCCATCTTTTGCCGAACTTGTCGAGCTTGTTGAAGATCCGAGGCTTGAGCCCTTGCAGTATCATCCCGTTGGCCCACTCCATTTGCCCGTTCGTTTGGGGGTGCGCCACCGAGGACCAGACGATGCGTATCTGGTGCCTGTCACAGATGGCTCAGAATTTCATCCCCGTGAACTGGGTGTCGTGGTCGGTGATGGAGTTCGGGACTCCGAAGCGGTGGATGATGTCGGTGAAGAAGAGGACCGCCTGCTCGGAGCGAATGTTGGTGACAGGGCGCGCCTCGATCCACTTGGAGAACTTGTCGATGGCGACGAGCAAGTGGGTGACGCCCCCGGGCGCCTTCTTGAGGGGTCCTACTAGGTCCAAACCCCACACGGTGAACGGCCATGTGATTGGGATGGTTTGGAGCGCCTGAGCCGGTAGGTGCGTCTGACGGGCATAGTACTGGCAGCCCTCGCAGGTGCGTACCACCTCGGTGGTGTCAGCGACCGCGGTCGACCAGTAGAACCGCTGTCGAAAAGCGCTGCCGGCGAGGGAGCGGGGAGCGGCGTGATGGCCGCACACGCCGGCGTGGGTCTTGCGGACTAGCCCAAGACCCTCTTCGACTGTGATACACCGCTGCAGGATCCCCGAGGGGTTTCGCTTGTAGAGCTCGTCCTCTATCACGACAAAGGACTTCGCTCTTCTCGCGATGCACCGTCCTTGGTTGAAATCCTCGGGGAGCGTCCCTCGAACGATCCAGTCGAGGTACGGCTTCCTCCAGTCTGGCTATGGCTCGGCCTCTGGGTCCTCTCCGTCGATCTCCATCACCTCGGAACCAGGCGCCGAGGGTGCCTCAGAAACCGAGGGGGCCTCGGATGCAGAGGGGGCCTCGGGTGTTCCTCCAGCCCCCGAAGGGGGTCGGAGCGATTCTCCGAGGCCTCCTCCCACCCTTCGAGATTGATCAAGGGGGCAGCGAGATCCTTGGTGAAGACATCGGGGGGAACCGGGGCTCTCCCAGTGGCGATCTTGGCGAGTTCATCGGCGGCCTCGTTGTACCTCCGGACGACGTGGTTGAGCTCGAGGCCGTCGAACTTGTCCTCCAGAGCCCGCACCGCTTTGCAGTATGCGTCCATCTTGGGGTCGTGGCAGCTTGAGTCCATGACTTGGTCAATGATGAGCTGCGAGTCCCCTCGGACGTCGAGGCGCTTGACGCCGAGCTCGATGGCGATCTTCAGTCCGTTGAGCAGGCCCTCGTACTCCACCATGTTGTTCGACGCTGGGAAATGGAGACGGATCACGTACCGTATGTGCACTCCGAGGGGGGAGACGAAGAGGATGCCAGCGCCTGCGCCAGTCTTCATCAGGGACCCGTTGAAGTACATGGTCCAGCACTCTGCCTGGAGCTGAGGCGGTGGCAGCTGGGTGTCAGTCCATTCTGCGAGGAAATCCGCCAAGACTTGAGACTTGATGGCCTTCCTCGGCGCGTAGGAGAGGGTCTCCCCCATGAGCTCAACGGACCACTTGGCGACCCACCCCGAGACCTCCCGGTTCTGGAGGATCTCCCCTAACGGGAACGAGGAGACCATCGTCACGGGGTGGGCGTCGAAGTAGTGCTGGAGCTTGCACCGAGTTAGGACCACGGCGTAGAGCAGCTTCTGGATCTGCGGGTAACGGATCTTGGTCTCGGAGAGCACCTCGCTGATGAAGTAGACCGGCTTCTGAACTGGTAGAGCGTGGCCCTCCTCCTGCCTCTCAACGACGATGGCCGCGTTGACCACTTGGGTCATTGCGGCGACGTACAGGAGGAGAGGCTCGCCTTCGACTGGCAGGACGAGGATTGGGGCGCTGGTGAGGGCGGCTTTTAGCTTGTCGAGGGCCTCCTGGGCCTCGGAGGTCCAGGAGAAGCGCTCCGACTTTCTCAGGAGGCGGTATAGGGGCAGGCCCTTCTCACCGAGCCGTGAGATGAAGCGGCTGAGGGCCGCAAGGCAGCCCATGACTCGTTGCACGCCCTTCAGATCCTTGATCGGCCCCATGCTCGTCACCGCTGTCACCTTCTCTGGGTTGGGCTCTATGCCGCGTTTGGAGATGATGAACCCCAAGAGCATGCCTCGGGGGGACCCCGAAGACGCACTTCTCAGGGTTGAGCTTGATGCTCTTGGCCTTGAGACACTGAAAAGCGATCTCGAGGTCAGAGATGAGGTCGTCAGGTCTTTTGGTCTTGACCACAATGTCGTCGATGTAGGCCTCTACGGTTTCGCCGATGTGATCACCAAAGACGCTCAGCATGCACCGTTGGTACGTGACCCCTGCGTTCCTAAGCCCGAAGGGCATCGTCACATAGCAATACATGCCAAACTGGGTGATGAAGGATGTCACGAGCTGGTCGGATTCCTTCATCTTTATTTGGTGGTAGCCGAAGTAGGCATCAAGAAAGGACAAGAGTTCACACCCCGAAGTGGAGTCAACTATCTGATCGATACGTGGTAAAGGAAAAGGGACTTTCGGACATGCTTTATTTAAACTAGTATAGTCTACACACATCCTCCATTTCCCACTCTTCTTCCTAACTAGTACAGGATTAGACAACCACTCGGGATGGAACACTTCCTTGATGAATCCGGCCGCCAAAAGCTTGTTAACCTCCTCGTCGATGGCCCTGCGCTTCTTCTCGTCGAATCGGCGCAGGCGCTGCTTCACCGGTCTGGATCCAGCCCTGATATCAAGGGAATGCTCGGCAACATCCCTCGGAATGCCCGGCATGTCCGAGGGACTCCACGCGAAAATGTCAATGTTCGTGCGGAGAAAGTGTTGACACTCGTTAGTGTCAACTTTTACTAGGGCTTTTTTACCCGAATGAAAACAAGAAAACACACTAGTCTAGGGTTTTATCGACAATTTCCACGAGTTTTGTATATTCTGTATTTTCGGGGTGATTTTCAGAAAAGCTGAAAAAAGGGATTTAAGTGCATGTTTAGCACGAAAACTTATCCGCCACGGAAGTATCACGATTGGGCTCGGGAACCATCTAGAAGACACTGAAGCAACCGGGGCCCGAGGGGCTGCCAGTGGGGCCGGCCCGGCCCCACCATGGCGCCGACCGGCGCCCAACTCTAGGGTTTCGGCCCCCCTTCCGGAAGCTTCCTCCACCGCCTATGGGGAGTCATCTTGGCCCTTGGTTACGTCGGTTTGATCTGCGGCGCACGCCGATCCCACCGGGCTATAAATAAAGGGGTAGACCCCCTCCCTAAAGGCATCAAGTCATTTGGAGATCCAGCCATCAAGCGCCTTCTCTAGTTCATCGAGCCTCTCTAGTTCATAGCTTTAGCCTAGTTAGATTAGAAGTAGAAGAGTTCTAGTTCTTCGGCGGGATCAGGAGCCCCGGGGCGGCGTGCATGCGGAGCGCGGAGTTCGGGGTATAGATCTAGTACCTTTCTCTTATTGTATTCATTATGATTCAGGCAACATTGTTCTTAATCTCTTATATATTCTTAATTGCAATAGTCATTGTCTACTTTGTTTATATGTCTAGGATAGTTGGTTTGATCTTATTGAATTCATGTAATTGCTCGTATAGCGTTTACCCAAGCGGACATTTGGGTAGATGGTAGACAATATGTAGACGTGGTGTCTAGATATCTTGTTTATCTGCTTGAGTGCACCCCGACGTGCCGGGACGTGTGGTAGTCCGCGCGGTGACACTGCGTTGGTTCCTCTGTAGTCCACCGTCCGTACGTAGGACTAGCATGGGCACGGTCGCGAAGGAGGTGACCCTTGTGTCTTAATACCCTCATTAGTTGATGCCTGTTTACATGTGATAATGATATAGGGTTAACTTAACAATGATTGCTAGAAGTAGTTGCACTAATTAGAGTTATTCATTGACGTAGTTATTGAATTACCTTAGTATTTATTCCCTGAGTTTATCCAATTGGCTAGCTATTGTTATGACTAGAAGAGCTCGATGTTTATCTATTTATGATGACTGATCATTATCATTATTTATCATATATAACTTTTATCATATGACTTATCCCTGTTATGAGTAGGATTCTAGTTATGGTTTATCTTTCACATCAATAGTATAAGTTATAGCTGCTTTATCCTTTTGGCATAAAATAAATCAACGATACTCGGAATACTTCCTCACGGGTGAAATGCTACAACGGGAGAATTATCTGCGGCGCTTATGGATATATTCTAATTAGAGACATTGCGTGTAGATTATTTTTATCTTTGGTTTTTGGCATCATGTTAGGGATGACAACTTAACTTGAAGTGATGTTAAAAATACCAACAAGCATTTTTGACGCCATTGCCGGGGAAGGTAGCTAGGCAATTAAGAACATTAATAGACTTATACTTAATTATGTGAGCGAAATAACCATTAACCCCTGCTCAAGCAGGATTACCCTTGTTTGTCTACTTTAATATCTTATGCAGGGTAATAAATGACCGATTTACGACCTTCCGGCATGCCCCCACAAAATAAGAAGAAACATAACAAATCCAATGTTGGAGAAAGAGGTCGATGTCACAAGACTTTAATTCATATCTCAAGTGACGGGAACAAAGATGTTGCATCACTCATAAATTCCAGCATGTGAGTCATGGTAAGTATGACCAAATAAAGGTGAGAAAGTCTTGCTCATGGACTTTAAATTTGATGAGTCATTATCTTTTGCATTTCACTGCATGTTTACTTTTTTACCATCCAAACATCCATCTCATTTAGTTTAAAGTTTTTCATCCATAACATGTTTAGTTCCATTCATATATCCATCCTAACTTACATTCTTATAAATAATTAAAAGAAAAAAACCTCATCATAATCATGTTTTTTCATCTCTACTTGAATAAACTTCTATAGTACTTTCATGTTACTTGTATTTGCTATAGTATGCTTAGGTTTAGAAGTATCTTCATACACCTTTGAAATTGAGCATTGATTGTTTTCCTAAGTTAAAATAGACATGGTGTCTAGTTTAGTTTTTGAATCATAAGGTGATTTGATCTTACTTCTAAAAGGTTTTTGAATTAAGCAAGGTGCTTAGGTTAAAATCCTTTCCTGATTCAAATTGGACATGAGTCTATGTTGATTCTTGAGCTGATAGTACACTTTAGTAGATACTAGTTATTTTGTTCGACTAACCCCTATAGGAGAATTCTCAAATTCAATCAGGGTAAGTGAAGAAAAGAATTCACATATGAGATGAATCAAGGCAGATGATAACTTTGCACAAGAAGTCCTCCTTATGAGTACTAATATTTATTTATCTTTTGTTATAAGTTATCTTTGTCTTGAACCATGCTAGATTGCAACAACAACATAAAATATGATAGACACAATTTATGCTGAATAATCTTAAACCATATATCATCTTGGTTAGCATAGAAGAAAATCATAAAAAAAGAAGAGTATGGACAATAAAACCCGTATTTCAATCTTGCTATTCCCTCGGGTATGTGTCCATTAACATTTTGCAGGAAAGAACAACTTTAATCTATTAGAGAAGAAGTTTTCAAGGAGCATTATTGCATCTCCAATAGACCGAACCCTCCTCTTTCAAGTAAGTTCGTCACCACTTACTTAGAAGGATGAAGATATGAGGTACGTTTGTCCAAGCCTCATGCAACATGTAACTACAATTAACATCTCATACCATGTTGCTAATTTGTCTTGGTCATTTCTACCCTATGCTATGCTAAAACATAACTTGCTATATATATATAATAAACTGCTCCTGTGGTTCACCATACATATTCCTGGTTCTATGTGAATAAATACCTTTAGTCTTAAAAGCTTCCTTATTCTATTATAAGTATGCTTTAGAATATTACTTAAACATTATGAAAATCAAGCATGCTTATATAAGAATTTAGTTGTACATATAGACTAACTCCTCCTACATAAAAAATATTTAAATCATATGAAGAGACTATTCGTAGAATCAATTTAAGGTTAAGGGTATGCTTCAAAATAATATCCTCGCTTTAACCTTGATGAAAAAAATAAATTTTTAAAATAGTGATGAATCATTGAAAGCATGAGCTACAAATTAATCTTTAACTCTTAGGCAAACACTATCCGTACTTTGATAAATAGTATATTCCTTCGGGTATGTGTTGTCCACTAACCCCTTGCAGAGAAGACACAATGAGAGAAGCAGGAGGTCTGAAGAGTGAGAAAAGAGTACAACATACGAGACAAGATGCTAATGAATAACCCACGACACAAAAGAAACAAAGAGACCATTAAAATTCATTTACCCTTCATCATGCTCTAATAATGGAGGTAACATCTTAAGATAAGTGGTCATTAATTTTCTTTTGATCTTGGTATGCAATAAATGAAAATACAACCATGTTATAGTTACAACTTAATTTGATCAACCTGATTAAGCTTAACATGATTTGTTCTCTAAGTTTATTCATAGCACCATTCTCTTAATTTCAGTCTTAACCAAGTACGCTATAAATACTTCGTCTATAATTCTTGATACATTATAAAGATGAATAGCCTTTCTAATGGTTAAGTAGCTTTACTCTTTATCTCACAAGTTTAAATGCCATATTTATATTTCTAGTCCTCTCACCCATGATAGGAATGAATAATATGAATAATATCAATCTTATTGTGCCCAAGGTAAGAGGATGAATAAATTTCTGGTTCTGTTGGTGTTCTCCCACCAGCAGAGCCCATGCACTTGATCTCTACCTTGTCTTTATGGGTAGAACGCACTTCAATTAAAGTGTGGGGAAACAATCCCCCAAATTTCACAAGTGAAAGTTCTCAACTATAATAATGATGCACATAAGATTGACTTCGAGATGCCTAGAAAAGAAAGAAAGAAGGTGGCACCGCCATTGGAAGCCACTAGTGGAGGCACCACCTCAATCCTTACCATGAAGAGCAACTCGAAGTACTCAATGAACCACTACAAGGAGAAGTCTAGTTCGAAGGACTAAAAACATTGAACCCTCGCCGTGAGGTAACATCAGTAGTTATCTATATTTACTTTCTTGCATCGTATGATTTACTTTCTCTTTAGTACATTTACTCTTCTATATTAGCAATACATAGAAACAACAAAAATAAATAGTCTTGCATTAGGCTATATTCATGCATCTTAAAAACATTAAGCCCCATGTGAAACCCTTGTAGTGTAAAAACTGTAGGAGTTCTCACTTTGTGGTGGCATACTGAGAATAAAAATATATATCATGTATTTGCACTTTATGCATATAAACCCATAAAATCCAAAAAGATTAATCGAGCATCCTGCTGCAAATATCTTGCTATCTTAAAAATACTTTCAAACCTTTACAACAACCAATCCTCTAAAAACGGCTAATCATTAATGTTTTATCCTAATACTGTTCCACGAGTTTTGGTGTTTTGTGAGAGCTTTCTGCAGGATGACTTCAAGAGACAGCTTACCTAGGAATATTCATCTTCATCACTTGAAGTACACCTTTCCGACATGCAGCTGACCCCTGTGTAAAGGAAGTAACTTCTTGGGTGATGAGATTGAAGTATTCCTGGCAACACTTGCTCTTATAAGCATGAGCTCCTCTATGAGGACCACTCAGCTTCAATGATCAACCATAAGCAAACTTCTAGCTTGGGGGAGAGCATCCCCTAGTTATCAGCACGGTTAGAAGCAAAAGAGACAGAAATGAGATGGAAGGAGGCACGTGTGGCATCACCACGGAACGGGGAGTTGACTGAGGTTACCTCAGACGATGAACCCACTGAGTAAGTGTTCTCCTCTATCTAAGTCCTGTCGGTAGACTTTAAATTCCATACCCTAGCCATAAGGTTAGAATGGTAGATATCTCATTAAATTCATTTGCAATTTATTTAGCAGCATAATTTTGTTTACACACTAAAAGATATAAAAACAACAAAAATATTTACTGCATTACTCATGGCATCACAAAGTCCCATGTGGATACCCTATGGTATTTTCCGAAGGAACATCCGCTGTGGTGGCATAAAATAAAAATAACAGAAATATAGCATTCATATTTAAATTTCTGCATCATAAATAAAAAAAATTCAAAAATAAGATAAAAGTGAAATCCTGTTTAAATTAGACAATATTAAAGCTAGCTCATAAAGGTGATCAATTACTCTTTGGCTGACCGCTAACCCGTTAACAAATTCGAGCCTCGAGTTTTGGTTTCTCTTTGTGGAGAGTATTTATGTAGGAATAACATCATAGCAAGGAGAGAGTCTATCAGTGGCACCCACCAGGTCCGCTACTGGTTAGCTCACTCTAAAGGACATCTACACCAAGTATTGCAACCATTCAGCTTGGGGGAGGAGCATCCCCTAGTTATCAGGTGACTACACCTAAGCGATTTTTGAGTCTACTTTATATAGTCATAAAATACCAAAAATATGTGAGCACATAAAGGTCCACGCCTGTTAAGTCTTTTATGAGTCTTTGGTTAAAGAAATCTAAAAAATCAATAAAAAGAAGTCTTAGTTAGTATTAATTATGTTAGAGTGTGTTTACAGTCAGTCTAGGCTAGAGTTAATAAAAAACTGATGAACATTAAAATTTTGTCTTGGAAATGATGAATAGTTGCTCTGTTATAATGCTTACTAAGTACCTACTTGCCAAACTTAAAATCTCCCTGGTTCTAAGCATTGTTGTTTTAATTAGAGAATTTATTCTGAACCTTAATTTTGGAGGCATAAGCTTGCGCTAAGTCTAAGTAGTTGATTGATATGATTCATAAAGGTTGAGCTGCTATTTATCTTATTCCTAGCATTGCTAAGTTCTAAAGGTTTATTTTGAAAATCTAAAAAAAAATTACATGATGAGCTCTTGTATGACAACTGTGGATTCCTACCAAAGCCAGAATTAATATCTTAGAGGATAGAAAAACCTTTTCACATTTAAGTTTGCTTGCTTTGCATTGAGTTCAGTCAACTTGTGTTGTATATCTTATGAGAGTCTTGTCATGCTTTTAAAACCAAGAAACACGTGCACACTCCAGTCCACATATGCATTATTCCTATTTTAGGGGTAATCGCAATCATTCACCATATTTCTATACATGTTAATCATAAAATGTTCACCTCCTACACCGGGAGAGGACACAAAAATATACACTCACCATATAGGATAACCCCTATTTTTAATGCTCTAAGTCCTGATTATATCTCTCGATTCATTTATTATGTTCAAAGGATGCATGTGGCTATGCAAAAGAAAGAAAAGAAAAAAAAGAAAAAGAAAGAAAAAGGGAGTAAAAGATGGAAAGTGTCCCAGCAATTAAAACAATGGGTACTAGATGCCCGCCTCCCTAAATAAAAAGAAATAATAAAGATAGCCCATGTCTTTTCTGAGAAAAGCTTTAAAAGAGAGTCATTCCCAAAGAGCAACAGTAGAAATAGAAATTAGCCATAAATAACACATATGCACCTATCCATTATATTCTATACACATGCACATCTTGGTTTGATTGTATGCCTTGATTCTCTGTGAATCCACTAGTTGACTTTACAATACATGTTTTGCAAGTATGTCTATCCTTGTTATTGCCACCCCTATGAGCTCCACCATATATACCTTTAGCTATAGGAGGTATAACATCATTAATGTCTCAAGAGAGAACCACAAATACCACATGCATTGAGAGACTTGAGGGTGTCATATAATTAAGCTCTGAGTTTTATTCTGAAAACCTATGAAAAACTCCGGAATGTTGGTATTGCAAATAATTTGAGATATAGTACTTAGCTGGATTGTTCTATCTTTCGATTGCTCAAGACTTGTGCAAAAGCTGTGAAGCCCCATATTACAGGTAAAATGAGTAAGTTTGAAGGTTAGAGCATACATTGTTTGATCTGGAGGAAATTTTCGTTTGAAAACATGTGTACTGGAAGGTATAATAATATTGTAGCAACTCCCCGATCCAAATGCAATAACAACTAGGTTTAGTTTGTTTGCCAAGGGGACTGGCAAAAGGTAAGCTTGGGGGTATTGTTGACACTCGTTAGTGTCAACTTTTACTAGGGCTTTTTACCCGAATGAAAACAAGAAAACACACTAGTCTAGGGTTTTATCTGACAATTTCCACGAGTTTTGTATATTCTGTATTTTCCAGGGTGATTTTCAGAAAAGTTGAAAAAGAGGGATTCAAGTGCATGTTTAGCACGAAAACTTATCCGCCACGGAAGTATCACGATTAGGCTCAGGAACCATCTAGAAGACACCTGAAGCAACCGGGGCCCGAGGGGCTGCCAGGTGGGGCCGGCCGGCCCCACCATGGCGCCGACCGGCGCCCCAACTCTAGGGTTTCGGCCCCCCTTCTGGAAGCTTCCTTCACCGCCTATGGGGAGTCATCTTGACCCTTGGTTACGTCGGTTTGATCTGCGGCGCACGTCGATCCCACCGGGCTATAAATAAAGGGGTAGACCCCCTCCCTAAAGGCATCAAGTCATTTGGAGATCCAGCCATCAAGCGCCTTCTCTAGTTCATCAGAGTCTCTCTAGTTCATAGCTTTAGCCTAGTTAGATTAGAAGTAGAAGAGTTCTAGTTCTTCAGCGGGATCCGGAGCCCCCCGGCGTCATGTCTGAGCGGAGTTCGGTATAGATCTAGTACCTTTCTCTTATTGTATTCATTATGATTCAGGCAACATTGTTCTTAATCTCTTATATATTCTTAATTGCAATAGTTATTGTCTACTTTGATTATATGTCTAGGATAGTTGGTTTGATCTTATTGAATTCATGTAATTGCTCGTATAGCGTTTACCCAAGCGACGCTGGGTAGATGGTAGACAATATGTAGACGTGGTGTCTAGATATCTTGTTTATCTGCGAGTGCACCCTGACGTGCCGGGACGTGTGGTAGTCCGCGCAGGTGACAGCTGCGTTGGTTCCTCTGTAGTCCACCCTCCGTACATAGGACTAGCATGGGCACGGTCGCGAAGGAGGTGACCCTTGTGTCTTAATACCCTCATTAATTGATGCCTCTTTACATGTGATAATGATATAGGGTTAACTTAACAATGATTGCTAGATGTAGTTGCACTAATTAGAGTTATTCATTGACGTAGTTATTGAATTACCTTAGTATTTATTCCTGAGTTTATCCAGTGGCTAGCTATTGTTATGACTAGAAGAGCTCTGATGTTTATCTATTTATGATGACTGATCATTATCATTATTTATCATATATAACTTTTATCATATGACTTATCCCTGTTATGAGTAGGATTCTAGTTATGGTTTATCTTTCACATCAATAGTATAAGTTATAGCTGCTTTATCCTTTTGGCATAAAATAAATCAACGATACTCGGAATACTTCCTCTGGGTGAAATGCTACAACGGGAGAATTATCTGTGCGCTTGTGGATATATTCTAATTAGAGACATTGCGTGTAGATTATTTTTATCTTTGGTTTTTGGCATCATGTTAGGGATGACAACTTAACTTGAAGTGATGTTAAAAATACCAACAGAAAGTCGACGAGCACGACTTCCTATTTAGGGTCGAGGGAGTCGCAGATCTTCACCGTCTTGCCGGACGAGGTGGAGGGGTCAAGCGGGACCTCCCTCACCCCATCGGACGGCTCGAAGGTGCCGGCGTGGCGCTTAGAGTTGAGGGCCTCGGATAGCGCCATGGCCTCGGCGTGCTCGATGGCCTCCATGTCGTAGTTGAAGGCGTGCTCGTAGGAGGAGCCGAGGTGATGACGCCGTTGGGGCCTGGCATCTTGAGGAGGAGGTACGTGTAGTTCGGGACCGCCATGAACTTCGCGTATGCGGGTCGTCCGAGGATGCCGT
This sequence comes from Chrysopogon serrulatus, assembly GCA_015844335.1. NCBI lineage: Eukaryota > Viridiplantae > Streptophyta > Magnoliopsida > Poales > Poaceae > Chrysopogon > Chrysopogon serrulatus. The sequence continues at coordinate 172,099 of JADLZL010005369.1, forward strand.
GGTAGGTTCCCCAGAAATCGACCACGTCGAAGGTGATGACCTCCTTGCGGTAGTTCGATGGCGTCCCAAAAACGACGGGGAGGTCGATCTGCCTGAGGGGCCATGCACGCTTGCCCGGCATGATGCCCTGAAAGGGGGAGTTGGAGGGTCGGAGGTGCGGGCGCTCCATTCCCAACAGGCTGAGGGTCTCGGAGTAGAGGATGTTGAGGGCGCTGCCGCCATCCATCAGCAACTTTGTGAGCCGGACGTTGCCGACAACGGGGTCCACCACGAGCGGGTACCTCCCTGGGTTCGGCACGTAGAGCGAGTGGTCGTTGAGGCCATAGGTGATGACATCGGCAGACCACGGTAGGTACTGCGGCGTGGCGGGGCGCACCGAGAAGACTTCTCGGCGTTCGCGCTTGATCTGGCGCGGGGAGAAATTCGCCGGCAGGCCTCCGATGATCATGAAGACATCGTGGACCTCTGGGAACCCTTCACCCTTGCCTTCTTCCTCCTTCTTCTTCTTGTCCTCGGGCGGGGGGAGCTTTTGGTAGAACCGGCTGGCCAAGTCACACTCCCCCATGGTGTGCTTGACGGGGAACTTGTGGAAGGGGCAAGGCTTCTTGAGCATGTCATCGAAGGCCCCGGGCCCCGGGGGGCCTCGGGGTGCCTTGCGGTCGGCCACTGCGACAAGATCATCCTCGGAGTCCTCCTCCTCCTCCTTGCCTTTCTTCCCCTTCCGCTTGCCCCTCTCGTTCTTCTTTGGGTTGCGGGGCGCTGCTCCCTCAGCTCCTTCGTCCTTCCGCTTGCCCTTGTCGTTGGCGCCACGAAAGATCGCCCCCACCGCTTCCTCGCCAGAGGCGAAGTTTGTGGCTACTTTGAACAGCTCGTTGGCGGTGGAGGGCATCTTTCGGCCCAGCTCGTGGACCAGCTCCTTACAGGTTGTTCCGTCTAGGAACGCGCTGATGATGGCGGTGCTGGCCACGTTGGGCAGCTCGGTGCACTTCTTCGAGAAGCGGCGGATGAAGTCACGAAGCGATTCGTCGGGCTTCTAGCGGTAGCTACGGAGGTCCCAGGAGTTCCCAGGGCACATGTATGTGCCCAGGAAATTCCCCACGAAGACCTTGACCAGGTCACCCCAGTCAAAGATCATGCGGGCGGGAAGATGCTCCAACCATGCCCGAGCGGCGTCGCCCAGGTGGAGAGGAAGGTTGCGGATGATGAGCCTGTCGTTGTCCGCCCCGCCCAACTGGCAGGCCAGGCGGTAGTCGTTGAGCCAAACCTCGGGGTTTGTCTCCCTTGAGTATTTGGTGAGGTTGGCCGGCTGACGGAACCGAAAGGGGAACCGGGCCCTGCGGATCTCCCGGCTAAAGGCTCGAGGCCCCGGGGGGTCCGCGTCGTCGCGGCGTCCTCATCGCTGTGGCACCTGCCGCCCCTACTGGGGCCGGGCGGTCGCGTTCGGCCCGTGATCTTGCCTCCCTCGCAGCGTTGTTGATGACGTTGTGCGCGTCGCCGTCGTTGAGGCTGCCACGGTTGTCCTGGATGCGCTCGCGAACTGGCCTCCGCGAGGGGTCTGGGTGGACTGAAGCCTCCCGCTCCTCCCGAGGGGCGCCCTCGGGTTCCTCGTCCTTCATGCGCTGGGCGTGAGGCTGAGCTGCCCGCTGGGATCTGCAGCGGTCTCGATGTAGCCCCTGTACCTCGTCGTGGATGCGACGCCACTCCGGGGTAGAGGGCTCTGGCATCGCTCAGAGGAGGAGGGCGGCAGCGGTGACGTTCTGGCTTGCGCGTTGGAAGACGGGAGGGTGCTCGCCCCCCTCGTCGTTGACGATCCTCTGGCGAACGTTGCGGGCGCGTTGTCGAGCCACAGGGCTCGGGTTGCGCACCACGCGGTGGCCTTGCTCGAACGCGTCTATCTTCTGACGTAGCTGAAGACGGTCGTGTTCGAGCTTGGCTCTAAGCTCGCGGATTTGCTCGATGGTGGGTCGACGTGGCTCCTGAGGCGTGGGCGCTGGGTCCTCGGCCCTCGGTGGGACTGCAGGCAGCGGGGTCCGTTGCTCCTGACCCAGTGGACGGGAGGTGCCCGGATCCACTGGGGTCGCAACCACCAGGGCGGGCCTGACGGTGTGCCTAGGATCTTGATCTCGGTCGTCATCATCGCTGTCGTTGCCGCCGGTGTCGAGGTCGCAGATCTCCACGTGGTAGCACTCGCGAGTCGGGTCGTACATGTCGTCCGGGGAGTCGGAGTCGGGGTAGCCGAAGGCGAAGGCGTGCTCCGGTATGAACCCCCTAGGCTCTGTGGCCTCGAGGTAACGCCGGATCGGGTGGACGTAGCGCATGCTAGGGCTACATTGCTCCGCCTGCCTGATCAGGTACTCCTTGTAGTCCTGGGCGGATCCGTCCGGGATGTCCGCGTCGGGGTACTCCGTGGAGTGCCGCCGACGACGCGGACGCCTTCTTCGGGCTCCCGTGGTGGTGGAGACCAACGTCGCGTATGTAGGTGCGGCGTTGGCCATGCCGAACGGCTGACGCAGTGATGGCGGTCGCCGAGCGTCGCGGTGGGAGGCGTCGCCAGCCTGCAGCGCCGCCGCTAAGCCCTCCTCCGTGCCACCGGGGTCGTGGTGAGTCCGTCGTGGCGCGGGCGAGCGCGGGTGCCACGGTGCCTCCCGCGCCGTGCCGGTGGTGAGTCCGCCGGGGCCTCGTCGGGAGGTCCCTGGACCCCGGTCGGAAGGAGCTCCATGTCAAACTGGGTGCCGGTCGACATGAACTCGAGACCTCCGAACCGGATCAAGGTCCTCGGCTCCAGTGGCTGGGAGGGAGGGAAGTTGGGGCCGTAAGGCCCCCACGAGGTGTCGTCGCGACTGCTGGCCATCCGAAGGTTTGGCGGGAAGAGAGGCGAAACACGCACAGCTCCCCTACCTGGCGCGCCAATTGTCGGTGCTAGAATGGGTGGTCCAAGTACCAACGAGTGAATTTGTGGTGCGTGCTCCCAACTCCGGATGGTGTGCAAGATGAATACAAGGATTTATAGTGGTTCGGGCAAGAGAAGGCCCTACGTCCAGTGGAGGAGAGGAGTTCTTGTATTATCCTGCACCAAAGTGCTCGTAGGTAGGGTGTACAAGCAGTGAGAGTGGGACAGGGTCCCAAGTCTCGTGGATGATTGAGTGGAGTGCCAGTATCGGGCTTGTGTGTGCCTATCGCCTACGGGCTCCCGTCCTCCCCTTTTATAGTCGTAAGGGATGGACAGGGCCTTACAAGAGGTGGTCATGCTCGTGGCAAAGTCGTGGGCTTCTGTCCTCCTTCATCCGAGGCTCCGGAGTGGGCAGGTTGTCCGTGAGCGTGACGGGGCAGTGCTACGTTGCCTCCCCGGCCCTGTTGGTCAGAATGACGGGCGTCCCTGCTTGGAGTTGCTGGAGCGCGATGGAGGGGGTGTCCGAGCCCTGTAGCTTGCTGTAGCTCTGACCCGCCTGGAATCTGAGGCTCGGGGGGCCTCAAAGCTTGGCGCCGTACGGGGAGTGGTTGGAACAGCCGCGGGCGGTCGTCGGCGTGGTGGCCGCCCATCCTGGGCTTAAAGCGCACGGGCGGGACTGTGGTTGACCGGAGAGGGCGTCCAGTCCATTCCCGTACGGGAGGTGACGTCGGCTGTCGTTGCTTAGGCATGGTGGACGGTGTCCCGGGGTTCCGGCGACGTGACCTGACAAGGAGGTTAGGCAGCACAGCGTCTTACAGTGGCGTGCGTGGCCTTTACTGTAGAGATCGTGTAAGCATGAACGCCGGCGTGGGCCGCGACGGGACATGGTCCATCTCCTGTCAGAGTGTGGAGCGCCCCTGACACGCAGGGATGAAAACGGTATGGATATTTTCCGATCGTATTCGAGACCGAATTCGTTTAGATGGGTTTTTATTCGTCCGTATCCGAGTCCGGACATGTAACATCCGGTACCGTATTCGTATCCAAATACTCAAATCGCATGTTTATGATGTCGATATCCAATCGTATCATATCCGACATGATTGATACTATCCGTATTCGAATCCGAATCCAGACAAAAATATGAAAACAAATATGATATGAGTGATATCCGTCCGTATCCGATCCGTTTTCATCCATACTGACACGGGCTGCGGATGAGTAGTGGTAGATGTGCGTCAAATCAGTGGTACGGCTTTGACTCGAGTGGGGGCGGCACGTCCCGCCCGAGGCCTGGTTCTTTGGGGCTCGGGCGGGACGGAAGATGGACGTTCGGCCGAGGCCCCGACGCTGGGGGGCTCGGGCGAGGCGAGAATTGGCGCCCACCCGAGGCCCCCGCGGGGAGGGTTCGGACGAGGTGGAGGTCAAGAGCCCTCTCTGGTGCCTTGGGGCCGTGGCCCAGATAGTGCAATGGGTGGCCTGCTGGGTCTAGTTTTGCGTTTGTTGGGCTTTCCCAAAGGGGCCCTTATTTTGGTCCCCGACACCATGTATATGCACATCAGGATTCATAGTTGTTTTTAATATCTTATGAAACATGGGAAGAACAACATTAACACCACTGATGATGCACTTTAAAGTATATTAATAGTCCATGATAATTAATTTCATAAGTTATCATTTTAAACAAATTTATGTATTTTAATTGAAACATTTGGTACTATAATTTTAAGCACTCTGTGATATATAAATAATAGTATAGATAATTTGTGATACAACAAATTACTCAAGTTTAGTGTGAGTGCAATTCGAGTTTCACATTAATTAACCTGTGGAGAATCATACTACAAAGGACCTAACCACTTTAGTAAAAGAATTTTGAATAAAAGATAAAGAAAACTCTAGAGTTTCTATTTAACATTTGAAAAAAATTCACAACTTGATTAAAACACAAAATCTTAAGTATGAATCATGAAGTCAAAGAAAGGGGATGCAACATCTTTAGATATATTAAGATTAGATTTCATCTAAATACATATATCATGCTAAAAACAGATAAACACTATAAATTCTAACCAGCAGAGGTTCCTAATAGAGCCTCCACATTAATCCTCTTCTTGACAAGTATGGAAGATCATTGTTGGCTATATTTTTCTATCCCATTAAAATTACTCAGAGTAAAAATCGATCATTATAAAGCTTAACTATTAAAATTATCTTGATATTAGCACTACTAACCTAATCAAAGATTTAACTTCAATCTCTATCACATATCTTAAGTGACATTGTGTAGGTTTTAAATGATTGCTTATGCTATTGTAGTCTAAAATTCTTATTTTTAAAAGGTTGAAAAAAATGTGAGTTAATAAAAGATACAATAAGCACAAGAGTTTTAACTTGAGAAAAAAAATTGTGACGGTCAGTAAGAATGAATTTTAGAAAACAAAATTTAGATTCAAGACTTCATAAAATATATGATAGACAAGGCCCAACATTGTTATTAATGGCAAGGTTTCAAATTAATTGCATATCAAAATATATAGAGTGTCATGTAAAGCAAAAAAACAGTTCCTTGCTGAAAAAAAAAATAATTAATATGTTTATGATAATTTAACATAGATTACAAAGTATATGTTCACATATATCTCAAAGAGAAAAAATTAAATTGACAGTATATCTCTAAAATTCTAACCCGTGCGTGAGCACGGGTTGATGGACTAGTTCTTATATAATTCTTCTTTCGTCTAAAAAATACAGTAATATTAATTTAGTGTCATTATAATTATAGTCTCCCATACTCTTTTCTAAAATAGTTTGAAGGACGTCCTCAACATATATATATGTATTCGGATGGTAATATGTCTTAATAGTTTGAACGACAAGCATAGGCATGACATCACGGCGACATCATCCAGCTAACCATGAATGGAAGTAATGGAGGAGCAAAGAGAACACCGTTCTTTTGGCGGAACAAAACAGAGCACGTTGTGACCAGCACCGTACCGTGGCTCGGTCGGTGCTCAGCCCATGCAGCATGGTGTGCGCCCATGGCACGTATGCTGGAGCGCGGCGCAGGAGCGCCTGCATCCCTCTCGGCACAGTCCGAGACAGCTCGGCCGGGCAGCCGGCGAGGCCGTGTACGGCAATGTACGGGATTTTTGTTGAAAGCTCCAAATCGAAGCCAAGAATATGATTGAGGAGTTTAGAAGGGTCACAGGGAGGGTGGACTCTCCATGTGCACTGGAGCGGCACGGGAGCAGCAAAGGTGCCATTCCACGGCCATGGAGGCGGCAAGACGGCTTAGGCACATGTTTCTTTTCCCCTTTCCCCCTTTCACCGTATCTTGCCGAGATGGGATCCTATTCCTATCTCTACTCCTAAAAATTACGTATGGATATCGTCTGCGCGGTAACATGGATTCACCACTTCGATTCACCCCGTGCCTGTGACTCCACCCGGCTCCCCCGCATCTCTCTTCCCCGCACCCACGCTCCCGCCCCTCCCTTTCGAAAAAAATCTCCCCTGAGCCCGCTTCTGTGCGCCCTCCGTCGCCGCCGTCTCCACCTGCCAGATCTCCGTCGCCGCCGTCGCCACCTGCTTGACAACCACGACCTAGGGCGACAAGGCTACAGCGCGTGCCCTCGACGCCGCTTCATCAACCCGAACAGGCCACCGCCGGACATCGCCGTCGGACGCCGCCGCTGGACGCCGCTGCCCCGACGCGACGGACGGGCATACGCCTCCACACAAGAGTCAACCAGGACGGTCCGTCGCCGAAGCGTCCGGACGTCGCCCCTCTCATCGCCTCGCCTCGCCCGCAGCTTGGGGCGTTTGGAACCTTTGCCGCTGCCTCTCCTTGCCTCGCCGCAGCTCGATCCAGCAGCGTCAGAGGTCAATCCGGTGGCGGCGGAGGTCGATCCGGCGGCGGGCGTGTTCGATCCGTCGCGGGGGGGCTCCATCCCGGCGGCGGCGGCGCCGAACTGGCGGCGGCGGGGGCTCGATCCAGCAGCTCCTACGACGGCCCACACGAGCACGCGAGCGGGGCGAGCCACCTTGCCACCATCAGGTATGCCAATCCCTTTTCTTCCCTTCCTGCTGTCTGATCTGATCTAATTACATATATCCCATCTGAATTAGATCAGAACCCATCTGATCTGATCTAATTGCCTCACGTTTCCCTTTGAATTTTTTAACAGAGAATTGAGCATTCTTCTGAAAAAAAAAAAAGAATGCCATGTTGGATTTCTTTAGAGATGATTTTCAGGGAGTGCCATTTGATCTAGCCATTGCTAGCGGATGTGACACCATCCTCTCCAGACTTTGGTATGCATGCTTCGATCACTCCCTTGAATTATTTCTCAATATACGTGAGTTTAATGCTATTGCTCACCTCATGCTTTCCTGTACTATGCTCTACACAAAATGCTGCTGTTGCTTCCTTTTTGCATTTTGAGGACATAAGTGATAAACTGGCCTATTACCATTTGATATATGGCAAAGAGTCTGAAGCCTTTTCAGGAGTAGTGTGTGGCTTGGGAAGATTTAGATGACCCAACACAATATAATCTAACATGTGTACATTAATATCACATACTAATGTCAGGACAGGTAAATAATGCTTCACTCTTGATTGCTAGGATGAGCTTTATTGTTTGGTTGTATTGATTAATCATGCACACAATGCTTAGTGCAGTGACCACCCCATCAGTTCAAGTGCCATTTTCTTCTAGACTATTAAAATATCATGTATGCCACTCTTTAGAATATGTTGTTTTCAGATTTTTTTTAACAATGCTGAATTTTTATTAAAGAGAAATTTCGAATCTGATGTGTGTCTACCAGTTGCCTTGAGCTTCCTCTTCTCATTGTGTGCATGTTTATTTTCCTAATAATAGCAACTGCCCGATCAATCTGGATGGACACAGGACAGGGACTGATCTAATTATTACACGTGCGTACATGTATTTGCCTGCTAACTTTGATCCCTTTCAGTTAAATCAACAGAGTACCAAGAATTGCAATTCATCTATTTTTTTTAACCGCATATGTCAAACAGTTCTCTGAATATGTTAAGTTGCTATCCACGTGCTTAATGAGAGTTAGCCTTTTCAACTTCTATTTCCTGTGGCAATTATCATTCTTCCAATTGCTAATATGGATACACAATCATTGACAGCTTCCTTTTTTTTTTGGTACAGAATAGTTCAAAGAAAAAGAAGAAAGAACTAAGCTGAGAAAGCGAGAAAGCCATAGTAGGTGAGTCAAATTTCCTTGAGCATTTTTCAGTTACCGTTGATTTCATATCTCTAATTTTTTTTGGCATCATATCTCCATAACTTAAGTCAATCTAACCACCTATTACAATTTGGTAAAAGGTTATTGTAGCTTGATCTGATTTCATGGGTGATATAGACTTCTGTGGCATAGTCTACTAGGAAACGTGAAAATATTTGAGCTGTTAGTCTGCTGTGTTTACCTTTCTATAAATCGAAGCAATTTTCTATATCTTTCCTATCTAAATTAGACAACCTTACCTAACAGGTAACAACTGAATATTTTGCCTTGAACTGGATCAGCTCTAATCTCGGTAATTTATACAAGATCTTTGGAGGTAATGAACCAGATGCCCAGTCAGTTCTTTATATTAAATAAAAGGATCCGTTAATAATGGTCTAAATTTATAACTATATAAAGGTGACCACTGTTAATGGAACTTGTATAGAAGTTCAGCAATTTTCTTTGCCTTTGATCTCATTGCTTCTGCAGGTACTATTTGATTGAGAGGTTTGTGGATCCTACAAATTTATTTTGAGAAGGCTCCAACAAATTTCAGTTTCTCCAGGTGCAACACTGCCTATTTCTGTTTACTGTGTGTGAGTGATTTGTTGAATTTGGGTCTGTCTAGGGTAGGCAGACATAGTTCTCTTCTGAAGTCTTTGACCTATGAATGTCTGTTACTGTTTTACTAAGAAACATACAGTTTGTTCCTCTCACATAAATGTGTGTTACTGAGCTATGTCATGCAGGATGTCTTTTTTCGTATGTTCTCTAAAGTCTGAAATGCTTGCTTTAATTTATCATTACTTCATAATTGTTTGGACGGGACTTGGGTCTTTTTGGTTCAAAGCTCAAACCTGTAGCACTTAGCCACCCTATGACAGCATGGGAACACCATTTCTTTTATCCAATTCAGTTCTGTGCTGTAACAACAGCTTGCCTCTTTGAGACTGCATCATTATAGGAACACCATTTCTGAAACTGCGGCATAATTAGAACACCATTTCTGAAACTGCTTCAGTTTTGAAGTCCTATCTAACGTTTAAGTTCAGAGCATCAGCAGCCCATTATCAGTCCATCAATTTTTTTTTTTTAATTTATAGAAAGTCCACTATACGAGTACTGATACTAAATATTTTTCTGCCAGCTCCAGTGTCTGCACCTGCCATCGACTCCATCAGAGCACTAGCAAAGGTACCCACTATGTTTTCGTGCCTCGTGGTTACTAGCACGCTATGTGCTCCCCATGCTACTCCATCTCAATGTGACTGTTCTTCAGCACTGCTCCTTTGTAGACTACCTAACGAACGTAACATTATCTTGCCTAGCTGCTAGCTCCATTGTGTGCCATATGTAGTGACTTGGTATTAGCTAATTTTAGCTTAATGTGACAGTTTATTGTTATTATATGTGTGGCCTATTGCTCCTTATGAGTATGCTGTTTAGCTCTTTTTACAAAAATCTCTGATTTGCATGGCAGCACCTAAGCAATTTTTAACTGATCTATTACTATATATGCTGGGGAAACTTGATGTTGGCCTGCACTGAGGTGGTCATGAGCATGATTCTCAGCTCATGTGAGCTTTGATTTGCTCGTTCGTTTGACATAATTTAATGATTCCTACAACTGCTGATCTTTATTCTTCTATTAGCAGAAATACCCTTTTTGTTGACAAACTAGCCTTTCAGCACAGCTAAATTGTTCCAGGATAGCAGACACTACTAACAATCCAATAAATACTAAAAATATGTTCTATAATTTTTTAGGGTTTCATTAAATGGAAAATAGCGGTTTGCGTACACCATTCAAAGACACTACCAACAATACTAATGGAGGTACTCCTATGAAACATCATTTAGGGGCTGTTTGGATTGCAGTGGGATCACTCCTAGATGAGATGACAACAGCATCCAAACATGCCCTTAATTATTACATTACATTGTAACTCATTGATTATAATTTTAGATAATGTAACATAACCACTTCATGATTGTCAACAGGCAGGTCTGTAGATCGCAAAAGGGAAAGGGATAGTGCTCGATGGCGAGAAATGTCTCAAGAGAAAAGGGACGAAAGAAATAGAAAGCGTCGAGAAGCTTATGACAGAAGGAAGGAGAGACGAAACAATGGTATTAGATCATAGATATTTGTTTAATAAATACAAGTATTGCTACTGTTGATTCTTGTATGTAATGTGACGTGTCAAAATTTGTAGCCGGTGAGGATGCATCAAACAAGGAAAATTTAGATCCTAACGAAGCTCCTAATGAAACAAACGATTGGCTGCGCCGACCCACAACATTAATGATGAACCTATATCCACTAATTTACAAGGTGATTAAATTTTCGCTATTATCACCTGAATGTGTATATTTCTAGCACCTGTTATTTCGCTACAAATTAACTAAAAATAATATTGTAGGTGACTATGCAACATCTCAAGGCATTGTGGGTAGTGAAAATGGATCCAACAACACTCTGCTACATTACAAGATCAAATTAACTCACAATGTCCCAATCTGGTTTCAGTTGCTTGTATAACCAACAACAATGGTTCACGTAAGAGGGAGTTAACAGAAGAGCAAATCATGGCACATCGTGCAAGGAGTAGGTCGACATATGCAAGCATGACACCTGAACAAAGGCAACAAAGGCTCAAGCAAACAGAGGTCGAATAATAAAGCTCCATTGCGTAAAGAGGCAATGAAAGCAGCATTACAACGATCAAGAGAGAAGAAGAAGACCACACTAAACCCGGAGTCTATCGCCATGGAGAACCCGCTTTATACTCCTAAGGTTGTGTGGCCCACTGTGGGTGCTTTTGGAGGTCATGGATCCACGATGAACTCCAGTGATTGGGTTATCCCCGAGTCCAGTGCAACACCTCTTTATATTCCACCATTGCATGAGAAGGTTGATGACGAAGGATGCGATGAGTTACTGCCTCGCCATATGACACAAAGATCACATGTTCCAGCTGGGCAAAGACATGCGTTGTTAACTCATCGTAACACGATGTTTGAGCGTCGCATTGGTTCGAACACAAAGGCATATAATAAAGATGGTGACTGCATGGCTGAAAACCAAGTGGATGTTAACACACCCTTGCCTCAATCAATCGTGACCGACAACGGTAAATACCTGCTGCGTCATTCTCCCATTAGGTGACCCATATACCATATTATACCTAAAAGGTCCATGGTCATTCTGTGATGAATAGAAAGTGCAGGACCCAACATTCAAGCTACATCAGCCACACCGACGGTGCCACTGTTTGATGATTGCGAATGCATGGTTGAAAAACACCTAAATCATAACACACCCTTACCTCAACCAGCCCTGACTAATAATGGTAAATACTGACGCCTCATTATCCTATTTAGGTGACCTATATTATATATGATATTATATTATACCTAACTCAATCGTGGTCATTACATGATAATCAGAAAGGACAGGACCTACATCAACTGCACCAACGACACCACTATTTGATGACAATGGTAATTAACAATATTTTTTTATCATTCTATAAACTATTTAAACTATTTTGTTTATTTTTAGCCGTAGTTCTACTAACTCATTTATCTTTGATGGTCATAGATGATAATGAAGGAGATATATTTGAAGAGGATGAGGAAGAGGACGAGGGATACCTGTTTGCTGGGCAAGGTATTTCCTCAAAATACTGGATAGAAATCAAATATCCACTACTTCATGTAAACTACTATGACTTAAATGCCATTTTAGATGAAGATGATGACGATGTCCAAGACAATGACCTTGAGGAAGATACGACTTCTGTCCCTGAAGTACTTGACCAATACGAAAAGGTGTATAGTAACATGCCTACAGATACCCATATGCTAAAGCCTGTCGCAAATTGCAAACACTGCAATGCGAAAAGGTTTGAGCATGAACCACCTGGGTTTTGTTGTCGCAGCGGAAAGGTCGAGCTTAAGGAACCGAAGATACCTAATGAGCTTATGAGGCTTTGGTCAAGTAATGACTCAGATGCTAGGCACTTTCGTAACAACATTAGGTTTTTCAATGGCCATTTCTCTTTCACTACTCTATATTGTCGCCTCGATAGCGCTACCGCAAGCATGAGAAATAGTGGCATATACACCTTTCGGGCGCACGGCCAGATCTATCACAACATAAGGTCATTTGGCAAAGAAGATGATACAGAGCCAAGACATCTTGAGCTTTACTTCTACGACGACGATCCAAGCCTTGAGCACCGCTATCGACGATGTCGTGAAGAGCAACGCCAGAAAGACAAGGAAGTCATTGATAGGCTTGTGGCCATCCTTCGTGACAACCCATACTCACAAAATCTTAGGAGTTTGGGCCAGGTTGAAGACCTCGAGAACTATCATATCGAACTAAATCTTGATAAGAGAATGGACCAGAGAAGATATAACGAACCATCGGCTTCAGAGGTGGCTGCTGTTTGGGTCGAGGGAAGCGAACTTCTTGGTCAGTTCCAGAATAGTGTTGTCCTGCATGGAAAAGATAGAAGTAGGCACGGCATCCGCTCATATCATGGATGCTATGATGCTCTTTCATACCCTCTATTCTTCCCTAAGGGTGAGCTTGGTTGGCACATGGATATTCCGAAGAAAGGAGTTAGTGTGGAAAAAGTAGCCGAGTATCGTGCCCTACAGAAGGCTCGTAGTGGGTCAGAAGGAGAAGAAACAGGTTTGTTATTCTTCTTATTAATACTTCGCATACATGTACCTCCATGGTACTAAAAAACCTCTAATTCATGCCCATTTTGTGTAGACTCCCCTGGTAGACTATGCGTGTCGGTGCGTGACTATTACTGCTACAAGTTTCAGATGCGACCTGGAATATTTAACCCCATACTTTATGGCAAGCGTTTGTTCCAACAGTTTGCAGTTGACACATACATCAAGATCGAGAGCTCTCGATTAGATTATATACGCAACCATCAGGCGGATATTAGGGCCGACCTGTACCAAGGATTGATGGATAGCTGGCATGCCGGTGAAGGTAGATCAGAAGCTGTTGGAAAGCAGACAGTGATGCCTTCATCATTTATTGGAGGCCCACGTGATATGAGGCGTCGGTACATGGATGCCATGGCTTTGGTACGGAGGTTTGGTAAACCAGACATCTTTCTCACTATGACATGTAACCCGAACTGGGATGAGATCAAGCGTGAACTCTACCCCCGGATACGCCACAGGATCGCCCAGATCTCATTGTTCGGTCTTCAAAGCAAAACTAGAGGAGCTAAAGGATAAGCTACTAAAAAAAGATATCCTTGGAAAGGTCCGGGCGCATGTGTATGTTGTGGAGTTCCAGAAGAGGGGTCTGCCGCATGCACACTTTTTGCTAATCATGGATAGAAAGTACAAGATCACGTGCCTAGAGCAGTATGATCTCCTCATCTCAGCCGAGCTCCCGAACAAAAAGAAGTATCCTGTCTTGTACAAGATGGTTACCAAGCATATGATGCATGGCCCTTGCGGAGTGCTTAATCGCAATTGTCCATGCACAAAGGGTCGTGAATCTGCAAGAACCGTTACCCTCGACCTTTACGTGATGTCACGGTGCGGGGCAAGGATTCATACCCGGTTCTGACGGCGTGAAGATGGACAAAAGGAAAAGGTTCGTGGCCACGAGCTTGATAATAGATGGGTTGTGCCTTACAACCCATATCTCCTCCTTTGTTTGACTGCCACATCAATGTTGAGGCATGTGGGAGCATCAAGGCGATCAAGTATCTATTTAAGTACATCTACAAGGGTCATGATCGGGCCCTGTGGGCGGTGAGAGAGGCTGAAAAGAAGGACAATGAAGGGAACATCGATGAGATCAAGCAATGCAGAGATGCCGGATGGGTAACCCCTCCGAAGCCTTATGGAGGATATACGGTTTTGATTTGAGTGACAGGTATCTGCGGTTTTGTCCTTGCAACTCCATCTTCCAAACATGCATATGGTGTCATTTCACCGGTAGAGGGGGTTCGACGAGTGCTTAATCGCCCCTGGCGTTGAAAAGTCAATGCTTACAAACATACTTTGAGATGAATGTAAGATGAAAGAGCCCGAGGTATATTGTATCGTGACTTTCCCGAGTTCTATACATGGCAAGCAATGAGGGCAAATTTTGGCAAGAGAGGGTGCGTCGTGATACATTACGACGGATAGGAAGAATTGTGTCCGCCAATCCGGTGAGGGGAGCGTTACTATCTTAGGGTTCTCTAAACAATGTGGCAGGTGCAACCTCCTTTGAGTGTTTAAAGACCGTTGACGGCGTACTCCTACCGACCTTTTCGTGAAGCTGCAGAAAAAAAGAGGCCTAATCGAAGAGGACAACACGCTAGACGAGAGTCTTGATGAGGCAACTAAGTGGATGATGCCATATGCACTACGAAGGCTCTTTGCAATAATATTGGTATTTTGTGAGCCCAAAGTGATGTGCTTGGACTATGGGAGAAACACAAGGAGGCAATGTCGGAGGACTACAAGCGTAATAATCAATCCACCTTTATGGTGGAGCAGATGGTCCTCATAGATATTAGAAAAATGCTACAATCAATGCAAAAGGATATAAAGATGTACCCACTTCCTGATATTGATGACACATATGATGCCTCTTCTGATCTTCCTAGAGAGATTTTTGAGGAGGCTAGCATAGAGGCTGATGAGGATGATGTGGCTCTTTCAGACACCCTTAATGAGGAGAGGCGGGCTGCATACAATGAGATTATGTCCTCGGTTGATACCGAACATGGGGGTCTTTTCTTTGTGGATGGTCTGGAGGAACCGGGAAGACTTATCTCTATAAAGCCCTTCTTGCTACTATACATGATCAAAAAAAAAGATTCTTTGCGGGCGACCGCTACATCCGGTGTTGCGGCATCAATATTGCCTCGGTGGCGAACCGCCCCACTCAAGCGCTTCAAGATTCCCCTCACCATTGATGATGGGGCCTTCTGCACCTTCACGAAGCAGAGTGGTACTGCGAAGCTTCTTCGAGCATCATCTCTCATTATTTGGGATGAGGCTAGCATGACAAAGAGGCAAGGCGTTGAGGCGCTGGATAATAGTCTCCGTGACATAATGGATCGACCTGAGCTACCGTTCGGAGGGAAGACCGTCGTGTTCGGTGGAGATTTCAGACAGGTTCTTCCTGTTGTTCGGAGAGGGTCGAGGGCTCAAGTAGTCGGTGCCTCGCTGCGGATGTCATACCTTTGGGATTCTATGCGACATCTAAAATTGGTGCGCAACATGAGGGCAAAGAGCGACCCGTGGTTTTGCAGATTACTGCGCCGCGCATTGGTGGTGGTTCTGAGGAGGCAACTGGTGATGATGAAATCCGTCTTCCTCATGATATCTGCATACCGCACACTGGAGAAGATAGTGATCTTGATACTCTAATTGATTGCATATTCCCAAACCTCAATGCAAATATATCAAACAGAGATTATATCACCTCTCGAGCGATATTGTCTACAAGGAATGACTGGGTTGATAGGATTAATATGAAGGTGATAGATCGTTTCCAAGGGGATGAGATGGTGTACCATAGCTTTGATCAGGCGGTGGACGATCCACATAACTACTACCCTCAGGAATTTCTTAACACTTTGACACCAAATGGTCTACCTCCACATATGTTGAAGCTAAAGATTGGTTGTCAGTCATATTGCTTAGGAACATTGACCCGCGAACGGACTTTGTAATGGCACCAGACTTATCATCACGGGGGGTTCCAAAAGAATACCATAGATGCAGAAATTGTGTTGGGACAACATCTGGAAAGCGGGTTTTTTTTACGCCTCGCATACCCTTATGCCCATCGGATGATGAGATGTTTCCTTTCCAATTTAAGCGAAAGCAGTTCCCTATTCGGCTCAGCTTTGCAATGACCGTTAATAAGGCACAGGGGCAAACTATCCCTAACGTTGGAGTATATTTGCCAGAACAAGTGTTCTCACATGGGCAATTGTATGTAGCACTATCAAGAGCCACAAAGAAGATTAAACATTAAGATCCTGGCCGTGCCCCCTACCGAGAAAGATGTGAGCAAGGGAAAAGAGAAAGAAAAGAGGAAGAAGAAACCGACAACGGATATTTTTACGAAGAATATCGTATATAAAGAGGTTCTAACTCCATAAATAAGGTAATATCTCACGTGTTATATTTCTTATATTTATGTCATTTATTATTAACATTTTGTGTATCGATTTGTATTTTAGGTAATAGAGGAAGTCTGAAAAACAAGGGAGACAAGTAGTGTATGACTTGTTGACATGGTATTGATTGGATGAAAGACTGTTGGGACATTTAATTTTAGGATGACACAAATGTCTCAGCCACCATGCCTGATATGGTTGGCAATTAGCGACTCTAACGTGGAGTAGGATTAGATTTATTATGTCACAGTTTGATCAGGGAAAATCCTATCAATACTTAATCCTTTAAAGTTATACGTATTATATGTTTGAATCATATACTAATGAATATTCCATTAGATTGTAACTTATGAAATTTCGTGGTGATGTGTATAAGTTTATAATTTTTTGTGATGCCGGGTCTTAGCATTGGAGGAAAATTCAAGACAAACTTTAATTTCTAAAAACGTGCAAGGCTATCTTTTCGTGTATCGTAGTCATGAAGTGATATAATCAAAATTTGGAGTTAACTATCTATTGTTTTTTAAGACTTATGTAATATTAAAGTTTTAAATATCATGATTTTATTATCTATTGAGGTAGTAGTATAATACATGATCATACATATGTTATCATGTTATTATGTGTTCCCGTGGCAACGCACGGGCATTTACCTAGTCTTTTCATACATGCCTTGGCCTTATCTCTTCCTCAATGCCACTCTTCGTCTCGCCTCCACCTGTCATGTGTGCGGCTCGACGGCGCTAGTTCTCGGGCAGCTCGAAAGCAAACATACATGGCCGCCTTCTCCATCGCTCTGGACTACTTGCTCTTTGATGCTCACACTACCTTCGTGATCCGAGACACATAGACGGTAGGAGCAAAAACCAAATAATAAGCGGACAGCAAAATTACGGATAGGCCAGATCAAACAAAAAAATGTCAGAAATTTTGCTGTTTTATTATTATAGGGATAGATATTGCTAATTGGTAGAGAAAAAGGATCGGCTTGAAGACCCTGTCAGAGATCGCCTGAGAAACGACGAGCTAGTCGCCGGCGAGCTCTACGGCACTATTTCTCTCAACTCACGCGAACTCAGTGGATGAACATAGAGGAGACGATCTTTTTTTTTGGAGCTACAACTGGCACCGTTTTCTCATTTGGAGCGCCGACATGTTGATGTGGCCGAGCCTAGTGATGTGCCACCGCCAGGCGGTGCTCTCCTCGCCGTGGACCGCCAAGCACACAGGCTGTGCAATGGTCACCTGCAGTATGTATGTACAGTACAGGCGGTTCGGTCCGCGCACCACTCGTGCCAGCAGCCGCCAACCTGTGAAGAAGACTTTCTCCTCCCGAAGCGACGACACCGATCGGCGTTGGGTCGGAGGGGACGACCCTTCCTTCTTTCCACAGCAGGTCGTCGACTAGCTCGATCCCCCGTGAAGGAGAGCCCACCCCACACGGCCACACCCATGTTGGTGTAGCTCGAGGCAGTCGTCGTCGATCTTGCCCAAGACGACCTCGGTGGAGTGGATGTGGAATTGTGGATTCACGACGCAGCGGCGGCTCCGATCCTGTGGCGGTGGGTAACGACGACTAACGAGTCGGAGGCGGCGGCGATGGCACCTTCGCGTGGAGGCCTCTTCGATCCTCTTGTGCAATGTGCGGGCCTCCGCCATCTTGGGCTTCGAGAGGCAGTCACCGCGAGTCACGGTCACGGGCCCAATGTCCGTCCGATCTTGCCGCTGTTTTGGTTCTCTGCGTCGGCGCCGCTTCCGCCGCGAGTCATCAGCGCGTACTCGATCACGTGGTCTCGATTCCACCGGCGGTACCTCGCCGTGATCGAATCCCAGCACGCAACCAGCTCCGATGCCACTTGTCATCAGAGATGGCGGAGAAACGATCAGCGTTTTCTGACTCTCTTCATCAATTAAATAT
Source organism: Chrysopogon serrulatus (assembly GCA_015844335.1). Lineage (NCBI taxonomy): Eukaryota > Viridiplantae > Streptophyta > Magnoliopsida > Poales > Poaceae > Chrysopogon > Chrysopogon serrulatus. The sequence continues at coordinate 190,355 of JADLZL010005369.1, forward strand.
AAGGCAACAGAATTACCAACGGCCGAGGCCATGATCCCTGACATGCGTGCACGCCAGGCTTGTCATCAGCGGTTGCCATCCCAAACATACACCTGGAACATGGCGCACGAGACGTACGTGCTCCACCCACACAGAGCATAACTTGCCCACAGCCAAGCTCCGATGACCATGCGCCAGCCTAACAGCTGAATGAACAGACTATAACAGCTAACTAAGTTACATGTCGTGCACATTCAACAGACCCTGGCCAACCACTGTCTCCCTTCTGTATTCGCAAAAAAAACTGTCCCTTCTGTGAAACAAGAGAAGCACCAAGCTCTTCACTGCACGTCCACAATTAATCACTTAGGCATATAAGACAACAGCAGCAGTAAGTGCATCTTCATCCCAAGTGAATCAAGTCTGACACAAGTGACCAGGCCACACTACAAGAGAAGCACCATGGATATACTCAAGCTCATCATATGTTGGAAAAAAAAATACAAGCAAAAGCTTTGGTGCTTAGTTACGATGATTTATGTGCTGTAGGCTTTAGAACATATAAAATGGTTATTTGCTTACATCATCAATCGACATGGGATGATTTCAATTGTATCAAAGACAGGGCAGACCGTCATGTCGTTCTGATTATCCAGTGCGGAAGTAAATGGAGCCAATGTGCAGGTTCAAATTAAAACAGATGAAACAAATCAAACAATGGGAGATTCAGGCAGTAGCTGCCAACACGGCGTAAGGTCTCTTCGTGGCACGCCGAGACCTGCAGCAGGGGTGTACAGAGGGAGGCTATGGGCACTACAGCCAGGAGTAGCGTCAACTAGAAGCGGGCTGGATTTCACTGTGGACAAGCAGAGAGAAGAACTGTGAGCATAAAAACATTACTTGCGTTGACAAATTGTGCTGAAAGTAAAGGAAACGGTAAGGTAAAGCTGCTACTGCACAGGATTCGCTGACCTGTGGCTGTCAGTCGTCGTTTGCTTCCACCTCCACATTATTGGATCCTTCATAATCTCCCAGATCATGGTAGCTTCGGTTCTTTGACAGCCGCAGGACAGGATGATTGGGGTGTGCATTCACTTCCTCTTCCAGCGTACTGAGCCTCGCCACCTTAGAGAAACGATTGAGTGAAATCACCTTGAACTTTGGAAGGTGCTTGACACCAATAATCCCTGACTTCAAAGTGCAGCCCCCGATTTCTATCCTTTCCATCTGAGGGGATGCGCCCTCCTCAAATCTAATCCCTTTCAGGTTGTCCGCATCCAAAATAATCTCAAGCGTCCTGAGGTTCGGGAATGCTCTGCTTCCAAACACTAATTTCTCCCCAAGGTATGCACCGTAGAAAAATTGAAGGAGCATGAGTTTTGGCAGCTCCCCAAGTATCTCCATGGTTTTATCTTCCTTTAGCTGGCTATCCAGTAAGTAAATCTTCACTAGCTGTGTGTTGATGATCAAATGTGACATCAAGTGTATATTTGAGCCTGACAGTTCTGTCAAGAATTTTATTTAAGCAGACACTTGAAGTTGCAGGGCAGACAAAGCATTCAGATTGTGTCTATGCTGTCCAAAAAGTATCGAGGTTATTTTCTGCAGTCATCAGTTAATTTTGGAGGTCTCCAAGAGTTGGTCGTGCCCACATCTTTACGTAATTTGGAAGGAGTCCGATGCTTCGAAGTGTTTCATTGGGCCTTTATATGGAAAGGAAAAATAAGAGTCGGAAGAGGATACAAGAGAAGAAATCTGCCGGGAGAAAATAAGTAATTAATAGCTGTTCAATCATTGGTTGAGTGCCAGATTTGGTAACGTGCACATGTGTCCAGCTGGTCAACAGGCTTGGGTTTAGGTTGGCTCACGTACTAGCACTAGATGGTGGGTCGGACTTGATTTATGTTTGTTCGATCTCGTACAGGAGACAAGCTCTCGTATTTGTAAAGGAAAGACCGCCGCCCTATAAATATGTACAGGGTGAAGGCCGATTGATAACACACAATCGACATATCAATTTACTACATTATTTTGCATCTACTATTTTCTCTCAGGTCTAGTTTTGCTTCTTGTTCTTCGTTGCCGTCTACTTTGTCGTCGACAGCGAGCACAAGGTCCTAGGGGTGGTCAGCCCACCCCAAAAACAGAGCACAACATGCCCACAGCCAAGCTCCGATGACCATGCGCCTAACAGCTGAATGAACAGACTAAATTACATGTCGTGCACTACGGGCCCAAGCTTCTCTGCTTCGAGCACCAAACTCTTCACGCCTACAATTAATCACCCAGGCATATAAGGCAACAGCAACATCAAGTGCATCTTCATCCCATGTGAATCAAGTTTAACACACAAGTGACCATCGATGTACTCAACTCATCATAAGTTGGAAAAATATAAGCGAAAGCTTTGGTACTTGCTTAGTTACAAATCTTCCTGTGTGTTATGTGCTGTAGACTTTAGAACATATAAAATGGTTATTTGCTTACATCATCGGCACGGGATGACTTTAATTGTAACAAAGACGGGGCAGACCGTCTCCTTGGCATGTCGTTCTGATTATCCAGTGCAGAAGTAAATGGAGCCAATGTGCAGGTTCAGACTAACATCATTTACTAGTAGCAAACAGATGAACCAAATCAAACAAAGGGAGATTCGAGCAGTAGCTGCCAACTCGGCATAAGGTACTCTTCGTGGCATGCCGAGACCTGCAGGCAGTGGCGTACACAGGGAGGCTATTGGCACAGCCACACACAGTCAGAGCAGCAGGCAGCGTCAACTAGAGGCGGGCTGGATTTCACTGTGGACAAGCAGAGAGAAGAGTTGTGAGCACAAAAAAATTATTTGCGTTGACAAATTCTGCTGAAAATGAAGGAAACGAAAAGGTTGAGCTGCTATTTCACTGGGTTCACTGACCTGTCGGTCGTCGTTAGTGTGATCACTTGTGAGATCTCTCCAACGTGGTCAGGAAGGGATTCTGTTGTTTTCACCTCCACATTGGATCCTTCAACGTCTCCCAAGTCATGGTAGCTTCGGTTATGTGACAGACGCAGGACAGGACGATTGGGGTGTTCGTTCACTTCCTCTTCCAGCATACCAAGCCTTGCCACCTGACATCCACGGAGTGAAATCATCTTGAGCCTTGGAAGGTGCTTGATACCAGTAATAATCCCTGACTTCGAAATGCACTTCAAGATTTCTATCGTTTCCAATTGAGGGGAGGTGCCCTCCTCAAATCTCAACTCTTTCAATTTAGTCAAACCGCAAATCTCAAGTGTCCTGAGGTTCAGGAATGCTCCGGTTCCAAACACTAATTTCTCCCCAACGTAGGCTTCGGGATAAAGCTGAAGAAGCATGAGTTTAGGCAGTTCCCCAAGTGTCTCTATGATTTTATCTTCCTTTAGCTGGCTCTGCTTTAGGAAAATCTTCACCAGTTGTGTAAGGTTCTTAAACCAGTCAGTCGTCTCTCCTATATATCCAAACAACCTGAGGCTCCTCAGGTGGGGAGGAGGGGAGGAAGAAGAAATCAACCATCCAAGTCCTCTATCCTGGAGGGCGTTCACAGAGAGAGAACGAAGGGAAGAGAGCTTCTCAATGGATGCACAAAGTATCTTACACTTTTTCTTGGTAGCCGCATTTGTTTCTATAGTTAGTTTTCTTAATCTGATCAGTTCTCCGAGCTCTTTAATTGCTTTGCTGCTAGTTCTTCTAAGATCCACGGACTCTAGTATCTGCAACTCTTTTAAGTTGCCAATCTCTCTTGGAACCCTCACTCCATCTCCACCAATCTCTCTCCATCTCCTCTTGGCATCATTGACTAGTATGATTGGCAGGTGCAAGCATTCTATTGGTTCGTCTAGAAACAAATAAAAATAGCCTCTCCTTTTACAGCGGATGACACGGAGATCTTGAAGTGTAGTGATCTCCGTTGGCAGAGTAGTAATACAAGTGTATCCCATGTCTAACATTTGCAGGCCTTGCATTTTTCCTATGTGCCTTGGGAGTGAATAGATTGACCTGTCGTGAGATCTGACATTCAGGTATTTCAAGTGACGTAACAACAATATCTTGTTTATGTCATCTTGTGTAATTCTAAAATTTGCACCCGCTAAATCCAAAACCCTTAGCATTCTCAACTTAGTTGAAGAAATTGTTGGTGCGAGATCCAAACCCTGATCACCAGACCCCTTAGTAAAAAAAGTTAATGATCGAATATGTCTCCAATCCATGTCTTTCTTTTGGCACTTACCATCATGGTATGCAACATGACGGAAGTTTTCCATTGGTACATGATTTCCAATACTCTGGACTAAGTAGACGAAATTTTCTTCTCTAGAGATTGAGACTATGATATCACGCATGATGTCATGAACTCGGCATGTTTTAATACTTCCCTCTATACCCAACCTTGATGATTGAATCATACTCCGGTTGATTAGCACATCAAAGTACTCATTTCCAACCTCATCAATAGTTGCTCCAACCTTTGCTCTTACAAACCCTTCTGCTATCCATCTTCCTATCAGATGACTTCTTTTGATTTCATAATCCTCTGGGAAAATGCTAAGATATAGAAAACATGGCTTAACACCTAAGGGCAAGTGGTTGTAACTGATGGTCACTACCCTACGTACTGCTTCAAGGCTTGGGTTACTTTCAAGCTCTGAAGGGAGCTTTTTATAAAAGTTTTCCCACTCTCCTGTCTTCTTAGTGGCTAGAACACCTCCTATTGTGAGTATGGCCAATGGTAAATATCCACACTTTTTTATCACTTTCGTAACTAGTGTTCTTAGGTTCTGGTCTTTATCCAAGTCATCATGTGTTATGTTTGTCTTTCTTTGTAGCAATTTTATGGCGTCATCTATTTGTAGGTGCTTCAGGTGGTAGATGAGTAATTCTGAAGAACAGTGCCTAGCCAAGCCAACATCTCTGGTAGTAACAATTATCCGACTACCTTTGCTATTTGACCTAGGAAGTACAATACCACTAATCCAGTTCCAGTGATGTATTTCCCAAAGGTCATCAAAAACAATAAAGTACCTCCTATCCTGAAGCTCTCGTCTGAGGTAGCTGGCAAGGCCCTCCTCCAACACTCTTCCTGCAAGTTGTTTTAAGAGCTCATTCAGTGCACCAACACCAAAAAATTGACTGATCATGTCTTGGAGCATTGCTCTCCTTGAAACTGACTGTGACACAGTGATCCAAGCATTATAAGGAAAGCTCTTTAGAGTATCCTCTTTGCTTTCATAGGTTTTCCTTGCAAGAGTAGTCTTCCCTAAACCACCCATGCCAACCACACATATCACCTTAGCAGGACCATCCATAGTGGTGACATCAATCAGAGCAATTAACTCTCTTTTAGGTGCTGCAAACCCCACAAGTTCTGCTTCATCAATGTTGTTAGCTGAGTTGTTGCGAATATCTTCCATGTTGGAATCCATCTCATCAGTGATGTTAGAGGATTCCATCTTGATTAAGCTGTAACGTGCATTCCTGCTACTCACTTCTTCAATTCTTGATTTGAGGTTTTGAATCCGGAGAGCTATTCTATGGTGATATCTCAACTTCATCAACTGTTTGGACAGGCTATGGCTCCCAACATGGACCATAAACTCGTCAAGGCAATCTTCAATGTCGTAGGCTACATCTCTTACTTGCTCTGCCCAAACCTTCACTAGTTTATCCTTTTTTTCTATTATTTCAGGAGCTTGCAGGAATGCTTGCATAGTTTTTAGCTCGTCTTTGATGAACCTGTGAAACAAAGGATGAGACAAACTCATATTCACGTTGTGGAGAAGAAATCAAGTTGTCCGATACATTGTGGAGAAGAAATACAGTTGTACAACAACATTCATTTGGCACATGCAGTTTCACACCTTCATGAAAGTAACATAAGCCGATTCATCAAAAAAAAAGAGTAAAATGCATAGTTAGTCCATTAACTTATGAGGGTGTGTCAATTTGGTCCATCAGATTTAAAAATGCATTTTTAGGTCCAAAATCTTAATCGGTAGCACATAACTAGTCCATACCCCCTTTGTTTTATGTTTTATTTTATAAAAAACCCCTAAAATTCTTTTTTTTCCTATACATGCATACCCTTCCATGCACACTCGCACACATGCCGCCGCGACTTAGATCCTTAAACACCAGCCGCTCGTTCTGCAGCAAGGACGGCGCTCGATCTGCACGCAGCACTGCACGCACGCCGCCGCTCCTGCTCCACGACACTAGCACGTCCACCGCCTCGCCATTCGTCTGCTTGGACAGCCTTCGTCCATGGAACAGCATGGACTCCACGTCGCAGCGCAAGCATCGCTGACGCGACTGCTAATCCAGTGGCCGAGTGGAGCGGCGTCGGTGCCTTGCCGGCCTGGATGCGCAGGTAATTGTTTCTACACGCGCACGAGCCCGAACGCCATGGCCACTGACTCATCCACCATGTCTTCGTCGCCCTCGGCAGTTACGCGCATCAGCTCCCGTGGCAACGGAGAACACGCGTAGCCGCGTGGGCATCGGAGTGCTCGACCCGTTGCACACGGTGCTGGCCGAGGCACCAATGCGGCAATGCCGATGGAGAGCACAGGGATCGAGGTCTTCAACGCCGGAGGTGAGGTGGAACATGGAGCACGTGCATGATGCCCACGGTGGCTGGGTTGCCCATGCATGGCCACTCCCCCGGACGTGCCGGTGCCGATGAGGTGGAACATGGAGCACGTCCATGCCGCTACGAGCACCACCGCGGAACGGCGCCACCGCCCGCGCCAGCCACCTCCCCAGCGCAACCCTTCTTTCCGCCAGCCACGCTCCCTACCAGGAGTGCGTCCTCAACCCCCGCGCCACAACCGTCGTACAGGCCGGCATGCCAGGGCCGAAGAGGAACTTGCTCGTCTCGTAGCTGAGCTTGTCCACGCCGGTGGCTTTGCCATTGACTCGTACGCTTCCATCTTTCCTCTGGCCTTCTCTCTATCAGGCGCAAGCAAAGCAAGTAGCAGGACAATGGGGTGGTAGGCTAGCTAGGGTGGGAACACGCAAGCGCACGTAATTGGAGCCGAGATTGCTCGTGATGTGTGAGTGGACTGCAACTACAACAGAAGCGGTGGCTGAGGCACGGCTTGTAGAATGCTAACACAACGCTGTGGATCGAGCATCTGCTGTTCAAGGGCCTGGGACGTGGCGCCGTGCGTGAGCCGTGCACCAGAAGCGGGAGCGGCGGCGTGCGTGCGTGCATAGACACGGTGTGCATAGAAAAGGGCATTCATATAAAAGAAAAAAGATTTTGAGGGGGTTTCTACAAAATGAAACATAAACAAAAGGGTTATGGACTATTTATGTGCTATCGATCAAGATTTTGAACCTAAAAATACACTTTCAAACCTAATGGACCAAATCGACACACTCACAAGTTAATAGACTAACCATGCATTTTACTTAAAAAAAAAGTAACATAAGCCACATGTAAGATGGAACCTTTGCATTCTGCTATGCTGGTCACTCTGTAGAGCCTATATATGGTGGGCGGATCAAATTAATACAAAAATGGTGTTCGATGTTTGATTCCAGGCCTCAATCACAAACCTACTTAGTTGTTATCTATTTTTTTAAAAAAAAGGACGGCAAAAGCTTTTAGTTGTTATCTATTTTTTTTTCAAAAGACAAGCAAAAGCTTTGTTGTGGTTTTTATTAGACGATGTAAGAGAAAAAAATGTATAAAATTACAAAGAACTAGCCTTGCAAACCGGCTGTCACCCAACACTCAAAACATCAACCTTAACTACTAGAAACAACAAAGCCAACTAACACAACCGAACAAGACAGAGCCAAACAAACTATAAGGAGGAACCTATTTGAGAATTTTGATGTTCTTAAATTCTCAGCTCCACAGCTCTTCGGTATTGCATAATATCATCTTTGCACATAGCTGGTACTTTATTTGATGCATGAAAAATCTAGATATTTGGACGTTGAGCTTCCTAGTTATGCTCTGAATAAATCAGCTGGGAGGCAGGTACAGCATTCTTACCACATCTCCTTCTGCACGCCCATCAGCAAGCTTATCTCAGTACTGGCAGCTGATGCCGCCTTGCTGATTGCGTTGCCCAGGATCGACTTTGCCAGACTTAGTGCTGTCTCCGCCATCTCTTCTTACTCTCCAAACAATAATCCAGATCACAATTCTCCCCAATCACACTCGGAGACTGAAAACTTAAGTACAAGCAGTGAATATTTTCTTGTATAGGTATTCTAATGTCATTTCTTGAAATCTTTGCTCGTACATTTATAACAAGGACATGCAATCTGGGGAAGCCCCACATATTTTTTTTTAGATAAAAAATGAATCTTTCTATAATTTGCTGTTTTATTGGAAACGCGTAATACCGCAAACGGGACAAAGCTGTTGAAGTAAAAAAAGAGACAAGTAGAAACGCAAAACAAACATCAGACGAACTTCAGAGGATGGGTTTCACTTACACTGCCACAGTTCTGAGATGATTTCTGGTTCAGTAAACTCGATGTCTGAGTTACATAAGACCCAGAGTGGTTTCAGAGAACGCTCTTGGATGTTGGAACAATAAGCTCACAGAGTACCAGTTTGCCCAGGGATCAGGGGTCAGAGTAAGGATTTCAGGCTTGGAGCACCTAGCAGGGGGGTCTGGTATGGAGCATTTATATTATCATGCTAATGCTACATGAATGGTGGATTATTCCTAGCAGTAGCTTGAGCTGGGCGACCCAGTCGTCCATGTATCCCTGACTCCCTCACGGTTGATGGCGCATCGCCGTCCACATTGATTTCGTAGGACTCTCTGCGCTTCTCAGTCTCCGACTGACTCAGCAACTCTCCATCTTGATATAACCACGGGGCACATGCATGGAAATTGCATGGAAATTTCAAATTTGGTTGGCAGTGACTAGAAGAAAAGGCAGAGGAGCAAGGTGTGAAGCTCTGACTTGCATTGGAAAAGTTAATCAGATTCTAGAAAAATGAAATGGAAAGCACAGGAAATAGGAAAAGGTATGTTCGAAAGCGTCGTCGTGTGCTGCTCTCTAAGGTCTGTATGTGAAGAAAAAAGTGACAAAAATTTCATCACGATGCCTGTACATTACGACGTATAAACCGAGTAGTCATCCATGCAACATGCATATAGCCCTTTGTAAGGACCTTGATGTCGCTAAGAAGGCCTAGAGGGGGGTGAATAGGCCTGCAAAAATTTTAACTCAAACACAAAATAAATTAAGGGTGGTGCCGTCCCCTTTTGTGGACAGCGCTTCCTCCCTTCTATTTTGAGTCCAATGCAGCCCAAACTTGGAGATTGTATACTTGAGATGTTCAGTGACAACCCTGCAAAATCTCAACTCGAGACTCGATCAGATTAGAGGGCGGCACTGACGCCCTATGAGGGCGACACTGCCGCCCTACGCAGAATAAACTTAGCACAATTCAAAATGTAACCAACCAAATTCAGATCAGGTGAAGTTTCAAGGTTTCTGCAACTATATATATCACAGATCGATAGCTAAACAGGGTATATCAAGTATATCAAAGTAGATCGATCACAAATCCTAATATCACCTCAACAACAATATGAAATGCAAGAATGTAAATCAGCATACGGTATTTATCCCGTGGTTCGGCGTCGCCACTAAGGCTGACCTACTCCACGTTGTTGAGGTATCCACACAAGGATCGACTCGCCACCAAGGCTTGCCCTTCCCTCGGTCTCAAGTTAAGAGAGTTAACTCTTGAGATGAGAGGTTTCCACTAAATCACAAGGGTAATACAAACTGTCCCGTGGCTCACCACAAGCACGGGAGCTCATCGGGCGACGTCTAGCCGTCTAGGAGGCTTCACCTCCAAGAGTAATAGATGCACGACGAAGATCGACGAAACCCAGCAAGTGCTCAAGGTTAGGAGTGCTCTAATCTGCTCTCAAACTCTTAATCACACAGCCCCAACTCTTAATCACACACTAAGTGGATCACTCTCACAAAGAGAGGGTTGGGAGAGGCTTTGGAATGGGTTTGCAATATCTGGAGCATCAGCAGCACGACCAGGAGGCGTGGGATGGGTATATATACTCACCCCACTCAAACTAGCCGTTTAGATTTGAAAACTAGCCGTTAGGTCTGTATAAGGGCAGCAGCGCCGCCCCCGGAAGTGCGGCACCGCCGTCCTCCTTAAAAAAACAAAGACAAAGGTTAGCTCACGAAAACAACCATAACTTTTTACTCTGAACTCCGTTTTTAGTGATCTTGGACATTCTGGAAAGCTTGTTTTGAGGGCTATCTAGCCCAGCAGAGAACAAGCCCAACATCAACAAGTGTAGGTGCAGTGCTAAGTGTTTCCTCTCATGTTAGCACTCGGATTCAGTTAGTTTGAGCACTTGAGACTTGTCTATGATTCATATTGCATCCCCCTTGATAGTACGGCATACCTATACTCAAGATAAAGAGAATATAAGCAATTCAACCACTTGAGCCTTCAATGTCTTCATATGCCATTTCTTCTCAATGTCACTTCATAAGGGTTGCAAACATATTTGTCTCTTCTCTTCGAGCAAACACACCTTGAGCATGTGACTTGAACCATTTCAACACATCTGAGTTCAACCTATGGCTTCAAGTCACTTCTATTAATAACTTGATCCTTAACATGATATGACTCCTCATAGCTTGATTAGTTTCTTGACTCAATGCAAGTACTCTCTTCTTCACCTTAGCCATGGTACCTCGGTCCTCAAGCCATCGCTTGACCTTCACCTTTGCTTAGTCCCTCAAAGCCCTTTTCTTGCTATCTTCACCTTATCAAGCCACACTCAAGTCACACCATATTAAGTATGCATTGAAAACTATTTCTTCAATATTATGATGCTTGCTTGAATATCTTCTAGATATGAATGTTGAGATCAGTCACGCTTCAGTTTGACTCACATAGAGACATACATGGATCAATATCAATATGGTCAAGCCAATTCACTATTCCTCAAATCCTTTTCATTTTGGCTTGACACTCCTATCATTTACTTCATTGTCAAACTCTTCTTGTTCATGCAAAGCAAGCCATCATCGAGACCAATCCGTAGTCAACAACTCATGTCTCATTGCCATATACCAAATATGCTTGCTTTCACATGATGCTACGATATCCCACAACATATAAGCCATTTCATGAATTCCATTTGGGTTGTTGTATTTTGCTTAGACAATGTTGTTTCTATGATCTTCCAATACAACAATACACAAGTTTGGCCTTCAATTCAACACTATGTGGAATACCATTAAGTTTGCCTTAGTTGAACCTTTGATATACATCTTGCTATATAATATTTATGCATATGTAACATTGCTGATTTTCTGCTCAACACTTAGCAAACTTGTTAGACCTTTAATTGAGTTGTCATTCAATTCACCAAAACCCACTAAGGGCTAGATGCACTTACAATCTCTCCCTTACAATCTCCCCTTTTGGTGATTGATGACAACATAATTAAAGCTTACAAGAGATTGATAAATAATAAGATTTTGAATCCTAAGATATAGTGAGCTCCATCTAAATGTGTGCATGGAATAAAATTCAGATTTTGGCGTCAAATGCCAAATACACACATTTCAGATGAAGTGTGGGATCTCTCCTATATCTTAGCATTCGTGGGGTTCAAGGTGTCAATATGATAAACGTGATGCTCATGACAATTATGCAGATCAGAGATAAATGCTACATTTTGCATAGAGCGGCACCGCCGCTCCCGAGACCGACAAAGCACAAATGCGGACGTCAAGCACCATTCAACACATGAATGTCACACACTAGCATAAATTGTCTTTATCAAGAGCATCAATTTAAACTATCCTTGCACATGCCACACAACTTTTTTTTTGAAAATTCATATCAATCTCTCCCTACCCCCTTACTTTCTCATATTTCTCCCTAAATTCTCTCCCAAAATTTCTCCCCCTTTGGCATTAATCTCCAAAAAGGATCTCTCCACCAAAAGGAAGAAATGATGGTAGACAAGTGAGTGTAAGAGGTAGGTAAAGGTTCAGCATATAGGATTTCTCTTTTAAGCCCTTTTTTTTTGCCAAACAAAGTATGCAACAATTTAAGCCAAGATTCTTGAGAAATTAGTATATTTAGCTCATACCTCACTTAGATGACACTTTTAATATGAGATAAACTCACTTTATCACCACAAGAGATATAAACCAAATATCTAACTTATTCTCTAATCGTTACCACAAGAACAAACTTATGATGTGACTCAATATATTGCATACACATGCACACACTAGCATGTAAGGGCCTAGATGCACAAAGGTAATACAAGAGTCCATGGAGCGATATACCTTTGCTCTAAGCCTCACAATCTCCATCATGATCATGAATTTTTGAATTTAGTGCTTTGATGGGCTCACTTCTTTACATTCTGTAGAATGGCTCTAGTTATGCCCATCTCTCTTCATCATGACCTTCATAAATATATCATAAACTTGTGCTTGATCTCAGCTGAAAGTCCATAGCTAGCTGTTGTTGTCATGTTGAGATACCAATTGAAGACATATTTCTTGATATGCCACAATGAAGGATTATCCACCAATACCAATTGAAATATGATCTTCACAATTTTGACATCAATTGAAGGAGTCCTCACAAGTTGATGCTAATTGGAATAAATGCTTGTATCTCATCATGTCACCTAGAAAATGCTCACAAAAACAAGAGACAGCATTAAATTGCACAAGCTAGAGTTTCACAATTAGTGACCATTTTAGATGTGGAAGGCATGTTGATCACTAACTGCAAAATCTCATAACATAGACTAAATTCCCCCTTTTTGATAGTGCATACATGTATATATGGAAGGCAAGAACATATGCACTTTTAGTAAGTCCAAATAAGGGAATTTAAGCTATATTATGGAGAGTAGCTACATAGAGATAAAATTGTAATCCAAATGAATATGAGAGACCACTTTACTGATTTGGATTGATTTAATATAGCATACCCATGAGAAACTTATTCTCACCAAGAGACTACACAAATTTACTAGAAGAAAAGGTTAGTCTCAAAAGACACAAGACATAGAATGAGCTCCCCCTTAATATGTGCATCAAGTACTCGAATTACTTGTGAAATGCACTTGAATTAGTTTAAGAGTCTAGAGGAGTTCATCATATATTTTGGTCAAGGCATGATAAATTTACATCAATTGAAATTATGCCAAGAAACATACTACCACCAAGGTAGATAGATCATCACACAGATTTTCATTCATATGCCCATCATAAGTGAGACATCAATGATTTGGATGGCTATAGTTCTCACTTGATGACTTGTGAATTAGAGCTCTTACAATCATCCAAGATCCATATGAGGTTCCTAGTTCCTTCTTTACCTAAAGCAACCCACATAGAGAGCAAAAGGTAAAATTCATATAACTTGTAAATTATGAACTAGGAGTTACCACTCTTTGTTAATAAGATCCTGGGTGATCAATAAGATGGATCATATGCACTTGATGAGCTCGAGAGTGGAGAACTTAACACTGAAAGTTCAAACTTCAATTAGTTTCTCCAACTCATTCAAACCAGTTCAACTGAAGGATTGGGGCATTCAACAGTAAACCGGGACACTTGGTTTATAAAGACCAAGAATGTCCTAGAGTAATGGTGAAGCATCAAGAAAATCCAAAGGAACCATCCATCCTCTTTCTTCAATGTGTGAGACAACACAATCATAAACTTGAGAGAGACCATTTGTCCCACAAGGAATAGTCTAAACTCCCCCTCAATGTGTGCATACAAGAGTACACAAAGTTCACTTATGCACATTGAAAATGTGAGATCAAGAGGGAAGTTTTCACTAGAGACCAACTGCTTTTAAACTCCTTCAAACTGCTTACAATCCATTAGTTTCAGCCGGTTATAATTTCTCCAAACTGATTTCAGCAAGCTCCAACTAGTTCTGCCCCTTGTTTCTACTGAATAGATAGATTCCAACTAGCTGCAACTTCCTGTAAATTTGTATTGTTGATCTCTAAGTTTGTTGCAACTAATTTCATTCACTAGCAATTGCTTTCAGCCGGTTCTAGTTGGTTGAAACTGCTTGCTGCAGTGTATGCCTTTTTTTGTATTGAAATCTGATTTTAGCTCTTGTAGGATGCCATCTCTTGAATTTGTTGAAACCTGATTTTGATCTTCATCTCAAGCATGAGAATAAATCTAGTACCAAATGATGCTTCTCATCTTTATTGATTGTTCATTACCAACTTGAGAGCCAACATAATCTTGTTGTTACAATGCAATCCAATTGTATTCAGTCAGTTTTTAGATTCTGTCCACCTCTGAGAAAAATTCATATCTCTCAGATCACTAGTCCAATATGTATGAAATTTGATAGACATTTGCATCTATGAGTCCTTTAACTTCTATAAAAGTTTCAGCCCATTTTGACTTTGTTTGATCAGTCAAATAAATTATCTACCAAAACTGCTAAGGTCTGAAACTGCACTGCTGAAACTAACAGAGTTTATCTCAAAACTGAAGTTCTTCTGAACCAATCTTCAAGCCAATTGTACAACAACAAGTACTGAATGTATACAACATGCTCACCAAGTTTTAGGTCAACCCATCAGTATTTGAACATCCAAATCCATACTTGAATATAGTCAATTTAGAATTTCAATTTTTAGGACAGATTTGATGATTTATGAATCTTCTCTTCTTCTTGTCCAATCTTGAGGTGAATTTGGTTCAGAGTACTCACAAGTTATAATTACCATTCAGTCCTCTTATCAATGCTTGTAGTCTTGTGAGTTTATCCAATATAGCTTTTCAAACTCAACCTCAATATTGATTTTATCAATTCAAACTCAGATTTTGGTCTTCTTGGCCTCTATTAACCTCATCTTACTTTAGATGAAGAGTAACCTTCAAGCTTGTGATTATTCAGTTGAACAAGCATAACCTCCTCTTATTGATTTTCTATAAACAAGCTCAAACACAAGAAGGCATTAGTAATACAAGCACTAGTTTCTCATTCAGTAACCCTTTATATGTGGATGGCAAGTGAGCTACCAAAATAGAGAAACCTCATAACATGGACTAAATCTCCCTCGATGACTCATCCACATTCTTTTGAGTGGAATAGAAATATGAATGTGCATGGTTGGTCATTTAAGTCCAAAGGACAGATTTAAGCCATATTATGGTGAGTGGCTATCATAGATAAATCAAATCTAAATTAGCTAGAGAGAATACATCACATTGTTTTGGATTGGTGACCTTTGTATGATAGCACACTCCATTTGAGAAACACATCCTCATTTAGTGAGACTACACAAATCACTTGAGAGAAAGGTTAGTCTCACAACACTAGTCATAGAGTAAATTCCCCTTAAATAAGTGCTCTAAGTATTTGAATTTCTCATATAGCACTTTATTCATTTAAGAACTTGAGATTTCACTCTATGTCTAGGTCATGGCAGCAAAATGATAGTCAAATTGAACTATGCCAAGAGATACTCACAACCATTTAAGCATGTAGATGGCCATAAGATGAGAATGAAAATTTAGCAATCCACCATATGACAAGATTTCATCAAGTAGAGAGTTCTTGAACTATGAGTGATGAGTGTCTCTACTTGAGTTGGATTCTTCATTCTTGATTTGAAGTCCACAAAGGAAACTCAAGTCATCTATGTTGCTTGATGTTAGATGATCAATTCAATTCCAATCATACTTTTCTTTCATGATAACCAATAACCAAAGTATCTCCTCAAGTGCTTTCTTTTCCTAAGTGGCTACACAAGACACAAAGGAGTAAAGCTAGAAAATAACATGCACTTGAGGTCATTGTTGTAGCATTAGAGATTGATCTTCAATTGATCTTCTATTTTCATCACATAGAGATGAATCACTTCCATCATAGGTTTCATCTTGTTCTTGATCAATCATGAGTTGTAGGTCACATCCATGAATAGGTGCGCTTTCAGTCATGATTATCCTGAGGTCCAGCACTTTTGCTCCACGAGCAGAACTTCTGCTAACTGTTGATGGTGTATCAACAGTAAGCTAGATAATGGCTTCATCTTGAGGAGTTTGCACTTCTATAGGCTTGATTTCTTGTAGCCTTATTTCACCAATAGCCATTTGCTTGATTACTTCACAAGGTGCTTCTCATTTCCTATAATTTGAACAAGATCTTGCTCTACAAGAGAGCCGTTAAAAGCACCACATGGCAAATGATTCATTCAGACTTGAAAAACTCTAGCCACTCCTAATAATTCAAAAACACACATATATTTATGAACTACTAGAGACTACACAAGTCAAGTGACTAGCTATCAAGGGTGAGGTACTTGTTACCGAGGTGAATATAAAGTTTAAAATATATCCATCAATTTATTCTTAGGTCAATCTTGAAAGAATAGACAATATAAATAAGATTGATGGCTTGAGAAAATATTTTTAATTAACTTGCTCAAGCACCCTGAGGCTTCATATCACCTTCAAGTACCTATAGCACTCATCAAGCACAATCTGGTACCCAAACTATGTTGGGTCCATGAAGGTTAGTCACATGAGACTTAGGCACCCAAATGGTCTTTGTGCTAGCACGTGGTGAACCAATCACCTTCTGTTGACACTCGTTAGCGTCAACTTTTACTAGGGCTTTTTACCCGAATGAAAACAAGAAAACACACTAGTATAGGGCTTTATCTGACAAATTCCACGAGTTTTGCATATTCTGTATTTTCTAGGGTGATTTTCAGAAAAGCTGAAAAAGAGGGATTCTAGTGCAAAATAAGCATGAAAACTTATCCGCCATGGAAATATCACGATTGGGCTCAGGAACCATCTAGAAGACGCCCGAAGCAACGGGACCCCGAGAGGAGGAAAAGTGGGGCCGGCCGGCCCCACCCTGGGGCCGCACGGCACCCCCCTGCTAGGGTTTCGGCCCCCCTTCTGGAAGCTTCCTCCACCGCCTATGAGGAGTCATCTTGGCCCTTGGTTACGTCGGTTTGATCCTGCGGCGCACGTCGATCCCACCGGGCTATAAATAAAGGGGTAGAACCCCTCCCTAAAGGCATCAAGTCATTTGGAGATCCAAAGCCATCAAGAGCCTTCTCTAGTTCATCGAGCCTCTCTAGTTCATAGCTTTAGCCTAGTTAGATTAGAAGTAGAAGAGTTCTAGTTCTTGGCGGGATCCGGAGCCCCTAGCGTGCAATGCGGAGCGCGGAGTTCGGTATAGATCTAGTACCTTTCTCTTATTGTATTCATTATGATTCGGGGCAACATTGTTCTTAATCTCTTATATATTCTTAATTGCAATAGTCATTGTCTACTTTGATTATATGTCTAGGATAGTTGGTTTGATCTTATTGAATTCATGTAATTGCTCGTATAGCGTTTACCCAAGCGACATTTGGTTAGATGGTAGACAATATGTAGACGTGGTGTCGGATATCTTGTTTATCCGCGAGTGCACCTCGACGTGCGGGGCGTGTGGTAGTCCGCGTAGGTGACAGCTGCGTTGGTTCCTCTCGTAGTCCACCCTCCGTGCGTAGGACTAGCATGGGCACGGCCGTGAAGGAGGTGACCTTTGTGTCTTAATACCCTCATTAGTTGATGCCTCTTTACATGTGATAATGATATAGGGTTAACTTAACAATGATTGCTAGATGTAGTTGCACTAATTAGAGTTATTCATTGACGTAGTTATTGAATTACCTTAGTATTTATTCCCTGAGTTTATCCATTGGCTAGCTATTGTTATGACTAGAAGAGCTCGATGTTTATCTATTTATGATGACTGATCATTATTATTATTTATCATATATATCTTTTATCACGTGACTTATCCCTGTTATGAGTAGGATTCTAGTTATGGTTTGCCTTTCACATCAATAGTATAAGTTATAGTTTATAAGTCCTACATATAGATCTTTCCAAGTGGTATAAATATAAATCGACAACCTGGTAGACTTCCCTAGGTAAAATGCTACAACGGTATAATTATCTCGTCCGCTTGCGAGAACCGGTTAGTTTATATTCTTATCTTTATATTCATATCTTTTATTTCTGCCTAGTCATATTGAATACATGTAAATCTATAATTATTTCCTAGCAATATAATTAGGGATGGCAACCTACTTCATGTCTAGGAATGTTAGTAATAAAGAAGTGGCTAGTTGCTAATGACAAGTTAATTATATACCGACCATTTCTGACGTTGTTGCTAGGGGTAGGATTTATCTCTGCTTTTTAGTAGTGACGTTAGAAATGCCAATAAGCATTTTTGGCGCCGTTGCCGGGGAAGGTAGCTAGGCAATTAAGAACATTGATAGACTTATAATTAAGCATGTGATCGAAATAACCATTAACCCCTGCTCAAGCAGGATTACCCTTGTTTGTCTACTTTAATATCTTATGCAGGGTAATAAACGATCGGTTTACGACCTTCCGGCATGCCCCCACAAAATAAGAAGAAACATAACAAATCCAATGTTGGAGAAAGAGGTCGACATCACAGTACTTTAATTCATATCTCAAGTGACGGGAACAAAGATGTTGCATCACTCACAAATTTCATCATGTGAGTCATGGTAAGTATGATCAAATAAAGGTGAGAAAGTCTTGCTCATGGACTTTAAATTCGATGAGTAGTTATCTTTTGCATTCCACTACATGTTTACTTTTTACAATCCAAGCATCCATCTCATTTAGTTTAAAGTTTTTCATCCACAACATGTTTAGTTCCATTCATATATCCATCCCAACCTGCATTATTATAAATAATAATAATAAAAAAACTCACCATAATCATGCTTTTTTATCTCTACTTGAATAAACTTCTATAGTACTTTCATGTTACTTGTATTTGCTATAGTATGCTTAGGTTTAGAAGTATCTTCATACACCTTTGAAATTGAGCATTGACTGTTTTTCTAAGTTAAAATATACATGGTGTCTAGTTTAGTTTTTGAATCATAAGGTGATTTGATCTTACTTCTAAAAGGTTTTTGAATTAAGCAAGGTGCTTAGGTTAAAATCCTTTCCCGATTCAAATTGGACATGAGTCTATGTTGATTCTTGAGCTGATAGTACACTTTAGTAGATACTAGTTATTTTGTCGGACTAACCCCTATAGAAGAATTCTCAAATTCAATCTGGGTAAGTCAAGAAAAGAATTCACATATGAGATGAATCAAGGCAGATGATAACTTTGCACAAGAAGTCCTCCTTAAGAGTATTAATATTTATCTTTTGTTACAAGTTATCTTTGTCTTAAACCATGCTAGATTGCAACAACAACATAAAACATGATAGACACAATTTATGCTAAATAATCTTAAACCATATATCATCTTGATTAGCATAAAAGAAAATAAAAAAAAGAGTATGGATAACAAAACCCGTATTTCAATCTTGCTATTCCCTCGGGTATGTGTCCATTAACATTTTTGCAGGAAAGAACAACTTTAATCTATTGGAGAAGAAGTTTTTAAGTGAGCATTATTGCATCTCCAATAGATCTTAACCCTCCTCTTCCAAGTAAGTTTGCCATCACTTACTTAGAAAGATGAAGATATGAGGTACGTTTGTCCAAGCCTCATGCAACATGTAACTACAATTAACATCTCATACCATGTTGCTAATTTGTCTTTTCATTTCTACCCTATGCCATGCTCAAACATAACTTGCTAAAAAAAATAAAATAAAATGCTCCTGTGGTTCACCATACATATTTTTGGTTCTATATGAATAAATACCTTTAGTTCTATAAACTTTCTTATTCTATTATAAGTATACTTTAGAATATTACTTAAATATTATGAACATCAAGCATACTTATATAAGAATTTAGTTGTACATATAGACTAACCCCTCCTACATAAAAAAAAAATGTTTAAATCATATTAGGAGACTATTCGAAGAATCAATTCAAGGATAAGGGTATGCTTCAAAATAATATCCTTGTTTTAACCTTGATGGAAAAATTTTGAAATAGTGGTGAATCATTGGAAGCACAAGCTACAAACTAATCTTTAACTCTTAGGCAAACACTATCTGTACTTTGATAAATAGAATATCCCTTTGGGTATATGTTGTCCACTAACCCCTTGCAGAGAAGACATAATGAGAGAAACAGGAGGTCTGAAGAGTGAGAAAGGAGTACAACATATGAGACAAGATGGTAATGAACAACCCAAGATACAAGAAAGGAAAAGACGGATAAAATTCATTTACCCTTCATCATGCTCTAATAATGGAGGTAATATCTTAAGATAAGTAGTCATTAATTTTCTCTTGATCTTGGTATGCAATAAATGAAATTTCAACCATGTTATAGTTACAACTTAATTTGATCAACCTGATTAAACTTAACATAATTTGTTCTCTAAGTTTATTCATAGCACCATTCTCTTAATTTCAGTCTTAACCAAGTAATCTATAAATACTTCATCTATTATTCTTGATACATTATAAAGATGAACAGTCTTTCTTGTGGTTAAGTGCCTTTACTCTTTATCTCACAAGTTTAAATGCCATATTTATACTTCTAGTGCTCTCACCCGAGATATGAATAAACAATATGAATAATATCAATCTTATTGTGCCCAAGGTTAGAGGATGAATAAATTTCTGGTTCTGTTGGTGTTTTCCCACCAGCAGAGCCCATGCACTTGATCTCTACCTTGTCTTTATGGGCAGAACACACTTCAATTAAAGTGTGGGGAGACAATCCCCTAAATTCTACAAGTGAAAGTCTCAACTAGTAATAATGATGCACATAAGATTGACTTCGAGATGCCTACAAAAGAAAGAAAGAAGGTGGCACCACCATTGGAAGCCACTAGTGGAGGCACCACCTCAATCCTTACCCTGAAGAGCAACTCGAAGTACTCAATGAACCACTGCAAGGAGAAGTCCAGTTCAAAGGACTAAGAGGTAATATCGGTAGTTATCTATATTTACTTTCTTGCATCGTATGATTTATTTTCTCTTTAGTACATTTACTTTTCTATATTAGCAATGCATAGAAATAATAAAAATAAATAGTCTTGCATTAGGCTACATTCATGCATCTTAAAAACATTAAGCCCCATGTGAAACCCTTATAGTATAAAAACTGTAGGAGTTCTCACTGTGGTGGCATACAGAATAAAAATATATATCATGTATTTGCACTTTATGCATATAAACCCTTAAAATCCAAAAAGATTAACTGAGCATCCTGCTGCAATACTACTATCTTAAAAATACTTTCAAACCTTCACAACAACCAATCCTCTAAAAACGGCTAATCATTAATGTTTTATCCTAATACCGTTCCACGAGTTTTGGTGTTTTGTGAGAGCTTTCTGCAGGATGACTCCAAGAGCCAGCTTACCTAGGAATATTCATCTTCATCACCTGAAGTACACCGTTCCGACATGCAGCTAACCCCTATGTAAAGGAAGTAACTTTTTGGGTGATGAGATTGAAGTATTCCAGACAAGACTTGCTCTTATAAGCATGAGCTCCTCTGTGAGGACCACTCAGCTTCAACGATCAACCATAAGCAAACTTCTAGCTTGGGGGAGAGCATCCCCTAGTTATCAGCACGGATAGAAGCAAAAGAGACAGAAATGAGATGGAAGGAGGCACGTGCGGCATCACCACGAAACGGGGAGTTACTGAGGTTACCTCAGACGATGAACCCACCGAGTAAGTGTTCTCCTCTATCTAAGTTCTGTCGGTAGACTTTAAATTCCGTACCCTAGCCATAAGGTTAGAATGGCAGTTATCTCATTAAAATGCATTTGCAATTTATTTAATAGCATAATCTTGTTTACACACTAAAAGACATAAAACAATAAAAGTATTTAATGTATTATTCATGGCATCACAAAGCCCCATGTGGATACCCTATGGTATTTTTTGAAGGAACATCCGCTGTGGTGGCATAAAATAAAAATGACAAAAAATATAGCATTCATATTTAACTTCCTACATAATAAAAAAGAAAATTCAAAAAGAGATAGAAAAGTGAAATCTTGTTTAAGTTAGACAACATTAAAGCTAGCTCATAAAGATGATCAATTACTCTTTGGCTGACCGCTAACCCATTAACAAATTAGAGCCTCGAGTTTTGGTTTCTCTTTGTGGAGAGTATTTATGCAGGATTAACATCATAGCAAGGAGAGAGTCTATCAGTGGCACCCACTAGGTCCGCTACTGATTAGCTCACTCTAAAGGACATCTACACCAAGTATTGCAACCATCCAGCTTGGGGGAGGAGCATCCCCTAGTTATCAGGTGACTACACCTAAGCGATTTTTGAGTCTACTTTATATAGTCATAAAATACCAAAAATATGTGGGCACATGAAGGTCCACGCCTGTTGAGTCTTTTATGAGTCTTTGGTTAAATAAAATCTGAAAACCAATAAAAAGAAGTCTTAGTCAGTATTAATTATATTAGAGTGTGTTTAGAGTCAGTCTAGGCTAAAGTTAATTAAAAACTGATGAACATTAAAATTTTGTCTTGGAAATGATGAATAGTTACTCTGTTATAATGCTTACTAAGTGCCTACTTGCCAAACTTAAAATCTCCCTGGTTCTAAGCATTGTTGTTTTAATTGGAGAATTTATTCTGAACCTTAATTGTGGAGGCATAAGCTTGCGCTAAGTCTATGTAGTTGATTGATATGATTCATAAAGGTTGAGCTGCTATTTATCTTATTCCTAGCATTGCTAAGTTTTGGAGGTATATTTTAAAAATCTAAAAAATTACATGATGAGCTCTTGTATGACAACTGTGGATTCCTACCAAAGCCCGAATTAATATCTTAGAGGATAGGAAAACCTTTTCACATTTAAGCTGCTTGCTTTGCATTGAGTGCAGTCAACTTGTGTTGTATACCTTATGAGAGTCTTGTCATGCTTTTAAAACCAAGAAACACTTACACACTCTAGTCCACATATGCATTATTCCTACTTTAGGGGTAATCGCAATTATTCACCATATTTCTATACATATTCATCATAAAATGTTCACCTCCTACACCGGGAGAGGACACAAAAATATACAATCACCCTATAGGATAACCCCTGTCTTTAATGCTCTAAGTCCTGATTATATCTCTCGATCCATTTATTGTATTCAAAGGATGCATGTGGCTATGCAAAAGAAAAGAAAAGAAAAAGAAAAAGAAAGAAAGAAAGAAAAGGGGAGTGAAAGATGGACAAGTGTCCCAAAGAATTAAAACAATGGGTACTAGATGCCCGCCTCCCTAAATAAAAAGAAATAATAAAGATAGCTCATGTCTTTCCTGAGAAAAGCTTTAAAAGGGAGTCATTCCCAAAGAGCAAAAGTAGAAATAGAAATTAGCCATAAATAACACATATGCACCTATCCATTATATTCCATACACATGCACTCTTGGTTTGATTGTATGCCTTGATTCTCTGTGGATCCACTAGTTGACTTTACAATACATGTTTTGCAAGTATGTCTATCCTTGTTATTGCCACCCCTATGAGCTCCACCATATATACCTTTAGCTATAGGAGGCATAATATCATTAATGTCTCAAGAGAGAACCACAAATACCACATACATTGAGAGACTTGAGGGAGTCATACAATTAAGCTCGAGTTTTATTCTGAAAACTTATGAAAAAACTCAGGAATATTGTTATTGCAAAGAATTTGAGACATAGTGCTTAGCTTGATTGTTCTATCTTTCGATTTGCTCAAGAGTTATGCAAAAATTTGTGAAGCCCCATATTACAGGTAAAATGAGTAAGTTTGAAGGTTAGAGCATACATTGTTTGATCAGGAGGAAATTCTCATTTGAAAGCATGTGTCTTGGAAGGTATAATAACATTGTAGCAACTCCCCGATCCAAATGTAATAACAACTAGGTTTAGTTTGTTTGCCAAGGGACCGGCAAAAGGTAAGCTTGGGGGTATTGTTGACACTCGTTAGCGTCAACTTTTACTAGGGCTTTTTACCCGAATGAAAACAAGAAAACACACTAGTATAGGGCTTTATCGACAAATTCCACGAGTTTTGCATATTCTCGTATTTTCGGGGTGATTTTCGTAAAAGCTGAAAAAGAGGGATTCTAGTGCAAAATAAGCACGAAAACTTATCCGCCACGGAAATATCACGATTGGGCTCGGGAACCATCTAGAAGACACCGAAAGCAACGGGACCCCGAGAGGAGGAAAAGTGGGGGCCGGCCGGCCCCACCCTAGGGCCGCCCCGGCCCCCCCGCTAGGGTTTCGGCCCCCTTACGGAAGCTTCCTCCACCGCCTATGAGGAGTCATCTTGGCCCTTGGTTACGTCGGTTTGATCCTGCGGCGCACGTCGATCCCACCGGGCTATAAATAAAGGGGTAGACCCCTCCCTAAAGGCATCAAGTCATTTGGAGATCCAGCCATCAAGAGCCTTCTCTAGTTCATTAGAGCCTCTCTAGTTCATAGCTTTAGCCTAGTTAGATTAGAAGTAGAAGAGTTCTAGTTCTTCAGCGGGATCCGGAGCCCTTAGCGTGCTGTGCGGAGCGCGGAGTTCGGTATAGATCTAGTACCTTTCTCTTATTGTATTCATTATGATTCAGGCAACATTGTTCTTAATCTCTTATATATTCTTAATTGCAATAGTCATTGTCTACTTTGATTATATGTCTAGGATAGTTGGTTTGATCTTATTGAATTCATGTAATTGCTCGTATAGCGTTTACCCAAGCGGCCGCTGGGTAGATGGTAGACAATATGTAGACGTGGTGTCTAGATATCTTGTTTATCTGCGAGTGCACCCTGACGTGCCGGGACGTGTGGTAGTCCGCGCGGGTGGCTGCGTTGGTTCCTCGTAGTCCACCCTCCGTGCGTAGGACTAGCATGGGCACGGTCGCGAAGGAGGTGACCTTTGTGTCTTAATACCCTCATTAGTTGATGCCTCTTTATATGTGATAATGATATAGGGTTAACTTAACAATGATTGCTAGATGTAGTTGCACTAATTAGAGTTATTCATTGACGTAGTTATTGAATTACCTTAGTATTTATTCCCTGAGTTTATCCATTGGCTAGCTATTGTTATGACTAGAAGAGCTCGATGTTTATCTATTTATGATGACTGATCATTATCATTATTTATCATATATATCTTTTATCACGTGACTTATCTGTTATGAGTAGGATTCTAGTTATGGTTTGCCTTTCACATCAATAGTATAAATTATAGTTTATAAGTCCTACATATAGACCTTCCCAGTGGTATAAATATAAATTGACAACCTGGTAGACTTTCCTAGGTAAAATGCTACAACGGTATAATTATCTGTAAAACTACGAGAACCCAGTTAGTTTATATTCTTATCTTTATATTCATATCTTTTATTTCTGCCTAGTCATATTGAATACATGTAAATCTATAATTATTTCCTAGCAATATAATTAGGGATGACAACCTACTTCATGTCTAGGAATGTTAGTAATAAGGAAGTGGCTAGTTGCTAATGACAAGTTAATTATATACCGACCATTTCTGACGTTGTTGCTAAGGGTAGGATTTATCTCTGCTTTTTAGTAGTGACGTTAGAAATGCCAACACCTTCCTAGCACAAGTGTTATTTTTGGGCCTCCTAAGCAAATTAGAGTTAATGGATGAGTTGTGCTTAAGAGTGTTACCCATGGGACAATCCTTACCTAGATGTCCCTTTCTTCTACAAGTGTAGCATAGGTGGCTCTTGTTCTTGTTAGCCTTCTCTTCTTGCCTTTTGCTTGCTACCTTGCAGATGAGCCTCTCTCTTGATGACACACAGCCTTCACTTTTCTTGTTTGGACATGAGCCAATTTCATGTCCCTTCTCATTACAAGCATAACACTTTCTCTTGATGCTTCTTATCTTCTTCTTTGGAAGTGTGGCTTGGTCATCGACCTTGCTTGAACACATAGAGGCATTGTGTCCCTTGTTGAAGCATTTGACATAAGCCATCTTCTTCTTATCTTGAATCTTGCTCATGCCTTTGTCTTCTATCTTCAAGGTGCAATCTCTTACATGGTGACCCTCCTTCTTACACCAAAAGCAAGTGATGAGAGTCTTCTTTGGTTGATGTTGCACCTTGATTGTCTTGGGAGCTTTTCTTTGTTGCAAAAAGTGCATCGCCGCACTTGAGAGTAACCTTTGCCGCACTTTGAAACCTCTGTAGCCTTTGCTACATTCGGACAGATTGCACTTCTTTTGATTTCCCCTTGACTTTGCCATTGGACTTGTGATTTTGTTGAAGGGGTTTGGTGCATGCATCGGTTGATCCCTTCTCAAGCTTCTTCACCATGTCTTCACGGTTATCTTGAGAAGGTTGAGCATTGCACTTGCCCTTCAAATAAATCAAGTCCCTTCTCAACCTCTCAACTTCTTTCTTGAGCTGTTCATTTTCTTTTGCAATAGAATCATCACAAGTTTCTACAAGTACATGCTCAACGGAAGGTTGGCTTGCTTGAGAGCAATAATTGTTAGCACATGATAAAATGGATGAAACTTGTGTACATGTGCACTTGTGTGTGAGAGGTTGATAAGTTTTTACCGGCTGTTACCACAACCTCATGAGCAATTTCTAGCACGAGATGAGAATCCATAAGCTTCTCATTAGAGCACAACAGCTCATCATGGCTTTCTTGCAAAGTCTCATTCTTGCTAGTGAGCCTTTTCACTTTCTCCATGAGCATATAATTTTGATCTTCTAATTGAGCAACACAAGATAGAGAATTAATAGTATTAGTTTGCTCAATTGACAAGTTTTCATACCTTTGGACCAAATCAGCATGAGAGCACTTAACCTTTTCATGCTTATTGGTCAACTTCTCCAAGCATTTGATCTTTTCAACAATAAAGTCATTGTGCTGGTGAAGTTCTTCTTCTTGCTCATCAATTTTCTCTATGAGTTTGAGCACCATCATCTTGTCTTTCTTGCTCAGCCGTGCAAGGAGTTGATTGATCTCATCATCTCCACTCTCACTTTCAGTTTCACTCTCACTTGAACTCTCACTCTCACTTGCCACATTCTTCTCTTTCTTTGCCATAAGGCCTAAATGAGAAATGACATAGAGAGCTGAGCTTCTTAGTGAGGTGGACTCATCATTTGGCCTCCACTGATCACAAGGTTCTTCTTCCTTCAAAATGTTAGTCTCACAAGAACAATAGGAAGTAGAAGTACCACAAATAAATGTATTGTTCTCACCAACCATTTGATGACCTGCCATATATATTGGTGAGGGAGTGGAAATGGTATGATCAACTGAACCTTTTGAGAGAATCACTTGAGGCTCATCATTTGTCGGCGAAGTTGAGCACTCCTCAAGTGATTCCTCCAATGAGAGCAAGTTCTCATCACATTTAGACTTATCATATCTTTCTTTCAGCGTGGTCCAAATGATATGAGTATCATCAAGTGGTTCCCCATCTCCAAATATGACAGCATCTAGTACATCTTCACTCAAAGCACTAAACAAGACATTAGTAGCTTGAGCATTGAGTTGTAAGTATTTCACTTTCTCTCTAGATAGATAGTCCAAATCATCATGAGAAGGTGAAATGCTTACATCTATAATCCGCTCGATTTGAGGACCCATGTCCTTAAACACATCAAGTACAACAGCAGACCAAGATGCATAATTAGAGCCATCAAAAAGTAAAAGTTCTAGAGATACCTCCTTAGTTGCCGACATCGTCTCTCAAGGCGGTTAAGCCCGAAATTGAGAGTCTAGCTCTGATACCAATTGTAAGGACCTTGATGTCGCTAAGGAGGCCTAGAGGGGATGAATAAGCCTGCAAAAATTTTAGCTCAAACACAAAATGAATTAAGGGTGGTGCTACCCCCTTTTATGGACAGCGCTTCCTCCCTTCTATTTTGAGTCCAATGTAGCCCAAACTTGGAGATTGTATATTTGAGATGTTCAGTGACAACCCTGCAAAATCTCAACTCGAGACTCGATCAGATTAGAGGGCGGCACTGACGCCCTGCACAGAATGAACTTAGCACAATTCAAAATGTAACCAACCAAATTTAGATCAGGTGAAGTTCCAAGGTTTCTGCAACTATATATATTACAGATCGATAGCTAAACAGGGTATATCAAGTATATCAAAGTAGATCGATCACAAATCCTAATATCACCTCAACAACAATATGAAATGCAAGAATGTAAATCAGCACACGGTATTTATCCCGTGGTTCGGCGTCGCCAACAAGGCTGGCCTACTCCACGTTGTTGAGGTATCCACACAAGGATCGGCTCGCCACCAAGGCTTGCCCTTCCCTCGGTCTCAAGTCAAGAGAGTTAACTCTTGAGATGAGAGGTTTCCACTAAGTCACAAGGGTAATACAAACTGTCCCGTGGCTCACCACAAGCACGGGAGCTCACCGGGCGACGTCTAGCCGTCTAGGAGGCTTCATCTCCAAGAGTAATAGATGCACGACGAAGATCGATGAAGCCCAGCAAGTGCTCAAGGTTATGAGTGCTCTAATCTGCTCTCAAACTCTTAATCACACAGCCCCAACTCTTAATCACACACTAAGTGGATCACTCTCACAAAGAGAGGGTTGGGAGAGGCTTTGGAATGGGTTTGCAATATACGGAGCATCGGCGGCACGACCCGGGGAGGCGTGGGATGGGTATATATACTCACCCCACTCAAACTAGCCGTTTAGATTTGAAAACTAGCCGTTAGGTCTGTATAAAGGGCAGCAGCTTGCCGCCTGGAAGTGCGGCACCGACGCCCTCCCGTAAACAAAGACACAGTCGACTCACGGAAACAACCATAACTTTTTACTCTGAACTCCATTTGTAGTGATCTTGGAAATTCCGGAAAGCTTGTTTCGAGGGCTATCTAGCCCAGTAGAGCACAAGCCCAAGATCAACAAGTGTAGGTGCAGTGCTAAGTGTTTCCTCTCATGTTAGCACTCGGGTTCGGTTAGTTTGAGCACTTGAGACTTGTCTATGATTCATATTGCATCCCCCTTGATAGTACGGCATACCTATACTCAAGATAAAGAGAATATAAGCAATTCAACCACTTGAGCCTTCAATGTCTTCATATGCCATTTCTTTTCAATGTCACTTTATAAGGGTTGCAAACATATTTGTCTCTTCTCTTCGAGCAAACACACCTTGAGCATATGACTTGAACCATTTCAACGCATCTGAGTTCAACCCATGGCTTCAAGTCACTTCTATTAATAACTTGATCCTTAACATGATATGACTCCTCATAGCTTGATTAGTTCCTCGACTCAATGCAAATACTCTCTTCTTCACCTTAGCCATGGTACCTCGGTCCTCAAGCCGTCGCTTGACCTTCACCTTTGCTTAGTCCCTCAAAGCCCTTTCCTTGTTATCTTCACCTTATCAAGCCACACTCAAGTCACACCATATTAAGTATGCATTGAAAACCATTTCTTCAATATTATGATCCTTGCTTGAATATCTTCTAGATATGAATGTTGAGATCAGTCACGCTTCAGTTTGACTCACATAGAGACATACATGGATCAATATCAATATGGTCAAGCCAATTCACTATTCCTCAAATCCTTTTCATTTTGGCTTGACACTCCTATCATTTACTTCATTGTCAAACTCTTCTTGTTCATGCAAAGCAAGCCATCATCAAGACCAATCCATAGTCAACAACTCATGTCTCATTGCCATATACCAAATATGCTTGCTTTCACATGATGCTACGATATCCCACAACATATAAGCCATTTCATCAATTTTATGTGAGTTGTTGTATTTTGCTTGGACAATGTTGTTTCTATGATCTTTCAATACAACAATATACAAGTTTGGCCTTCAATTCAACACTATGTGGAATACCATTAAGTTTGCCTTAGTTGAACCTTTGATATACATCTTGCTATATAATATTTATGCATATGTAACATTGCTGATTTCCTGCTCAACACTTAGCAAACTTGTTAGACCTTTAATTGAGTTGTCATTCAATTCACCAAAACCCACTAAGGGCTAGATGCACTTACACCCTTGAAAACTTTTTTTATCCTCTTGGAAACTTTTTTTAAAGGGAATAAAGCTCCAACCTCTACTATCCGTAGATGGTAAACTCATAGTCACGCATACAAAACAAAGTCATAAGGCTCGCACACATTAAAAAACAAACTTATGTCCAACTAGTGGCACAACAAACAATAAAGAAAAGGGAAATTTCCCACGGGACACTGCAAATAACCTCTCTTTGTTGATGGACACAGAAAAAATGCAATTATTGGAGGACATCTTGGTTCTTGCCAAATTTGCTAGTGGACACCGCACCCATTAAATAATTTCTGTCTTTCAAGGAGAGAGAAGCATGGTGAAAGGTCATTTTTGCCCTTACCTTTTACTTCTTCACCTTTCCCCTTGCTCCTTGCCCGTCCTGGCCGGCGTTCAGATAGGAGGCTGCTGCTATGTCCCGCCACTACTGGGCTGCCGCACCTGCCGTACTGGGCCGGCGTCACGCACCGCTTTTGTCGCGTGTGCTCCTGGGCCACATTGCCACCGTGCCACCGCCGCCGCCCGGGCTCTAGAACCGCCGCCATGCGCCGCCTCCACCGAGCGAGTGGCCTGCGGCGCCGACCCGCCCCCACGCCGGGCAAGTGCGGCCCCACACGCCCCCCGCCGCCCCGCTATCGGGCAGGATAGCCCGTGCACCGCCACCATGGATGGGCGGCCATCGAGGGGTGCACCTACTGCTAACTGGGCACCATGGCCAGAAGGAAAAAGGAAAGGAAGAGGGGAAAAAGAAAGAGACAGGGAGAATTCAGACATTTCACCTTCTCTCTCCAAAACTAAAAGATGATTAAAATAATTCGTGCGGTGTCTTTCGGCAAAGAACCACAAATTTGTAATATCCACCAGCAAATTTTGATATTGATGATGTTCACTGGCTAATTAGTTGTTTCTGAAGTGTCCCATGGCAAATTTTCTCTAAAGAAAACTAGCCCTTGAATACTTGCTTGCTGAAAGGAAAGGTAGCCACACATCGCTGTCTGAGATAGCCACACATTGATTTTAGACTTTCATTTTGGATGCCCAATAAAAAAATTACAATAGCATAGCAGATAAGATAGCCACACATCACTGTCTGAGCAGGAAAAGACCATTTTAGTCACGTTCGCAGTCCAGTGTTATTGTCACTGCAATTTCTCGGTAACCTGAAAGGAGAAATCCAACACCCCAACTAGCTGTTTATGCAGAAACACTGAATTTGCACCGTTGTCGTTCTTGCATGTGCTTTCTTTGAGTACCTTTTCTTGGAAACAGCAAAGGAAGAAATGAGAAATTCTGACACCGCCCGTATCAGATATTCGATATCTCCTACCCAGATTCTTGAGGACCTGAGCACCCTGTTCGTTTGTCTTAGCAGCTAGGTTGTATTTTTTTTCTTACACCAAACCAGTCAGTTTGTCTTATCAGTCGGCTTATGTCACCAGCCAAACACCCTACAGCGCACTGGATGTTCTTTAGTGGAAGCTTGAGCTTTTCATAAATGTAAAGGACTGACATTGAAATATAACCCATAATGTACAATATATCACTTGATTCACTTGTAGTTTATATTTTCCCTGCTCTCTTATTTCTGGTTTCAATGAGGTGAACATGAAATAGAATGTGATTCACTATGACATGGAAGCTGATAACCTGATTTTTCTTTTGCAAGAATATGTTCCTTTTATTCTGCATTCCATACTTGTCTATGCTTATTTTTGTGAACTCCATCTTGTTTATTTACTCACCGATGTCCGATAAGTAATATATTACTAAATGGAGTTCCACAACTTTTTGCCTCAACTGAAACAGAGGAATTACTTTCCTACCATATAAGCCTCACACACAAAAGGAATGGTTGGTTGTGCTTTAAGGACAGAGTTCAAGAACCTAACTGACAACAAATGCATGAGCGTTTTAGCAAATCCATGTGATTTCAACTAATATATGATGCAAACAATGTAAGTGAAATTTTTTAAATAATGTTGTTTCTTAATAATGGACAGATTTGTAGCTGTTTTCTTTAACCCTTGAGTTTCTTTAACCCTTGAGTTCTAAACCTATTATTGCATTAGAAGTTACAAGTTCAATATATATACTGCTCAAGCTGTAGTTTTAGAAAGAAAATCATTCACTAATTAGGATATACAGAGAGTTGGGTCTATCCTGTGAACAAATCATCTCCTGCATCTGAAGGGTGACAAAAAAATATTTACGAAAATGCTTGGGAGAGGAGAAGACTACTGATTGGCTACAGTCCCCGTATACCTATTAAAAAAACTACTGATTGTCTCCCTGGAAAATGTTGGGGAGAGAGACGACAGATGACTACTGATCGTCTACAGTCCCCGTAAACCTATTCAAAAAAGAAAACCACTACTGAATACTGGTTGTGTCCCTGGAAAATTGATTGTCTCCCTGGAAAATGTTGGGGGAGGAGACGACTATTCATTCGTTGCTACATTTTCTCACTTCTCTCTCCCTGGAAAATTTTCCCGATCAGTTCCCGTAAACCTGTTCAAAAAGAAAACGACTACTGAATACTGATTGTCTCCCTGGAAAATCTTGGAGGGAGGAGACGACTATGGATTCATTGCTACATTTTCTCACTTCTCTCTCCCTCGAAAATTTCCCGATCAGTTCCCGTAAACCTATTCAAAAAGAAAACAACTACTGAATATTGATTGTCTCCCTGGAAAATGTGATTGTCTCCCTAGAAAATCTTGGGGGAGGAGACGACCATCAGTTTTGTTGCTACCTTTTCTGACTTCTCTCTCCTTGGAAAATTTTCCCGATCAGTTCCATAAACCTATTCAAAAAGTAAACAACTACTGAATACTGATTGTCTCCCTAGAAAATCTTGGAGGGAGGAGATGACTATTGATTCGTTGCTACATTTTCTCACTTCTCTCTCCCTGGAAATTTTCCTGATTTGATTCAATGTGTGTGGCCACTGGCTTCTCTATCCTATGAACAAGTCATCGAGACTCACATGCATGGCTCGCGTGTGCCCGCTCCGGTGGCCGCCCATTTGCGTCTGCTCACGCGCCGGGGCCCCGCCGGCCACCGCGCGAGTGCTCACCTCCGCCTCGTGCAGCTGCCTCGCCTTGACTCCATAGGCTGAGGTTAGCAGCCGAAGATGGCGGGCGGGACCACCCGCTCCAGATCGAAGGGGATAGTCCGATTGGACATATCCGGACCATTGGGGGTGGGTAAAATCACAGTTGCTATATCTCAGGTGCCTCATTTTTTAAAAATATTTTCAGGTAACTACAATCAAAAGGATAACTCAGAAAAGATAGGGAATAATTTTTGTATTATAACGAAACAATGACAGAATTGTATATTACCTGAACAAAAACAAAATTAAAGAATCAAACACTAAGGATATAAGTGTAAAATTAGTGAGTGGGTATGGGTAAATTCTGATTTGGGATAACCTGTAATCCATTTTGTGGGCCTTTGTTTCGATGCCAATTGGGGCGCAGTATGCCAATTGGGGCGCAGTAGGACTGCTAGCAATCCATTTGGATACTGATAACCTGTAATCAAGAACGAGATAGCAAAAGAAACATGAGGGTTAGACAGGTCCAGGCCATCAATACGATGTAATACCCTAATCCTATGTTTTGTAGATTTGTATTGGCTATCGTATATGATAAGATATGTTTTGAGGAGGTCCCCTACCCGCCTTATATAGATTATTGGGGTAGGGTTACATGTCAGTTAGATCCGAGAGCAATCGGCAGGCGATAATCATTCACACAGATCATGAATCTGAGTATATTCTAACAGATTATGCAGGACCCTAGGAAATCTTCTCTGCCGGTCTTGCTTAGAGGCCTCACACGGACTAGTTTGCAGAGAAGGGGAGTCTAAACGATAAGGTTGACGAGACCAACTTTCTCTCTATCACATCTCCATCACATCAAGTTTCTACCCGCATGTATAGAGTATTGAATGTAAATAAAAAAATAACTAATTACACAGTTTAGTTGTACATCACGAGACGAATCTTTTGAGCCTAGTTGGTCCACGATTGGATAATATTTGTCACATACAAACGAAACGTGCTACAGTTGTAAAGTTGAAATTTTTTCAGCTTTTCACGCAATCTAAACGAGGCCTTGTTCTTAGGAAAAAAATAATTGGGGGCAAAAAACATGGTCGCCTCCAGTTGGAGGGGATAGCTAAGCACTAACGAGCAACAAGGTGTGACAGAATCAATGGTAGAAGACATACGAGAAAATGAGGAAATGCCCGATTTGGGAGGACTGAGCAACGCACAAACTTAGCGAGTCTCGGGGGATTTTTTCTTTTCTTTTTTTGCGTCGAGGAAAGATGGGAACCAATGATAAAGATTTATTGGAGATCCAGTTGTTCATTCTCGATCACAAAACCGATTTTAGAATTGATTTTGGGAATTTTTTGAAGATGCTCTAACCTTTTTTATAACTTTGTATCTTTTCAAAAACTTGTCAGGAGGAGATAGATATCTTTTTTCTTCTCTTTCCAATTTTTTAAGTTTTGCCTTAACGGCCTCCTGATAGCGCTGCCGCCCAGTTCATCGAGGTCGCATAAGTTCGCCATGGGCTACTGTGAAGACAGTGCGACGGAGACTGAGCCACATCCTAGCAGCCTTGGATCTAGTCGCCGGCGAGTTGCACAGCACTCTTTCTCTCAACTCACACGTGAACTCACTGGATGAACATAGAGAAGAGACGATATATTTTTTTTTTTTTTTTGGAGCTACAACCGGCAGCGTCTTCTGATGTGGAGAGATGACATGTTGATGTGGCCGAGCCTAGTGTGCCACTGACAGGCGGTATTCTCGCCGTGCACCGCCAAGCACCCAGGCTGTGCAATGGGCACCTGCAGTATCAGTATGTCCACTCGTGCCAGCAGCCGCCGGCCTGTCTCCGGCCGGATCCTCATGACTCCGTGCCTGATGTGGATGTCATAGTCGAGCTCCTCCAGCTGGCCGACGCTCACAATGTTCGTCGTGAGCTGGGGGATGGATGTACTCCACGCCAGCGAACGACCTGTGCTCACCGTTCTTGCAGCTGAACAGGACAGTGCGACGGAATCATCGCCGAAACGGCGAGGGGACCCTTCCACAGCAGGGCGTCGATCCCCTGTTCTGTTGGCGTGCCCCTGTGAAGGCAGTCGATCTTGCCGAAGAGCTCGCCTGATGACGACGCCGTCCCCGGCGCCGCTTGAGCCGTCGCCCTTCTCGCCTCATCTCTCCAGCCATCAGCGCGTACTCGATCCCGCGCGAGAGATTCCAGCGGAGGTACTTTGCCGTAATCGAGTCCCGGCCTGCAACCGGCTCCGATGCCACTTGTCACTTGTCAGAGATTGCTGGAGAATCGATGAGCTAGTCGCCGGCGAGCTCTGAAGCACTCTCTCTGCTAAAACGTACTAGCAGCGTTTTCTGTCTCTATTCAACTGAATATAAGGCAACTGAACTAGGAACTGCTGAGGCCATGATCCCCGACATGCACGCCACGCTCGTCATCAGCTAGCGGTTGCCATTCCAGACATACACCTGGAACATGGCGCACGACGTACTCCACACAGATCAGCACTACATGCCCACAGCTAGCCAAGCTCCGATGACCATGCGCCGGCCTAACAGCTGAATAAACAGACTAACAGCTAACTAAGTTACATGTCGTGCACATTCAACAGAGACCCTGGCCAACCACTGTCCCTTCTGTGACGATGATCTACGGGCCCAAGCTTCTCTGCTTCGAGCACCAAACTCTTCACGCCTACAATTAATCTGAAGGACCGAAAACGGCGACCAGAGGGGGGGTGTGAATGGGAGCCTCAAATTTCTTTCGAAACTTTCGACCGCTGTCCCAAAATCAACCCTCAAAGCAAAACACAACCACGATGATGCCCACGACCCAATGAGAAGGGTGGGCGTTCTCTAGGAACACAGCGGGACACCACGAAGCAAAACGAGCGAGAACGTCCCAAGTCACGGAACAAAACCGAGACGCTCAACTTCTATGGAGGAGAAGTGAGTTCTCAAAACCTAAATACCCAATCCAACTAGTGACAAGAGTATGTAGATAAGTCCCTAAAATCAGTGAGGAACCAACGCAAGAAACGGGGCGAAAGTCGGAGCTCAAACGGACAACTTCCAAGAAGTTCAGCAAAGTGCTCAGCACCTCCTACCGGACATGTCCGGTAGCATATTGGACATGTCCGGTATGCAATTTCAGCACTGAGCGACTTTGGGAGAAAAATCGAAAACCAGGTCAAACGGCGTCCAAAAATCGTGAAATTTGAACTGCAAGTACTAGACACCCAAAAGAAGACTCCCACAAAGTTTCAGCTCAAAAGACAAAAGTTTACTATACCGGACATGTCCGGGTTTGACACCGGACTTGTCTGGTATTTCCAGAATAGACCAACTTTGAGAAATAAGGTGAAAACCAACTCAAACGATGTCCAAAAATTGTGAAATTTTAACCCTAGGTTCTCAACATATCAGAGAAGGTCTCCACGAAATTTGAGCTCAAAATTCAAATGTTTTTCCTACCGGACATGTCCGGTACCCCTATCGGACTTGTCCGGTATGGACGAGCAGATTTCTGAAAAATCGATTTCAAGCCCACAACTTGACCAAATCAATTCGGATTGACCTGAGATTTTGCAGAGGGATTCACAAGGTAGTTTTAAGACTACTCCATGAAGATCACAACCCCAAACTCACTGCAACTCCGAAAATCAACGAAATCCGATTCAAGAGCAAGTTTTCCCCGAAATGTTTGATTCGACCCGATCTGTGGATTCGTGAGGAATTGGATGAAATCCTTCGGTGGAAAGGATCAACCCACGACCAAGATCAAGTAGAAACAAGTGGTTTGCAAAGAGATGAACCACAGCTCAAGAAATCAACTTGGGAACAAATGGGGAGAAAGGGGAAAACCAAAGAACGCGAAGAACAACAAACAAGACGCGAATCAACACATCAATCTGACCCCACGAGGAAACATGGAGGATTCGGGACCTCCATTCCCATGAGTAAACTTGGTTCTTACACTAATTGCAAAGATTAGTGGACCTCTCTCTCACTTAGCACCTAGAAGAGGGAAACCCTAGAAAGGAAGAGGAAAAATGCAAAATGGGAGAGGTGAGGGAGATGGAGCTCCCTCCACCTTACTTATCGACCGGGCTTATTTCATTTTCCAGTTTTTGCCCCCCGATACAACTCTCGAG
The DNA here is from genome assembly GCA_015844335.1 of Chrysopogon serrulatus. NCBI lineage: Eukaryota > Viridiplantae > Streptophyta > Magnoliopsida > Poales > Poaceae > Chrysopogon > Chrysopogon serrulatus. The sequence continues at coordinate 227,605 of JADLZL010005369.1, forward strand.
CAAACCGCCTAGCCCTAGGGACATTGCGGTTCAACTCGAACCGACTTGATGCAATCTTCGATCCGGCGGCCACCGCGCCTCTTCACCGGTAGCCGCCTCGACGCGATCTCCCGATGCCGCCACGTGCCGTCCGTCCGCCTCGGGACCTCCGCCCGGGGGTTTTGAGGCTCAACCCGAAAACCCGCCGGGTGGTTTTGAGGCCCAAACCACCGAAACCCTCCACCGTTGGTTTTGAGGCCCAAACCAACAAATCGGCCCATGTCCTTGCACTTGTCGAAGCCAATTGCCGAACGCGATCCCGCCCGGCGATTCGGGTCCCTCGTCCAAGTCTTGATGCGTCCGCCCTTTCACCGCTCGGTCCATTCGGTGCGGCCCGCCATCACTTGACCTTCACCTCGCCGTCGGCCACCGCCTCCATGCTCGACACCTGCATAACACAAGCCAAGGCACATGTGGAACTCGTGGCTTTCACCACCGTCAGTAGCACCCCATCCGAGATGCTAGTAGTTGAATCAATCACTCATCATCACAACTGAACCACAAGTATAAACCTTGTGTTCGCAATCTCCCCCTTGATGAGTGCATTGTTCAACACCAACACACCGCGGTGAGAAAAAAAAAAAATAGAAGAAGAAAAAAAAAAGAAAAAAAACTCGCCAAATGACCAAAAGCCAAAGAGAAGCCAAATGTGGTCATTTGAAACAAGCAAGACTTGGTCCCCAAAGACATGGGCAACGGCTCGACGCAACCAAGCAAAAAACATGGCTAGCCCTCAAGAAGAGAAATTTGAAAGCGGGCTCAACACCGCTAGCCAAGCAAGAAGCACTCAAAAACGCTAGATCCTCCGAGAAAGAGGCAAGGGCTTAACACATCTAGCAAGAAGCAATGTAAAACAACTCCCCCCGAGCAAATGCATATATGAGTGCACACAATCTTCTCGAGAACTAGTCTCACCCTCCGAGAAGACAACCAATCAAGACATGTCAAGTGACTCCCCCCTTGACATAAGCATGTGATGTGTCGGGGCATATGTGTATGTGTGTCAAATTTCTCCCCCTTGTTGAATAATGCACACAAAGCAAGCCTAAAATGCAATGACATGCACAAATGCAGAAACTTCAGGTATATAGCAATCGAGTGAAAAAGATGCTCTAGCGGTAAGACAAATGAGTATAGCAACAATATACAAGTGCTAGCAAATGCTCAAACCGATCAACTAATATGAAATATAAAGTGTAAGCAGTTTTGAGTTTTTTTTCAAGCATGTCAAAGAGGGGTTCACCACCAAAGATAGCACATAGCAAGCATAAGTGGAAATCAACCTAGTGCTAATAAGGATATACAAGGTGAACTACCCCAAACAGCGGTCACACATCATATCAAAGACGAACCTAAGACTTGTGTTTTTCATTAAATTTTATCGAGTTTGCGACTTAGCACAAGAATTAGTCAAAAACATGTGTGTGTGCGAGAGGTTATCTGTATTGTCAAGCCTAACTTTTCAACCAAGCGGAGCCTATGTCAAAAGACAATCGGGAGCTCAAAGCAATGGCTTTCGGTCATCCACTACAAGGCTCAAGTTCATCCAAATGTGCAATTGGAAGCAGTCTCGATACCTTGATGTGGGACAATACAGACCCATCTCGATCTTTTCATCTCACTTAGCTTAGTTATCAAATTTTAGCACAAGTAAAGTGTCTAAGCAAGTGAATGACTCAAAGCATGAGACATAGCAACCTAGCATATACAAGACAGCATAAAGGGATCTCAACATCCTACACATGCTAGGTACCATCTCAAGCGGTGAACATTTTCAGATTTCAGTAAGCTTAATCAAGTTCACATTAGAAAATCATGCTCAACTCATAACATATACTAGATGATCAATAAGAGCCTAAGCTGACAAGCACCATAAAGTACTCACAAGGCATACTAACAAGAGCATAGTTTCATTCCAAATGTTGTATACATGAAGCTCAAAATGCAAGTATATCACAAAATGCAATGCAAATGCACTATCATACAAAGACAAATCAAAACCTAGACTAAAAAGAAACTAAAACTATTGTACAACAAACAAAGTGCTTCCCTCCTCTAAAAAGGGAAACACACACCCGTTCTCCTTGCAAGCGAGCAAAAGTTGCTTGATCGAGGGGCTTAGTGAGAAGATGCGCAAGCTGATCCACGGGTGGCTACGTGATGCAACTCAATGTCGCCTTTCTCTTGATGATCACGGAGAAAGTGAAAGTGAACATCTATGTGCTTGGTCTTAGAGTGAAGTACTTGGGTTCTTAGCAACACCGATGGCACTAGTACTATCACACGCGGTAAGGGCACTCTAGAGATCTCAAGACCAAAATCACGTAGGGTGGCTATCATCCAAAGCATTTGGGAACAACAAGCGGCAAAGCAGCAACATACTCAGCTTCGTAGTGGATTGTGCAACGCTAGGCGCTTACGGGATGACCAAGACACAAGGGACGAACCCAAAAAACCGACAAGTCCCCGGCGTGGACTTCCTATCTAAGCGGCAGCCAAGCAAAATCAGCATCCGAATAACCGCAAAGAGAGAGCGAGGAAGAAGCAGAGTACCAAAGTCCAAACTCGGGGAGTGAAGCGGAGGTACCTCATGATGCGTTTCACCGCCCGACGGTGAGAGGTGCGCGGCGACGCTGAAAAGCGTGCACAGAGGCACACGGCAAATTGGATGTCGGGTCTTGTCACCGTCAGGTAAAGAACGACCCGATCATACCGGAACTCCTTCCGATCATCGCTTCTCCATCCTCGTCGGCGTCGAGGGCCGTCGTAGTCGACATGGGCGTCGAAAAGAGGCTTGGCCTCGCCCATGTCAAACTTCTTCGGGGACGTCCTTTGTGTACTTGCCTTGATGCACGAACGTCCCATCCCGTGTTTGCTTGATTTGTAGGCCGAGGAAGAAAGTCAACTCGTCCATCAAGCTCATCTCAAACTCCCTGCTCATAAACTCGCAAACTTGGCATTCAAAGCGTGAGAAGAACCACCGAAGATGATATCATCCACGTAAATCTGAACCAAAAGGATGTCATTGCCTTGCTTGAGGAGAAACAAAGTCTTATCTACCGATCCCATCCTAAACCCCTTCTTAAGCAAAAAAGGTTTTCAGCCTCTCATACCACGCTCTAGGGGCTTACTTAAGACCATACAAAGCTTTGTGCAACTTGAAGACATGGTTAGGATACTTTGGATTTTCAAAGCCCTGGGGGCTGCCTAACATACACTTCCTCCTCTATGTACCCATTCGAAAAGCGCTCTTGACATCCATGGAAACAACTTAAAGCCCTTAGCAGCGGCGAACGCTAACAGAAGAATGCGGATAGCCTCTAAGCGAGCTCTGAGGAGCAAAGGTTTCCTCAAAGTCTATCCCTTCTTTTCGGCAATACCCCCGAGCAACAAGCCTAGCCTTATTCCTAACAACCACCCCATCTTCACTCTGTTTGTTCTTAAACACCCACTTTGTACCTATAGGATGACACACGGAGGTGGAGGAACTAAGATCCAGACTTGGTTTCTCTCAAAGTTTTCTAACTCCTCATGCATGGCATTAACGCAATCGGGGATCAGATAAAGCATGTCCAACATCTCGGGGCTCAAAAGAAGCTACAAATGCGAGAATGAGCAAAGTGAGAGATGTGATACGACTGGACCGCGTGACTCGCTGGTCAATGTCACCGATCATCGTCTGGCGGGGTGGACGACGCTGAATGTGTCGTGGAGCCTCTCTGGAAGAAGTCGCCTCCCCCCTCAACGGCGGTGGTGCCTCCTCAGGTGCGGCCGGCGTGGGGCCGAGGGAAGCTGCTCGAACGGTGCCCAAGAAGTGGAAGTAGATGGGTCTAGACCGTGAGCTGAAGTAGTCATCGCAGGCTCGATAGGGGCGGTCGGTGGAGTCGGCTCGGGATCACCCCAATCGGCATCGCCCCTGCTCCTCCTCCACAAAAATGCTTTCTCCAAGCTCTTCATCACCTGCACGCTCAAAGGCGGGGGTTGTACAAGGCATAGTTTCATCGAATGTGACCTCACAGGTCTCCACAACACGGTTAGTTTCAAGGTTAAGTACTCGATAAGCTCTAGAATGCAAAGCATAACCAAGAAAGATACCGTCGGAAGACCTGGACTCAAACTTGTCTAAATTACCTTGTTTCAAGATGGAGCACTTACACCCAAACACCCTGAAATGACTCACCTTGGGTAACCTCCCAAATCGCAACTCATAAGAAGTTTTCTTCGTAAAAGCACGGAGAAAGATGCGATTGGAAACATGATAAGCAGTGTTTATTGCTTCGGCCCAAAACCTCCTAGGAGTCCTATGCTCATCGAGCATCGTCCCGGCCATTTCAACAAGGGTCCGATTTTTGCGCTCAAAAATGCCATTACATTTGCGGAACATAAGGTGAGGAAAAACTGGTGCTCAAGACCCAAAGACTTGCAAAAGGTTTCAAAATGAGTATTCTTGAACTCTGTGCCATTGTCACTACGAATAGCTCTCATGGCATTCTTAGGGAACTCATTTCTCAACCGAAGAATCAAATCTCGAGCATGTGAAAAAGCCTCATCCTTACTCTCCATGAAAAACACCCAAGAGTATCTCGAAAAGTCATCCACAATCACTAGCACATACCACTTCCCACCTTCCGACCGAACCCGAAGCTGGACCAACTGTGTCCATGTGAAGTAGCTCGCCGGGTTCCTTGGTCACGATTTGATTCACAGGTGAGTGAGAAGCGGCTACCATCTTTCCATGACGACAAGGGTGGCAAACAAGATCCTTCTCAAATTTCAACTTGGGCAATCCTTGGATTAAGCCAAGTGAGCTCAACCTAGAAAGAAGGTCAAAGCTCAAATGACCAAGTCTCCTATGCCACTTCCAAAGCTCAGAAGAGGATCCGGCCACCAAACAGCGGGAAGAGCCAAAAGAGTGAGAAAAATCAGCTCGAAAGACACGGCCGAATGGGACGATCCGACAAACAAGATCTCCCTGAGAATCGAGAACTCGAGAAAAACCATGTTTAAAGCGCGCTTCAAAGCCATCCTCAAGGAGTTGCGAAACAGAGAGCAAATTAAAATGCAAGTTCGAGACCAAAGCAACATCCTTGAGAACAAAGCTCTTGTTAACCCGAATGGTTCCACGAGAGACCACTTTACCTCTACTATTATCCCCGAATGTGATGTACTCTTTGTGTTGCACGGGGTCGAGGCTGGAGAACCATTTAGAACTTCCGGTCATGTGGCGCGAACATCCGGAATCAATGAGCCATGTGTTCTCCAAGCCTCCATCCTTAGATGGGTCGTCGTCGGGAGCATCGCCGTTGCCGCTCTCCACCTCGTCACCAAGTGCCATGGTGCAGAAGCCTCCGTGGGTGGAGTCGGCGAGGAAGCAGAGTCCGTTCAGCTTGTCCTCGACCTTTCTCTCGGACTCGTCGTCGCTCGAAGAGGAGGAAGCATGCTCGTTGTCGGAGTCGAGGTCGCTGAGGGAGGCGAGGAAGGCGCGCTCTCTTGCCTTGAACTTCTTCACGAACTTGCGCTTCATCGCTTCCTTGTCAAAGCCTCCCTTGGACTTGTACTTGCCGGAGGTGTACTCGCGCTTCTCCTTGTGCTTGTCGGAGGTGGACTTGCCGAAGGAGTGCTTGTTTCGCTTGGGACAGTTGGCGACGAAGTGGTCGGGGTCGCCGCATCCATAGCATCCATCCTTCAGTCCACCTCGCCGACGATTCAAGCGGTTGTTGTGGAACCGCGAGAACCGGCTAATGACGAGGGCCAGCTCATCGTCTCCGAGCACGTCCAACTGCTCCTCTGTCACTGTGATCAACGAAGACAAGGCAAACATCGCAGAGGAGGGGTTAGCTGAAGAACTAGTGACACAATTTCGACGACACCGCCATAGTCGGAGCAGAGGGGTTGTGAAGTTTGGCCTGGATCCGGTGGTCGATCTCACGACTTGGACTTCAGCTGTCAAGAGCTCATCCACGGTGAGGGTCTCGTAGTTCTCGCGACTCGAGAAGAGCTTGCACCTTCGCATCCCAAACCCTCCGATCAAGAGCATGTAACAACTTCAAAGCTCTCTCATGATCGTCAAAGGGCAAGTTTGGCTTGTTCGCACGCGTCTTGTTGACAATGGTCTGAAAGCGTGAGAACATAGAATCGATGGTCTCGCCATCAAGCCGCCGGAAACTCTCATACTCCTGCTTGTATGTGTCAAAGAGTCCGGTCTTAATTTAGGGAGTCCCCCTCGTGATAGCTCGTAGCTTCACACAGATCTCTCTAGCAGTAGTCAAGTGTCCGACACGCTCAAACTCAGACTCAGAAAGACTCGAGAAGAAAGCATTACGTGCCTCGCTATTGGCATCGTGTTGTTCCATTTGCTCCTGACCAACACGAGCAGGGAGAACAACGTAAGCCTCAATCTCACAAATTTCCCATACCCTCGCACCGAGACTCTGGAGATATGCAGACATCCGAATCTTCCAGTACGGGTAATTGGTTCCATCGAAAAACGGTGGCTTCCCTGAACCACGAGCCATGTCGCCTTCTGCGGATCAAGAACCGGTTAAGGTGGAATGATCCTTAACCTGCCTCGATACCAATTGAAGGACCGAAAACGGCGACGGAGGGGGGTGAATGGGAGCCTCAAATTTCTTTCGAAACTTTCGACCGCTGTCCCAAAATCAACCCTCAAAGCAAAACACAACCACGATGATGCCTACGACCCAATGAGAAGGGTGGGTGTTCTCTAGGAACACAGCGGGACACCATGAAGCAAAACGAGGGAGAACGTCCCAAGTCACGGAACAAAACCGAGACGCTCAACTTCTATGGAGGAGAAGTGAGTTCTCGAAACCTAAATACCCAATCCAACTAGTGACAAGAGTATGTAGATAAGTCCCTAAAATCAGTGAGGAACCAACGCAAGAAACGGGGCGAAAGTCGGAGCTCAAACGGACAACTTCCAAGAAGTTCAGCAAAGTGCTCAGCACTTCCTACCGGACATGTCCGGTAGCATATCGGACATGTCCGGTATGCAATTTCAGCACTGAGCGACTTTGGGAGAAAAATCGAAAACCAGAACAAACGGCGTCCAAAAATCGTGAAATTTGAACTGCAAGTACTAGACACCCAAAAGAAGAATCCCACAAAGTTTCAGCTCAAAAGACAAAAGTTTACTATACCGGACATGTCCGGGTTTGGCACCGGACTTGTCTGGTATTTCCAGAATAGACCAACTTTGAGAAATAAGGTGAAAACCAACACAAACGATGTCCAAAAATTATGAAATTTTAACCCTAGGTTCTCAACATATCAGAGAAGGTCTCCACAAAATTTGAGCTCAAAATTCAAAATTTTTTTCTACAGGACATGTCCGTTACCCCTATCGGACTTGTCCGGTATGGACGAGCAGATTTCTGAAAAATCGATTTCAAGCCCACAACTTGACCAAATCAATTCGGATTGATCTGAGATTTTGCAGAGGGATTCACAAGGTAGTTCTAAGACTACTCCATGAAGATCACAACCCCAAACTCACTGCAACTCCGAAAATCAACGAAATCCGATTCAAGAGCAAGTTTTCCCGAAATGTTTGATTCGACCCGATCCGTGGATTCGTGAGGAATTGGATGAAATCCTTCGGTGGAAAGGATCAACCCACGACCAAGATCAAGTAGAAACAAGTGGTTTGCAAAGAGATGAACCACAGCTCAAGAAATCAACTTGGGAACAAATGGGGAGAAAGGGGAAAACCAAAGAACGCGAAGAACAACAAACAAGACGCGAATCAACACATCAATCTGACCCCACGAGGAAACATGGAGGATTCGGGACCTCCATTCCCATGAGTAAACTTGGTTCTTACACTAATTGCAAAGATTAGTGGACCTCTCTCTCACTTAGCACCTAGAAGAGGGAAACCCTAGAAAGGAAGAGGAAAAATGCAAAATGGGAGAGGTGAGGGAGATGGAGCTCCCTCCACCTTACTTATCGACCGGGCTTATTTCATTTTCCAGTTTTTGCCCCTGATACAACTCTGAGCAAACCGCCTAGCCCTAGGGACATTGCGGTCCAACTCGAACCGACTTGATGCAATCTTCGATCCGACGGCCACCGCGCCTCTTCACCGGTAGCTTCGCCTCGACGCGATCTCCCCGATGCCGCCACGTGCCGTCCGTCTGCCTCGGGACCTCCGCCAGGGTTTTGAGGCTCAACCCAGAAACCCGCCGGGTAGTTTTGAGGCCCAAACCACCAAAACCCTCCACCGTTGGTTTTGAGGCCCAAACCAACAAACCGACCCATGTCCTTGCACTTGTCGAAGCCAAGTGCCAGCAACGCGATCCCGCCCGGCGATTCCGGGTCCCTCAGTCCAAGTCTTGATGCGTCCGCCCTTTCACCGCTCCCGGTCCATTCGGCGCGGCCCGCCATCACTTGACCTTTACCTCGCCGTCGGCCACCGCCTCCATGCTCGACACCTGCACAACACAAGCCAATGCACATGTGGAACTCGTGGCTTTCACCACCGTCAGTAGCACCCCATCCGAGATGCTAGTAGTTGAATCAATCACTCATCATCACAACTGAACCACAAGTATAAACCTTGTGTTCGCATAATCACTCAGACATATAAGACAACAGCAGCAGTAAGTGCATCTTCATCCCAAGTGAATCAAGCCTAACACAAGTGGCCTACACTCCAAGAAAAGCACCATCGAAGGGATGCCTTCAGAACATACAAAATGGTTATTTGTTACATACATCACCGACTTGGGATAACTGAAATAAAGAAGGATCATACCGCCTGTTGGCATGTCGTTCTGATTATCTAGTGTGGAAATAAAGGGAGCCAATGTGCAAGTTCGAATTAAAGCAGATGAAACAAAAATCAACGAGCAGTAGCTGCCAACACAGCGTAAGGTACTCTTCGTGGCACGCCGAGACCTGGAGGCAGTGGCGTACAGAGGGCAGGGAGGCTATATATTGGCACAGCGACACACAGGCAGAGCAGCAGGCAGCAGCGTCAACTAAAAGCGGGCTGGATTTCACTGAGGACAAGCAGAGAGAAGAATTGTGAGTATAATTATTTGCTTTGACAAGTAAAGGAAACGAGAAGGTAAAGCTGCTACTGCAAAGGGTTTGCTGACCTATCAGTCGTCGTTAGCGTGGTCACTTGTGAGATCTCTTCGGCGTGTTCAGGTTCAGGAACGGATTCGGCTGCTTCCACCTCCACGTTGGATCCTTCAACTTCTCCCAGGTCATGATAGCTTCGGTCCTTGAGCAGCCGCAGGACAGGGTGATTAGAGTGTGCGTTCACTTCATCTTCCAGCGTACTGAGCCTCGCCACCTTAGATCCATGACGGAGTGAAATCAACTTGAGACTTGGAAGGTGCTTGACACCAATAATCCCTGACTTCAAAATGCAGCCGTCGATTTCAATCCTTTCAATCTGAGGGGATGCGCCCTCCTCAAATCTAATCTCTTTCAGGTCGTCCGCATACAATAAAATATCAAGTGTCCTGAGGTTCGGGAATGCTCTGGTTCCAAACACTAATTTCTCCCCAAGGTATGCCTTGGGGTAAAACAGAAGACGCATGAGTTTCGGCAGCTCCCCAAGTATCTCCATGGTTTTATCTTCCTTTAACCCGCTATACCATAAGCAAATCTTCACCAGCTGTGTAAGGTTCCTGAACCAGCCTGTCATTTCTCCTATACGCCCATACAAGGTGAGGCTCCTCAGGTGGGGAGGAGGGGAGGAAGAAGAAACCAACCATCCAAGTCTTCTATCCTGGTGTCCGTAGTCACTCACACTGAGAGAACGAAGGGAAGAGAGCTTCTCAATGGATTCACAAAGTATCTTACACTTTTTCTTGGAAGCCCCTTCTGTTCCAATGACTAATTTTCTTAATCGGGTCAGCTCCCCGAGCCCTTTAACTGCTTTGCTGCTAGTTCTTCTAATATCCACAGACTCTAATATCTGCAACTCTTTTAAGTTGCCAATTCCTCTTGAAACTCTCACTCCAATTCCACCAGTTCTGGACCAACCACTAGAGCAGCCCATGTGCAGATCATCAATTACTGAGTCACGGTAGTCTGAATCAAACATTAGAATTGGGAAGCACAGTGTGCCAACCAAACAAGCCGCTGGTTTATCTGGATCCAAATACCTATACATGTACCTATTACAGCGGATGATACGGAGATCTCGAAGTTTAGTGATTTCCGTTGGCAGAGTTGTAATAAAAGTGAATTGTCCCATGTCCAAAATTTGAAGTCCTTGCATTTTTCCAATGTCACATGGAAGTGAATAGATCTTTGACTTAGAATGAGCCCTTACTTTCAGATATTTCAAGTGACACAATAGCCCTATCTTGTTTATACCATCTTGTGTGATTGTAAAATTTTCACCCACAAAATCCAAAACTCTTAGCATCCTCAACTTAGGTGATGAAATTGAAGGTGTGAGATTCAGAATCCGATCACCAGACCCCTCGGTAAAAAAGGTTAATGATCGAATATGCCTCCAATCCATAGTTTCCATTTGGCACTTGCTGTCGTGGTATGCAACATGACGGAAGTGCTCCTCTGATACATGATTTCCATTACTCTGGATTAAGTAGACGAAATTTTCTTCTCTAGAAATTGAGACTATGATATCACACATGATGTCATGAACTCGACAACTTTTAACATTTCCCTCTATACCCAATTGTGATGATTGAATCATACTCCGACCCATTAGCTCATCAAAGTACTCTTTCCCAACATCATCAATTGTTGTCCCAATCTTTGCTCTTACAAACCCTTCAGCTATCCATCTACCAACAAGATGACTTCTTTTGATTTCATAATCCTCAGGGAAAATACTGGGATACAAAAGACATGGCTTAAGATGTGAGGGCAGGTGGTTGTAGCTGAGGGTCACCACCCTCCGTATTGCTTCAAGGCTTGGGTTACTTTCAAGCTCTGCAGGGAGCTTTTTATAAAAGTTTTCCCACTCTGTTGTTTTCTTAGTGGCTAGAACACCCCCTATTGTGAGTATTGCCAATGGTAAATATCCACATTTCTTCACTACTTTTGTAACTACTGTTCTCAGGTTCTCATCATTGTTCATGTCATCATCTGTTATCTTTGTCTTCCTTTGTAGCAACTTTATGGCGTCATGTATCTGTAGGTGCTTCAGGTGGTAGATATAGTTTTCTGATGCAGTACAGTGCATAGCCAAGTCAACATCTCTGGTAGTAACAATGATCCGACTACCTCTGTTATTTGACATAGGAAGTGCAATCCGACTAATCCAATCCCAGTGATATATTTCCCATAGGTCATCAAAAACAATGAAGTATCTCTTGTCCTGAAGCTCTCTTCTGAGGTAGCTGGCAAGGCCCTCTTCCAACACCTTCCCCACAAGTTGTTCCAAGAGTTTCTTCAGAGCATCAGCACCAAAAAATTGATTGATCATGTCTTGGAGCATCGCCCTCCTAGAAAATGATTGTGACACAGTGATCCAAGCTCTATAAGGAAAGCTCTTCAGAGTATCCTCCTTGCTTTCGTAGGATTTCCTTGCAAGAGTAGTCTTCCCTAAGCCACCCATGCCAACCACACATATCACCTTAGCAGGACCATCCATAGCAGTGACATCAATCAGAGCAGTCAACTCTCTTTTAGGTGCCGCAAACCCCACAAGTTCTGCTTCATCAATGTTGCTAGCTGAGTTCTTGCGAATATCTTCCATGTTGGAAATCATGTCATCATTGACGTTGGAGTTTTCAATCTTGATTAACTTGTAGCGTCTATTCCTGCTGCTCACTTCGTCGATTCTTGATTTGAAGTTGCAAATCTGGACAGCTATTCGATGACGATGTTTGAGCTTCAACAACTGTTTTGACAAGCTATGGCTCCCCACATGGACCATAAACTCGTCAAGGCAATCTTCAATGTCATAGGACAGATCTCGTACTTGCTCTGCCCAAACCTTTACTAGTTTATCCCTTTTGTTTGTTACTTCAGGCGCTTGCTGGAATGCTTGCATGGTTTTTAGCTCGTCTTTGATAAACCTGTGAAAAAAGGTCATAAATTCGCATTCACTTTTACCGAAGAGAAATAAATTTGTCTCTTATATATGACCCGTCTCTATATGCAACAACCTTACTCATGGCACATGAAGCTTCACACCTTCATCGAAGGAGTTTAAGGCAGGTGGAAGTAAGGAACAATATGAATGGAGTTGTGCACCTTTATGCTATGAACACCAAAATGTTGTTGAGCAATCACTACCGGATTCCACTACTTTGCCGAGTGCCTATGACACTCGACAAAGCTCCAATTGCACTCGGCAAAGGCTTTGTTGTGTGTCACACTCGGCAAAGACTACATGGCAAAAAAAAAAATTAACTGACTAAGACGTCTTTGCCAAGTGTCTTTTATCGGGCACTCGGCAAAGGCTTTTTGCCAAGTGCCCAACACTAGGCAAAGATGAAAACGAAAAACCCAAAAATAATAGAAAAAATTGATCGACATTTTTGCATAAAAATCACGGCTACGTGACAGGTGGGATTCAAACTCATGAAACCTCCCTCATGCGAAGCCTCCCTACACACTCACATATGTCTATATTTAGTTTTGGTTCTCCAAATATTATACTAAACCAAGTAAAAAATTCTTGTTTGAGGCCCTAAACAAATTTAAATTAAAAAACTTGTCAACTACAAAGTTTTATAAATTTTTGAGATATACAATTTTTATTTAAGAAGTTTCCCCATCCGAGGTTATTTAGAAAAATTTAAATTTAAATTTAAGCGAATTCGGATGTAGTTTTGTATGACAAGATGAATTCAAATAAAAAAGTTGCCAGCTATAAAGTTTCATAACTTTTTAAGATATACAATTCTTATTTTGACTGTTTTTCTATCCAAGATCGTTTGAAAAATTCAAATTTTAAATTTAAGAAACTCGATCGTATTACTTTTCATTAGCAAAATTAATTTAAATTAAAAATATTCAACTATAAAGTTGTATAATCTCTCAAGACCTACATATTTTATTTTGGACATTTGGTCATCCGATATAGTGATAGAAATATTGTTCACAAATCTTATATATATATCTCTCTTGTAGTTTTATAAACTACGAAAGAGATATGTAAGATTTATAAATAAATTTAATTTTACTTTTATCAAATAAAGAAATAGCCAAAATAAAAGTTGTAGATCTTGAAAAGTTATACAACTTTATAGTTGAAACTTTTTATTTAAATTAATTTACTACTCCAAAAATACTCTAAAAAAATTGTCTTTTACCGAGTGTAAAAAAACACTCGGCAAAGACTTTTACCGAAAGTGTCAAAATAAAACACTCGGCAAAGACCTTCTTTGCCAAGTTTTTTTGGCACTTCGAAAAAAGCACCTTTGCCAAGTGTTTTTAACGAGTTTTTATTTGGCACTCGGCAAAAGCTCATTTGCCGAGTGCCTAAAAAAAACTCAAAGCAAATCTCTTAGCACTCGGCAAAGAGCACAATTCTGATAGTGGATGCTGATTCTAGGCCTCAATAACAAACCTACTTAGTCATTATTTACTTGAAGCAAAAAGTCTATATCACCCTCAACTATGATGGGTGTGGACTATTTAACCACCTAACTACGAAACCATCTATTCTATCCTCTAAACTTTCCGAAACTAGTCAAATTACCTTCTAACAGTTTGAACGGTGGTTTTTGATATAGTAACACGGTTTTTTTTTTCATTTTATTTTTAATTTATTTTAGTAGAATCTTTGAAAAATCATAGTAAATAAAACATAGAAAAATTATAAAATAAAAAACTAATTTTGTCGGACTCTACATGAGTTATAGTGAACATATAGTATGGCATATTTTAGTATAAAGTTTTTATTGTAACTTTAGATCTATGTTTTTCTATAATTAATTAGAATAATTCATAGCTACAGTTTCTATAGTCGAATTGTAGTGAAATTTTCATAGTGGGCTTATTATTATATGCTTAACTGTATTAAAAATTTTATACTCATTGGATCATATTTAACTTAGCTATAGATTTATTTAGGTCTATGATAATTAGGCCATCACAAAATTTTCACCACGATATACCATACAAACTGTGGCTATAAAATATTCTCATTAGTTATAAAAAGCATAGATCTAAAGTTACAACAAATATTGCTAAAAAACTTAATTGAGGCGTTTTGCAAATGGGCTCGGAGGCAGTTAGGAATTATAACCATCTCGGTTAATGCCTAGAATTAGGCAAGACAGTTGAAACAAACTACCTCTGTTAATCGATTTATGAGGCAAGCCTCCTAAAATGCCTACCTCAGTTAACCATTAACCGAGATGGTTTATTGTAATGCAATTGTCTCGGTAAAATAAGCCTAGCCCGCTACCACTTTGAGATATAAACCAAATCACAAACCCTAACTACTCCACTCTTTCTCCTCTCCTCACTCCACACCCGTGGTTGCAACCCCTTCTAGGTTCTCACTCTGCAGCCCCCTCCTCTCACTCCGTGCAAGCCCCTTCTCCTCCTATCCGGCGCCCCCTCCCGGAGCCTCTAGTCTCGCTGGAGCCGGCCTCACCTCCCCAACGGCGGCTCCCTTCCACCTAGTCTGGCATGGTGGCATGGCCCCCTCGTCCTCTTCTGGCTATTCCAAATCCAATGAAGGCGTCACACCCTCCTCCACCTCCGGGATGGCAGCGGCACAACCCCTCCTCAGCTAGCAGACCTAGCGGCCGGCGGCACTGCCTCCCCTCATGGATCTGGCAAGCGCAGGCGATGGAGGCCGAATCTGGTGGCGTGGTGGTCGGATCTGGCTTCCCTGCGGCAGATCCGACTAGATCGGGCTGCGGCGTAGGCATGGTGCCTCCTCCGGGCGGCGGATTCGGTGGCTGCGGTCCTCCGGCTGCGGATCCGGCGGCGGTGGTCCTCTCCCGTGCTCCTCCATCGGTGACGCATGCGTGATAGGCGGCGACACTCCTTGCTCCACCTCTTCTTCTTGCACGTGCATGGCGGCAGCGCGGGCACTGTGAGGGCAGCAATAGATGGGCTCCACTCCAGGCCCTTTGGATGGGCTTGTGTGTGGTCTTGTTGTTTTTTAATTTTTATTTTATTAACAGTGGCGGGCACTAGTCCGCCTCGGTAAGCAACTGATTTATCGTGGCCTTGGTAGTGAGACGAACGAGAAATTGGCCTCGGAAATGCAGTTTTGCCTGCCTCCATAAAAATCGTTGTAGTTCTAAAAAACTCTGTACTAAAGCATACATATTGCGTGTTCACCGTGTAGATCTACTCATATGGAGTCCAACAAAATTAGATTTTCTATTTTATAATTTTTCTATGATTTACTATGATTTTCAAAAATCCATCTGAAATAAATAAAAAAAAGACAAGACCATGTTACTGTAGCAAAACAACCGTTTTCAACCGGTTAGGGGGTAGAATAGATAGTTTCATAGTTATGGTTAAGTAGTATACCCCATAGTTGGAGGGTGATGTATACTTTTTCTTTTATTTGAAGCATAAAAAAAGACACTTCTTGACAGTGGGCTTCGTAATTCCTAGTTGTGTTGTGACTATGAATGAATCAGCGGGGAGTCATAGTTACTGCATGCTTACCACATCTCCTTCTGCACGCCCATTAACAAGCTTATCTCAGTACCGGCGGCTGACGCCGCCTTGCTGATGGCGTTGCCCAGGATTGACTTTGCCAGGCTGAGCGCTGTCTCTGCCATCGCCATCTTCGGCCACTCTCCAAACAACCCAGGTCGCAGTTCTCCCCGATCGCATTTGGAGGCTGAAAGCCTGAAAGCATCAGTACAAGCACTGAATATCTTCGATTCATTGTATAGCTACTTCTTATCTCTCTTTTTTTTTTTTCTTGAATAAGAGAATCCTCATAAGGACATGCAATTTGGGATAGCTTTTTCCTGTCGAAGAATGTACAGTGTGTTTGTATGCTTGTTGTTTTATTTGAAAACCAGTAAATATACCAGTATACCACAAACCAAACGGGCATAGGTAGTGACGTGAAAAGATACAGGTAGAAACTAATTCAAATATCAGATCATGTAGAGAAATGCACAAAAAAGGGTTCCACTTACTCAGCGGTGCCTTCTGTGATATTTCTGATTCAGAAAACTTGATGTCGGATTGAAACCCAGAGAGTTTACAGAGAACAGATGTAGGAATAATGCTCCTGGAACAGTGAGTACCAGGGATTGAAAATGAAACAGTGTGTGTTTACAGAGCACACGAAGGTCGGAATGACCTCGCTGCCGTCCTCGAACAACGCATCCACCACATGCTTGAGATGCTTGGACCAGCTTTCTTTGCGTGCGAGGCAACTAGTGAGAATCTGATGCTTGCGTCGCTCAGAAGATAGCACTTTGGTTTTCCCCTTTTCTTTAACACTGAAACCTTCCTTTAAGGACCTTTTCCTTGAAAGCAGCAAGTGATGAAGAAATGATAAATTCTGTCACGAACCCCAACAGATCTTCCGTATCTCGGGTGGGTGGGTGGGGGGGGGGGGGGGTGTCAAGATGGCAATGGGTACCCGAGTACCCGACGGGTTTTACCCGATTAAGACGCGAGTATGAGCGAATTTTTCTACCCGCGGGTGTGTTCTTTGGAAGAAATCCTCTACCCATCGGGTACGCGGGTACAGGTATGGATGTATACTACCCATACCAGCGTACCCCTGGCAAAAAAATACCCGCAACAATTAACTAACTGTCATAATCAATTTAGCCCACATAACCTAATTATTTATCCCAAGTCTATGTGAACACTACTTAGTATATACATATTGGATGGAGTTGTATTTGGTGGTGTGAAATTTCCTAAATTTTTCATATATTGTTTATTAAAAAATAATATTTCTATGTAATTTTCGGGTGTGTTCGTGTAGTGCGGAATACCCGTCGGGTAAAATTTACCCGCCAGTGTGTGTGTGGAACGATTTTCCTACCCCGGCGCATTCGCGGGTAACCCGACGGGTAAGATTTTCTCCGGGCGGGTGCGGGTGTGGGTTCCTACCACCCGTCGGGTAAATACCCGTTGCCATCTTGAGGGGGGGGGGGTAGGGGCTCCATATCTCCTACAGGCTAAATAAAAAAAAAATCATAAGCAGGCAACAATTTCGGTCACTAAATTCATATTTGGGTCTCTCACTATATCCTGCTGTGAACAAGCCCCCGTACTTTTTTCGCGACCTGGGTTATGCCCGTTTTTCGTTAAGAGAAAGAGAAAGTCAAGTACACAAACCGACCACGATGACGAGACCAAGGCGAGTAGCCTCGGATAACGCCGAAGAGGCACCTACAAACTACTGGATTTCAAATAAAATGATTACATGTTGCCTAAATTTTGCGACCAACCGGGTAGCGGCGTCACTCAGGCAGCCCTACCGACAAGGAATGTTAGCTGTTGCCTACCATGGAACAAGGCATGCATAGCCTCCTGCTTGGATGGTGTGAGGGGTACCTTTAACTGCGCCTGGAACTCGTCAAAGGTGGCTTCATCTGGGACCTCCGTCTCCACCTCGAAACCAAGCTTTTTCATCATCACTTTCCGAGCCTGCGCTTCTGGTTTAGCAGCCCTAAATCTGCTCTTCGTAGCCAGGCGGGCGCTCCTTTTGGGAACGAAGTCCTCGCCATTGTCTTTGTGCGGGACTCTGGAGATGCGCAGCGCGGTGTGGATAAGAGCGGTTGCTCGAGCGGCTTTCGGAAGGAAGCGATGAAGTCTTCAACCGGCGCGATGGCAGGCACGGCAACGCCATCGTGGGTGGCAAGATCCCCTGGACCAAATCGGCAGTCAAGTGATCAGGCTCCAGGGCACGTTCTTTCTCCGCGGCAGTCTCCTGCAGGCCGTCGCCGCTGGGGGCTGCTCCTAGCGCCTCGACAGTCAGGTGATCAGGCTCCACGGTGTGCTCAAACTCCACGGTAGCCTCCCTGCAGGCCATCCACGGCGCGCTCAATCTCGCGCGGTAGCCTCCTGCGGCGTAAATGCGATGGTAGCCCCCTAAGCGCCTCGGCAGCCCTGGTGGCCTCCCACGACCGCCTGCTCCCGCGTCGCCCCAGCGCGGGGAATATCGCCCGGGCGCTGGCCACCGCGGGCGAAATCGCGCACTTCCTCACTGCAATGGCGACCGCCTCCTCAGCGGCCCGTGCGCGTGCGGCAGCGCCCTCTCCTAGCGCGCCACCCGATGGCGTCCCCAACCCGGTCGGCGCGCGCCGGCCCGCTTCCGGCGGCCGACCTCAGCTCCGCCTTGGCGTCTGGGCAGGCCTCGAAGCCGGTCGGACTCAGTGTTGGCGGCCTCCAACCCAGCCTGCTTGGCGTCGGAGAAGCCACGCCGTGACCTGCTTCGCCTCCATGGAGGCCGCGGACAGCGCCGCGGTGAGGTCATCAGCCGCCTCGGACGCGGCGAGCTCCTTGCAACTCAGAGGGACGGAGACCCCGGCATTGGGGCAGCTAACAGTGTCACCCAAAGGTGGCAATGGCAGCAATGTGTTGCTGCGGTGCTGCTGCGTCGACGGTGGCAGCATGGATGGACGCTGCACACGCCAAGGCGGCGATGGCGGCGCCAATGTTTCTCGGGCGACGATGGCATCATGGGTACTTGCTGCACGCAAGGTTCGACGAGGTGATGCGTGGCAGGAGCACCCTGACTGCCCCCGACCATCAAGGGCGAGGACTTGCGCGGGCGGCGTTTAGCGATCCTGCATGCACCCCCTGGCCTGGTGGCCAGTACCCGGCAACGGAGGCAGCGGGGCGGGAGCGACACTGAGCAGCGGCGTGGCCCGGCGCAAGGCAGTTGAAGCAGAGACCCACCAACGCCGGCGGACGGGCGGTGGCGCTTTTGTGGGGCCGTTCTCCCAAGGCAGCGCCAGCGACGACGGCGTTCGACGACTGGAACCCATCAGCGTCCATCGACGCCCCTGCACCGCGGGGCCAAGGCGCTGGTGCACCGGGCCCGTGATGCTGGCTGCGGGACCAAGGCGGCGATGCACGGCATGCGCGCGTGGCCCGCAGCGGTGGTGTCCCGCGGCCACCGGGTGCGCTGGTCCTGCGCCGACGACCTTCGTGTCCCCTTGGCAACCGCCAAGCAGTCACCCTCCACGGCGGTTGCACTCGGAACCGCACTCGGAGCCCCCGCCGGTGGTGGAGGCGAGGCTCGGGAGCCTTGCGGGTGGCGCCCAGTTACGACGGCCGCGCAGAGGCGAAGTTCATCGTCGGAGCTGCCCGCACAGGGGGTCCTCCTCCCAACGCCGGAACTTGCTCCGCCGGCCGATCAAGGGCAGGGAAAAAGGGTGGGGCATGCGGGGAGAGAGAGGACGACAGGGACTTGCCCGAGTAAGTGGCCGCCACTGGAGATGGGGGTGGTGTGGAAGCCCGCGTTGTGGCTGATGGCGCGGATGGCCGCACGGCTTCATCGGCTTCGTCGTTGTCGTCGTCGTCCTCCTCCTCCTCACTCTCGTCTTCCATGACGTCCTCGACGATGACCAGCATCCCGTCCTCTGACCCTCCAATGGTTTGGAGAGGCTCGTCTTGGGGTGCTGGCTCCGGTGACCGTTGGGGAGCTTCAAGGGTGTCGGAGGTGCTGAGGCTAGGTCCATGCCCCCCCTGCGACCCATCAGCGTGTAGATCAGGCACCGGGGGAGATGGATCTGGGGGAGGATGAGTGGATGGGGCGACGGCGGGGGTGGATCTGGGCGATTTTGCCTCCGGCGGAGTGGGGACGAGGAAGGGGAGAAGGGGGTCAGGGGGGTCGGGCTCCTCCATCCTGCAGTGGCCAACAAGCCCCCGTACTGTACACTCTTTCTCCTTCCTAGCGATTGTCTCTCAGTTGTGACCTGTCCCTAGAAAATTCTCCCAATTCGATTCTAACATCGAATTTGCTATAATATGACTTCAAGTGTTAGCAAATTTCTCCAAATAAGCAGACAGCAAAAATACGGATAGGCCAGATCAAACAAATAAAATATGAGAAATTTTGCTGTTTTATTATTAGGGATAGATATTGCTAATTGGTGGAGAAAAAGGATCGGCTTGAAGACCCTGTCAGAGATCGATCGCCAGAGCACTCTTTCTCTCAACTCACGTGAACTCAGTGGATGGACATAGAGAAGAGACGATCATTTTTTTTTTTGGAGCTACAACTGGCAGCGTTTTATGATGTAGAGAGCTGACATGTTGATGTGGCCGAGCCTAGTGTGCCACCGCGCGGCGGTCTCCTTGCCGTGCACCGCCAAGCACACAAGCTGTGCAATAGTCATCTGCAGTATGTAACACGGAATCGCCCCGCGTCGCCCATCCCACGCGGGCGACTCGGGCGGCCAACCCTAGCCGCCGCCCAACTCCTCCCTTCCCCCCCCCCCCTCCCCAGCGCCGCCGGCCGGCCGGCAAGGCCGTGCGGCTCGCCGGGATGGCGGCGGCAGGGCACTTCCTCGCGATTCGGCGGCGCTGGCAGCAGCCGGCCGGGGCTGGGCGTGGCTCGCCGAGCCGCGTGGGGCTCGGCGGGGCTTCCTGGCCGCGGGGCGGCGGTTGCGCTTGGGCTGGAGCCCGGGCAGGCGCACGCCGAGGGTGGCGGCGGCGGCGGCGGAATCCCTCCTCCGCTGCCCTTTTCTCCTCGCATGACGACGCCGGGGCGAGGCCGTGCCGGGCTGCTCCAGGGGGCCTCGGGCCGGATCCGTGGCCTGGTGGCCGGATCCGCGCCTGGGGTGGGGTGCGACGCCGGTGGTGGTGGCCATGGTGGAGGCGGTGGCGTCGGCTTGGGGGTACCGGGTCCTCTATCTTGCAGCTGGATCCGGGCCCCTTGGGCTTGGGGCGGCGCCCATGGTGGTGGGCGGCTCGCGGGCGCGGCCTACGCGACGGCAGCGCGACTCCTGCCGGGTCGCGGAGGTGGCGGTGGTGCAGCGGTTCGTCGGCGACGCCGTGGTGGCGTAGCCGCCGTGGCTTGCCTTGGTCTGCCCCCTACGACGCCATGGTGGCGTTGGTCGGGCGGCGGCCTGGCGGAGGCACGTCTGCGGTGCTATGGTGGCACGTCAGGCAGTTCCCGGCCATGGTGGAGTCCGCGGTACCGCTGCCGTCGTGTGGGGGCGCCGGCAGGGCGTCGCGCGGGGCTGCTGCCCTTCGGGGGTGGGGGGCGGCGGAGGGGCTCCCTCCCCTCGATTGTCCTCCGCCTCCTCTTGATGGTGGCCATTTCGTGGCGGTGGCCGGGGTTGTGTTGGCGTTTGGGGGCGGTCTTCGTCTATGCTGTCCCTCCCCCATGCCTCCGGCTGCCGTCGTGAGGCGGTTGTTATGATGACGGAGGCCATGGCGTCCACGGGGTGTTGGTCCGGGGCTATGCTCCAGATCCGGTACCTCCGGAGGGTGGCGGTACTGCGTGGCGGTAGCTCGGCCGACGGCGGTGGTCGGCGGCGGCTACGGCGGCCGGCGGGCAGTTGGTGGACTTACACGGTGGCGGGAGGCTGGTGTTCGGCAAGTTGTCTGGCGGGGTGCTGGCGCAACTTTGCGGCTGCTTGCGTGGCCGGCGCGTCGACCCCGGTGAGGCTTTTTCTGGATGGCCGGCAGCGACGTCCTGGTGTCTGGCGGGACCTGAGATCTTGACCGACGTCTGTGGTGGGGTTTCTTGGGGCGAAGGCCTGGCGACGGCGGCACTTGCGGGTGTCGTTCCCCTGTTGAGGGCGTCGTGTCCCCACCACACTCCATGGGTGAGAACCTAGTCCTGCCATGGACGGACGACGGCGGCGCTTGGGCGTCGAACCTTCTTGAAGCGTCGTTGTGGAATTCGACTTCGGTTGGGATGTCTTGGGCGTGGCCGGTTCGTCGTTTTTCGCCAACGTGTTCGTGGTTGGTGCCAGTGGTGGAGTAGGCTTAGCTTGGTTTCTGCCTCAGTTGTGGAGCTCGTAGTGGTTTATAGTGGCGGCTCGTGTCGATGACCCAATCCGACCGAGTCCTAGTTGTTAGAGGCTTGTGTCGATGTCCCAGTCCGACCAAGCGTGGAGTTGAGTTGAGTTGAGTTGAGTTGGCGCTTCTTGTGGCGCGAGTTGAGTTGTTTTAGTACCTAGGTTTGCAGATGGAGTAGGGTACCCTCCACAATTGTATGTGTGGTTTTCGCCCAGTTTCCACTTCAAAAACTGGACGGGCACTTGCCTTCTTTTTTCTTTATTCGTCTAATAGAAATCGCGGCAAAGCTTTTGCCGTCCTTTCTAAAAAAAAGTATGTAACACCGATCGTCGAGGTGAGGGGACCCCTTCCTTCTTTCCACAGCAGGTCGTCGACTCGATCTCCTGTGAAGGAGAGCCCACGCCCATGGTGGTGTAGATCGAGGCAGTCGTCGATCTTGCCGAAGAAGACGCCCTCGGTAGAGTGGATGTGGATTCACGACGCAATGTGCAATGTGGGCCTCCGCCTTCTTGGGCTTCGAGGGACAGTCACCGCGAGTCACGCACGGTCACGTGCCCAATGTCCGATCTTGCCGCTGTTTTAGTTCTGCCTCGCGCCGCTTGCACCGCGAGTCATCAGTGCGTACCCCTAGAATCAAATTTTTTGCTTATTAGGTAATCCTGGTTTACCGCCTGAATACCAAGGACATGCTCAACAGACATCACTTAAGCTTCCAAGATGATGACCATTGTGTTCTCTGCCCTCTTGGTCTGGTTGAAGATTATCTCCCAATAATCTTTTTGGTCAAAAAAACTATGTGCGACTCCAACGGCTAGTTCTCAACTTTGGGACTACACATTGGACCAACTGGCCAAATGAAGGGGGAAGAGTTGAGGGAAGATACTAGGGTGTTGATACACCACTTTGGTGCTCTCTGTATGCATAGTGCTTAATGATACACTTGGTAATTAGTGTAGGTTCTTTGTGATACACTTAGATTAGCTAGACCGCCGCTTATGCATTTGTTATAGGTTTAGGCCTAGTATTTAGTGAGGTTTGCATACCTCTTTTATCAAAGGTGCTTATGCCTACTCAGTGGCGCTTGTAGTCTTCTGAGACCACACCAGCCATGTTTGTGGTGTGGCCGCCATAGTGTACCGGCAGGAATAAGGCCTATGGCATAAGGGGAAGCTTAAGCACTTTTCGATAGCTCGGTAAAAATACTAGAGTTGCCGACAGGAGTTTGCATCTCTGCCCTTTACCTTCTGTATTTTCATTGGGAACTTAAGTTATGTATTTTACCTTTCTAGCTTAGTTAATATACATGCTAGTTGATAGGATCGGAACCTAGGTTGCATGCATAACTCTTTTGCGGTAGAGGTAGCAACACACACCTAGCAAAACCATAGCTGCACATCTAGATAGTTTATCTTTTGCATACATTTTTGCTTTGGTTGAATTATAGGCCATAGTTTAGAAATAGAGTTTTAAATTGCCTAATTCACCCCCTCCCAAGGCATCACAGTCCTTACAAAGCCCACTATCGATTGCTTCAATGATCATATTTTTTATGACCACTAGATGATTCGCCATTGCATGGAACAGTAGCACCAGATAATATTGTAGTATAATGTAGGCTCATTACTGGGCATCACCAGATGATTCATTGACGCATGAACAAAACATTTACTGGACATAACTAAATGATCAACTTCTTCATAATAGGGAGCACTAGATCACACTATGGTACTGTTTTATTTAGCAAAATGTTTCTCAGTATTTTAGCCACCTTCTAGCTTTGAAGCCCATTTTTGATGATCATGCACTCTATGGAAATATTTTTGAAGTGATCTCCAAGACTATCAAAAAAATCCCTCCAAAACAACGAACTAGAAGATCAGATACTACACCGGATCATCCACACATATTTCAGAATTACTAACAAGTAAAATTATATCAGTGCACAAGAATTGCACTTATTACATTGGTTATGCAGTAGGCATATACATATAAGCCACTAAACAATGATCATAGACACAACCATTACGCATTCTCAACCACACTTACATACGACGAATGAACACAAAAACACATACTTACATTACATAACATAAAATCCACTCGACCGACATTATCTACATGTTGATTCTACATATATGAGATTCACACAATATGGCAGCGAGAGCAAACCATTCAACCACCGGCAAGAACAAACCTAGTGAGGACTTTGATGACGACTAGATGCATAAAAAGGAGGGATTGCAGTTCCTCCATCACTGGCTCTGAACCTTGGAGGGGGATGGGCATGGATCTTCCAGCACCAGGTCATGTGGTTTGCTCTCATGCACTATTTCCTTCTGCTAGGTTTTGATTTTCTAGGTTCTTGTGATTATAGGCAATTTTCATTTCATCACAATAGTCCTTGAACCTTTTATCCACCGCAGGGGCAATATCACCAATTAACTCGAGCTCTTTCAATGCCGGAAGCATGTTAGCCATAATGCCGGACAGAGATTCTGTGCTGGTAATGCAAATGTGTTGGCCGAATGACCAAAAGATCTTCTCAAGCTCAGGAAATTCACTAGAAAATCTGATCTTGGTGGTATCAGTGGAGTCGAGAATAGGAACCTTGAGTTTTTGGAACTCGTCTTGGTCAAAGGTGAGTATGGTGTGGCTGTCAGTGTGTGTGGTGCGCTGAAGGCTGACACAGAGTAAGTTTGGAAGCTTGGCAAGGACCTTGAGATTGTCCTGGTTGAGCGAGATGCCACTTAGAGTTACCTTGGCAAGCTTATGGCTGTCCTCTCTGACCAACACCTGAAAAAGCTGCTGCCCCTTGTGCGCACACCCTCTGATACTCAGGTTCTCAAGTGATGTGGGATGTTTTACATTTTCCGGAGTTGGAAGCTCTGTTCCAGAACGGGCACTCTCGTTGTGTCTGGTGGGCATGCTGAGAGTAATTGACAGAGATCGGAGGCATTCATGTAGATCACTGATCCATTGAAGCAAACTCTGAAGGTGATGGTCCTTTTTTATAACTATACCGAGCTTCTTCAGCTGACATAAACTTCCGATATCTCTCAAATCACGACGTCTCCGTGGAGTCACACTGGAAAGCACCTCCATATCAGTCATTTTTTCGATTAACCCAGGAATCTCGACGCTGAGCAAGTCCTGCTGGTGCTGGGTCATGCCGGTGGTGTCAATAGTACTGTGGCCTCCGCCTGCCAACAGACGCTTCAGCTTCAGGAGCACGACATGTCTTGTTGCCGACGCGGGAATCTTGGTCTGGCAGATGTCCAAAACCTCCAGTTCGTGAAGATTGTTGATCTCACGGGGTAGATGATTAGCATCGGTGCCCCTTAGGCTTAGATACTTGAGCATTAGTATCTTACTGCAAATGTCTTTGAGGTAGCCTTTGTGGGCGATACCAGTACAACCTTCTAGATCCAGCACCTTGAGCTTGGAGAATTGTGGCAGGTCATGCATGTTTTTCTTCAAGAATGTGAGGATTGTGTCAGACCTGCGGAGCCGGACATCGTTGAAAATAGAGAAGTGGCGAGCCAGGTGAAGAGACAGGCGTGGCTCCACAATGTGCTGCTTCTTGGCGATCTTGGTAATGAATCCATGGACCAGAGGATGCACCGTGCAGCTCTTGACCCTTCCAGTAGCACCCATGTCAACAGAGCAAACAAAATGCCGGTCAACGAGTGCATCGAAGCATCTCTCAGCTTCAGCCACTGAGCTGAACCAGCTCCAATCTTCCGTCGTTATCATTCCTTCTGCAACCCATCTCCCAACCAAGGTTGACCGCTTGATCTTGCACTCTTGAGGCCGAGGCGCTGGAGGGAAGATAGAGAGGTACAGCAGGCAGGACTTTTGTTCTTTAGGCAGATCACTGTAGGAGAACATGAGCATCTTCCTGGCAATACTGCTCGGCGGCAGTTGCCTAGCCTGTAGGATGCTGCGCAACTTATGCAGCTCTTCCGAGCTCCTCTTGGGATTAACTTTCAAAGCCTGAGTGAAGATATCCATGCAGAACTCATGTGGTTTACATTCTTCCAGTATCTCGCGAACAACCTCGATATTTTCTTTACGCATATGCTTGCCTGTATGCTGAACCACAATGTCGAGGTAGCAGCCAACAACCGATAATTCTACTACCAGCATGTGCTCTGGCTGTGGACGATAGTGTTGAGCCCTTTGATTATTGAGATTGAGTAGTACTTGTCTTTGCCTTTGTGGGACACAGGAGGTGCAGTGGTCAGGATTGCAGCACCAGCGAAGAGCCCAATGAGCCCACAGCAGGTTCAAAGTGTTTTCGGTCGCCTCCCACCCATACTTGTGATGAGTTTTGAGGATGAGCATGATCCTATCATCCTGCTGCTGTAATAGATTACTCTGGATCTTCTCCATGATCATTCTTATCTTCAGCTGCTCTCTGATCTTCAACTTGATTTCCTTCGTCTTCTTACTTATTGGGTCTTTTTGACTTCGACGATCTTCAGCTGCTGATCGATCAGGATCAGCTGCAGCTGCATTCTCTCGATTGCTATCACCAGCAAGCAGTTTGTTGGATTCCCGCAACTCCTGTATCATATCTTTAACCATGTAGATCATTTCTTTTATCTCATCCCCCACCGATGTACCGGTACCGGCACTGGTTGTGATGGGTGTAGTCATCATGAACACTTCCTCCAAGATGTGTATGTAATCCTCGGAGTACAAAGGAACCTCTCCCATATGTTGTTGAAGCTTCGTCGCTGCTTTATGTATGGCTTTCTTCTTCCATGCTTGGTCTTGTTGTTCAGCCACAGGTGTGGTGCTACTGCTACTGCAGAGCATGAAGAGGAGTAAGTGAAGATCCAAATCGCCATCATCGGTCTCGTGCTGCAATATGTTTAAACCTCCCTTCATCTTTTCCTTGTCCAGCTGAAGCTGGCTGCTAAACAGTTTGTTGCTGATGGCCTCAATTTTATCATCAACCCCCATTTTTTGTATGCCTGCTTTGATTTCATCAAGCAGCCGCTTTTTGTCACAGTAAATATCCCACTGTTTGCGCCATCCTTGCTTGGATTGGGATTGCGATTGGTCGGCGGTGACCTCCCGCAGGATGTAGAAGAGAACACTACTACAAAACAAGGATATTGTAGCACTTTCTTGTAACATATTAACCAATGTGTTCCAGTAGAATTTCATAGTAACACAAAATAGTGTGTTACAGACTTTGGTTGTAACACAAAACACCTTTTTGATAAAAATGTGTTACTGACAACTATTATAGTAACACAAAATTAGTGTTACAAGCAAAATGTTACAAAAGCATATTATGTTGTAACACATAAATGGAACATATAAAATGTGTTACAAATATATGTCTTGTAGTAACACAAAATAATGTTACAGTCCAAGTGTTACAAAGAAACTTTTACATGTAGGCCTTCCAATTCATGATCCACAAGGATTTCACACTAGGTGCTGTTCTATCCAACAACTATCTTATAGGAAATCACATCATGGTGTTCATGTGATATTCAATCAACGAGTACAAGATTTGAAGGACAATGTAGATGTCGATACCCACTTTGAAATTATTGGGCCAAGCTCAAGACGGTATAGATGGAGCAAGATCATGAGAAGAACAAGTACAACGGGGAAGAAAAGCCGGAAATAAAAAGCTAAGTAACATTTTGTGAGAATAGTAGATTTTTTACATTGTTGGCTGAACTCATACTTACCTTGACCCTACATGATTAGTGCGAGAATGTTTCTTGGCTTCAAGTCTAACCAAAAAACAACTATGCAAAAGTCTATCTCCTACCCTCTTTCCGGCTCTGAGAAAAGACTAGCGTCTAAACTTTTGATTTGAGTCACAATCCCATCTCCAACACTTGTTGTTTGTCCAACAACCTTACCTCAAATTTCAAATCAAACATTCTTCTTATCCACCAACCAAATTTCAAAGCAAGCATTCTTATCCACCAAATCAACCATTCTAACTTGGTTATTAAGAAAAGTTGTGATAAATACTAGTAGGTATGGAAGCCAAAATAAGGTTAATGAAATAAATAAGTACTTGAAAAATAACGTTTGCTATTTTATAAAATTTAAGTGAGCAAAAACAATATTTTAAAATGCGGATTACAATCGATGGCGACCCAATTATCTAGGGACCAGTTGACAAATAATAGTCATTGCCCACATTTAAAATGCTAAGTACAATTGATGGCGAACCAATTATCTAGGGTCCAAGCAAATTCAAGCAACTAGCACATAATAGTCATTGCCCTCATGCATTTGTATATATCATATATCTCTAAAAAATGGTAACAGATTTACATGTCCAATAATAATGACGAGAATTAAAACACACATCCTATAATCCTTGCAGCAGCCCATCTTCTTACACAAAGCTTGGACTGTGAAAACATGAGGCTCCAATTCGGCACACCATGGTCCTGCTAAAAAATGAGTTAACATTATCATCTTATCATCATAGTTCCATTAAACCATAAACCTCAAGATAGGTACACTTTTTGGAAGGACCTGAACACTGATAGTGACAGTTTACTATAACGTCATCAAAGTTCATCCAGGAAAGGACTAAAACCTCATCTTAGGTCAGGTTCTTCCCAAAAAAAATAATGAAAACTCTAGCAAGGAGAAGACTAACGACATAACTATCATTATCACCCATTCCCTGCACATCTTTCTACTACTATGCTCCAGATAACATTACTGGGAGGATAAACCAGATTTAGAAATAAAACGTGTTAGCATTTGAGTAGTTAACTTTTTCATGCCTAATTCTATGCATAATATACATTTAAGGCAATTAAGTTGGAAATCATTTGTAACATAAACTATTGATCTTTTCAAAACAGGGCAAAGCAGGGCTGCACCAATGACTGGTGAGGATTATTACCGATTAACTGATTATAGATGGACACAACCAATGCTGACTTGTAGGACAACTACAGTTGCTTAATCATTGAGCATCCATTGGGTAAGTGACTAATGGGAGCCTCCTGCAGGAACCGGTGCACAGCATGCCCAAAATTAGTTGATGAGAAGAGAAATTCAATGACGGTAGAATAAAGTAAGCCTAACAGAATACAGAGTAGCAAGCATTCAAGCAAAGGCGGTGGTGGTGACATCCTGGCCAGTAATAGATATTTATGCATGTAAAAAATAAAGTATTACATCAAGTGCCAAGTTCTCAATTTCTTATAATTGTACACGTACATAAAAATTAAGAAATGAATTGATGTCTAGTTCTAAGCTCACAGGTACAATCTTAGTCACAGCAAGGCCAGAGACAAATTAGTTCATAACGAAAATTAGCTTTTCCCAGGAATTTCATGATCACAGCAGGTTATCACTTATCAATACCAGTACTATCACAAGAGTGAAATAGATCAAAGGCAATAATGCATTGTGCAATAGAGCATAGAGATACAGAGGGATCATCCATTATGCACACAGGACACAACAGACCAGCAGCAGTAGCAGCAGCAGCACAGGTATAGGGCTATAGGCATACCTGAATTAGTTCCGGTCTTCCATACTTCTAGTGTAAAACGGAAGTGCAAGAACTACTCCATTTTTCATTGGTTTGCACTGTCCTGATATTCTCAAATAAACATTGGCATGAGCATGACAATTGAGATACTAATACAATGACTCTTCACACAAGTCAGCAACTACCAACCCCCCTTTTTTTTGTGAGGAGCTACCAAATATATATATGATCAGCCCAATAAGCAATAGTATCTCTATGGATCTGTCTTAAACTACTTTTATATTTCAGCAATTCCTAATTCCTAAATTAACCAACAAAATAGAATATTACAGTCCTAATAATTCCCAAATTAGCCAGCCAATTAGATGAACTAAACCGAACAACATGGACTAAATAGATCAATTATACAGCAACGGACTACTTGCCTAGTTACCTGCTCGGCTGCCTTGCTCTGCTGCTCCAATTGGTAGAGGAGGAAAGGAAGTGAGACCAAGCCATGCGACTGTGAAAACGTGACCAAGCAGAAACGTCAGTAGAGGCAGAAGTTCGTGTGCCGCCCGATGGTTCTGCTGTTGCGCGACGAACGGGCAGGCCAAGCCCCGCCGGCGCGCCCACAAGCCCTTGCTCTTGGCTGCTGCACGGGAGGAATACATATATCCCGCTGGATCCAGGAGCAGATAGAGCAAAGGTTTGTCTCGCAACTGACACTACATGCACATGAAAATTTTTACAAATTTAAAATTATTTATTTTTTCTAATGTGTGAATTTCTTGCTTGTAGGTTATATTGGAAGATCTTCTAGACACACAATCAGAGTTAGCCGAAAATAGTGACGATAGAATTGCATGAGAAGGTGATGCATTACATCAAGTGTTGAGAGAAGAGAAACCTAGACAAGTGCATGGTATGGGATTGCTTTCAGCTCCTAAACAAGTTTATGGTCGAAGAACACATCACTTTAAGGATATTAATATAATTTCACTAGATGGCTTATCATCTAACGTAGAGACTCGAAACTCAAAGAGCATTTAGAGTGCAAGACAAAGTTATTGAAGAACTAAAAAACAATCAAAGGCACGACCAAGAAGTAACAATGTCACAATGTACATTTTAATTTATAACTCCATAGTAAAATATGTTACTCAAACTTTATATCCACTCTAGGAAAATTGTGGTAGAAGTGATCATAAAATTATAAGAATCAAGCGGTGCATTTTAAATGTATTTGCTTTATTTTCCATATTTTCACTTAATCTGGTCTTTTTAGCTTTAATATTGTTTTAAATTTTTATAGAGTTCAATGTGTTACACCCAACCAGAATAATGGATTCCTCAACCGCGGGATGAATTTTGGTAAAGTCACTTTCTTATAAATTTTATACTTATTTTATTCACAAGGATTTTTTTTTTTTTATATTAACTCATGCTACTGTCTTTTTTCCTCTTTCTAGAATAAAGAAACATGTGAGTCTGAATTTAGTGATGATGACAATCTACTTTATCCACCACAAGTAGAACAACAAAGAAACAAAAGGTATCTATATATGAACCACACTTTGCTATAGTTATAGTTGAATTTTTGTCTTATTATTTCATACATATTTTATTTATATGTGTAAGGGTCATCATGGAGGGCCAACGATTGCACACCAGGACGTGGCTCATGACAAGGCTACATGCTACAAGCATCAAACACATAAATAACTTCTTCTAATGAAGGTAGATGATATAATATCACTTGTACTAATTGCATGACTATGATTTACAAACAAAGTGTTGTTTGTCACTCAGAAATTATGCCAAATTAATGCAGGTTGGGTCCATGGTGCTACTAATGACTTCAAAATATCCTAATAAGGCTAATACAGCCTATGCAACTCTCTTGCGCATTGATCCGAAGCCATTGTTGGTGATGTTAAGACATGATGTCAATTCTACAAAAAGTACGTATAAATCATCCTATAGCAAAAGATGAGCCATTAGTGAGGCCTATGTCTAGCTTTCTTAGCTTTAAATCAATGCACATATATGGCATTATGGCCTAATTGCAATGTTACAATTTACATTTTCTTTGTAGGTTGAAGATTAATGGCTAAATTCCTACATCAGTGTGTACAAGAAGAAGCAACGGACTTTATGAATCCTAGCTAGTTCTTGAATTTTTATTACAAGTGTGGACTATGTGTGTCTGCTCTCCGAGCCATATCGCTATATACATATACTATAATTTGATATGAACAAGCACTATGTTTGAAATCATCATACATTGTGGATCTTGTTATGATTATGAAAATTTGTGGTTTATATGATGTTTCAATGTGTTATATTTGTGTGATTATATAATAATATATGTGCCACATGTCAATATGAAATAAATATTTATTTCATAATCTGAATATGTTACAATAGATGTAAAAAAGTGTTACAAATCATGTGTTCCTTTGTTCCATACTATGCTCTACCATAGCATAAAAGTGTTACTAGAACTAAAAAAGTGTTAGAATAGGCAATCCTTGTAACACTAGCTAAATATTCCAATAGATAAGTAAATGTGTTACAGACTATGTACTCTATCATAATGCAAAGTGTTATTAGAGCAAAAAAAAAGTGTTACAACAGAAATCATTGTAACACTAGACAAATGTTCCTATAGACAAGTAGATGTGTTACAATAAACTAGTCTATAGTAACATGGCCAATTGGAACACTTAAAGAAATATGTTACTAAGAGAGCTAGTAACACTTTTTCCAACCTATAGTAACACAAGTTGGTGTTACTATATCCCTGAGCTATAGTAGTGGATTCGAATCTCCTTGGGCCGCAGCGGCATTTGGACATGGTACTCCAGACGCACTTCTTGGATGTCAACCAAGAGGCACCGACCGTTGAAATGGCGTTGCGCTTTTGCCAGGGCCACTTGAGGAATCTCGGGATCTTCCTCTATGCCCGGTGGCAACACAAAGCTGATCCAAGGAGGTGCCGCTGCCGCCCCTCTGCTGCTGCTGGTGTCGATGCTTCATATCCAGCGGACTAGTCTACTCTCGAAGTAGTCTTTCACCTTGTTCGTGCCGCCGCTAGTGCTAACACCACCACTGGAACCAGTAGCATCCATCGCCGAGATGGACGCCGCCAGATCGTTGTCGCCGTCGTCATCTTCATCTTCTTCATCATCATCTTCTGCTGCTGCGCCGACCAAGTGGGACGATGGTGCCACTGTGGTGGCGAGAGCAGCAGACGACCCAGCGCCAGAAGACATGGTTGACGACGCCTGCCCGGCTGGCACCGGCATGGTCGTCCCGGCGGCCTCCGAGACCTTGACGCCATACCTCAGCCGCCGCTCGCCGACATCCCGCGCCCGGTCCTTGAGCTGCCGCAGCTGGCCGGCAGCATGATGGCGAGCGATCATCTCGCGCAGCCACCAGAGACCCCATCCCCACCAGAGGTAGCGCCTCAGGCCCCTCCTGGGGCGGTGGAAGTCAGGGTTTCCGCGGTACAGGTAGACGTCGAGGCAATTGTTGCAGTCGTTGGCGAGGATCCGCACCTGGTTCATCCAGGTGCGGACAAGCTCGTCGTGCTCCTCCCTGCGTGTCCTGGCCAGGTGCGCCAGGAAGCTCTTCATGCTCTCCATCTCCTCCTGGATGAACAGCACGTCGCCCTGGACGCGCCCCAGCCTCCGTGCCTCGTTGCAGATCACGCCTAACAGCGTGTTCACAGCGCCAGTCGCGAGCTCCGCCATTCTCTTCTACACTTTAATTACACTTTAATTTCTGCTCCATGCGTCTGCAGAGAGAGGCGATGCATGTCCATGGTGGGTGGCCAGGCAAGTATGCATTTTGTTCTCTGCTGTATGAATCAAACAAAAGTTCCTTCTTCACATGCTATGCTATAGGCACGTTACGTGAATCCACGGGTCAGGCATCAACCTAGCTAGTACCGTGATACCCTACTGTGAGATGCTTGTCGTGTGAATATTGCAGGAGCCAGGAGCACGCCACGCAAAGTCTCTGGTTCCCTTTCCTCCTTTCTTTCTTTCTTTAATAAATACTACTAGCATATGTGCTGCCTTTCTTTTTTTCTCTTTTCTAGCCCTCTGCCCTCACGTTTTCTCTTTTCTAGCCCTCTTTACTAGAAGTAGCACAAATGGTCCACAAAAGCCCAAGATGTCACTAAAGTTCCTTCCCTCACGCCAGAGTATAAAACTTATCAACTAAAACCCATCATCAAAGCGAAGCGCGAAACCAACTACACGCTTAAAACTATCAGCAATGTAATTAGATCTTTGTGATATAAACCCAGTAGAAAAAATAAGAAGCGCAGCATGATATACAATCACCAGTGTAATTAGATCTTTGAGATATAAACTCAAAGCTTTAGTAAAAAAAGCACCTTGACCATATGGTTAATATCTGTAAAAATATTATCTTGTCAAGCTACAAGCAATCAAGTAGTGAAGCCTTACACAATACAATATCAGAATGATTAATGAAAGTAACCGTTAAAGACTTCCACAAAATGGTCTTTCTGCATGTATATTAAGCCTTTTCAATGATCTGAAGAAATTTGAGAATCTTACAGATAACCAGAATTATTATATCCAATCATAACTGGATTATGGGTCTTTCAATTGAACGTACCAAGATCACATGTGCTATTTAGATATCAAAGATATTCTCAACTCCAATCCACTAACATTTGGTAAAAGCAACATTGCATCTAAATAGCAAATGGTTGCAAAAACAATATCTGGCCAGGTGCAATGCAACATTGCTTCTAAAGATACATCAATTTCTTCATAGAAATGTAAATATACTTCAAAGTGCAAATATAAATGCTGCAATACAATAAATGACTTCAATTCTACCCACACATTCCAAGGAGAGGGAGTGAGGGCTGCAACCACATTGCTCATTTCAACGCGTGTTCTTGACAGGTACACCAATTCGGCTATGGCTTCTTCAAATGCATATAAACAGGAAGAATGCAAATACAATTATTGCAGTGTATATGAAGTATATGAAGTGCATATATTGTTTACTTCAGAATATTTGCAACCCCTTATTCTCCTCTTCCTCCCTTTTTTTCTTTTCCCGTGCCTGAACAGGGAGGGGCGGCATCAGGAGAGAAACGGGAAGAAAAAGACACCCACGGCAAGTTGCACCACACGTAACTTTGTGATCCAAACTTGAAATAATATGTGTATCAGTAGTCAAACAAAAAGTACTCAATGATCTATGTGCACTAGTGGCCTCCATTGATCCATCAGATGAACATATCAAAAAGTCAAAATTTTGGCCTCCACTAAATCCTATCAACCTTCGCTTCAAAACATTTGATCCATAAAATTTGTATTTATGCCATGCATTATCGGAGTATTACATAACCCAACTAACCTAAATTACACCTATCTTTGCAGCCTTCATCCATAATCTATTACAAGTCAGGATGCACTCATTGTCCACACCATTTCATTACAAACATATTTCTTAAATTTACATCACAGGGTGTTCTTAGTTCAACACACTATATAAACATTAAAGTCTTGTGGAAATTAATATAGTTGGATTCGATACACATCACGGTCCATGCCAATTATCAACGCCAAAGGGAATCTAGTAGTCCCAATCCGTGGATGAGTCGAGAGCATAGAAATACCCACATAGTGGCTCATCCTCACGTGCAAAACTTAAGGAGTACCATCATAAGTATGCGACTATACTCAAAAGGACTTACCCAACATAGAAATAAGGATCATGCATTTGGCAATAGCAATGAATGAAAGTTGAATTTGCATAAAGGCATTTGTACATGTAAAGTGAGCTTATCACCTAAGCATTGCATAGCATAGCAAGACTGAATTTGAACATAGTAAGCAATGAATATCAACCTTTTCGTTCTCTAAATGTACTTTGTGTACACTACTACACTGTGGAGTTATTTTGCAATGTTAAATTTGTTTATTTTCTTATGTATTGATCAAATTACCAGAGAATTGTAGTACTATATGGAACATATCTATTCGCTGTTTGGTGAAAATTTTATTTTGCAATTGTACTACCTAGTTTTTCAATTACTTTATTGTATTTCATATGAATAACCACAGCAGTACGTAGTTTGCTTGTAACATTTACTTTCTACTGTTGTTCGGTGATAAGACATTCAGTCAGTGTTGAACTGATGGATGTAGTGATCTGTTTTTCTGTTAGAAAAGGAATGCTTAGGCGTTATGTGTGGGCAATGCCTGATCTCTCTCAAGTAAGGTCAAACATATGTTTCATTGTAGTAATGAGGAATTAGTATTTGAAACAAGTGCTCTTTTTTTATGCAGCAACAGACTTACATGTGCTAATCCAATGCCAAAGAATCCAAAGCTTGTAATCTCATTTGTGCAAATTTACACTAACAAAATGGTGGACTTCTTCTAGTGTTTTTAAGTAGTAATGAAACATTATCCCTCTCAAGTCAGGTCAAACATATGTTTCATTGTAGTAATGAGGAATTAGTGTATTTGAAGCAAGTGCTCTTTTTTTATGTAGCAAGAGACTTACATGTGCTAATCCAATGCCAAAGAATCTGAAGCTTATAATCTCATTTATGCAAATATACACTAATTATAACAATATGGAGTTCTCCTAGTGTTTTTAAGTAGTAATAAAATACTACCACTAGTCAGGCATTTACTAGAAAAAAATTTATACTAAATTTTGAATACCACCTCACTAGGAGATGTTGCAAATTTTGGTTGTGTTAGTGCTAATAATCATGTACTAGCTAGCAATTGTGCTAAATTGAACAATAGGCCGGTAAACTTAGTGCACTTAAGCCAATTGAGCACACAGAAGGAAAGGTACTAGAAAAAGTTTACTTCTATAAATTTTGTCTTAGAAAAGGAAAGTTACTAGCTCCTTTTAAGTCATGCATATATGCTGAACCTAATGTTGTTGGACTACTAGGCAGTTGGAA
The DNA here is from genome assembly GCA_015844335.1 of Chrysopogon serrulatus. Lineage (NCBI taxonomy): Eukaryota > Viridiplantae > Streptophyta > Magnoliopsida > Poales > Poaceae > Chrysopogon > Chrysopogon serrulatus. The sequence goes on from JADLZL010005369.1 coordinate 263,997, forward strand.
CTAGTGATCCTGTCAAGTCATATTTAGTGGGACATTCTCTGGTTTATATGCTTATACCACACATGAATGTGAACTGCTTTTATTGCTTGAAATAAAATCTGATTCAGCAAAATCACTTGATTGGGTCAATGCAGATTTTACGTTGTTTCAAAAAGGAAAGTTAATGTCTCTATGCTACATATTATTTACGGGTTTGATGAACTAGTGTAATAAAATTAGATTTTCCTTTGGTTAGAACAGTTCTGTCAATAGCATTATTGGAATTGAAAGAACAAAGAAACATCAACGATAATAACGAAACTGAAGCAACTTCTAAACCACTAGATGGGTTCAATTGTCAGCAATCATCACAGAAAGCAGCCTTGGCTTCATAGAGACTAGTCTTTTTTAGGTGCTTGAGTATTTTTGGAATTGAGTACTTCTTGTCAGCTCCTGGCAAATCTCTTGAGCCTTCACCCAGTCTCTCTGCAATAAGGAATGACAAAACCAATGCAAGAAGGATGAGGATGAGGGCATGTCTGCATGACAAAGTAATGCAAGAAAGTTGAGCTCAGCCCAACTCACAAACATGAATATATTTGGGTAGTAGGTTGATAACCCGACGGATATATTCTTCAACGAGCTCAATGCCCTTGTCAACGCTGCATGAATCCCGGTACTTCCTGTACAGATCCAACGCCTTCTTGTCATTCTTCTTGCTTATTACCTGAGCACGACAGGAAATTGACTAAATAGCACACTAGGCGAAAAGTCATAGGCGCGTAGCTAGGTTGTGATCTTGTGATCGCATCAAGAACAGAAATACATACAGGCTCCCTGAGCAGCAAACTTTCCACTGTCTTCTTCATGGACGCGCTACCGGTCGTGCCGTTGAGAACACACACCAAGGCCGGCTGCAGGATTACTGGAGCAGGGGTCCAGCAGTGTGCCATCCATGACATGCCGGCACCGCCAAGCGCCAGTGTCAGAGCCACACCAGCGCCAATCCTTATGGCGGTCCTGGGCAACATGAATGGACCTCTTTCCTTTACCTCCGGCGACGACGCCGGAGGATGGGGCTCTGTTTCAGCCAGTTGCTTCCACTGGATGGAGCGCAGGGCGTGAGCCCTCTTGCACAGCGGTGGCACCTTGCAGGCACTCCAGCGCAGTGTGAAAGTGGGGGCATTCGCTATAGCTGCTGTCGAGTGAAATGTGTGCAGAGATGACTCCATGCGCTAATGGGATGGTTGTTTAGCTTGATCGGTTTGAGTTTGGACTTTGGACGATAGTGTGTGCTCTGAATTGTGATTTATCAGGCCATGTTTGATCTCTTGCTCGTTCTCCTTTTCTATGCACAGCATGCATCGAGCCTTCCCTATCATGCTCTGCATGGTGCTTTGCGTCTTTTGCTCCCACACAAGCAAGGCATCGATCGATTGCTCCTCTGTCTGCCTTTATTTTTCTATCCTAGTCAATTTAGGGACCTAGCTAGGGACCTAGCGTACGGTCATGCCTCTTCCATGGACCATATACCTCTAGTACCTTTGTCCAAGGCCTATGTGTGCTACCGGTTTTGCTTTTCCAAATACCTGTTAACCATCCAAATTTGAATATGGATATGCAATCAATACATTACGCCCATATACTGGCATCACGCGCATGTCGCAGCTTGTGTTGGGCGCGTGAGGCTTGGTCTGCTCTATTTCATTGTCTAATCTGTAGTTTTGCAATCCGTAATTTTTCGACCTGGATGTCATTGAGATCACTAAGCTCTTAACATACGTTTTTAGACCCTTGAACTTATCTTTATCATGTATCGTCTAGGTCCTAAACTTTTAATTTGAGGTGTTATTACTTTTAGATCTCTGAATTTGTTGCAGTATATGCATGTTATCTGGATCCCTAAACATGCCAATGTAACGTAGGTCCAAACAAAGACCTGACTTACTCCGTATCACGATGCCACATGCCACATCGGTTTAATCCACACCTTATTTTTGAAGGGGATAGGAATTTTATGGAAAATTATTTGTTCGCCGGCCCTCTTCCATCTAAAGAGCACTAACTTTAGCCTTGTCACCACTGATGACATCATGGCATTTGACATGGAGGATGATGAAGCTTATGGATGATAAGGACAACGGTGTATGATGTCACACTAGATTTGGAAACTAGTTCGGGTACCTAAAAATTAACGGATGTCCTAGCGCCCGGATGTCCGGATGCTACAACCCGTCGGGACGCCCCACGCCTACCTCCCGCTGTGCATGCTGCTGCTGCTGCTGGCAGCCTTTTACCATATGCCTAATAGCATTCTAGACACTCGCACCTACTCCCGCCGCTTTACTGTGGTTGCGCATGCTGCTGCTGTCAGCCTTGAGCCACGTGCCCTGAACGGCCGCACCTACTCCCTCCACCGCTTGCCGCCAGCTCACCTCCCGCACCCGCCGCTAGCTTGTCCCCTGCAGCCCACCCCTAACTCGCCCCCCGTGCTTGCCAGTCGTGCCTTCACACCACCCCATGTACGAGCATATGCCCCCTCCCCTCTTGACTGTAGCACCCCATCCGCTCGTCCCCCTACACTTCCTTCCACTATCCATCCTTGGACGTTCGATCAAGCAAGCCACGCACCACCGGCCGCCTGGCTGGCACCTCTCCCTCCCCCTGGATGAATAGTATGGAAAAGCCGCAATAAAATAACATGTAACAACGCAGAAAACCTTATTGCAATAAATAAGCTAAGGCAGTTGAAACACGATGAACATATTATTGCACGCAATAAGAAGGAACGCCAGCTGCAACATTACGGTGAAGCAGCTGAAACAGCAAAGAACATATAAGGAAATAACAGTTGCAACATGAGATTATTGTAGCTGACACAACATGAACAGATTATTGCAAACAACATCGAGATTGAAGCAACCGAAAACATATTGCAACATTTCAAGTAGTACTGCTGTGACATGACATTGGAGCAATCGAAACATACTGCAACATCTCGAATAGTACTTCTGCAATATCTCAAGAAGTACTATTGTAACATCGCAACAACATTTATTGCAACAACTAAAAAATCTCATTGCAACAATCGAAACATACTGCAACATCTTGAGAAGTACTTCTATGACATCTCAAGAATTACTATTGCAACATTGCAAAAACATCTATTGCAACATCTAAAATATCTCATTGCAGCATTCAAAAACATATGTTGCAACATACCAAATAAACTCATTACAACACGTAGAGATCTGACCCCTGAGAGTTCACTGGAACTCTAGCCACTGCCACATCGCTTAGATCCAGAGGAGGGGAAAAGAGGAGGAGGCCTCAGATCTATAGGAGAAGGGCTCAAATCCAAATCTAGATCCATAGGGAGGAGGGAGGAGGAAGGAGGAGCAGGCCTCAAATCCAAATCCCTCCGCCACCTACTTGTCGGAGCAGCCGCCGTCATCCTCGCCTCCGGTGGGGTGTGGAAGCACGGTCGGCCGGTGCAGGGATGGTCCGCTTGGGCTCTGGCCACGGCAACAGCACAAGCCACGGGGTCGGCGCACTGGCACAGGCGTCGAAGGATTCCCATGGCCGTGGATGAGGCGGCGAAGGAAGGACTGCAGCTCACCTCGTTGCCTCTGCCGGGTGCACGAGCGACAAGCAGAGTGAGGAACAGGAGGGAGCAGACAGTGACGAGAGAGATTGGGAGCCGCACGCGATGGAGGCGTGAGAGGCGTGCAGTAGTAGCGAGGCAGAGTCCTTGACGCGAGCCGCTTGTGACGGAGGAGCGCGAGGCACGCAGCAATGACGAGCCGGCAGCGGAGTCATGAACGGATGGGAGCTGGTGTTGGTGGAAGGAGGAAGTGGAACGATAAGGATGAGAATTTTATTTATTTATTAAGTGACAGCACGAGCGGTGGGGGTGCAATAGGCGGGTGACATGTCCGTCCTTGTCTAATCTTTATCGAAAAATTAATGTGTTTTGAGAGTTTAGAAACTTAATGACATCACTGCATTATTTTACTCAAAGGAAGGACTCGGACAATCCCTATTGTCATCTCTACTCTAGTTCGACTAGGTGATTTCAAATTTTCAATTAATCGTTGTATGTAGGATGTTGATCTGAGAGTCCGACAGGACAAACGATGGATGTTGACCCGTCTGTTGCTGCAGGAGACAGTTTTGCATGTGTGTCTTTAAGCAACTTCAAACAACAAAAAGATGATCAGAGGGGCTTAACAGGAGTGTCTGACGTTTCCTCCTTGTGGACCAAAAATACATGGAGTACGCCTTAGTGAAAGGTCTGCTGATAGTGATGCCTTTGGGCAAAGAATGGGATCACTCGTACCCATACCTACAAGTTACCTAGCCCCATTTTATCAAAACCCAAATCAAGAGGATAATGCCCAATAGATATGCTTAACTAATGCTTAACCAATACTCTTGTTGACACTCAAATTGGTCCCGACTAATTTTAAGAGGCCTGTGATTAGCTTTGGCCATATCTATGGAAAACTCTACAAGCGATATAATAGTACCACATTAGTTTTCCAATGGGATAAGACCACGCCTACTCCTTATAAAATAGGAATACATGTCTGATTGGCACCATATTCAACATCCAATCAATCTTTTACATTTATAAAATTTAAAATAAAATACCCTTTTCTCCAGCCCTATGATGTTGTTCATCTTTTTATTCGACAACCAAGAATAACGCCCTAGGCTTGCTGACGACCTAGGGAATCCGCCAATATCCTTGCCCCAATGGAGTCCCTTCTGGAAAAGAGCTTCGATGGTTCCTTTGCTAGTTTTTTCAGAAACCAGCTATTCTTCATCATGTAAGCGCGATAGCTCTTTTGCTCCTTTGCTCGTAAGACCTAGCTACTCTTCACCACGAAAGGCAAGCGGGCCAAGCTAGGCTTGAGGTCCAACCATAGCCATACCTAGCATGCCGACCGAGGGCACGGCCATGGTTGGCGGCCTTGCCCTTTGCACATGCGTGCACACACACCCTGCGCTATCCGAAGATCTAGATAATTTTGCTTAAAATAGAAATAATAAATTGATTAGGAAAAGGAGTCTAGATTTGTTAGGAAAGGATAAGAGTTTGTTTTAAGAAAGGGGAGTCCAAATCTGTAGGGATCCTCCTCAGACTACTTGATCTGCATGTCCATTATAGGCTATAAATATAGGGGCATTATAACTATTCCAATCAAAAAATAGAGCAAATTAAAGCTCTTTAAACCCAACACACTCTCTCTCTCTCTCCCCCAAGCCGCAACCACGCCCTACGCCATGCTCGCCGCTGCCCTAGCCACCGTGCCACCCACCGCCACCGCCACACTCCCTGCGGCTAGCCCTAGCCTGCTGCTGCTAGCCCTCCCAACTAATACCCATAATTGGTTCATGTAGTAAAAACATCTCTAAAAATATTGTACTCGCTCCTTCCAAAGTATAAGGTGTTTTCGCTTTTCTAGAGATATCATTTTTACTAGGTATATATCTAGACATAATGTATATCTAAGTGCACGACACACATTTATTTCATTCAAATAGTTCTTAAAGTCGTAATTCAAATGAAAGTGAACATTTAAACCATGCCAAAAACAAAGATATAGATGGACCAAAGTCCTGCGCAAACCCAAGCACACTACAAATCTAACAAGTCTAGGCTATGGGCAGAGCTGGACGTGGACACAGCCTTACTCGAACTTCAGAGACAAAATATGGATCTTTTGTACAACAAACTAAGGATGAATATGAAGTACTCAACAAATGCAACCCTACCCTATAGAGCGAGATTTAATACATGCATATGGATAATTTTTCAAGGAATAGGGCTTGGTTTGATTTGTATAAAACTATATTTTTCACACATGTGAAGTTTTGGTTTTGTAAATATTTTTTTGGAAGACATTTATTTTCTATATATACGAGTATTTTCTGAAAAATAGGCAAATTTTAAGTGCTATTGAACACTCTGTTCTCACAATACATGGCACCTCATAATTCGTTTGAGACCACAAACCAGTGGCGTAGCTAGCTGGTGGTCTGTGTGGTCCACGGACCATCCTAGAATTTGGAACAAAGTATTATAAGTATTTCAATAGTAAGTATTTTAAATAGAGTCGCAAAAAAGTATTTTAAATAATTTTTAGAATATATTATTTATTTTAAAAATACTTATAAGAATTTTTAAATGGATTTGTCTTACTTTTTAGTAAATTATATATTTGCACAATGACATATGTCATTTAGATCTTCTTTGTTAGAGCTCTGTTCGGCTTTTCGGTTTCATCTCCTTCATGCACTAGAACAATGAGCTTTTAAATTTCTTTTAAAATGAATCAAGATTCGATGGAATCACTATTTTTTGTTTCATCGTTTCAAGCTCCTACGTGTATTGTAGCAAAAAAAACAATGACATTTGTTGACATGTGCCAAACGAAACTATATTATTAAAAAATATTGTAATGGATCACCCTAGATTAAAATCTTGGCTACACCACTGATTAAAATCCTGGCTACGCTACTGCCACGAACACGACTATCTAGATAAATTTTATACTCGATCTACAACCGTAACTTAACAACGTTCTAAAACAGACAAACGTCCCCATACTGACGGTTGCCAGTTGATGGGGCAACAGAGCAAAAATGGGTCATGGATTTAAAATTCATGAAATATACAACACGAATGCTGCGCTTATACTGTAATGAATAATGGCTTGTGTGATACATATTCGGATCATCGCTCACAATTATCTTAGCATAGTCGTCTACCAGTCTTTGAGACATCCACACACTCATCATCATCGGAACAGCTCTGGAAAGGACCACATGATGAACCTGGCATAGATGTCATTCTCCAGGAACTCTATGTGTGCAGCTCTGCCGATCATGGTGTTCAGGTTCCGTCCTTGGGCGGACTGGTCAAATATAACGTCACAACGCATGAATACCCGTGTTTCCCATGTTGGGGCCCGGATCTGGTCCAAGCAGTTGTTCAGCATCTCAGTGAACACCTGCCCACGTTTTGAGTTATCTGTCGACGAGGCATGGCAGAGGTCGATTCTTGCTGAATGATATGGGACATAGCCATCCTAGCAGATAGAATGATGACAGTTTCAAGTAAAGTGATGATGTCCGAATTTAAGCCTGGGGAAAGAAAGAATGTTGGATATACATATATGCAGTACCTGCGGTGATGATACCAGGATGATGTTCTTGAAGTTCTCCAGTGTCTTCAGCTGCCACAATCGGAAAACAAAAGACAAATACATGCGACAAGTTTGACTAGATTCAACAGTAGTTCAGCTTTAAAAACTTAATGTAATCAATACCTTGCAGAGCTTGTAAAAGAATGTATTCTGTGGGTCATGATCGTCGCTGAAAGTGAGCTGATGCATACACTGCATTCCCTTGAGCCGTTTCATGAGCCAGAGGCCAGAGTTGAACAAAGAGTTTGGACTGTACCAGTAACCTAAGTGAGGCCCCGATATGGACATGTATGTATGTAGGTTCTTCAGAAATGGCTCCAATTTGGGTTCTTTTGAAACAGAAAGAAAAGATTAGTCATCAAATTCACACAACTGTTACGGAGGGGGAAATTCTGAAGTCCAGTTTGAAAATACCTGTGAGGGCACTTCTGAGGATAATGTTCCCAATAGAATGGCCGACAAAACTAAGCTTAATCTCTTTGCAACCTCCACTTCTAGAATACTTGTCCACCTTCTTTTTGAGGAATGACACTACTTCACTAGCGAGCCGTCTACCCATTTCTTTAAAATCTCCAGAAGTTCTATCCTCATTTATCTGAGACAGTAGGCACTCAGCTCCAGGATCAAGCAAAAGCCATTGGTTTTTAACAAGGCGTAAATCCAAATGATGTCCCTGTTTATATTAGGGATCAGCAGAAGTTTCAACTAAATATGTTGCAGATATAGTATATGATGATGATAGGGCTGAATCAATAATTACCAGTCCAAACAAACTTACCTGAAATCCATGCACAAAAACGACAGCTCGTAAAATGTGGCCACCCTTGGAACCAGAAGTAATTTTTTCCTCCAATGATTGTCCTCGTAGAAGAGGTGGCACAATAGTACCGGCTGGTTCTAAAGCGTCTGAAAAAAAATCCTTGCTAGAAGAATGTTGCGGAATGACCATGACATGCTGCTCTATGCGGACAACAGGTATACATGAAGGATCAGCATAAATATGCATATCTTGAACAGACGGCGTGTTAATCTGCAGTATGTTTTCCATTAGTATCCTTTTTCTTAAAAATACCATAAGTGTAGAACTTGAATAGTGTTCCTGACTTGAAGAAAAACCCACTAACCTTCATTTGTGCTATACTTTTCCTGTGCAGTTCAGCCTGTGACATCGAATTTTGTATAGGCTACAGTACAAATGTAATATAGCAACAACAAAATACTCTAGGTCAGTGCAATTTCTCGTATAAATTAAGAGTGATCGATGGTATTAAACATTCAAGAGAAGGTAATTACATCATGGTGGACCTTTCGTGAACTGGAAATCCGAATCAAATGACGAGGAGAATCATCATTCATGCTTCTCAAATAGCGATGTGGAATCTCAATCTTTGAATGAATAATCCATATTGACCATTCTGCTTTGCGATCAATATCCCACATATCATGCAAATAGTCCAATATCTTGACTTTATGTGTCCTGCGTTGAATCAACAAAAAAATTGTGGAATATTATGAAAGAGTCATTACAAGTTTATAACTAAGAAACCATAAGACTAAGAAACACCAATCAGTGGATACATCATCTTCTAAAATGAAATGCATGAGAAGATAACTCACCTGTGAAATTTCAAGAACTCATTCCATATAAATGCGAGCTGGCTGCTCACAATTTGAAATAGTTCAAACAATTCTTCCTCGGATAGAGTATACAACATGATATCATCGGTGCTTCCAACCACAATACCAGAACTCTGAAACAAGTTGTCAGATGCATCAACCAATACAGATAAGTAGAAAACTTTCCAGAAAAAATGAAGTATACCTCAAGAAATTCACGTAAGATGCCAGTCATCTGGGGTGTAGACTTTGTGGGTGCACCTTGGCCTTTATTTTTACTTGGCGAGCCTGACTTAGATGGTTGAATCGTCTCATATTTACCAAGGGTTAAATCAGTGTGATCTAAATCCTCAAGAGTGCTACCAATAGCATTACTGATCTTCTTCATTTCTTCAAGAAGTATTTCCCTAGAAATTAGTGATGCCTTCACAATATCATATGACTTTGAGCCAAAACTTTGTCCCAGCGGCTGCATGTTACACATACAAACTTTTATTCATAAAATTAATGAATGGAATGTATTCACTTATATTGCCTATTGGCTATTGGCATGACATAAACATATGGCCTGCAGCTGATGCTTGATTAAATCTACAAGGAATATGTATATTTGTTACATATTGATTACAGATATAAGCATAGACATATTGGTTTATGTTATAGCAACATCAGAAAAGCATTGTAGTGGGAAAAGTATCTAAAAAATATAAAGAATCACAAACCTGTGTACCTTCAGTGATGATGATCTAGTCACAGCTGCTTTCAGGTACACTATGTGTATTGTCAGTTCCACAAGTGCTGAGTGTAAAGCGTCAAAATGAACAGGGCAATATGAGTGTAAGCCCAGCAGTGCTCTATGTGGGATCCTAAATTCATGTAGAGGGATCAAATCTGTATCATCACTTGAATCTTGAATGTCAGTCCTATGATGCAAAAGGAAGCAGCTTATCAGAACTGATGAATGAGGACTGTAAAATTTGGGTGCACATGTAATTTAACACAATAACATACACACCACCCATTCCCCAGTGTTGGCATATATATGAGCTCGAACTTCAGTATAACAGAAGAAGTTGCTGGACCCTAGAACGGATAGAGTACAGATCAGGCTAAAGTAAACAAGGTTCATTAACAGATCGAAGTAAAACTTATAATACTCAACCTCATCTTCGCTGTTGGCTATGTAGAAGGACACCATAACTGATAGATAAATATCTTGCCTAGAATATTTGACAAGAAATGGCTGTGTATAGAAGCTATTGTCACCATCGTCTATTTTCCAAAAGCCAAATGATGAGCTCTTCACACCAATATCAATAGCTGCATAATCCCTAGCATGTCATTATCTATTAGCCAAAGATTTAAAATTCAAAAGTCATATGGTTAAGAAATATAGGAAAATGTCAAAAAAAATTCCGACACTTCATTCTATTCCTGGATGTTCTTGATTTTTACTACCAAGGATTAATGAAAACATAATGATAAACCACTGCAAGAGGGGTTAACACATATTGTTGTTTTAGCATTGTACTATATTATCAAACAATAATATAATGAGTACTACAAAAGCACAACACATAGTTTCCCATGGTGATGTCCTAAGCAATTCTCACTTTTCATCTATACATTGACATAAATACAAGTACAAATAATCACTTAATCATAATTCCTTTGAGCAACTTCTGATTCTAGGTATGCCAAGATTGAACCAATGGAGAGATTATTAGGATGGCCTACATGTTCAAGAGTAGGTATGTCTAAGTCAGAAACTACAGTACAACATTTTTTTTTTGCAGATTGATTTGCTTAATGCATAGTACTGATCATAGTGAAGCATTGAATTATTTTCCTTCTTGAAACAAGCAAAAAAGAACTGCATGTTGTTGTATTATTAGGAAGATATGAACTGTACAGGTAGATTACAAAACAAAATGTGAAGTAGGGAAATTTATATTTGAGGAAAGCTCATGAAGTTGTTTGACCGTTCATGGTTCACTCTAACCTTCAAATCATGCAAGAAATGTACCCCCAACTTCAGAACAAATTAAACTACTCCATATGCTTCCCAAGTAATCAGCTAGCTCGATCTCTATATCTGTCATTATGAAGCAGTGGTTCATGTTTTTTTGTTGTCCATGAACAAGAGGTGAAATTGCAATGTCATTGCATTAAGATAGAAATGGGTCCAAATAGAGTAAAACAGCAAATTATATTGTATGTTAAAACATGCCGAGAAATATTTCCCGCGGAACATAATGAAGAATGGATTTTTTTATCTCTGCATCAAAAAACGTGAATTCGCACCATCGTATTGTGTGACCCTGGCCGGCGAGATCGGTGCTCTATTCCCGCCGTCCTCCCATAGGGCACTAATCTTCATGCGGTACCATCTGCAAGCAAACAAAAAAAGGCAAGGCCAAAAGGGAAGAATTGAATTTCAACGCGTTGCAAAGGAAATGGAACAACAAGGAGTCCCATAAAAAAATATGATGATTTGTTTGGACGCCAAATTTATTCTCCAAATTAACAAACAATGTAATGCGTATCTTTTTGTACCCATCAAGGAGAGCTGAAAGAATGCATGCATGTCATTTAAACAATATGAGAAAGTTAGTTAACATGTTCTTGAAAGGAAAAGCAGAGGGACATGAAATTTTTCCCCGAATCTTTGTTACCCTTGCTGGAACAGGTCCAGATTGTGGAAGCGGTCGATGTAAACAGCCACCTCGTGCGCCGTCTCCATGACCTCTGACCGACGCCCGTGCAGAAATCGCCACAAGGCGGCGATGCTACGCCGGCGAGCTAGACCACCCACCCTCTCCTCCCGCTCCCCATACGCCTTGGTGGGGCCACCCTTAAACAACCTCCTTCCTTCCTAGCCTCTTGTTGGTGTCGGGCGACTTTTTCTAAGCCAACCAAAGGTAGGACTTGGACAGACTGGTTAGTGGGCCCACATGCCAAATCAGCTCGCATCCGCAGGCCCATTAATTCATGGAAAAAATCTTCCTAAATTTCATTGATAATTTGAACTGATATAATTTTCATGCCAAAATTTGAGTTCGATGGATTGCTTTAGAAAAAGATCTATTTTATCTATATGAATCTTCGTAGTTCGATCTTTCCTCCTAATCTTTACCTAATAATAAAGAGGCAAAATTTCAGCCCATTTTTTTTCGTCCATCCATTTTTTTCGTCCACCTCTTCCTATCTAGCATGAAGATTTTTCTACATCCAGATTTATTTTATATATAGCCTGTGCTCATATGAGTTACAACAGCTCGCGTCTAGCGATAATAAAGAGTCCAATTCTATTATGTATTGTACTTGGTTCGGCTGCAACACATGAAAGAGTATTTATTAATTTTTTTTCTAATCTGAGTTCTATTCTGATTTTTTTCTCTTGATCTCACCACCCACGTCCTGAATTCCGAGTTCCTATTCTATTTTTTTCTAATCACGTTGCTGGTCCTATCTTTATGACTGGATGGAGTTAAATTTTGTCCTGATGTCAGATTGGAAAGTTGTGAATTCCTAATTGTATTTCCTTTTCCTGGTTTCACCTTTCCTGTTTTTGACAGATTGATGAGTTTAGACTCCGTTACTTTTCTTGTGCTATATTTTGAAACAGTTCTAGGTTGTATATATGAAAAACAAATACGAAGACGAATATTACTCTATATATCCATCCATATATCAATCAGTCCTTTGTCGGATGTGCGCTCAACACGGGTGCTCTGCCGGTGGCCATCGAGCCATAGGGCAGCCTAGAACATAAGGAGGCGGCGGTGACACGGATGGCTTGCCCTGGACGAGTACATGTTCGGGCGCATGCTACTGTGGCCCTTCATCACAGAGACAACCTGCAGATGATGCCATTGTCAAATAGTACATCGACGTCGATGAACACATACAAATAATTGAAGGAAGAAGATAAAAAAAGAAAAAAGAGATATTATCAACAACCTGCGCATGCTTCTGTAAAGGTTGTTTCACTTCATGTTTCTCTTACTCAAGAAGTCAAAGCCATGCAAAGCTGCTCTTTATAGAAGTCACGATAGAAGCTATTTTGACTAAAACTGGAGCTCTATCAAACATACTTTTACTATGTATTTACATATAGTGTATATTTAAGTACATAACAAAAGTTATATATCTAGAAAAACTAAAATATAGTATAATACGAAAATACGAAATAGATGGAGTAACTTTAAATTTTATAGAAAAGGTAGAATAGAATATAAATAGGTATGCATTATTTTTTTTGTTTTCTTTTTTTGTAAATGTTGGTAACTTTTTTTTTCTCCGTTGCAACGCATGGGCATATTTGCTAGTAATCTAAAATTGGACATTTTACTCTTGATGTGTTTATTAAAACCAATCAAGTTACCTTCCGTTCTCGGAGTGCTTTCTAAAGGCGGTTTAGGTTTTAGTTTAAAAAAATATATACTTGATGCTTTTTCACTAGATGCTTTATAAAAAAATCGTAATGATACGATCATTAAAGCATATAAAATATATGTAAGCTTTCTAATGATAGGATCACTAAAGCATAGAAAATATATGTAAGCTTTAAAAAATTAAAAAAAAAACAAAGGTAGATTTTGATATAAAAAACAAAACAATTATTAAGGGCTCATGCATGAAAATAACACTAGATGCTTTTTCACTTTAGGAACATTAAAAACAGAACCTAGAAAACTCTTCAAAAAAATCCAAAACATCCTAATTGATATGTAAATGTGTTTTTACTTTTAGAAGGAAAAAAACATGTTACGCATCCAATACGGATGCATAGCATGGATGCACAACATCAATATATGCTGCATTCATGCTAATTGTGTTTGTATCTCATATTTATACATAGAATTGAATGTTCTAGGAATTTTCTGGATTTTTCTCGATATTTTCCCTAGTTATCTAGCCTAAACCAAATTTTAGAACGTTCTAAGGATGCTTCATGGGCTCTAAATACTTAATTTGGATTTGGTATATATCCTATACAGTATATCTCTAGATATTGATATTTGATTGGGATTTTTCTTATCTTGTACTTGAAAGACATTTTCTGTAGTTTAAAAAATTTATATAAGTACACTTGCCATTTTCTCCGGCTGCGAGCCTATTGTCATGCCCCCGCCTTCCATGGTTGGGTGCCCGGCCCAGGTCCAGCCCACGAGGGTTTCATCCTTCGGCCTGCTAAAGCCCCGGCAACCCGCCGCCACGGCGAGCTCGCGTCGGCGCCGCCGCCATGTTCGCCTCCCGCGCCCGCCACCACCTTCTCCTGAGCGTACGACCCGCCAACCACGGCCTCCTCCTCCGCGGCCCGACCTCCGGCGCATCCCCTCCCTTGTGCGGCGGCGTCGGCGCGCAGCGCCACTACAACCACCAGCAGCTGCAGCTGCAGCAGCAGGAGGACGAGTGGGAGGAGTCCAAGGCGGTGAAGGTGACGGTGTGGTGGGACTTCCAGAGGTGCCGCCTCCCGCGCGGCGCCAGCCCGCGCCACCTCGCCCCGCGCGTCACGGAGGCGCTGCGGCTCGCCGGCATCCGCGGGCCCGTCGAGATCACCGCCTTCGGCGACGTCCGCTGCATCCTGCCCGCCGAGCGGGAGGCGCTCGCTGACACCGGCGTCGCCTTGTCGCACGTCCCTTCCAGTTGCGTCCTTTGTCTCCTCCCGCCACTACTCTCCCCCATTTCTACGCGCTCTCTCATCTCATACTAGCATTTAGCAGTCCTTTTGTTACTTTTGGTTGATTAGATTATATGTACTTAGCACAGCAACATGTTTATAATAACATCTAAGGTTCAAAACAGTACTCGAATATCGGATACGGTCTTGGAATCATGAGGAATATTTTCGATATTTAGTAGATATTGGCACAATTTATCTGAATAGAGGGGACTTGGTTCAGATAATCCACAATGTTTGTATAATAGCTCAAGGGTGCATTGCAAAGACTACTAGTACATAATTCTCAACAGTGTAAGGAAGCAGTGTGCCTACAGCTATCCATAACCTCATTCAAGATGAGTAAATTAGGACGTGGATTATCAAATATCAGGATCTGAATATTATTAGTGACACATTACTTTGGCAGCTGTTGACATAAGTTAAAATAGGATTTTAAAATTTGTTTCCAACTTGGGATTTAAGAGACTTGCATTTTAGATCTCGGTTATGCAGTGTTGTCTGTCTGATCATACTAACAATATGGTTTCCTTTTCTAGGTGGAAAGGATGGCTGTGACCGATCATTCATGTCGTATCTAATCTCTTGGATTGCTCAGAACCCTCCTCCATCTCATTTCTTCCTTCTATCTGGGGATAAAGACTTTGCAAACATCCTGCATCGTCTTAGGATGAGCAATTATAACGTATTGCTTTCTTGCCCTAATTCTGGCCCCAAGATGTTACGCAGTGCAGCAACATACCTGTGGGAATGGGAGGATCTAGCTAAAGGTGTGAATCTCAAACCCAAATATTTAAATCATCCACCTGATGGTTTATCCTCTTGGTATGGTCGATGCAGTGAACCTGGTAGTGACTTTCTCCTGAAACCAAAGAACCCCATGGCTTTACCAAGGAAAACCAAGGAACCTAAAATTCCCAATTCTGCTGTCGATGGAATTAAGAGAGTGCTGCGCTTTTATCCTCAAGGGATCAGTGTTTCAGACCTAGGAAGAGAGCTTAAAAGGATTAATGTGAATATTGATGCAGGTGCATGTGGCTTCAAAAGTTTCTCTGCCCTTCTCCTAGCCATGCCTGGTGTTGTGAAATTTATAGATCCTCTACCAGGCGATAGAAGTTGTTTGGCTGTGGTTGGGGTCTTCAAGAGATCAGGAGATTCTGCTCAAAGTAGCATTCAAGAAAAATGTCACAGGGAAGTTGAAAGTGAGGAGCCATCATCACGTACAGAAAAGAGAACTCTTCAAGCGGAAGTCCCATCATCCCCATCAGATCAGTCATCTAGAGACAACAGGAAAG
The DNA here is from genome assembly GCA_015844335.1 of Chrysopogon serrulatus. NCBI lineage: Eukaryota > Viridiplantae > Streptophyta > Magnoliopsida > Poales > Poaceae > Chrysopogon > Chrysopogon serrulatus. Next base: position 279,788 of record JADLZL010005369.1, read on the forward strand.
CTCCTGGATTTACTCAACGACCGGAGCCACCTTCCAAACATGTGGAAGCTGATGTTACTCGAGCTAGGGATGTTCCAGCACCACCATCTGATGCACCACCTATAGACCAAAGGAATGATGTGGTTGTTGATCCTGTTATGCAAACACCAGTTAGCTCGATGGAAGCTGATAAGGTGAATGCTGTTGGTGCTCCTTCCTCGTCAGAGGGGCAAGGTAATATCAGCAACAAAAGGGGGTTCTTTGAACGAATATCATCTTTATGGAATGGCCGAAAGGCTTAGGTACGATGGCATTTCTTCTAAAGCATTAGATACATATTGTAGAATAGATGTTCAGAGGTAGTGAGCACATCTGAATATGCTTAGTATAAGGAAGAACTGGTATGTGCAGAGCATTGTTTTTTTTTTCTCTTTTCTTTTTCTTGGGTGAGGAAGAGGATTGTATTGAATAGTCATGTATGTTAAGCATTTAACGTACACTGGAAAAAAGAGGATTGTATTCATTACTCAGCGTACCTTAAACCTTGTTTTCATAAGGATAAATGCTAATGCAGCGAGATGTTGTCATCTGATGAGAAATTTTGCTGGTGCCTCAAAGTCCATCTATATTTCGTGGTTCTTATATTACATATATTTGCATAGATGTTCCATAATATGGAACAATTTGGAGATGTAGCTTTTTTTTTTTACACCAAAAGTAGAATCGCTGATTGTTTTCATTGCACAATGCTCTCACCTTTTGAGAAAGGTTTAAATTTGGATAGAGTCGAGTTATATAACTTATAACCAGCTAAACCTGCATATATCGCTGGCGATCAGGATGGCAATCGAGTTATAACCAGCTAAAATGACTGATCCGATGATATCTAAGCAGGGCTACTGCATCTTTAGTACGTGATGACAAGTCAGAATCATTGTACTCCTTCCGTTCAAAAAGACTCTTTTTTTTTCTTGCCACAAGTTTAACTTAATTTATACAGTGCAACATTTGTATCTCTAAATAATTTATTAAAAAAATAGATTTAAAAGATCTTTTCAATAATATTATTTACCATAAATATTAATAATTTTTTAAGTATTTAATCAATTTTCGAGAAGCGAAAAGAATGGTCATTTTATGGAGTGAGTAGAATTCTATCAGCTCCTTTTTTTTCTTTGTGATTTGACAGCAACAATCAAGGACAACAGCAAAGTCATTAGATCGTTTTGACTTTCGCCACTCAGTCAAACCGTCAACAACAACAAACGTGCTGGACTGTTTGGTGGCCTCACTCGACTGGACTGGACTGGTACCCACAGCTTTCGAGCCACAGGTCGTCGTCGCTCGTCGCTCGTCGCTCGTCGGTCGCCGGTGGGCGGTGGCGGCGACTCGTGCTTTTATTACACCCGGCTCTGTTTTCTCCGCCCACGCTGAGCGAGCGAGAGAGAGGGAAAGAAAGAGATTCAGATTACTGTGGGGCGGAGAGGATGCATCTGAGCGCGAACGAGGGGATCGAGGGCCTGCGGTTCGCGGTGACGGGCGGGCAGGGCTTCGTCGGCGCCGCGCTCTGCCTCGAGCTGCTCCGCCGCGGCGCGCGCGAGGTCCGCTCCCTCGACCTCCGCGCCGCCTCCGCCTGGTCCCAGCAGCTCCTCGACGCCGGCGTCCGCCTCGTCCAAGGTCAGCCCCCTCCGGCCCTCCCCCCGCTCTCTCCAGATCAGATCGCCGGGGAAGAAAGGCTTTTACTCCGTGTGATTTATACTGAGCCGCCAGTTGCAAAAATTGGATTGCTTATGTACAAATAAGACGCTACTATGTTGTAGTTTCACTTCTGGATCAAAATGCAAATAAGCGTGTCCACTCGTAGGAAATTATTGTGCCTGACTGCACACGCTACTTGCTTAATCTCTGTGTATCAATCTAAGTAGGTAAGCTCTTGGGTAGTTGTTTCTTGACATAGTTACAGTAGCACTAGCAATTTCAACCACCTTGTCTTGCCTGCAATCACCCAACCCCCCACCATGTCTTGCCTGCAATCACCAAGTTAGCTTCTCTTTGTTTGTGTTTGATGGAACTGGTTAATCATTGTTTTCAGCAACTATTGTTCAGCGACAAATATATCTTTTTGTGGAATGAATCATCAGTTGCTTAATAAGGCCTTGTTTCGCAGGGGACGTTAGAAACAAGGATGAAGTGGGGAGGGCATTCCGCGGAGTGGACTGTGTTTTCCACCTTGCTTCGTACGGCATGTCAGGGAAGGAGATGGTGCAGGCCGGTAGATGCGATCAGGTCAATATAAACGGGACCTGCAACGTGCTCGACGCTTGCCATGAAAACGGTGTCAGGAGGCTTGTTTATGTCAGCACTTACAACGTGGTGTTTGGAGGGAAGCCGATCGCCAACGGGAATGAGGCGCTGCCTTATTTTCCTGTTGAAGACCATGTCGATGCTTATGGGCGCAGCAAATCAGTTGCTGAACAGTTGGTACTCAAGAGTAATGGGCGGCCAGCTAAGTAAGTTTACCCTTTTCTAGGCTTCAGTGTCGTCTACACAATAAGCTAACTTTTACCTCCTTTTGAAAATAAATGTCCTGGAATACACGAGGTTTTAAAACTAAACCAAGTGTACACATGCATATAGACTTGTTGCATGGAAATTAATTTGTATTAATGGATTCACCATCAAAATACTTCCATGTCATTGTAATTTTTAATACTCTTTCCTGATGCACGATTGAAAAATATGGCAACTGTGCCTACTTGTTGGAGACTGTTGACATCCAAAACGACAAATAGAAATAAATAGGTTAAGCTGATGCTAATCTCTTCACAATTCCTTAGATTTCCCGAAAATCTTAGTGTTGTCATGCATAATTGCTTCTTAAACAACAGATAGCCATTTCATTTCATCTTGTAAGTCAAGAGTGACATTTGATAATATACAGCCTATCTTACTGATTTTGTGAAATCTTGCAGAAGTGATAAAAGTACACGTCTTTATACATGTGCGATTCGCCCTGCTGCTATATATGGCCCAGGTGAAGAGCGTCATCTTCCAAGAATCCTGTCCCTTGCAAAGTTGGGATTAGCATTCTTCAAGATTGGGAGCCCAGATGTCAAGACAGATTGGGTCTATATCGATAATCTAGTTCTTGCTCTGATATTAGCAAGCATGGGACTTTTAGATGACATTCCTGACAGGAAGGGAACCCCTGTAGCAGCTGGTCAGGCATATTTCATCTGCGATGGTAATTGCCGTTAACCTTTGTGATGTTACTAAATGACATTCATACAGATGCCATCATTGTGCTTTGTTTTCCTGTCTTGTCACTGCAATTTTTATTAATTTACTTTGAAAAATTTTTAATACTAATCAAGGTAAATAAGTCATCCAAGTTTTGGTGTCTTGATTTTGGCAGTAATGCGATTCCTAGTGATTTATTTTCAGCTGATGTACTGCATAGATCCAAAAAAAAATCAATTATTTAGTGACTTCCTTTTCATTTGTTCTGAACACTAAAGCTGCAGCTTTCTAACATAGGTTATGCACATTGAATAACAGAATTGTTTGCAATACAAGTACAAAGTCTTCTACGACTTATGTTTACAGAAGTGAATAACTAAATTCTGAACCTTTGAACAAGCTTACTATTTGGACTTTTTCTCCTCAAGGGAAGTATCCCCTGAAAAGTTGTTCCCTTGAAATGTCTGATATAGAGTGCAGTGATTATATTTGTGATTATACATTTCATTGCCTTATTGGGCTATGACTGTTTCACAGGATCACCATGCAATACTTTTGAGTTTATCATCAGGCCCCTATTTCAAAGTTTGGGTTATGCTGCTCCTCGAGTGGCACTCGATACCTCTGTCGCCCTTGCCATTTCAAGAATATTTTTATTCATATCTACACTGTTCTATCCATGGTTAGATAGTAAATGGATCCCACAGCCTCTAATTCTTCCTGCTGAAGTGTATAAGGTCAGCCTCTTTTTCATGTTGAATTTGGTCTCTCTTTTATGTTGCTAGTTTATCTAACCCAATATAGTTTGAAATGTGAATATAATGGTAAGATGCAAGTGCAATGGTCATGTAAATTTCATCTTTAGTTTGAAAAATCAGTCCTTTTCAAGGGATATATCTCTACCGAAAACTACTCTGGACTAGGCTAGCAGATTTGCAAAATAATAATTGCGTTTGATTTGATGTTGGACAAAAGATCATATGTGAAGAGTACATTGATGTTGCTTGCTAACTGTGACAGGTTGGTGTAACACACTACTTTTCATTCTTGAAAGCTAGAGAAGAACTTGGTTATGTACCTATGGTGAGCCCTCGGGAAGGCTTGGCTGCAACTATCTCATATTGGCAGGAGCGGAAGAGAAGGGAACTAGATGGCCCAACCATATTTACTTGGTTGGCTGTAGCAATTGGGATGCTGGCATTATGTTCTGCTGCTTGTCTTCCACCAGTTGGCCCATTGAAATGGGTGCTTGACATCCATTTGTTTGTTTTTCGCTCAATGCTGGTAATCCGGCTGGTCTTTGTGACAGCAGTTGCATTTCATCTTGGTGAAGGTGTGTATGCCTGGTTCTTGGCCAAGAAGGTTGATCCAAGAAATGCTACAGGGTGGTTTTGGCAAACCTTTGCTCTAGGGTTCTTCTCTCTCCGGTATCTTCTCAAGAGGGCCAGAGGGTGAATTTGCATTGCTTGATTCCAAGGTCAGCTCCCTGGACAGTCATCTCCCTCAGTTCTAACTTAAATCGGCTGCATTACCAATCACTCTGCCATGCTTCACTGTTGCTGTCGCTGTGCTCCTCAAATCCAGCGATCTAGTTGTCGTGATGCCTTCCTATGCTGCCTAGCTCAAGTCCCGAGGCCATGACGCTATCCTGACATGCTGGAGGAAGGAGCCGGAAAAGGGTCAGAGGAAGACTCAAGAGGGTCGGATATATCACAGTTTTTGATCCATTACCACTTCATGAGAACGGATAGATAATGCAGTGAGAATGTAAGATGTTCTTGTCTGAATATTGCATCGCTCGCTGAAGCTAAACCTACAGTTTTGTTTTGTGGTTGTGTGTTACATAGATGTTCATAATGAAGAAAAGTTCGGAGATGCATTTTTTTTAAAAAAAACCCAGAGCAAGAGCCATAAATGTATTATTAAGGAGAAGGATTACAGTTTGGGATTGCAGTTTTTCAATCTCCTGATCGTATGCATTTTCTAACTGTCCGAATTGAAGTGGATCCTTTCTGCTACTGGAGCTTAATAGCAATTTTCGTTGCCTGATGCATTCCCCTACGGAGCTGAGCTACATCCCCATATACATCCCCATATATGTTAAGCATTCAAAACTAATAACGACATAACTGTACCCTATAATTGGCCTCTTGGCGTATGACAAATCTTCTGCCTCCACCACCCGTATCATCTCTAAGACACATAGGTCTACAGGAGAGATATTTGAGATGATTTTTTTTTATGTAACAGCAAACCTTTCAAAGGGAACAGCTTCAATCTTTAAGAATTATGCCTCCAAATTGTTCTCCAGTCATCTGTATCGAACAATTATTCTCCTGAATGCTCATATCAACATGCCAGGTTAGTCTTAGAATTTTGCTTTCCTTCCTCCCATACCGGAGCACTAAAAGACCACCTTGTTTTCACATCTCCGCCACTAAGGAAATCCATGGCCACCTGTGGGTGCCTGTTCCTGCAGGATGCAGGCTACAGTATGAACACTATTTGACTTCCGGTTCAGTTCATGAGTTCACTGAAGTCCAGATGTTGAACTCATCCATTCTTAGAGTGAATGAACTCAAACTTTGTTTTCCACCTCCACCATATGCCTACATTTTTATGATACAGCAAAAAATGAACAACCAAATCCAACTATAGGACAATGCAGATTTGAAGAATACAATACAACAGTAGCACACCTTTGCAATCTCTGATGTATTAACTGTACTGTCAGTAGTCCTCAAGCAAACCTTTAGGACACCCCGTTGCATGAAAACCACTGCTCCAATCGGCCTTTAATGAAAAGGAAAACATTCTTCAATAAATTACCAAAGCAACACAAAATAGGCATGGATGTGTTCTGTTAAACCTGCATAGAGCTCATACCTTAATCCAGCAGCAGCACTCCTCTGACTTAGCTCCAAACCAATTTCATGCCTCAATTCTGTGTGTCCATCTGCTCTGATTGCCTTAGTATGAAAAAAATTTAAAGCTAATGGATAATATTTTTCCCAAACATAACACTATATAAGCCATATAGAACAAGCCCCTAGATCAAGCAACAATCCAAGAAAACATGTGGCTAAAATAAGCATAAAATCATTCTGTCAATTTGCATCAAAAGTCTAGTTCAAAAAACTGGGCAAGCATGAGCTACTACGACAGAACATCTTATACTGTGCTGTTGGAATGTGAAAGAAGGTATCAATCAATTAAAGATGAGAACATAAGGGTCAAGCACAAGCATTCGAATTTTTTTAAACAAAACATGCCTATCTCTACTAGCTACTAGCACAGTATCACAAGCAAGAGCACTTATGGATGCAGGAAGTACCTGCCTTTGCTAAAGCGGTGCAGTTTGGCTTCAGTAATAAAAAAGCTGTGCTGCGTATGTTATGCAGCATGAAGCTATCAAAGGTAGACAAACACAAGTGACGAAATCAGTATAAAATGCAAGAGCGTGTTATTCACATACCAAGCATTCACCATATGACCCTCTTCCAAGCTGAATCCTGAAAGGCTTCTGTATGAACTCCTCTGCAGCCTGCAGGCGCTCATGAGCATGCAATTTCTCCCTTGTTAGCAGATCACCAACATTAAGTTGTAGCAGCTGTGTGGGGGTATCAATACAACAATGCAATCATTGACCATGTCATGCTAAAAGATCAGGGTCTTACAAAGGACAAGTACGATGGCAGAAGGTGGTGCTAAACCTGTCTAAAAACATGAGGATTTGTGACACAGTTCAACTTTGCGCGTGCATCCCTAAGTGCTGTCTGAAATTCCTTGGTGTTAGGCAGCTGATACCGTCGCAAGTCTGCATCCTCTATGTATTCAAGAACATTTGAAACTCGTTCCTCATCTTCTTGGTTCAACAAGTTTTCATACGTTCTCTGTGTGGAAACAGAACATCCTCATTTTTGTTCTAATCATACAAGATAATGAACATAAATGAAGCTTTTTTCTTGACTTACAGAATCAGATTTTTTTGCTGATAGCTCCTTGGAGAAATAATCAAATACAGATCGGGCACTGCCTTTTGACATGTCAATATTTAACTCCACATTGCTTGGGCACTGACCCAACTTAGGGATTCTCGCTAGCGTACTTTGCCGGTGATCAAACGCTATCACACTGCATCAGGCAGCAATGTCATAAGGTTATACCCCTCTACCATGTTGCTCACTTAAACAAGATCTGACAACATAGTATTTGCTGTAACGAAACAAATACATCAGCCAGAAAGTAAGGGATGTGTAACCATTGGGCAATAACACTATGAACATGAAAATGAGCCATATGGAATGATTAACAACTTCAAGTGTTGTAAGACTGTAAACTGCTTAGTTCACAAACTGGTATCACCACTGTGCAAAGCTTGTAAGCTAACAGTAGATATGTTCCTTTCTTTTGATTCTTCCATACAAAAGCATCTTCTTTTTTTGAACATAGCCAGCAGCAGTAAACTTTAACTAAGCAATATTCCAAATCATCTTTTGTCTTTGAACATTGTCGGCAGTAATAATTAACTAATTATCAGTGTTCCATCGACTAGTCGGTTCACTAACCAGTACAATGAAAAGCATCATTCAGTGATCCATTTTACTGCAAGTCATTCATTCTCTTCAGAAAACGCACCTGGGGACGAATCGGGCGAGCTCGAAAGCAAACTTCTTGGGCCCAATGAAGTCCAAGAGATAGCACGTCTGGAACCCGGCATCCTTGAAGTCTTCGGCTCTAATCGATCGGTTCATTTCAAGAACGCAAAGCCGCCATGACAGAAACAATCGCACACGCGGATTACAATTTACAACCATTGCCAGGAGCCAGTGAAATGCGAAACGGGGAGCTACGAGCGGGAACCACCAACCTGAAGGGCACGACGGAGGAGAAGGGGAGGACGAGGAGGCGGCGGCGGACGCGTTGGTGGAAGAGGCGGGCGGCGAGCGCGGCGTAGGCGCCAGCGAAGGTGGGGTAGTTGTAGAGCGCGAGGCTGGCGGGGCCCGCCTGGTCGTCCTCGTCGGCGCCAGAGGAGGATGAGGCGGTCTTCGGTGGGGGAGTGCGAGTGCGAGCGGATGGCCTCGAGGGCGGCTTCCGAGCGGAAGGCTCGCCGGAGCACGGCTGGCGGCGGCGATGGCGCGGCGGGGGAGGCGCGGTCGGCGGCGGAGCATTTGTGGCTCACTCTGGCCCGGTTTTGATTGGGCTTTTGGCCCGGAGGCTGACTCGGATTTTTGGGCTTTGCTAGATGCAAAATAAGTGGGCCCAATGTGGCATAGACAGGAACGCTTTGCTGCAACAAGAGCGCCATCCGAACTCCAAAGAAATACTCAAGACACACACAGTATTATGTTTTAGTATATCATATTTGATCAATTATAATTTAAAAATTGCAAATGTTTATAACATCAAATAAATATAATTAGTTAATTATGAAATATATTTTTATAATAATTTAATTTAGAGTCATAAAATATGTATATAATTTATTAAAAACATAGTTAAACCTGAATAATTTAAACTAAACCTATAGTTACATGTTTTCTTGAATAGAGAAATTACTAAGATACAAGACGAGTTAGGTGTTAATAAGGTCAGACACTATTTTTTTATGCTGAGTAAAACCAGCAAGCAAATACAAGCATAGGGGCACGAAGTTTAGATAGGTTTGAGGCTCTTAATATGACGTAATACTCTAGTCGTCCGTTCTAATGGATTATATTGCTATGTGACGATGAATAAGATAAAAATGAGAGGGTCTTTTACCCGCCTTTATATAGTCAGGGCTAGGATTACATGTTGGTTAGATCTAAATTTAGTTGGTATTACAAGAATCATCGTGTAGAATACAAATCTTGCATATTCGTTTAGATCTATCTTTATTTTTGCGTGCCTGAATACATTAATATCCTTCGGATATCGTCTCGGAGTGCATGCGCGACCACTGTCGTGCACAACACACCTTGATACTGTGGGCTAGACTGCCTCTAATGCCGCCCATGTTTCGCCATGAGACTATCTAAAGTTATCTATCGACACTCAATTCCTCAAAAATCTATCGTCCCCTACAGCACGACCCCACTTCCCTTTGTACCGTCTACCGTCTCTCGTATCCCAAAAAATCTACTACAGATAACACAACCTCACTTCGCTCTGTACCGTGCGGCTGACAGCCTTTACTATTTTTTATTCCTACGAGCTGGCGATTTGATCATACTTACCCTTAGGGCACCAATAACGTGGGGCGTATATGAATGTTCTCAAGAAAAAGACATGTTCACATGTCAGCACAAAGCACAAAAACTACTACTCTCCATTGCAGGCTGTACTGTCATAACTTCTCATAGTCATATTTAGTGAGTGCATATGTTTTTGGTCAGAATTATAGATTTAAAGAGTCTATTTTTAACCTATGACATGCTTTTTGGTGGGTGCTTTGCACTGTGTCAATTGGGGCAATTAGTTCTTCTGCAAGCTATACTGTTGGTTTGAGGGGCTATAAATTCGGTAGCTTTTTTTTATCTGAATCTATCTGGCCCAAGCAAACATATCTATAACACATAAAGTATTAGAGAAAGCCTTAGAACTAGTTCAAAAATCGATCCCTGGAGCTGCCTAATTGAATCCTAGCTTCAAAAGGCAGAACCCTCCGTTAAAAAAGTACAGTAAAGAAAGTTCACCGCTCAGCTTTTACACCCTCGAGCCCACGCACACACTGCTCGACCGTAAACGGCTGTCACACCTGACACCACACACATACGAGTCCTACCACGAACGTTACCGCGGTAACTACGCGGCATGACCGCCGGCGGCGCGCTGCCGCCTCTTCCACGCGACGAGCGCCGCGAACACGAGCAGCATGACCGCCGCGGCGGTGCCGGCGACCATGAACGCCGGCACACGGGCAGATCGCCTTCTCCTCCTCCTCCTCCCTCTCGGGCTGCTGCGGTGTCTCCGTGACCGGTGCCCGGCGTCACCTGGCTCGCCACCGTCGCTCTCGCTGTCGCTGCCGCTCGGACGGCTCCTCCACCGAACCTGAACCATCGGCCACCACCTCGTAGTGAGCGTGGACGCCGTCCCCAGGATCACCCTCCTCGTCGACATGGACCGGCTCCTCCACGGGCAGCGTGAGGTGGCTGTGCTCCGACGACGCCGTGGACTTGAAATCAGCGCCGCTGCCGTCATCGTCGTCGTCGTCGTCGTCACCGGCCGCGACGTCGAGGTGGGTGCCCACCGCCACCGGCACCTCATCATCACCATGCTGCGGCGCCGGCTTCCGCCGCCACCACAGCCACGGCATGGTGTGACGAGCTGATCGACGATGATGATCGATGAGACTCCAATTTATTTGTTTGTCTGCCGAAGTCGGGGTGTCACGGTGCTGCGCTGCAAGCTCCAAAATGCAGCCTGCAATCTTATAGAGATCGAGTAAGAATAAGGACAAATTAATGGGGATGACTCGAGAGGCGGCAGAGGGGGCCTAGATGCATGTTCGCAGCAAAAGCAGCAAGCTAGCGGGGGCTTTGCTTTGTCGCAGAGGCATGCAGATGCTGCCGTCTCCATCTGGCACCTGATGAGATATGCAAGACAAGGACAAGCTGGGGATGGCAGGTACGTAGTATGTACGAGTACCTCCGTAGCTAGATACGGAGTAGATACTCCTACCCAAGTATCCGATGGATTTTAATCCAAGTTGCATACATTCGGTACGGTGAAACGTTTCACAACGAGGTGGACGATGTCATGCAGGTTGATTATTGTTGCCCAGGTATTATCAGACAAAAGTTTGGCTTGCACTCATGGCACTAACACAAACATGATGTGATATTGTTTCATATTCCCTTTGTCTCAGAATATCTATCATTTTTTTGTTTTTTGTCATAAATTTAATTTAATTGTAGAAAATACATGTAATTTTTATGTCTTTAAATAAATTTATTGAAAACCTATATTCAAAGATTTTTCTAATAATACTAATTATGTTCAATACATATTAATGTTTTTAATATATATTTAGTCAAAGTTATTTTTCGAGAAGCGAAAGCGACAGATATATTAGAATGTATAACAACTGCGAAGCACATTGAGGGCATCTTCATCAATTAGCATAGATTAGATTAAATTGAGATAGTTATCGAGCCAAGGCCCATTTAGTATTTTTGTAAGCCGCCCCTCACGCCGTCGTCACCGCCATTCATCTCGCTGTTGTGATCGCCGAGGATTCCGTCATTCCATCCGCCGCAAACTTCGCCATTTATAAGTTGGATGGCTTGTTGTCAGCCTATCACTATCTTGATAGCTTGATGTGATGTTTTCTTATTAATTTATGTAAGGGTTTGAAGCCATTTATAACTAGATTTCATGAGACTAGCATTCTGATTAGCCACATAACAATACTTACAAATATTATAAGTATGCCACATAATTAATTATTTTGAATCAAAAAATAAATAGGAAATGCGTCTTGTAATACTTACAACATATATACATCTAGCATCTATGTGTCACACACTAGGGCTATATTTGCTCTTTCTCAATGAGATGCATGCAAGGACATGACACATGAGAAGCACACATATATAGTTGATGAGATCCCAAACTTATGATGCTACCACCAAGAGATAAACATTTTCACAAATATATCACATGTGATGAAAATCTGTATTAATGGCCAATTCACACATTCATGCTAGAAGCATCACCGAACCCTTGGTACCATCAACCCAACACAAGGCCCGGCTTGTAACACATCTGACATCCAATTTCATGGGCTACTACCCAACTTGGGCCATTACCAATTCCTAAAACAAACCCTTGTTTTACCAGGCAGTTTTGATAAGGAAAACAAATGCGGCTTAAGAGTCAAGACCGGAGAAAAGCCCTCAAAATTTGATGACATGCATATAACTCATATGTACAAATTGGCGTCTCATGTCATGATGGCTCGCTAAAATTCTCTCAATATTGTGATATAGTGCTTTCTTATTAAGCAGGATGTGGGAATTTGGAGGCATTTATGACTAGATTCATAAGATATGCATACGCAACAAGCCACACAAGGACACTTTACATAATAAGCATATAACACAATTAAAAATTCTAAAAGAACTAAAAAAATAAGAAAGGCATTTTGTAACGCTTACAACACGAATATATAGTTGGCATCACGTGTATTATGATGCTACAAGTACATTTTTTCTATCTCCATGAGACAACAGGATATGTGATGTACTACACATAGGGTGCATTTAGTTTCTTGGTTCTAAAGGAACCTGGCTCGTGGGGTGCAAGTTCATCGCATTTGGTTGGTTAGAGAATGGAGCCTGACTGGCTACATGCAAGAAGTGTTGGCGGACCTGACTTGATGGAAATGAGTTTCATTTCCGTTTCTCCTTAGCCTAGCTCTCACGAGCAATTGAGTGTGTGTCTCGTGGTTTGATCTAGAGAAAACCTATTAGGTATGCGCAAATAGCCAACCAAATGGACTCTTAATGTGGCCAAACTCTGCTCAACGAGGCATCCAAACAGTAGCACTTGTATCACTGTAGCCTGGCCAAAGCAGGCTTGTGTGTGGCATGCAAGCCAGGCTACACTCGCTAACGAACCGAACACGCTATAATTGAGTTGGATTTCAGACTTATGACCCTCGAGAGGAATATTTTCACAGATATACCATGCAAAATAAAAATTTGATAACAATGGTCATTTAACACAAAAATACATTTACACTAGGAGCACTCATCCAATGGAGTCATCCATGTGCCCGTCCAACTCACCCTGCCTTGGAACACATCTAGCCACGTGATAAGGACACTTCAAAGGTACTAAGCATATCACACAATAAAAACTTCAAAAAGAACTAAAAATAAGAAAGACATCTCGTAGCCCTTACAACACGAATATAGCTTGCATCACGCGTCATATACTGTTGCAGTTAGTTTTGTTCTATCTCCATGAGACCGCAGGACACGTGATGCACACATAGAAGCATATCACGCAATAAAAACTTAAAAATGAAATAAAAATACAACACGAATATAGCTGGCATCGCGGCGTCATATGCTATTGCAGTTACTTTTGTTCTATCTCCATAAGACAAATAGGACATGTGATGCACGCATAGATCGATAGACGTGTGTTGGTTTTGTAGTTTTGAACAAACCTTTTCTTGTGGGTTGCAAATTCGATATGTTTGGTTGGCCGGATGAGCGTCAGAGCTTCACTGGCCACATGCAAGAAGTGCCATCGGACCTGGCTTGAGGGAAACACATTTCATTTCCGTTTCTCCTTAGCATGGCTAGCGCGGGCGTCTGAACGCGTGCCTCATAGTTCGATCCAGAGAGAGCCTATTAAGATGTACACACATAGTCAACCAAACGTACACTTCATATGGTCAAGCTTGTGTCCAAACAAGCAACACTTGAATTACCGTAGCCTGGCCAAGTGGGCCTGCATGTGACAGGCGACCTAGGCTGCATTTGTCAATGAACAAAACACACCCTAGTCAATGGGATCACACTTATCATTCTACCACCCTCGAGATAAATACTTCCTACAAATATATCATAGAAAATGAACTTTTGATAACAGTAGTCAATTGGCACAACACATTCACACGCATTCAGCCCACGGTATCATCATCCACGTGTCTACCCAACTCACCACGCCTTGGGACGCATCCAGTATCCAATTCCATGTGCTACACACATCTTGGGCAATTATCAATCCCAGAAACAAAAAACAGAAGAGAAAAAAACCGATTGCAATTCCAAGAAAGAAAAATAATGCGGCGCAAGACCGGAGAGGAGAGTCCCCGCGGTTTCCGAGGCTATTTTCGTCACTCCCCGAATTGAGTTAAAAACATCGCATGGGGACCAGGCGGCGGAAAGCGGCCACCGGCGCGGCGAGGCCCGAGACAGAGCATCGCAATTCGCAGCAGGCCCGCCCCAACACACCCCCGCGGGGGTGCACACAAGAACGAACCAACCAACCCACGGCACCACCCCGCCCGAAGCCGAAGCTGATTCATGCTGAGCGCAGCCAAATCCAGCCAGCCAGAGGAATATCGCCAAGAATTCTTCCTCCCGTCTGCCCGTCTTCCTCTCTCTCCCTCTCTCTCCTCCCTCCTTCCGGATCCGCCGCCGCAGCCTCAGCGGGGCCCGTCGCTGTCGCTCCGCCTCCCGCTCGCTTGCCGGGCCCGACACGCCCGCCGCCGCCGCCGCCGCCGAGTTTCTCCGGCGATCCGACGCCCCGGCCGGCGCCTGTGCAGCAGGGCTGCTGCCGTGAGGAGTGCTCCGCTGTGGGCGGCTGCCCGGCGATGGACCGGGGCGACCGCCTCGGCCGCGCGCTGCACGCCTTCGGGGGCGACCTGTGGGCGCTGGTTGACGCCGCGCTGGACGCGGCCGCGCGGGACTGCCCCGACGACCTGCGCGCGCGCCGCGACGGCCTCGTCGAGCGCCTCTACGCCGCCGCCGCCGGCCGCTGTAGCAACTGCGACGCGCGTCCGCCGCCTCGTGCTGCTTTAGCGGCGGCGGGGCTGGACGAGGAGGACGGCGAGGAGGCGGCGCCGGCTTCTCCGGTGGTGAAGGCGGAGGCAGAGGAGCAGGCTGCCGAGGAGCTCGGCGCCGGCGAGCCCGGGCTCGAGAGCAAGATCGTGGCCATCAGGGACTTCTTGGAGGACCCCAATCAGGTCCCCAAAGAAGCCATTTTTACCACCTCGCAACGCGAATTTGCTCCAAATGCGCGGCCTTTTTCACGCAAACTGTGCACGCTTGTGGTGTTTTGTCACAGCCCGAGGACGAGCTGGTGAGCTTGCTGCAGAGCCTCGCAGACATGGACGTCACCTACAACGCGCTCCAGGTCAAATTCCTTTTTGCCATTCTGTTCTTCCACTTCTGTTGTTTGGCTTACACAATGGGTGGGCCAATCGGGTTGCTTGCTTGTTTGAAATGAAAAGCCAAAAGGGTAAAGCTTTGAAGCTTCTGTTCGTGTTCGTGTTCGTGTTCGTGTTCGTGCAGGAGACTGACATCGGGCGGCAGGTGAATGGTCTGCGCAAGCACTCATCTGCTGAGGTCAGACGACTGGTGAAGCAGCTCATCAGGTGATGAACATGGACACGAACACTGTTAAACTAGGCATATGATTTTCTGTTTCGAACATGCTGCCTAATTAAACTCTTTTGTGGAACCTGGTGTTGCTTGCAACTTGAAGGAAGTGGAAGGAGATAGTGGACGACTGGGTGTGCCTGCACAATTCCAGTGGTGATGGCGGCGCCTCGGTTATGAGTATGTCACCGTGCAGAGTTTTTCAGTCTCTTTGGCTCAAGATTTTTAGAGAGATTTTTTTATCCTGTTCTTGATAAACCTGACTGTTCTTGATAATCCTGATGGGTGGAAATTGTTTGCTTTGATGACAGCAGCTGATGGTGACTCCCCAGATAAAATCCCCTGCAGGAGCCATCAAAGCCCTCGGGTAACTTTTCTTGTTTAGAGATTGCTCTGAATAAGTACACCCCAATTTTTTTTAGTGATTCCTCTGTTCGTAGAAAGCTTCTTTCTGGTATGAAGCATTGTGCTGGAATATTCCCTGCTCTATTATTCCCCTGTTAGTTTGCCAAACGATCACAGCTCTTAAAAGGGCGACTACCATGCTTTTCTCATGCTGAGTAAACTACTAGCAATAACAGATAACTGATTGTGCAATGACAGTAGCTATTATCTATGGTGACACCTTTGTATTTTATTAGAGCCTGTACGTTTACCTTTTCTTTATTGATTGTTGACTATGTAACAAAGACACCTTCATTTGTTCGAACCTTACAGGTTTCAGGGTTTCAGTATTCTCCCAGCCCACAGAGGCATAGTAAGTGCTACATATCATCTTCCTCTAACATATCATTCAATTTTTTCTTTTTAATGCAGTATAAAAATGTACTTATGGAGGTACGTTCTTTGTTTCTGAAATTTTAGATGGTTCAGCTTCAGAGAGGGCTAACAATGGGTTTGAGCCAACAATAGATGCAAAGCGCAGGGCCAGCCCTGTACCAGCTCATCATAACTCCAGGCAGATGAACAACAGTCATCATCCTACTACTACTGCATCATCTGCTCCAGCTGTAAGGATTTAACCAGATTTTTCTTCCTAATTCCTAGGTCCTCGTTGCTTTCAAACTGACGGTTATGCACTGCATTTTGTTTAAAGAAGTGGCCCTACTAGTATGGATTATGGACCCCAATGAAGCATCTTTTGACCAACTTTGCCTCACATGTCACTACTCATTGCACAATATTGCTGCTTGCAAAAAAGGATCGCATTCCACATTTAGTGAACAAAACAATTTGGGGTTGTCACGAATCGCAAGTTTCTTAGTAAAATTGTTTTTGTCAAAAGGAGTCTGATTGTTTTGTTGGATTGATAAGTCTGAGAATGATTTTCAATTTTCCGTGCAGAAAGTGACAAGGGAGCAAAAGCAGAGTCTTTTGAACCTTGACAAGCTTGACTCTGCTAGGAAGAGGCTCCAGGAGAATTATCAAGAAGCACAGAATGGTATGTTACTGAGTTTATACCTCATATTGCATTCCAGACAGACAACATGATAATATTATCGAAATATTGTCTCTCAGTTTTGTTCATTGTCTTAATTGTTGCTTATTGGTCTGGTCATGATGCTTTCTTAGCAGAAGTGATCGAAACGACAAGATGTCATATCTAAAATAATTTGTAAAAGAGGGCCTGATGACACAAATTTGTTAACCTCTCTCTCTTTTCTCTCTCACGATTACCTTTTTAACAGCAAAAAAGCAGAGGACAATCCAAGTGATGGACATCAACGAAATACCTAAGCCGAAGAGCAGAAACGCCTTCATCCGCAAGAGCGGCAACGGTGGGCTCCCAACGAGGCCGCGATAACCTAGCCTTCGCCGGCTGGTCATTTGCGCCACCTGCAAACTTGTTCCCTAGAACCGCAACGAGAAAGAAAAAGAAGCAAATGGTTTCTTGTTCTTTTTTCCTATGTTTTGATTGCCTAGGCTTACCTCCAGTGTAATATCGTCAGGTACATAAGAGTGAACGCATAAGATGTTACTCGAGGGAAAAAAAGAGAAGAAATTAGGCACTGCTTTGGTTATATTTTGGTTGCTGTTATAGTGTGCTATTGCGCTGTGTGTGTGTGTGTGTGTGTGTGTGTGTGTGTGTGTGTGTGTGCAGTAGATGCATCCCAGGTCAGCAGATTTTTTTTTTTTTTTTGCCAGGTCAGCAGATTCAGCACATGGGAGTGGAACCCTTTAGTATCTTTACTAGTATGAAAGTTGCCCCATGGCTCAGGCCTTATTCGCGCGCCACGTGTCCCGGGCGTCTCCAGCGAGCTCCTTCCCTGCCCGTCGCTGTCTCCAGAGCTGAGCGCGCGGTCTCACTCGCTCGCCCCCTGCCTTCTCGCTCAAAACCTCCAGAATGCTGGCGGCGAAGGCTCGAGCACCGCCATCGTTCCAGGGCCTTCTAGAACAAGGCCTCGGCGTCCCTATATATACACCACGCACACCCACCTGCGCGCTCATGCCGAGTCGCAGGGGCACTCGCCCGCCGGACGCGCGGAGTTGCCTCACCCGGCACACCAGCGCCGCCCCTGCTTCGCGCCGCCGCCTGTTGTCCCCGCCCCGCCACTCAGGAGCCCGGCCTGCGCCCGGTAGCTGGCGGTATGTGGTGAGCCGGACCACGAGCGCCCCTCGCGCGCCCGTGCCGCTTCGCATCGCCGTGCCACGCCAACTCACCGCGCCCGGCGTCGGCGCGGCTTTATGCACCCCCGCCCGGCGCTGGGGTACTGCGGCCCGCCCTTGGCAGCGCCCGCCGTCCACGCCGCCTAGCTGCCGGAAGTCGCCACCGTGCTACGCGCGACCCCCGCCTCGCTCCCCGCCTCCCCCGCTGGGCGGTGGCGCCCATACCCAGCGATGGTCAGCTGCGTCGGGGGGGGGCGCCCGGGGAATGCACCGCTAGCGGCGACCCGCCAGCGCCCCTTGATCGCCGTGCCCGCCGTTAGCCCGGCATGCCCGTACCCCTACGTGCGCGGGGGTCGTCGGGGCCGCTGGGGCCCTCGCCCGAGCCGATCGGCCCGCTGCGCGCCGCGACGCAGCCTTTAGCCGCAGGCTGAAGCTGCTGTAGGTTCGAGCGCGCTCCACCGCCCGGGTACTGCCGGAGACGACGCCGTGACCGCGGCCCGCACCCCGCCCATGTCCACGCTACGGCCCGGCCGCGTCGAGGAAGGTGGAGGTTGCTGTAGGGCGCGCCACCACTGCACGGCCATGAGACAGACCGGCACTGCTGAGGGGCAGCGCAGCAACAGGCTGCGTTACCCGATGGGCGGCCAGCGGCACCGCTGGCAGGCATGGCGGCGCCCGGCCCCTTGGGCGTTCAGCAGCCGGCGTCGCAGCCGGGACGGCAGCGGCAAGCGGCCCAGTGGCGGCACGGAGGCCCGAGCTGGCGCCAACGCTTCTGCTTCGCCGCTGCCGCCTCTCTGCTCCCTCTCTCTCGCTCTCTCTCTCTCTCACTACTTTGCTTTCTCCTCAACGCCAGAGCAGGAGGAGCCGCCCCTCGCCAGGACTGCCGGGCGGGCGAACGCCGCCACCGCCATAAGCGCCGTCGCCGCCTGACCCTCCCCCTGCTCCGTCTTCTCCCTCCTCTTCTCTGTCACCTTTTCCTTCTTTCTTTTCTCCTCTACTCTCTATCTTCCTCTGTCCGCTTCAGTCAAGAGGATAAGGACGCCGGGCAGAGGAATCCAATGCCCCCTCCCCAACTCCACGTCACAAGAGCCAACGAGGTAGTGCCACCTCACCCTAAAGGGGCCCACAGGGCAGACACTAGCCAGGCATCACCTTTTAGGCTATCCGCACTCGTGGTACTCTATATTCATCCTCTAAACGAAATATTATATCCTGGTCATCAAGATTCTTTCTTCTGTACAACATTCTCCCGCACTCATTCATCCTTTACATCTCTACTCTACATCAAGTGGGACCCACACGTCATATTTTTTATTCATTTTCCCCTCACCATTCTCTCTCCTTCCCTCACGCCACCATTTCTCTCTCCCTCCTCTTCTTCCCCGCCATGCCACCGAGGGGAGCCGCACGGGGCTGCGCCCGGCGAGCCACGGCTTGGCCGGCCCGGCCGTTTCCTTGCCTTCCCCGCGTGGCAGTGGCGCTAGCGGCCTGCGCCGAGTCGGCGCTTCGCGGCCGCCCACGCCCAGCAGCTCATGGCGGCCGTCCCGCCAGCGCTCAGCGGCAGCAGCGCCCCCGCGCCCGTGGCTTCAGCGGCCCGCGCGCGCCCGCCGCCCCGCCGGCAGACTACAGCGGCGGCAGCGACTTCAGCCCATTTCCCAGCGGCACGGCGGCAGAAAAGGCGGCGGCGGGCCCCGCCGCGCCAGCGCTCACGAAACGCTGGCGGAAAGCGCCGCCCGCCCGCCCCCGCCAGGCGGCTGCCCAGCCAGCAGCTCGAAGCCGCCACGCGGCGGCGCTCCCCGGCGGCGCCCTCGCGTATCCCGGCGGCGCTTCGCGCCCACGCTGGCGGCGCCCGCTTCGCGGCGAGCCTCGGCGAGCACGTGCGCCGGCAAAGGAGTTGAGGCGGCTGCGTCCGGCGGAGCGCTGTTCCTCTTCCTTCTCCTCCGGCGGCGCGCGCCGCGTCCATGGCCTCCTCCTCCGCGGGCCTCCCTCCCTTCCTCCCTCCCTGCTCCGCTCCCTTCTCCCTCTCCCGCGAGCTCGGCGGGCGGGCGCAGCGGCCGGCGGACAGCAGCGAGGCGGGCCCCACGCCACGTCGGCCTTCCCCGGGACGGCCGCTACGACGCCAGATCGGGCGGGCGATCGGGCGCATCCGGAGCGGTACCGTTGCCCCCGGACTTGGCTGCGGGCGTTTTTTACGCCAAACGCAGGTTCCGGGACGCGTTCCCGTATCGAGTGCAGATAGCCTTACATTGGTCCACTCGGTACAAAGCGGCGGCGCCAAGGCCCTGCTTCTAGTCATGTCCTATATTCCTGTTGTAGGCTATCCGCACTCTTTGTCCTCCATATCCACCCTCTAAACGGAATATTCCATCCTAGTCATCAAAATTTTCTCCTCTACGTCAATTTTTTCCGCACTCATACATCCTCTATATTCATCCTTTATAGCAGTGGGACCCACACGTCATACTATACTTTTTCTCCCCCCACTCTCTCTCTCTCTCCTCTGTCTCCCCCTTTTCTCTCTCCGTTTTCTCTTCCCCCCCTTTGCCCGGCGCCACGGTTTCCGCCCGGCGTGCCTGCGCCACGCTCCACGGGGGAGACCGGCCGGCCCGGCCGCCCGCCCTTGAGCACGGCCGAGGCGGCGGACGGGCGGGCCGGCGCTTGGCTGCGGTAGCGGCGCGGCTGGCGGGCGGCGGCGGCTCCGGCGCGGCGGCCACGGAAGCTCCCTTCCCGGCATCCCTCCCCGCCCGGAGGAGTGGCATCCCTCCGCTGCTTCCCCGCGCTGCCCTGCTCGCTCCGCTTTCCCCGGCGGCGTCCCTCCCGCTACGCTTTCGCGGCCAAAGGCGGCAGGGAGCGGCGTCCCGCGGCCAAAGGGAGCGAGCTCCTCCGCTCTGCGAGCGCCCGGTGGGAGCGCGTCCCTCGGCGGTGGCCCGAGCGGCGTGAAGCGGCTTCAGCGCGGGCCGGGCGAGCTTGCGCTGGGCGGCGGCGAGCGCGCGCTTCGGGCGCGGTGGATTCGAGCAGCGCGACGGCGTGCGCTGGCGGCCTCGGGCGCACGGCCTCGGCCCAGCGAGCGATGCCCGTGAACTCCGACTTCAGCGCACCAGCGGCCCCATCTCTCTCTCTCTCTCACTTTCTCTCTCGCCCGGGCGGCGAGCGGCTGGGCGTGGTGGCCTTGGCTGGCCAGCGCTGGGCGTTGTAGTGCGGCGGCGAGCCAGGCCAGCAGCGCTTCGCTTAGCGCCATGCCAGCAGGCTTCCCTTGGCCCGGCAACGGCCGGCGGCATTCGCCCGCGCCACGCGGAGGGTCTTGGCCGGGCGGCACGGCCCGGCGCTGCGCTCGCTTCTCTCTCCGCGGCGCGGTCCCTTCTCTCTCCTCCCCAGCGTGGGGCCGCGCCGCCAGCGCCCCCGGACGAGCGCTATCGCGCCAAACTTGCCGTGCGGGCGCGGGATTCTGGATGTCGCGGAGCTTTCCGGACGCCGCTGCAAGCTTTTTTTCCGGTATCCTGATGACGCGGCCGTTTACGGGCGAGGTCTGCGGACGCAGATGCAGATAGTCTTAACGGGTTTGCCCCTCCTGCACCAAGAGTTCACTTGTACCCTTTGGGTAAGTGGAATTCGTGATCGTTATGCAAATGCCGGCGACGGGCACGGGAAGGCGAAGTTGGGGGGCGCCATCTCCCAGGGTATCACTATTAGTATAAACTAGCATTAGCTCTAAGCTAGCAAATGTGGAAGAGAGAGACAGTAGAATTTCCGTGTCTTTTACAGTATTCAATTAATAAAAGATTGATGTTTGGATTCTGGGGGCTAAAATTTAGTCCTTGTCATATTGGATATCGGGGTGCTATTTTTTCTGAACTAGATATGAGCTAATTACAAAACTAATTACACAGATGAAGGCTAACTCACGAGACAAATTTATTAACACCAATTAATCTACCACATTCTCAAATCATGGACTATTTAGACTTAATAGATTTGCCTCACAAATTAGCCGCAATCCGTGTAATTAGCTTTATAATCAGTTTATATTTAATACTCCTAAATAGTATCTAAATATTCGATGGGACAGGAGTCAGGAACTAAAATTTAACTAAAATTTAGTCAGGGGAACCAGATTTAGCTAGCTCTCTAAGCTAGACCATTCTGAAGAAATACGAAGAACGGAAAAAGAAAGAAGGACACGAGGTTTAAAGGTAGATTAGTTCACTGCCTCGTCGATGTCCCCCACCCATTCATACTACTCCGTCCCAAATTAACTGTCGTTTTTTGTTTTCGTGCCACATGTTTGACTCGATTTATATAAAATACGTGCAGTATTTATGTCTCCAAATAAATTTGTTAAAAAACTAAATCTAAAGATCTTTCCGACGATACTAATTATGATACTAATCGATAATATTTACTATTTATAAAAATTACAGCAATTGTGTCTCGGGAAGCGAAAGCGACAGTTATTTTGGAACGGAGGGAGTACATACTAATCAATAATAAATATACATATCTATCCATACTTCTTCGTACTCCTTAAAGCTGTATACCACCCACCAGACTCAGATCACTATTCATGTTTGAACAGTGCACATCCTGCCATGCCCATACAGTTCCATGACATGCCCATAAACAGTACGCACCACATAAATAGTAATCAGTCGCCATGAACAGTAAAAGATCCCGTGAACATACCCACCCTATATGAACAGTACACCCGTTTGTCTATACCCGTTAACAATAGTCCACACCCATTAATCAATAGCACCCCTAAACCGTTTGCAATAGTATATACCCGTTATAAAAATTACATACCCGTCGGAAACAGTACATACCAGCTAATGTTTCTTAAAAAAAATCAAGACCATTCCTTTCCCAAAAAAAGAGTTCTTTCCAAAAAAAAGTTTCCATAATTCTTTTACAAATCAAAGCAAATCAACTCATTTCATAAGAAATATGTAACAATATATTCTCTACACATATTTGTCACTATTATGGCCCGCGGCAACACACGGGGCCCTGGCTAGTAGAAGACTTTGGTTCCTACTTTTTTTTTTTTGAGAAACAGACTTTAGTTCCTAGTTTCCTACCACTGGACCCATAACAGGCAAGGCTCACATCCTAACTCACCCACTCCTAATCCTATTACAAGGCCCAGGTCGTGACACAGCTGCAGATGCTTGAGCCCTCCTAGCGCGGACAAGTCCATGGAGCCTCTAAATGTTCTAGCTATGGATGCACTATTTAGGAGCTTGAAACTCGCACTAAGTCTATGGTGCCTTATTTGGCTGCACTCGTATTCACCTTAATCCATGTGCGTTGGAGTGAATTGGGGGTAAAAATTAGTTTAAATTTCACTCCAACACATGTGGATTGAGATGAATTCGGGTGTATCCAAACAAGCCCTAAATGTTATAGCTATCCTTATAAAAAAAAAAATGTTCCAGCCATGGATGCACTATTTAAGAGCCTGAAACTTGTCTATAGGTTGAAAACTATATTTTTCGAAAAGCAATTACAAATGACGAATTTAGATTAGAGTAAGGAAAAGTGCGTGTGTGTGTGTGTGTGTGTGTGTATATATATATATATATATATATATATATATATATATATATATATATATATATATATATATATATAGGACCCCGCTATTCACCATGCTGCACTGTAAATAAATTTATTATAGATTATTCTCGCAAAAGTAAAAATCATCCTAGAGCAGACTGTCCTAACACTAGAACCGTAAAATCCTCTCCCGCAACCATAAATAATAAATCTGCAACCGTAAAGACTAGCATGCATCAACGAAAGCTCCGTCTCTGACCCGCGACCGTAATTTTCTAACCAAATCTGGTCCCGCAAAACCATAAAAGGATCAATTCGCAAATAAGTTGCATTCCCCGTACTAGAGCGTTTCGTTTGTATTTAACAAATATTGTCCAATCGTAGCCCAACTAGACTCAAAAGATTCATCTCGTGATCTACAACTAAACTGTCTAGTTAGTTATTTTTTTATTTACATTTAATACTTCATATATGCGGATATAAATTGATGTGATGGAGAGAGAGAAAAAACTTACAATTTGCAAAGGAAATGAACAAGGCCCAAATACTTCTAGGGCCTTGTTTAGTTACACCCAACTTTCCCTCCAACTTCTAAGTTTTTCCCTCTCTCTCCATCATATCAATTATTTCCCGTATATAAAAGTATTAAATATAAATAAAAAAAATAACTAATTACATAGTTGGGTTGTAAATCACGAGACGAATCTTTGAGCCTAGTTGGGCCACTGATTGGACAATATTTACCACAAATAAACGAAGTGCTACAGGACTTTACAATCTCTCTCCTCTCACAAATTTGTTGCCACATATAAAGAGTATTAAATATAAATAAAAAAAATAAATAATTACATAGTTTTGTTGTAAATCACAAGACGAATTTTTTGAACTTAGTTGGGCCACGATTGGACAATATTTACCAAATAAAAACGGAGTGCTACAGGAACCGTCAAAAAAACTCACGTGTAACTAAACGAGGCCTAGACCGTAAACTTAGTGGGTGTGTCAGCTTTTCAATCTTTAGGACTGTAAAAGCGAGCTAGTGGGCAGTGAGCAGTTGGCCTCCCGAATCTCCAAGACCGTAAAAGCCTAGGTGGGCAACTGTGCAGCTGATCGCCAGAACGTAAAAGCTACTGACATGCAATACATGACCGATCAAATCAATCAAGGCCTTGTTCTCTTTCCTTGTAAATTATAAGTTTTTCTACTCTCTCTTCATCGCATCAATTTCTACCCGTATATATAGAATATTAAATATTAGTGAAAAAAATAACTAATTATACAGTTTTATTGTAAATCACGAGACGAATCTTTTTGTACCTAGTTGGGTTACGATTGGATAATATTTAATAAATACAAACGAAAGTGCTATAGTATTTTAGATTGTAAAAAGTTTTGATTTGAACAAGGCGTAAATATCAAAATCACCTCCTGTAATGTCGTGCTTGTGCATGCAGCTGCGTCATTACTCTTATGAACTAGTATTTATTTTCCAATTAATGGTCTCCGGATTTTTGACGCTAGTAGTAGATAGTAAGATCCTTTTCTGGTCAACATCAGTCGATCAAACCATAAAAACAAAGATTACGAAAAGTAGAACCGTAAATCAGAGATATGGCATTTCCAATATAGTGTAATTTGGAGTAGTGTTGTAGTAATTTGATTTTTTTTTTTATTTTTGGAAGCCATAATTAGTGGTATAAATATAATAAAATCAAGTAGTAAAAGTTTCTGCACACACATCCAATTATCTGTACGAATCACACATAAACAAATTTACAAATACTTTTTAAAATTACAATTTCGACGAACATTTGAATGCCACAACGGGAATGACAAAGATGCATTGCGAGCTGTAATGCTTGGTTTGGAGTCTTTCTGAACATAAGCAAATAGGGTTTGTAGTAAAAATCAGTCCAATATGTCAAACAATTCCAGTTGACGCTCAGTTCCAATCGAAAAATGTATCTGAACAATGGACGATAGGAGAAAAACGGAAATGAAAAACAAAGAAAAAGAACGAGTTCAACACAAGCTGAAACGAAACTGCATCTCGCCTACTCTGAAACGAAACTACATCCTCGTCAAACTCGTTCTCGCAGGCTAAACGAAACTGCATCTCGCTGAAACGAAACAGCTGCACTTCGCCATGGGCTCCAGCTTCGTACCCGCCTACGCGGTGCAGTGCAACTGAACTTCGACATGCACACGCTGGCGCGGGTGGCCCCAGCCACAACCTCCATGAGGGCGCTGCCTGACCTGCCTGCAGAAGAGGAAGCTGTGCCGCTGCCGGAGGGCTGCCATGGCTGCTGGTCCAGCAGCTCGTTGCCAAAGCCGTCGAGCCAGCCGCCGCTGCTCGTCTTCATAACCCTGACCTGGATTCGTTGAATTCGAATCAGAAACCTTGCATCACATTTGTACACGAAAATTGAATAAAATAGTTAATAAAAATCAGATGGGTGCCGTTGCCGGATCCACCAGGGCCTGCCGCCGGGTGGTGAGGAGGAGGGTGCTGTCGCCGGTGGGCGGCAGATGGGTGCCGTCGCCGATGGGAGCAGGAGCAGCCGACTGATGCCTGCGATCCCGTTGCTGGTGGAGTAGTGCCACCGGCGTGCGTGGTGGAGCAGGCCGCCGCCGGTGGGAGGGACAAGCACCATGCCCGGATCTGGCCAGATACGAGGAGAGAGAAAATGGAGTGAAATGGGGATTGATACGGATTGGTGGTATTTTTATACGGTTTTTGGCGTTGTCAATTTACAACCACGACAAATAGATTTACGGTTGCGGAAGTGGATCATGGTTTTCATACCATCCGATTGGTTTTATTACGGCTTAGGTAGCCAATATACGGTAACGGGATTTTAAATGGCTGGTCGTGCGTTAAATAGTTATTTATAGTGCTATATGCTAAATAGTGTATATATATAGGGCTAATTGCTCAAACTGACGAAGTGGCCCAACGAGCAAAAAGGCCCACTTAGGGTAACTGACGCTGGGCGCTTGCTTCTCTTCGGCGACTGGGCCTTTCTTGGTCGTTCTGTCCTGACTCCCCATGTGGCGTGCAGATAGCCCGATTCCGCCACTCCGGCCTCCCAGCCATAGCAACAGGCGCGAGTATAGATGGCCATCGGGCCGTGCCGTGCAGCGCCTGCACCGTGCGCGCCCGTGCCGTCGCCCGGGCCGGGCCGTGCCGCGCGTGCGTGCCGTGCGCGCCCTCGCCGTGCACGCGGCACGGTGGGCCGTCAGGGCGGCCCGGCATCTACAGGCTGCCGAGCCGAGCCGCGCCTGGGGCCAGCGGCCGACGCCCGGCTTGCCGGGCGTTGAGGAGGAGGCCCGTGAGGGAGCACCCCCCGCCGCCGGGCGCCATCCGTCTGGCGTATACCGGGCGACAGCGAAGTCGGCTGACCCGAGGCGCGGAGTTTCGAGGGAGGCGGGGCCGCCGAAGCCGCACAAAGGGCCGGGTACAAGCAGCTCCCGAGGTGCCGCCGTGAGGAGTTTGGGCGGCGCCACCCTGGGTGAGCGGAGGAGCGGGGTCGGGACGACGGGGCCGCCGCCAGCTGGTCGCGTCGGCTGCATCAGATCCAGCGGCGGCCGACGGCGAAGCTCGCCATGGAGGAGGTTGACGCCGTGCGCACCTGCATCCGGGCCGGAGGAGGAGGTCGATGCGGTGGAGGGTTAGAGGCGTGGGAGGAGGCCGTGGGCGGTGGAGGGGCCGGAGGCGTGATGAGGACGTGGTGGCGGGTCGGGCGGCGCACCCCCCCACCGACGGGCGGAGCGAGGGGCCGGGCACCGGGCCGCTTTTGGCCGCCTCGCCCGCCGCCGAGGATGGAGAGGAGGAGGGGAGCGACGGCGGCAGGGAACCGGGAGGGGCCGGGCTGTCACCGGTGCCCGCGGCGTGCGCTGGGGGTATGGGAGTTAGGGGTTCCCTCGGTTCGTGGGCCGGGCCTCCTCCATCTCCCTCCATTATGGCCGTTGGGGGCACCGGGCCAGCACCGGGCCGACCGTTGGAACGGGCCGTGCCCGGCCGTGCCGCTGCTTGGGATGCGGCCCACGTGCACGGCCTGGTCCCCGTGCCGTGCCAACCCGGCCCGGTGGCCACCGGGCCGCGCCGTGCTTGGGCCGGGGCAAAACACCGGGCCTTGGGCCAGGCGGGCCGCGGGCTGCATGGTCATATATAGGCGCGAGGCCGCGAGCAGCCCAGCATGGTCCGCTAGGCACCGCCGCGGCACGTGGCACGGCGCGACGCGTGAGCGTGCGGCTGGTGGCTGATGGCACGACCGCACGAGCACGATCAGTCTCAGCGACGACAAGTGAGACGAATGATGGCAGCCACGACGATCTGACGCCAACAACCACCGTACCCACCGGTAGCTCCCAACCCACGGCTAAGTTGCAAGTAAACGGGCTAGTAGTGAATTGGCATCGAGATAGCGGATCACGAACAGGGCTATTTCTAGAACAGGGCTATTTCTGTTCTTTTTATACCTAGATCGACAACTAATATGGAGGTCTAGCTTATTTTTTTTAAAAAATATATTTTTTCTATATATGGATATGTAGTTTTATAAATAAACATCAATAATAATAAGGAGGATAATATTCAATGTATTAAACTAACTTATATAGGATATCTTAAAGTTCATAAAATGGAGAAACGTAATAATAGAGTACTTACTTGGCACTTGACATTATTATGAAAATTTTCTTCTATCAGTTCGAGATGTAAAGTCATTGATTATACTATTGATATGTTGAAAAGCGAAAGCGTATGTAAGCTATAAATAAATTGATCGTCAATATTACGAGATTAATCAGGAAAAAAGGAAAAAATATCCACCATTGCATTTTTATGATAGATCTAACGGCCAAGAACAAATAGAGTATCAAAAAGAAAGATATATAATGCACAGTTAGATAATTTTTTTTGATGCCTCAACTCTTTCAGTACAAGCGGTAATATCTGAACTCATACACCAACTCACACGACGTATATAGTAGGAGAGTCTATCCTATGCCACACGCATCCCATGTACATCAACAGTTACACAAATGATGGATTGTGCTCTTATATAGCCAAAATTTCTAGGGCAACGTTGTGCACTTAGAGCAAGTACAATAATCGTCTTATAGCCAAGTAAGGGCCTGTTTGGTGGCGCTTGCAACCGCTTCAGCTTCACATGAACACGGGCACTGTAGCAAGCGGGAAGAAGCTAGAAATTTCCGCTCACACATGCTTTGCCTGTTTTATGAGAGAGAGAGGGGGAGGAGAGAGAAAATCTGCTCCCGTGAATAGTGACACAGTGTTGCTACAGTGTTTAGTGTCAGGTGAAGCTGGAGCGGGGAGAAGCTGTGCCAAACGCGTCCTAAATGCTGATGTAGAGGAGTGAAGAGAGCAGAGAGATGAGAGATTGGATCTTATGCAAGCAATAAGTTAGGACAGGAGCCTATGCAGTATGGTGGGCCTAATATCAAGTGAATGTGAGAAGGATTAGGAAAGAGAAGGTAAAACATGGGTAAAAGTTACAATAAAAATGTTTCTAATAGACAACTAAAAGACGATAACCAAATATTTGACTTTAGTATTAGAGTAAATTTGTTGTAGACCACTCTTTAATGGCGGTATTTGCTATCTTTGTTAGAAGACACTCTTCAATTCTAACAATTAGCTCCCGGACACTATGGCTATTAAAGTAATATTATCTACAAGTGGATGGAAGAGAGAAATTAAAAGTGACCAAAATGCCCCCAACTATTACATTATAACCTATTTATGTTTTATATTTGAAATTTGAAAAATTTTAAAGTTGTGTATAGATGTAGTGTCAATGTTCTAAATCGTTTGAAATTTCAAAATTTTAAATTTCAAAACCTAGAGGTCATTCAATAATTTTAAATTTTAAATTTTAAAATATGAGAATTTAAAAAGATGTTTTGACAATTTATACTGCAAAGACAATATTAAGTAGTGTCGATCAGTAAATACGACTATTGAAGAGTCTCCTGCAGCAAATTTACCCTTAGTATTAGGCTTCCTCTTAACATTACCGACCACATGCAACACTAACAAAGGTTCTAGGGATCCAGCCAAGACGAAGGAATAGACAAAAGTAGGTAGCCTTGCTTGATTCCGGCAGTCTTTATTTAGTCTAATAAAGACCCACCAGTGCATACAGTACTAGATGCCTCTACTGGCACGTTTAGTTCCACATAAACCCTGCCATTTTTGGATCGTTAAAACTGAAATCCCACCTACTCTCTCCGTCCCTTTTTAATTATCGCTGTGGGTTTCCGTACCACAAGTTTTAACTCGATTATTTATAGGAAATATGTGCAATATTTATGTCTCTAAATAAATTTATTAAAAAACTAGATCCAAATATCTTTCCGATGATACTAATTATGATAATAATCGATGATATTTAGTATTTATTAAAATTACCGGTATTTATTTTTTGGAAAGCGTAAGCGACAGTTAAAAAGGGACGGAGGAATTATATGTATAGGTATTCAGAGTGAATTGAACTCCATAAAATATTAATAACAATACATACTACTCCAGTAGTATTAGCACTTGTTTAGGTTTTGCCATCAGTGACAGCACCTGAGTACAAATAAATTTTATTCCACAACCTCAACATCTCAATACCGTCCAACAAAGTGGAGATAGTAATTAAGATTATTGGACTACTGAAAAGCAACACGCACACCACTGAAACAGCCAAACCTTTGGCGGGAAAATTCTAAACAGAGACAAACGTGCCGCCTGCTTGTCCCCTTGATTCGATTCCGACAGGCGGCTTTAATTTCTTATTTAAAAAAGACCATCATCATCCATGCATGCACGCAACAACTTACCGAGAACGATCGATCGACGACGACGTCACACGTCGCACGGCGGCGGAGTCGAGTTGGGTTGGTGTAGACCATCATGACCTTCCGATGATGGAGCAACTCGGGAGATGCTCATGGCCGCCATGGCCTGGTGGTGAGAGCCCTCGACCTTGCCCCTGGGATCAGTCGCCGGTGGTTGCTTTGGCTCTTGCTCTTCCAGATGATGCCAGAAGGCGGCGCCTTCCTCGCCGATGCCTTTCCTGTCGGAGGGGAAGATGACGAACACGAAGCTGGCGAGGAACGAAACCGCCAGCGGCAACAGGGTTAGGAAATCCTTCCACTGGGCGGACTCCTCGGCGCCCACGCAGGCCTGCACACCGGCGTCGCAGAAGGCTAGGGCCAAGAACACGGCGGCTCTGACGACGGCGTGGAGGAAGTCCCGCGCCTTAATCTTCTTCGTTTTCTGCAGCTGCCTCCACTTGATCCTGTTCCCAATCTCGTCTTTCTTCTCCGACAGTCGCAGCTCCTTGGGGTCGTGGTTGAAGAGCCTGAAGCCGTGGCGGGTGGCCACCCCGTAGTAGGTGTGGCCGTCAAGGTCGGTGACGCTGTCGGTGAAGCTCACCAACGCGCAGATCAAGGTGAGGAGGCCAATGAGCCCCCAGGTGAAGGCGAAGTTGACGCGGTGGCCGACGCACTCGCCGCCGTTGGTGAATGACGGCGCCATCGTCTGGAACGCCAGCGTGGTGCCGGTCGGCAGCAGCTTCGACAGGGTCGACGCCGCCGCCAGCAGGGTCGTGGACTTACGCTCTTTTTTCGCCGGCGTCGTGGACGTAGGCTCTATATTAGTTTCCGTGGGCTTTCCGTCGGTGGGCTTTCCGTTCGATGCCGGTTCGTCATCCTTGTCGACGCTCCAAGCGCCGTCCTCGCCGATGCCCTTCCTGGTGGAGGGGAAGATGATGAAGACGAAGCTGGCGAGGAAACCGACCGCCAGCGGCAAGTGGTTGAAGAAATCCTTCCACGGCTGCGACTCCCTCTTGACGAGGCACCTCTGCACGCCGGCGTCGCAGAAGGCCAGGGCCAAGAACACGGCGGCGCTGACGACGGCGTGGAGCGAGTCCTGCAGCTTCTTCAACCTCCGCCTCTCCAGATCGGCCTGGTTCACCTTCGACTTGATGTCGCTGTCGCTGAAGAGCCAGAGGCCTTTGGTGGTGACCACCCCGTAGTGGGTGTTGCCGTCCGTGCCGTGGACGCTGTCGGTGAAGTTGAGCGCCGCGGAGAGCAGCGTGAGGAAGCCGATGAGGCCCCAGGTGAAGACGAAGTTGACGTCGTGGTCGACGCACTCGCCGCCCTTGGTGAAGGACGGCGCCATCGTCTGGAAGGCCAGCGTGGTGCCGGTCGGCAGCAGCTTCGACAGCCCCGCCGCCGTGCCCAGCGACTTGTCGAAGATTGGCCGTTTCTTCTTGGAATCGTTATCGTTCTTGTTGGCATGGTCATTGGACTGCTTGTTATTGTTCTTGTGGCCACTATTGGACTGGTTAGGAGGATTAGAGGCCATGGTCTAGTCGACGTGTGTGTAAGCTGCTACGACTACATCCATGCTGCACGCCCCTTTTATACACAGCACAGCGCTCTGGGTGGCAGCCTGGCAGGCTGACAGCAGAAAAAAGGACCAAGAACCAGATGCTCAAATAAAGCGCCAAAAGACCACATACATATATGATGATGATATAAGTATCAATTTCTGTACACACGTCGCTTGTGTATTAGGTCAAGTACCGGGACCAATAAGACCACTGTGTACTTTTACGTCGCTTGGGTATGAGGCCAGGTACCGGCAACGAGGCTCCACGTACAAGCCCGTCGCCGCCAACCTTTTTTTTTTTTTTTTTTAGAAAAATCGTTCTTAATTAGCCTATCATTGAATTACAAACACCATCAGGTGGCGACAAAAACCAAACGTATCTACCAAGAGCTAAAGGTACAAAGCTCCTAGTTAATCTATGAGCATCCATATTTAAAATCCTTTGTTCATGAACGAACTCCACATGGGGGAAGGTTGCTTTCGTCGTCTTGATCTCCTTCACAATTGGCCCATATAGCCCCATACCCTCTCAATGGATACTCTTCACCGCATTGATACAATCACACGCTACCCTGAATTTGTTCAGGACCAAATCCGAAGCCAGTGCCAACGCCTCTCGGCATGCAACCATCCATCACTAAAACTGATGCTCCAAGGAAAATCCCTGCTTCATCTCTCGCCACTGCAGCTGCAGCTGAATGATCAGAGGTCTTAGCCATTGATGCATCAACATTAATTTTCGCCATTCCAGGCGGTGGGGGTAGCCATCTTGACGACGAAGGTGGTAGGCTGCCTCCGCTAGTTCCCTGACCCAATTTGATCGACGTGAGCTCTTCCACATATCTCTCCACACAGAAATGCGTGGATAAAGGGCTCTGGAAAATATTCTCGTGAATCAACATTCTCCTCGCATGCCAAATCGCCCACAAGCGAGTCACAAACCGAGCAATCGCCTCACTAGACAAAGCCTTCCAAACTGCCGCCAGCCATGCTTTCGCCTCATCTTCCTTGATCATGCCTAGTACTCCAGCGATATCATCTCGTTCCACCGCCCAGATGGCCCTCGCCATGATATACTCTAGGAGCGAATGCTTCCAGGAGTCCGGGTTGCCGCATATACTACATTGGTTGTTGTCCGCCATATTTCTACGATGCCTGACATCCTGCGTAGGAATAGATTGCCGCGCCAGCCTCCATAGAAAGATCCGCACCTTGGACGGCACCTGCACGTTCCAAAGAGCAGCCCATTCCTTCGCATCTTCCCTCGTATTTGATCTTCCAGCCGCGTGTTCCAGCCAGTCTACTCTCCTCTTTCTCGTGTGCACCAACATTCTGTAAGCCGATCTCACTGTAAAAGTCCCCGACTTTTCATAGTGCCACACCCAGGAATCGCCCTGAGCCGAAGTGCAAAGAGGGATACTCATAATCACTTCAGCGTCCATCGGTAAGAAACAGTCATTCACCAATTGTCTATCCCACCTCCGAAGCGTTTGATCAATTAGCTCGCTAACCCTCTGAGG
Source organism: Chrysopogon serrulatus (assembly GCA_015844335.1). Classification (NCBI taxonomy): domain Eukaryota; kingdom Viridiplantae; phylum Streptophyta; class Magnoliopsida; order Poales; family Poaceae; genus Chrysopogon; species Chrysopogon serrulatus. Next base: position 313,198 of record JADLZL010005369.1, read on the forward strand.
AGGGTCCTCTTTGACACAACGTACTAGTCTCATTAGACCATCTCTTGGCAGCCAATTTGATGACCAAATATCAGTTTGCTCCCCTGTGCCAATTCTTCTAATCAAACCCTGAATTAGGGTGTCTCTTCCTTCAATTATTGACCTCCAAGTGCGTGAAGGGTTTTGGCCAATCGTTGCTTCCAAAAACTCACCCTCCGCGAAATAAACAGCTTTAAGAATCCGAGCACTTAGAGCCTCCGGGTTCTGTAAAATCCGCTAAGCTTGGTGAGCAAGTAGCGCTAAGTTAAACAACTCCATATCCCGAGAGCCAAGACCACCCAACTATTTTGGCATTGTCATATCATCCCAAGCAACCCAACTAGTCCGACATTTGCCATCTTTACTCCCCCACCAAAAGTTGCGCATCAAGCTGTCCATGTGTTGACAGAGGCCCCTTGGTAATTTGAAGCAAGACGTTGAGTAAGTTGGAATAGCCTGCACCACTGATTTGATAAGCACTTCTTTTCCTCCTGCAGATAGACACTTCTCTATCCAATCTTGAATCTTTTTCTAGATCCTATCTTTAATATATTTGAACGTCCCATTTGCTGCGATACCCACATCCGTTGGCATGCTTAAGTACTTTTCACTTTGCGCTTCCGTGTGTATATTTAGCATCACTTTGATCTCCTCCCTCATTTGGGAATTACATCCCTTTGCAAAGTGAATAGAAGATTTGTCCATGTTTACCATTTGTCCAGAAGCTTGGCAATATAGATGAAGGGCATCCTTCACCACTTCCGCATTCTCCCTATTTGCCTTGAAAAACAGCAGGCTGTCATCTGCAAATAATAAGTGACTCACCATCGGAGCCGATGGTGCCACCTTTATGCCACTTAAGTTCGATGACTAAATTCTTGAGTTTAATAGGCACAAAAGGCCCTCTGCTGTTAACAAGAAAATAGAGGAAGAAATTGGATCTCCTTGACGAATCCCCCGTGATGGTCTAAAACTTTCCAGTCTTTCACCATTAAAGAGCACCGAAAAGGAGACAGATGTTACTAGCCTCATTACCATGTGCACCCATGTACTGCTAAAGCCTAGCTTAAGCATAATCCTCCGAAGGTATTCCCACTCAACGCGATCATATGCCTTCTTCATATCAAGTTTAACCGCACAACACCTCTTCTCCTGTGCCCTCTTTTTTTTCATAAAATGAAGACACTCATAGGCTGCAAGGATATTGTCCGTAATAAGCCTTCCCGGCACAAAGGCCGATTGCTCTTCCGAAATAATCTCTGGTAAAATGACCTGCAACCTGTTTGCCACCGATTTCGATGCTATCTTATAAATTACATTACACAAGCTGATTGGGCGAAATTGTCCCAACTCTTTCGGTTTCTCCACCTTTGGTATCAAGACAACACAAGTGTTGTTAATCAAAGAAATATCATCCTCTCCCTTCAGCACCCGACAGACAACCTCGCAAACTTCATCCCCACATAAATCCTAGTGTCTCTGAAAGAAATGAGCTGGATAGCCATCTGGACCAGGCGCCTTTGTCGGGACCATTTGGAACAGCGCTGCCTTGATCTCCTCCTTGGACCAAGGGGCTTCTAACAGCATTCATCTCCTCTAAAACTTTCCTTGGTACGGTCCCTAGAAGAGTCTCCAAGTTCTCGGTACCTTCTGTTCGGTAAAGGTCTTTATAAAACCCCAAAGTAAGCTCGGCCATCTCTCCTTCCCTCTCCGTCACCTATCCATCAGATTTCCTGAGTTTGGAAATTAAATTCCTTTTCCTCCGCTGGCTAGCCCGCAGGTGAAAGAAGCGCATATTTCTATCTCCCTCAGAAAGCCACGAGATTCACGATCTTTGCTTCCACATAATCTCTTCTCTGTAGTTTAGTTCCTTGATCTTCTCAGCTATCTTGGACTCAACATACGACGGCCCAGCCCTCAACGGGTCTGACCAGATCTCTTCCAGTTCAGCTCTTAAGCGCTTCAATTCCTTCCCTACATGGCCAAAGGAATCAGCACCCCAAGCCCCAAGTTTACCAGCAACAGCTGTCAGCTTCTCAACCATCTCCTTGATCGTTCTTGCTTTTCCACATTGCGTCACCGCCAACCTGGTGGTGTTGCGACAGAGAGCTTCCTCTTCGAATGGACCTCCAGCCCAGGATGCAGAACACCAGATAGGCCAGAATGGGCCGACGTGCTTGCATTCATGCGTTGAGCGGGCCAAGCCCATTAATAATATAAGTACTGGGAGAGAGTGAGAGGGAAACAGAGGAACAACCTTCGTCTTCATCCAGCCCATGGTTCTTAACTTTTTTCTTCCCGCTACCAATTCCCAATTTTCCTATTAGGAGTTGCTATCAATTGGTATCTGAGACACCGATCCCCCATAACCTTCCTCTCGGAATCGATTTGGCATCGGATTTGGGTTTGGAATTGCAAAAGGAGTCCCATATTCGATCCACATAATCTCCCCACGGCAAGGCTAGCCACCAATCTAGAGCTACTTGCGCCTCACGACCACTTCACCTGTCTGCAATGCTGTCGTGGCACCATGAACCCTGACACCAAAGCCATCATCGACCAGTTGTCACTACTACAAAAACGATTTGTAGTAACACCACCTTTTTTAAGGGATGGCTCAATATTGAGCCGCCCCTACAAATGGTTTCCAAACGAGCCGTCCCTACAAATCGATTTGTAGGGGCTGCTAGTAGCCTGGTATTACCGGTCGTCCCTACAAATGGCTCCATTTGTAGGGGCGGCTCGATTGGGCGCCGAATAGTAAAAATTGCGTATTGAAATTTGAGTCTTACTTTATATTCCACTAATGGGAAAAGTATGATTTGGCCTTTATTTGGATTCTCTTTGTGGTGTACCAAACATTTAAAAATAATTAATGATGAGTCATTAACTGTTTAATCTAAATAAACCCACATACTAATGCATCTACCCTATGTGCCAAATCCAATTAGTGCATAAAAGTATAATAGTATATACATCCCAATATACGGGAAAATACCTCCAAACCCTATTATGGACCCTGCTGGACCCCACCAAGGTGACAATACCATAATTACCTTGACTAATCAATGGCATGGCTTAATTAGTGAACAAATAAAATAGAAAAGCAAATAAAAAGGAGAAGAAATGGAGAAAACCAATCTGGCCCGAGCAACCCAAAGGAACCCAAGTCAGCCTGCCCCTCACCCCTTCCTTTCACCCCGCACGTGGATTGGGCCGGCCCAGCAAACTGCGGTGGCCATCCGTGCGCATAAGCGAAATGCCTAGCCAGATGCCGCCTTCGCTCGGACGCTGATCAGTGGAGCCCGTTCGTCAGCTAGAGATGCCGTTGTTCTTCTTGCTCCTCGCGACGACGTCCCGCTTGATGACAAACACCGCAACGCGCTGCTTTTGCTCATGCCACGCTGGCAGCCCACGCCACGTGCGCGACCCGTTTCCCTTTCTCAGCGCACCGCGGGCCCACGGGTCACGCGAATCGCGTGACCCCTTCACGCACCAGCGCCGCAGCGCCTCGCCGCACGCCGCTGCCGTGCCCCACCCGTCCCCCTTTGCCTTGGGCGCTAAGACAATTGGCACCGGACACTGACGACTAGGGCCCGCCACGCTCGATAGCGACTTCTAGCTCCTGCCACAGCCGCCTGATCACCGCGTGCCCTTGATCACCGTCCACCCGCACCATGGAGCACCACCCAGCCTTATATACACGAACAGCGCCCGAAGGGTTTCCCCATCACCTCGCCGCCACTCTGTGGCACCTAACCACCCTCACCGAGCCAAATGGAGAAGAGAAGGGAGGAGGAGCAGAGAAGGGGAGGCCGCCGGAGCTGATCGCTGCTGTCGGAGTTGGAGGGGACGACGCCGAACGCCTACGAGGATGACGCTGGACTGCACGGCACAGCTACACCGCTACATGGCCTTGCCTCGCCCTGCACCGATAGCCTGCTTCCCCAGCACCGACGTGAGCGCCACCGTGCCCTTTTGCCAACCTCGCCCTCTCAACCGGCCATGGCACTCCACCTTGGAGCGCGTAGGCTGAGCCACTACTGGCTCCGGATCACACAGCACACGCACGCACACAGTGTCCATCCCAGGCCAACCGGTGTAGAAGCCCTGAGTACTGATGAGCCCAACAACCGCCATGGTGCCGCTGCGTCGCACCTGACCACAGCGAGCCACTGTTCCGGTGAAGCCATAGAACTGTGGGGCCAACGGACCCTAGAACCATGACCGCCTCGCCATGGCACACCCTCTGCGCATGCTCGGCGTTGAAAAACCTCAAGACGAGCCCCCCTGGGACCAGACTGCGCCGTCGTGACCAAGCTCCAGAGCACGGTCACGCCGCCGCAGAGCATTACCGTGATGCAGCCGTTCCGGTCGACCGTCGAGCTTCGCCAAGCCCACTTGAGTTGGGCCATGCCAAGGACACGGCCAGAGCACCACTTCACCGCCCTAGCACCGTGATCCCGAGACGCCGTAGCTCCGCCGTAGCCGCCAACTGGGGAGACAGTGCTGCTGTGACCTTTGGTCATCGCTGGCAAGAACTAGAGCTACTAAGGACCACCAATCGACCGTTTGAACACCCAATTGGACGATAGATAGGCCGTTGCCCTATCTCCGTGACACGCCGCCGTGGTTGAGCCATCGCCGCCATGAACAGCCTCGCCAGGAGCCCCACGACCATCGTAGGACACCTCGCCATACTCGCTAAGGTCCCCTGGAGCCGATGCACTCGTTAGCTGAGGCCGAGAGATGATGGAACACCGTCGGCGCTAGCGCTCGCCGCCGGCAAGGCCTCGGTGCAGCAGCCAGAGGAAGAGAGAAGGAGAAGGGGGGAATGCGTGCGTCGGGTCCATGTAGGCCAGAGAAGGAGAAAGGGAGGGTGGACGGAGTCCACTGTGAGCCCCGCCTGCGGTCTATGGACCAGCAGGAGCCAGTCCACCGTGAGCCACCTCGCTGTAAGCCAAATCCAGCCCAGATCCAGATCGATGACGTGGCCCAATGACAGACAGACATGTGGCGAGCCCGGCCCAGCCCAAGTCTGGCCCGCTAGGCCCATCCAGGCCCACACTCGGCCCAACAGGCCCATGATGACGTCATGCTGACATCAGCAGGGCCACTTGGCACCGCCAGAGCACGACATGTGTCATCCCTAGGATTTTTTACTCTTTTCTTTTTCAGAATAATGAACAAACTTCAAAAATTCATGACCAGCAGGAGCCAGTCCACCGTGAGCCACCTCGCTGTAAGCCAAATCCAGCCCAGATCCAGATCGATGATGTGGCCCAATGACAGACAGACACGTGGCGAGCCCGGCCCGGCCCAAATCTGGCCCGCTAGGCCCATCCAGGCCCACGCTCGGCCCAACAGGATGATGTCATGCTGACATCATGCTGACATCAGCAGGGCCACTTGGCACCGCCAGAGCACGACACGTGTCATCCCTAGGATTTTTTACTCTTTTCTTTTTCAGAATAATGAACGAACTTCAAAAATTCATAACTTATTCATACGAGCTCCAAAAATGATGAACAGAATTCCTAAATTCATCTAAAATTGACCTATATGCAATGAGCCTATGTTTGAGTGCATTTGGATCTTTTTGCTATTCATTTGTTCTTTGTGCTCTCTATAGGAGTCGCTAACATGACTATAACTATACCATTTCAGAGTCGGAGGAGGACCGAACTGAGGACGATCGGAACTACCGAGAGAAAGTAGGTGACGACTGCTCTGAAGGTGCCACATTCCACCTAAACTCGTAGCACTGTTGACACCTATTAATGTTATCTCTAATAATAGCGCAAAGAATGCTAGTGTAGCGCACCGCCACTAGAATGCCAAGTTGTTATCCCCAGCATAACACCAAGAGGTATGATATTAAATCATGCCACCATTTAGAATATAGAAATGTATCCGTAAGCGCACAGATCAAATACCATTGTAGCATTTTACCTGGAGTATTACGGGTTGTCATTTATATTTTCCCAAAGGAAGGTCTATATGGCTTGTGTAAAGGTAGTGTGTTGACCTAGAGTGTAACGGATAGGCATAACCATGTCCTCACCACTCAATGCAGGGGTAAGTCACAAGATAATAGATAAGATAAGTATATAATCATCAGCATAAACAGATAGAGACTCCTAGCTATATCATTAGGGTTGCTAATAGAACATCAAGAGATATTCCAGGGTTATTCCTAGCTACATGTCAATGTTTATTATGGTTAGTGCAATACTAGTAGTCATGGCTACGGTTAGCATTACATTTATTCATAGTGGACATACTAGGGAAGTTTGAGGACATAGCACGCTCTTCCGTCGTATACAAGCCCTACTTGTGCCTATAAACGGGGTCCAGATTACATAGGACTCAACAAGAATGTCACACCCATGATCTACCAAACCCGGCCTATAGGGTGTATTCGTAGATAAACAACGTGTAAGCACCACGCTTACATATTGTTTATCACTCACCCAACGATCAATTAGATGAGTGCTATACGAACCTATGGATAAACATAATGTTAATCTAACTATACTAAGTATATAACCACAATAGACAAGGAACATAATAACTATGAATATAAGTAAATGAGAATTCATCAATTCAATTGTAGCAACCATATAACTATACAATGAAAGAGAACAAAGGCGAGAGGAGGTAAGAACTATACCAAATCCAAGCTCTTGATGGCTCCGAAATCCAAGCCGGCGCTTGCCTCCCTCTAGTTCTAATCTAGCTATCAAGGCCCTAGCTAAGGAGCTCTGATTAGGGTTTCTGGCTGATGATTGGACTTCTGAATGAGAATGAATGAATGGGGACTCCCTCCCAGGGGGGTGTCTCTCCTTTTATAGCCCTGGGCGATGATCGTGAGCCATCAGATCAAACCGACATTGACGGGTGGCCAGGATCGACCCTCAAAGGTGGTGGAGCGAACCGGACGAACTGGGGCTGGACTGGGCCCTAGGCCAGACCAACCGGTCTGGGGTGGGACCGGCCGGTCCCACCTGGTGGCCTTCGGGCCCCCGGCTCGGCGTGATGCCTTCTCATCTCTTCTGGAATCTTCCTGTGTAGCCGTGAAGTCCATTTTCCGTTTCCTTGTTTCGATAAGCTTGTATGTTTGCGTCTTTTCCGGTTTTCGCCTGCATAAATAGTGAAACACCAAAACTCGTGGAATTTGATCAGTGTAAACCTTATGTCTACTTTGGTGATCACATTTGCATCCTTTTCATGGTTAGTTGATGGTTGAATTAATACAATAGTGACCGTCAACAACTCCCCCAAGCTTAACCTATGCTAGTCCCTTAGCAAAGAAAACAGAGAAAAAGTTATTGAATATATTTGTACATTAAGCATTGTAGCCATCTCGGAGCAACTCTCTCAAAATATACCTGTAGCCAGACAGAAATTCTCCTCCAAGTTACGCAATAACTGTGCTGACTTTCAAACGTACACATATTACCTTGGACCGTGGGGCTTATTAGCTCTTCCTTGGGTCTTGAGCACTTGACAGACAGAAAGATCCCATCTAAGCACTATATCTCAAGTTCTTTGATCAACTATCATTCTCAAGTTTTTAGAGGTTTTCAAATAAAACTTAGAGCTTTCCCAAATATGACACTCTCAAGTCTCTCAACATATGTGGTATTTATGGATTCTCACCAAGGCAGTGATGATGATTGCCTTTCTCTCCATCCTATAACTAAAGGTTTTGTGGAGTTTCATAGGTAAGGAGAAAACTGAAAGAGCAAACTTGCAATGCATATGTTGTTAGGTCAAACAATGGATACATGGAGAAACAAGTCATGCAGTCGAATCAGGATATATAGGTGGATGGATATGGTGAATATATGGTGGAACCTAACTCTACTTAGCTCCTTGAATGCTTCTCTCTCCTTTAAGACTGACCAGAGGTTATGAGCTATCTTTTCTTTCTTCTTTTCTTTCTCTCTTTTTTTATGGAGTCGGGTATCTAGTACCCATTGTTTTGCATTGGAACACTTGTCCGTCTTTCTCTTTTTTCCCTTTTTCTCAAATATCTTTTTGCATAGCTCATAGCACTCCTTTTGGCATTGGTAAATTTAGAGAGATACACAGGAATATGGAGCATTTATTGAGTGGCTAATCCTAATGGAATATTTTTTGGTGTTCTCTCCCAGTGTAGGAGGAAAACATTTTTGGAACGGATGTAGGTGGAATAGTTTGTTGCGCCTACTCTAGTGTAGAGTAGTGCATATGGAGGTGGATCTTGATTCAAGAGCATGACAAATTTCTCACCAGGTCACAAAGGTTGATAAAACTCAATGCAAGACAAACAACATTTATGTGGAAGTTTAACTAGCCTATCTTATCATATTAGCTCTAGTGGGAATGTAAGCTTTGTCATATAGAAACTCATCATGTTTTTGTATTTTTCAAAAGATAAATCTCTAGAACTTTAGTGTCACTCAGAACAAGATAGATAGCAGCTCAGACTTTCTCAATCTTATCAATCAGGTACCTAGACTTAGTTCAAGCGTATGCAACCCACAAGTTTTAGGCTCAAAGCAAATTCTCATGTCAAAACAGTTGGAGATAAAACTTAGGAAAACTTTTGTCTACACTCTAGGCATTTTAGAGGTGTTGTAACAGAGCAGCTTATCTTCATTTCAATTCATTCAAGAGCTTCCTTTCATTGACTCTAGATAGATAAACATTTTTATTTGGTTTTTTATTTTTCAAAGACTCAAATTATAAAACTCAAAAGACTCTAAGGACCCTTAAAAAACATGGACCTTCATGTGCCCACATATTTTTGGTATTTTTAAATTTTCTTAGATACTATGGTGAACCTTCATGTGCTCACATATTTTTAGTATTTTAAATTTTTATGACTGACTCGATAATCATGTAGGTACACTTATCTGGGTACCTAGGGGATGCCTTCCCCCAAGCTGATCGTTGTCGCGGTTGAGCATTGAAGCTGAGCAGTCCTCTCGATGGAGCTCACGCTTGTAAGAGCTAGTGTAGCCAAGAACCTTCATCTCATCCGATAAGAAGTTGCTTTCTCCACACAAAGTGGTTAGGCGTGTGCAAGAAGGTGTACTTTGAGTGATGAAGATGATGATTCCTAGGTTAACTAGCTCTCAGAGTCATCCTGCAGCAAACATCTCACAAAACACCAAAACTCATGGAACGGGTTAGGATAAACAGTTAGTGGTTAATTGTTCGTGGGTTGGTTATTGTGAGAGGTTTCCAAAGGTTATTACAGTATATTCAATGCGACAGGATGCTCAATGATTATTTTTGGTTTTTTATCAAATAAAATTGAAATATGTATTCTAATTTTTTTTATTTTTATGCCACCACGGTGAACACTCCTTTAGCTTGCGCTGTAGGCATGTCACATGGGGCTTTGATTTTTTACAAATGTTTTTGTGGTTTTCTATAAAGACGACAAAAACTAACTATGAATTAAATGTGCAAGAAAGTAATTTGAAAACTACCATTGTTACCTTATGGCAATGGTTCGGAGTTTAAAGTCCTTCGGACAAGACTCCTCGCCTTCTTCGTTCCTGGGGTGCTTCATCAGATTTTGAGGATGTGGGCCCTGATGTTGGACCTCCTGGTGACGATGACTCAGTTGAGGAGGTTACCTTTTCTTTCCATACGTTCGTAGGTTGTGCCTTTGGTGCTGTAGGTTCTTCCTTGATTTCCTCCTCCTCAACATTGCTCTTTTGATAGCGATTCCTCCGGTGCTGACGTCTTCTCTTGGACTGGGTAAAAGCTGCTAATCTAGAAGAGTTATAATCTTTAAAATAATAGTGTACCTTCTCTCCTGGAAATTAGAAGTGGACTTGGCCTGATCCATTGTAGATGATCGCGTTGGTGGTGCTGAGGAACGGCCTTCCAAGTATGATCAGCGTCTCGTCTTCTTCCCCCATGTCCAGCATCATGAAGTCGGTCGGGACGTAGTGGTCCTGGATCTTGACCATGATGTCTCTTGCTACTCCCTCCAGAAATCTCATCGTATTGTCCGCTAGCTGTAGCTGCATATAGATAGGGTATGGAGGTGTATCGAATAATAAATCATATACCTTTTTAGACATTATGTTGACAGCTAATTCGGTATCGCAGAAGGCGTTGTAGAATGAGCACTGCCCAATGGTGCAATCAATGGCTGGCGTGCCTGAATCCTCTTTCTTGGTTAAGAATGGAGAAGCTAAGAGGTGGTCATGCTTGTACTCAACAGCCTTGACTACTTGGACCTGCTTGCTCACTTGTCTTCTGTTCCTGTTCTTTCTCTTCCCATTTGAATATCCTCTTGGTTCCTTCGTTTGTTGGCTTGACTAGGAAGTAAGCTCCTCTTGGATCTATAGGAGCTTCAAGGGTCTTATTCTTGAAACTGAACTTCTCTTTATTGCCCTTGATGGTGAAGCAAATCTTGGCACTATCCGTATAGATGATAGCCTTTGCAGTACTCAGGAATGGTCGGTCAAGAATGATTGGACTTTTGGGGTCTCTGCCGGTATCCAGGACTACAAAGTCTACAGGGACATATGATCTTTCGATCCGTATGCACACGTCATCTAAGATTCCCTTGGGGTACTTGATCGTCCGGGTGCGCAAGCCGCAAACACATATCTGTGTACAACAAAGATGCCCATGGAAAGACTTGATCGAAGATTACCTTAGGCATGATGTTGACACTGGCGCCTAGATCGCAGACAACTTCAGGGAAGTCATGCTGCCCAATAGAGATGGGGATCACAGGTCTCCCTGGATCTCCTCTCTTGGGTGGCATGGAGTCATCCTTCCATCCTGATGATGCTTCAATGTAGTAACCTGCATACACATCAACAAGGTTCACGGTCTCAGGCTCTAGAGGTTGGCCTAGAATCTTACCTTCGTTGGTCAGTGGAACAGCGGCCGCCAGCTGAGCTAATTGTTGTTCTATCATTTTATTGAAGCTAAGCTGGTTCTTAACAGCAGAGGTAAAGCTATCCATTTTGATGTTTGTTTTCTAACATTTTATTATTGGATGCTACCTTCCTAGATAAAGTCTCCACAATTTTATTCTGGTTGGAGATCACTTCTCTCAAAAGTAATTGAGCATAGTTATTGTAATTAGTGCCTTGAAAGTTACCTTGGTAGTTAGGCCTTTGCTGGTTCCATCCTTGATTTTGAGGACGATAGTTGTTGTTGTTGCTATTGATGAAGTTCACATCCTCACGGGTCTCAGGACAGCTGTTGCCTGAGTGTCTCATATTGCCACACACTTCACAAGTCATGCATGCATCATTAATGCACATGACATCTTGTCTCTGGCTCGTCTTGTCTTCCAGCTTCTTCATGAGCAGGTCTATCTTGGCAGACAGCATGTCTACCTCCTTGAGCTGGTGCATTCCTCCACTCCTCTTGTGGGTGGTCTGGCGCTCATCACTCCAATCTTGATTGGAGGCCACCTTCTCCATAAGAGCAGTAGCTTGTGGTATGGTCAGTGACATAAATGCACCTCCAGCAGCAGCATCAACATTGTTGTGGGTGCTGTTGGTGAGCCCATGATAGAAAGTTTGCATCAGGAGCCAATTCTCTATCTCATGATGAGGACATTCTGATATATAATCTTGGAAGTGTTCCCATGCCTCAGCTCATCATGTTGTTGCTAAAAACTCGAGATTTTCCCTCTTAGGGCACTCGTCTTGCCCATAGGGAAGAATCTTGCTAGAAAAGCTGTGGAGCACTTATCCCAAGTTGTATGGTTATCTTTGTTGGCGTAGAACCATTGTTTTGCCTTTCCCAATAGTGAGAATGGGAACAGACGTAGCAGCACGGTATCCTTTGGTACATCCTTCAGCTTGAAAGTGCTACAAATCTCTAGGAAGTGTTGGAGATGAGCAGTTGCATCTTTATGTGCTTTTCCACAGAACAGATTGGCTTGCACCATGGTGATGAGAGCTGGCTTGAGCTCAAATCCATTCTCCCCAACTTCGACGTTAGGTCCAGTGTGGATATTGTTGGTGTTTGAAGCAGAGAACTCGCACAGTGACTTGTCGGCCATTTCTTTGAAGATTGGTGCCAAGTTGCCCTCTTGTTGTTGTTCTTCTTCTTCTCTTGTAGGAGCTTGCTCCTCCAAAGAACGAACCTCAACAGTGGGTGTCCTTGATGGAGATTCAAAGATGTCCCTCACTTGCTGGAATTTCTTCCTTCGAAGGAGTTTCTCTGGATTTTCAACGTAGTTATCTGGCAGATCAAAACCACTCATTCATTACCCTGCATAAGATTTCACAAAGATAGAAAACACAAGGGTAAGCCTGCATTGAGTAGGGGGTCTATGGTTTCCTCTGTCTCATTAGTTTGTTAGGTCTATCGTTATCCTTTTAATTGCCAATTGCCTTTCCCGGCAACGGCGCCAAAAATACTTGTTGACACCTCTTAATGTTATCTCTAATAACAGTGCCAAGAATGCTAGAGTAGCGCACCGCCACTAGAATGCCAAGTTGTCATCCCCAGCATAACACCAAGAGGTGTGGTATTAAATCATGCCACCATTTAGAATATAGAAATGTATCCGCAAGCGCACAGATCAAATACCATTGTAGCATTTTACCCGGAGTATTACGGGTTGTCATTTATATTTTCCCAAAGGAAGGTCTATATGGCTTGTGTAAAGGTAGTGTGTTGACCTAGAGTGTAACGAATAGGCATAACTATGTCCTCGCTACTCAATGCAGGGGTAAGTCATAAGATAATAGATAAGATAAGTATATAATCATCAGCATAAATAGATAGAGACTCCTAGCTATATCATTAGGGTTGCTAGTAGAATATCAAGAGATATTCCTGGGTTATTCCTAGCTACATATCAATATTTATTATGGTTAGTGTAATACACCTAGTAGTCATGGCTAAGGTTAGCATTACATTCATTCATAGTGGATATACTAGGGAAGTTTGAGAACATAGCATGCCCTTCCGTCGTATACAAGCCCTACTGTGTCTATAAACAAGGTTTAGGTTACATAGGACTCAACAGGAATGTCACACCCGCGATCTACCAAACCTGGCCTATAGGGTGCATTCATAGATAAACAACGTATAAGCACCATGCTTACACAATGTTTATCACTCACCCAACGATCAATTAGATGAGTGCTATACGAACCTATGGATAAACATAATGTTAATCTAGCTATACTAAGCATATAACCACAATAGACAAGGAACATAATAACTATGAATATAAGTAAATGAGAATTCATCAATTCAATTGTAGCAATCATATAACTATACAATGAAAGAGAACAAAGGCGAGAGAAGGTAAGAACTATACCAAATCCAAGCTCTTGATGGCTCTGAAATCCAAGCCTGCGCTTGCCTCCCTCTAGTTCTAATCTAGCTATCTAGGCCCTAGCTAAGGAGCTCTGATTAGGGTTTCTGGCTGATGATTGGACTTCTAAATGAGAATGAATGAATGGGGGCTCACTCCCAGGGGGGTGCCTCTCCTTTTATAGCCCTGGGCGATGATCGTGAGCCATCGGATCAAACCGACATTGACGGGTGGCCAGGATCGATCCTCAAAGGCGGTGGAGCGAACCGGGTGAACCAGGGCAGGACCAGGGCCTAGGCCAGACCGGCCGGTCTGGGGTGGTACCGGCCGGTTCCACCTGGTGGCATCCGGGCCCCCGGCTCGGCGTGGTGCCTTCTCGTCTCTTCTAGAATCTTCCTGTGTAGCCATGAAGTCCATTTTCCGTTTCCTTGTTCCGATAAGCTTGTATGTTTGCGCCTTTTTCGGTTTTTGCCTGCATAAATAGTGAAGCACCAAAACTCATGGAATTCGGTCAGTGTAAACCCTATTTCTACTTTGGTGATCACATTTGCATCTTTTTATGGCTAGTTGACGGTTGAATTAATACAATAGTGGCCGTCAACAAGCACCTATTACGCATTGCTAATGCTAGTATTGCTAGTGCTTTACTTCCTGTTTATGATCTTGTGTAGGAATGCATGGTAGATGATATTGATTAAACCCTTGCCTTGACGTAACCCTACCCTTGCTCACCCGCTGTTAAGTTAGATACACGCTTGCATGATTATTGTTACTTATTATACTATGCTTAAACTGTGATATGATGATGGATATGGTAACTAGGCATGTGGTGCCATACGAGGGAGATGCTGCGTGCGTCTTGGGTGCGTGAAGGGTGAGGGTTGTGTCAACTAAGCTGGAGTATACGACAAGCCGAGGGCAAGTCTTGATGCTACCTGGGCATCCTGTGATGAGATTACCTGTGGCGGGTTGTGTTGCAATATGGAAAACCCTTGGTGTGAGCCTCTGAGGGGTGGAGCCCAGGGAGGAGGTGCTGTGGTGGCACATAAAATGGTAAACCTGATGAAGATATTCTAGCTTAGTCAACCCTAAGGATTTACTGGTACTCAGACCCACCGAGAATTTACATCCCACTTGCTCTATAGGGTACGAGACGGCTGAACTACTTGGTAGGGCGGTGCCACTACTATTGGCTAAAAGAGTGTAGGAAGGTACGGGCATAAGGGACTCACACCCTTCCAAGACAACATGGTTGCTGTGACATTCGGGATGTCATGCTGTGTCTCACAGTATCAGCCATTCCAGACTATACTTGGGGTGTTCCAGGGTTGAGAGGTAGAGTGGCATCGATCTAGGCTAGCGAGCAGCCGGAATCAACCTAGTTGATGACGGTCAGCAATGAAGGTAGATCTTGTGGGTATGTAAAGCCTCTGCAGAGTGTTATGGTTGATCGATCGATACATATGCCGACTCATCGGCTATGGACCTAATCCTAGTGACTGTGCTAGCTGGAATAAAGAGATGAGTCCTTTTCTCCCCCTGGGTATGTGATAGATCCGGTCTTGGACCGTTGAGACAGGCCGAGAGGGAGTTGGCCTATCAACACGAATGAGATGAGATGTGGTGGATGGTGTGGATGGGTGGGTGAACGGAGTGTGGATGTGGTGTAAAACTTGACTTATATACTTGACTACTACTGCATAGGAAACTACAGCCAAATGTAGGTCTTTTGCTATAGCCTTTTGCATCCAATTCCACAAAGCAAAGCATAGGGTGGTTGTGACCAGTATGAATCATATTGATACTTTGGCACACAGGTTCTGGGAGGCATTTGACTCCGAAGAGTACGATGGTTAGAGGGTTTCGTCGCTACGCTCAAGTTGGAGGAGAGATGACATTTCCGCACCCCAAGCTGTTCCAGTTGCTACTTGTTATGTGATTTACGCCTGTCAGTGTTGTAATAAGTTTATGTAACCCATACTATTGCACTCTTATTTACGATGTATGGATTTGATATTCAACTAGAATCTGGGTATTGTGATCTATCAAGGTCATTTTACACTTCGACTCTGTGGATTTCCCTTCGTGGAAATCAGGTCATTTCAGTGACACCGTCCCATAGCTCTAGGTCTTTCCCTGAACAACCTTCCGGCTTCGGTGGCCAAAGGGACGAGCAATCTCACGGCCGATCTGGACATCAGCTGGCTCTTCGGTGTAGGAAACCTTTTGCTTGGTGGACTCAAGAAAGGCAGTCGAGCGCTTCTGCCCGTGTCCCCAACTGCGCCCTCACCCTTTCCCGCGGCCGGCCAGAGCAGGCGCCCGAAGTTCTAGCGAAGGAGACGGATCGATACGATCTCTATAGTAAACACGCATGAGGTCAAAAATCTAGTTCAAGCGACGAACACCGGGTAGACCTTGGTTCTTCGCTTTATGCTCCTTAGAATTGTACAGTCCTAGAATCATATCAGCATGTCCCTCTACATATCAGACACAATCGAAGTCACAGTCGTAGAACAAAGGGCGCGAAAGCTGAAGCACAGGTCCATGATATCCACCCTTACTCATGAAGTCAAGAAAGCCTAAACCCTCCTCGAAAGGCCACTAATCTGCTGCAATCCATTCTTCGATGTGATCACAGCTTACCTACCAGCGCGAGGTCAAAATGAAGGACTCGTATGCAAAAGAAGCCACATTGCCATTGGGGAAGCTTTCCGCTACCCTCACCGCTCGCATGGGCATCATCTCTGACACCAGAACACTAGCTTTCATCAGGTTGTTCTCTATAGCTTTGACAACCTCATCATTAGTGTAGACACAAACATAAAGCCATGAATCTTGCCAGTTGGGCCACTTGTTGCAATATGCCGACACGATGGTCACAGTGCCCCTACTCTTTTGGGGGACAAAATTGTATGAGCCAAACTCCAGTCAACCCCCGCTGACCTTCTTCTCAAACAGCTGGGCCTCATAGTATTGAGTGAATACATTAACATCAAGCTTGCCACCCATCATCTTCAGAGCAAACACGAAAACCCCCAAACAGGTGAAGGCGTTAGGAGTCAGCTGGTGGATCTACAAGTCGAACCTCTCAAGTACCTCGCAGACAAAACGTTCATAGGGAAACCGAAGTCCCACAGTTAGGAAATCCTTGAAGATCACAGCCTCATACGGCTCTGGCCTTGGCGTGGTTTTACTCCCCGGAGCACGGCATGCCTCGCGGGCATGCAAGCTTAGCAGACCTTCCACCACAAATCCATCCAAATCGGCATCAGTCACGCGTGAACGACCGAGGTGATAGCTAGAAACCACCCCGCCCAGCGATGACTCTGCCTCTTCACCAGCCTCTTCATCAAAAATAACAACTTCAACCTTTTTCTCTACCGACGGACTCTTACCCCAGTGGCTAGTTCCAGCCTCACCCAACTCAGCAGTCGACACAGGACGAGAAGGCGCTAAGCGCGAAGATGATTCCACTGATGTGCTGACAGTCCTAGAGCTTGAACTGACCAAACCTGAGCTGCTCAGTCCACTGCCCTTAGACCCGCTACTACTCGAGCTCGCCATAAAAATGCACCGTGAAAAGACCGAGCAAAAGCACTATTTGGCACTAAGAAAAATGAACTCTTAATCAAAACTAACATGAATAGGCTAGCAAAAAGTAGAACATGACAAAACACCAATATAAACTAGCTAGTAAAGATAACTCACAGAAGAGCGAAGATGAAAATACAAGTGCGAAGACCAACAGCGAAAGGCCTCAAGCGAAGCAGCTCCAGAAATTATGGGCTAAATCAGCACGGAAGGGTGAAAGTGACCCCGTGTTAACACCTCTTAATGTTATCTCCAGCAACGGCGCTAAATGTGGGTATACCATCGCTACTAGAATGCCAAGTTGTCATCCCAGCATAACACCAAGGGGTGTGGTATTAAATCATGCCACCATTTAGAATATAGAAATAATATCCGCAAGCGCACAGATCAAATACCATTGTAGCATTTTACCCGGAGTATTACCAGGTTGTCATTTATATTTTCCTAAAGGAAGGTCTACATAGCTCTCATGTAAAGGTAGCGTGATAACCTAGGGTGTAATGGATAGGCATAACTATGTCCTCGCTACTCAATGCAGGGGTAAGTCACAAGATAAATAATAAGTATAAATCATCAGCATAAATAGATAGAGACTCCTAGCTATATCATTAGGGTTACTAGTAGAATATCAAGAGATATTCTTGTGTTATTCCTAGCTACATGTCAATGCATATTATGGTTAGTGCCGTACACTTAGTAGTCATAGTTAAGGTTAGCATTACATCTATTCATAGTGGACATACTAGGAAAGTTTGAGAACATAGCACGCCCTTTCTTCATACAAAAGCCCTACTGTGCCTATAAACGGGGTTTGGATTACATAGGACTCAACAGGATTATCACACCCGCGATCTATCAAGCCCGGCCTATAGGGTGCATTCACAGATAAACAACGTATAAGCACCATGCTTACACAATGTTTACCACTCACCCAACGATCAATTAGATGAGCGCTATACGAACCTATGAATAAGCATAATGTCAATCTAGCTATACTAAGCATATAACCACAGTAGACAAAGAATAATATAACTATGAATATAAGTATTCATCAATTCAATTGTAGCAATCATGTAACTATACAATGAAAGAGAACAAAGGTGAGAGGAGGTAAGAACTATACCAAATCCAAACTCTTGATGGCTCTGAAATCCAAGCCTATGCTTGCCTCCCTCTAGTTCTAACTAGCTATCTAGGCCCTAGCTAAGGAGCTCTGATTAGGGTTTCTGGTTGATGATCGGACTTCGAATGAGGAATGAATGAATGTGCCTCTTTCCCCAGGGGTCCCTGCCCTGCTTTTTATAGCCCTGGGTGATGATCGTGAGCCATCGAATCAAACCGACCTTGACATACGGCTGAGATTGAAACCCTAAAGCGGTGGAGCAACCGGGTGAAGCGGGCCACTGGCGGGGCCAGGCCCAGGACCGACCAGCCCAGGCCCGCACCGGTCGGTCGGCGGGGGGCCTCCGGGCCTCCGGCTCGGTGTGGTGCCTTCTCGTCTCTTCTAGAATGTTCCCTGCATTGCCGCGGTGTCCGATTTCCCATTCTGTGTTCCAATAAGCTCCTGGGTTTGCGTCTTTTCTAGTTTACACCTATAAAAATAGTAAAACACCAAAACTCATAGAATTCTGTTAGTATAAACCTATATCTACTTTGGTGATCGCAATCGTATCTTTTCCGTGGCTAGTTGACGGTTGAATTTATACAATAACGACCATCAACAAGTCCCCCAAGCTTAACCTTTGCTAGTCCCTTAGCAAAGAAAACTCAGAAAAACTTATTGTAAGATATCTATGTTTAAGCATTGGTGCCATCTCAGAGCAACTCCCTAGAAGTATACCTACAGTCAGACAGAAATTCTCCTCCAAGTTATGCAATAACTGAGCTGACTTTCAAACTTACCCGTATTACCTTTGACTGTAGGGCTTATTAGCTCTTCCTTAGGTCTTGAGTACTTGACAGACAGAAAGATCCCATCTAAGCATTATGTCTCAAGCTCTTTGATCAACTATCATTCTAGAGTTTTTAAAGGTTTTCAAATAAAACTCAGAGCTTCCCATGTATGACACTCTCAAGTCTCTCAATATATGTGGTATTTGTGGGTTCTCACCAAGGCAGTGATGATGGTTGCCTTTCTTCTCATTCTATAACTAAAGCTTATGTGGAGCTCATAGATAAGGAGAAAACTGAAAGAGCAAACTTGTAATGCATGTGTTGTAAAGTCAAACAATAGATCCATAGAGAAACAAATCGTACAGTCGAATCTAGATATATAAGTAGATGGATATGGTGGATATACGGTGAAACCTAATTCTACTTAGCTCCTTGAATGCCTACCTCTCCTTTGGACTTTGAAAACTGGCCAGAGGTTATGAGCTATCTTTTTCTCAGGGAGTTGGGCATTTATGCGCCCATTGTTTAGTACTCGGACACTTGTCTATTTTTCTTTTTCTTCTCCCATTTTTTTCTCTTTTTTTTTTTCAAATATATTTTTGCATAGCTCATAGCACTCCTTTTGGCACTTAGGGATTGGAGAGATAACAACAAGAACTTAGAGCATTTATTGGGTGGCTATCCTAATGGAAATATTTTTGGTGTTCTCTCCTAGTGTAGGAGAAAATATTTTTAGAATGGATGTAGGTGGAATGGCATGTTGTTGCGCCTACTCTAGTGTAGAGTAGTGCATATAGAGGTGGATCTTAACTCAAGAGCATGACAAATTTTTTTACCAGGGTCACAAAGTTTGACAAAACTCAATGCAAGACAAGCAGCATATATGTGGAAGTTTAACTAGCCTATCTCATCATGTTTGGCTATGGTGGGAATATAAGCTTTGTCATATAGGAACTCATCATGTTTTTGTATTTTTTAAAAGATAAATCTCTAAAACTCTAGTGTCACTTAGAACAAGATAGATAGTAGCTTAGACTTTCTCAATCTTATCATTCAGGTACCTAGACTTAAGTCAAGCATATGCAACCCACAAGTTTTAGGATCAGAGCAAATTCTCAAATCAAAATAGTTGAAGCTAGAACTTGGGAAAACTTTTATCCAGACTCTAGGCATTTCAGAGGTGTTGTAACAGAGCAGCTTATCATCATTTCAAATCGTCTCAAGAGCTTCCTTTTTATTCACTCTAGATAGACAAATATTTTTATTTAATTTTTTATTTTTCGTAACTCATATTATATAAGTCTCTGAAGACTCTAAAAAGCATAGACCTTCATGTGCCTATATATTTTTGGTATTTTTTTAGTTTTCCTATGATACTATGGTGAACCTTCATGTGCTCACATATTTTTGGTATTTTTTTATTTTTATGACTGACTCGATAATCATATAGGTACACTTATCTGGGTACCTAGGGGATGCCTTCCCCCAAGCTAGTTGTTGTCGTGGTTGAGCATTAAAGCTGAGCCGTCCTCTCGATGGAGCTTATGCTTGCAAGAGCTGGTGTAGCTGGGAACCTCTATCTCATCCAACAAGAAGTTACTTCCTCCACACAGTGGTTAGCTGTGTGTTGGGAAGGTGTACTTTGAGTGATGTAGATGATGATTCCTAGGTGGACTGGCTCTTAGAGTCATCTTGCAGCAAACATCTCATAAAACACCAAAACTCATAGAACGAATTAGGATAAATAGTTAGTGGTTAGCCGTTTCGCGGACTGGTTGTTGTGAGAGGTTTTCAAAGGTTGTTACAGTGCATATCCGTGCAATAAGATGCTCAATTATTATTTTTGGATTTTTCTTTTTATCAAACAGAAAGAAAATATGCATGCTAATTTTTATTTTATTTTTAGTTCACCACAGTGAACATTCCTTTAGCTTGCACTACAGGTATGTCACATGGGGCTTTGAGGTTTTCCAAATATTTTTGTGATTTTCTATAAAGATGATGAAAACTAACTATGAATTAAAGTGCAAGAAAGTAAATAGATAACTACCATTATTACTTTATGGCAAGGGTTTGGAGTTTAGAGTCCTCCGGATAAGACTTCTCGTCGTCATCACTCCTAAGGTGTTTCATCAGATCCTAAGGATAGGGACCCTGACGTTGGACCTCCTGGTGGTAATGACTCAGTTGAGGAGGTTACCTTTTCTTTCCATACCTTCATAGGTTGTTGATGTTCCATAGGTTTAGTAGATTCTTCTTTGATTGCCTCCTCCTCAACATTGCTCTTTTGGGAGCGATTCCTCCGGCGCTGACGTCTTCTCTTGGACAGATTGAAAGCTGCTAATCCAGGAGAGTTATAATCTTTAAATTGACAGCGTACCTTCTCTCTTGGGAACTGAAAGTGGACTTAGCCTGATCCATTGTAGATGATAGCATTGGTGGTGCTAAGGAACGGCCTCCCAAGAACGATGGGTGTCTCGTCTTCTTCTCCCATATCCAATATCATGAATTCGGTCGGGATATAGTGGGTGTGGATTTTGACCATGATGTCCCTTGCTACTCCCTTCAGAAATCTCGTTGTGTTGTCCACCAGCTACAGCTACATATAGGTAGGGTATAAAGGTGTATCGAATAGTAAGTCATATACCTTTTTAGACATGATGTTGACAGCTAATCCGGTGTCGCAGAAAGCATTGTAGAAGGAGCATTGTCCAATAGTGCAATCGATGGTCGGCATGCCTGGATCCTCTCTCTTGATTAGGAATGGTGAAGTTAAGAGGTGGTCATGCTTGTACTCGACAGCCTTGACTACTTGGACTGACTTGCTTTCTCACTTGCCTCCTATTCTTGTTCTTTCTCTTCCCATTTGAATTCTTCTTCCTGGCTTCTTCGTTCGTTGGCTTGATTGGGAAGTGAGCTCCTCTTGGGTCTACAGGAGCTTCAAGGGTCTTGTTCTTGAAACTGAACTTATCTTTATTGCCCTTGATGGTGAAACAAATCTTAGCACTGTCCGTATAGATGACAGCCTTTACAGTACTCAAGAGTGGTCGGCCAAGAATGATTGGACTCTCTGTCCGTATAGATGACAGCCTTTATAGTACTCAAGAGTGGTCGGCCAAGAATGATTGGACTCTTGGGATCTCTGCTGGTATCTAGGACTACAAAGTCTACAGGGACATATGATCTCCCGATTCGTATGCACACGTCATCTAAGATTCCTTTAGGGTGCTTAACTATCTGGTCTACGAGCTGCAAACACATATTCGTGTACAACAAGGATGCCCATAGAAAGACTTGGTCAAAGATTACCTTAGGCATGATGTTGACACTGACGCCTAGATCGCAGACAACTTCAGGAAAGTCATGCTGTCCAATAGAGATGAGGATCACAGGTCTTCCTAGATCTCCTCTTTTGAGTGGTATGGACTCATCCTTCCATCCTCCTGATGATGTTTCAATATAGTAACCTGCATGTACATCAACAAGATTCACGGTCTCGGCCTCTAGAGGTTGCCCTGGAATCTTACCTTCATTGGTTGGTGGAACAGCGGCCGTGAGCTAAGCTAATTATTGTTCTATCATTTTATTAAAGCTAAGCTGATTCTTAACAGCAGAGGTAAAGCTATCCATTTTAGTGTTTATGTTTTCTATCATTTTATCATTGGATGCTACCTTCCTAGATAAAGTCTCCACAATTTTATTTTGGTTGGAGATCACTTCTCTCAAAGGCAATTGAGCATAACTATTGTAATTAGTGCCTTGAAAGTTACCTGGGAAATTACCTTGGCAGTTGGGCCTTTGCTGATTCCATCCTTAATTTTGGGGACAATAATTGTTTTTGTTGTTGTTGATGAAGTTCACATCCTCACGGGTCTCAGGACAGCTGTTGTCTGAGTGTCCTATATTGCCACACACTTCACAAGTCATGCATGAATCATTGATGCGCATGATGTCTTGTTTCAGGTGGCCTTGTCTGCCAGCTTCTTCATGAGCAGATCTATCTTGGCAGTCAGCATGTCTACCTCCTTGAGCTGGTGCATTCCACCACTCCTCTTGCGGGTTGTTTGGTGCTCTTCACTCCAATCTTGATTGAAGGCCATCTTCTCCATAAGAGCAGTAGCTTGTGGTATGGTCAATGACATAAATGCACCTCCAGCAGCAGCATCAACATTGTTATGGGTGCTGTTGGTGAGCCCATGATAGAAAGTCTGCATGGGGAACCAATTCTCCATCCTATGATACGGGCATTCTGATATGTAATCTTGGAAGCGTTCCTATGCCTCTGGGACTGACTCGTCATGTTGTTGCTGGAAACTTGTGATCTTTCCCCTTAGGGCACTTGTCTTACCCATAGGAAAGAACCTTGACAGAAAAGCTGTGGAGCACTTGTCCCAAGTTGTATGATTATCCTTGTTGGCGTAGAACTATTGCTTTTCCTTTCCCAATAGTGAGAATGAGAACAGACGCAGCAGGATGGCGTCTCTTGGTATATCCTTCATCTTGAAAGTGCTACAAATCTCTAGAAAATGTTGGAGATGAGCACTTGCATCTTTATGTGCTTTTCCACAAAACAAGTTGGCTTACACCATGGTGATAAGAGCCGGCTTGAGCTCAAATCCATTCTCCCTAACTTTGACATTAGGTCCAGTGCGAATGTTGTTGGTGTTGGAGCAGGGAACTCGCGCAGTGACTTATTAGCCATTTTCTCAAATGCTATTGCCAAGTTGCCTTCTTGTTGCTCTTCTTCTTCACTTATAGGAGCTTGCTCCTCCAAAGAACGAACCTCAGCAGTGGGTGTCTTCGATGGAGATTCAAAAATATCCCTCACTTGTTGAAATTTCCTTCTTCGAAAGAGTTTCACTAGATTTTTAACATAGTTATCTGGCAAATCAAAACCCCACATTCATTACCCTGCATAAGATATCACAAAGGTAGAAAATACAAGGGTAAGCCTACATTGAGTAGGGGTCTATGGTTTCCTCTATCTTATTAGTTTGTTAGGTCTATCGCTATTCCTTTATTCGCCAATTGCCTTCCCTGGCAACGGCGCTAAAAATGGTTGTTGACACCTCTTAATGTTATCTCTAGCAACGGTGCTAAATGTGGGCATAGCATCGCTACTAGAATGCCAAGTTGTCATTCCCAGCATAACACCAAGGGGTGTGGTATTAAATCATGTCACCATTTGGAATATAGAAATAATATCTGCAAGCGCACAGATCAAATACCATTGTAGCATTTTACCCGGAGTATTACCAGGTTGTTATTTATATTTTCCTAAAGGATGGTCTACATAGCTCTCATGTAAAGGTAGCGTGATAACCTAGGGTGTAATGGATAGGCATAACCATATCCTCGCTACTCAATGCAGGGGTAAGTCATAAGATAAATAATAAGGATAAGTATAAATCATCAGCATAAACAGATAGAGACTCCTAGCTATATCATTAGGGTTACTAGTAGAACATCAAGAGATATTTCTGTGTTATTCCTAGCTACAATATGGTTAGTGCAGTACACTTAGTAGTCATAACTAAGGTTAGCATTACATCTATTCATAGTGGACATACTAGAGAAATTTGAGAACATAGCATGCCCTTCCTTCGTACAAAAGCCCTACTGTGCCCATAAACGAGGTTTGGACTACATAGGACTCAACAGGATTGTCACACCTGCGATCTAACAAGCCTGGCCTATAGGGTGCATTCGTAGATAAACAACGTATAAGCACCATGCTTATACAATGTTTACCACTCACCCAACGATCAATTAGATGAGCGCTATACGAACCTATGAATAAGCACAACGTCAATCTAGCTATACTAAGCATATAACCACAATAGACAAAGTACAATATAACTATAAATATAAGTATTCATCAATTCAATTATAGCAATCATATAACTATACAATAAAAGAGAACAAAGGTGAGACGAGGTAAGAACTATATCAAATCCAAGCTCTTGATGGCTCCAGAATCCAAGCCTGCGTTTGCCTCCCTCTAGTTCTAACTAGCTATCTAGGCCCTAGCAAAGTTGCTCTGATTAAGGTTTCTGGCTGATGATCGAACTTCGAATGAGGAATGAATGAATGTGCCTCTTCCCCTGGGGGGTCCTGCCCTACTTTTATAGCCCTGGGCGATGATCGTGAGCCATCGGATCAAACCGACCTTGACTTACGGCTGAGATTGAAACCCTAAGCGGTGGAGCAAACTGGGCGAAGCGGGCCACCAGCGGGACCAAGCTCAGACCGGCCGGTCTGGCCTAGGGGCCTCCGGGCCTCCGGCTTGGTGTGGTGCCTTCTCGTCTCTTCTAGAATGTTCCTGCATTGCCGCGGTGTCCGATTTCCCGTTCTATGTTCCGATAAGCTCCTGGGTTTGCGTCTTTTCCAGTTTACGCCTGCAGAAACAGTGAAACACCAAAATAGAATTCTGTCAGTGTAAACCTATATCTACTTTAGTGATCGTAATCACATCCTTTTCCATGGCTAGTGGATGGTTGAATTTATACAATAACGACCGTAAACACCCCGTACTTGAGGGTTCTTATAGGAACCCGCAGCAATGCCCGTGCGCGCGTGTAGGAAATCCAAACCGGCACCTCCCTAGACACAACACGTCAGCCACATCGATCGGCGTGCCAACAGCCGAACCGGTGCATCCGCGCGGAACTAAAAAAGGGGAAGGGAGGGGACACGTGGGTTCAAAGTCACAAAGGAACCATGATTGGGGCACCAGCATTCACCACATGCTTCCCCCTCCAACCCCGATTCCCTTGGAATGGAGCCTTTTGCGAAGAGACATTTGCAAGGAGCTCGGCCCCGTCGGAAGTACGCTGGTTGTGTCCAACTTTGCCAGCTAGCCGCCCCCGCCAAGGGGCTACTGTTGGGGGAGGACATCACCGAGGGGCTCCCTCAATTTCAGCATCCGAGGATCCCTTCGGTAAAGCGAAGAGGGCTTCGCTTACGCGAAGGGAGCCTCATTTGCATAAAGAGACGTCGACTCAGCAGCACCAAGGTCCTCATCGTGTCGAAGTGGACCTCGCCGTTGCGAGAGAGATGTTGACCCCAGAAGGCTCGTACCTCCTCGCCAGGCTCCTAGTGACGCCATCTTCGCTCCAACGAATACACATTCGCCGTTCTCCTGCGGGCGAACCTCATGGAGGCGGGCCCTCTAGGGCGGAGGGCCCGCGGAGTGGTCGAGGAAGGGCAGGTATCTCGAGGGCAAAAAAGACGGTGTTGCCCCTTCGGGCCGACGGCCTGGAGAGCACTGATGGCAGGGCCCGGCATGGGGGCGAGATTGGAACAAATGAGGTTACCATGAGCCCCGCTAAGCTATAAATACGGCCGGGCCAAACTACGGGAAGGAGAGAGGACTCCACAGGAGTTCCAACCCAAGCTAGGTTTTCCCCTAAATAAACAATGCCACTCACGGTGGCACACCAGATTATGTCAAATTCTCGTGATGATCGCCCGTGCCGCCGAGCCGCAGGCAATCCGATCAAGCTTGCGTCAGCCTCACACATTGTGGCAATTTGGCTCCTCACAGCAATCCAATGAGGAAGCAAATTATTGAAGACCCAAAACAAGCTCGTACTTTCCAAAAGATCAAGACATTGAGGCATTGCATTCACAAATGCATCAAACATGCACATATATGGCCTCCATCGCCGCCGTCACGATGCCATCGATTGATCGGCTCTGTTGCAGCGTCATCAACAAGGACCACGACCGTTTGAGTTCGACTTGGGCTCTCTCCTACCAAGCCCAACTCTACTCGCACCAACTCTAGATGGAAGACAAAATAGATTACAGCTGTCTCAATATCGAAATTTCCCAATCATGCTTTCAGCAATCACGATGGTCACATTGTCTAGCGCCGACTGCTACAACTGACTGCACTCAGCTGCAGACTACCTGGCTACTCGAGTTTGACATGCTAGACAGAAGCGGGTACCAACCAAACAATAAAAAAACTACTCAACAACCACTCATGGCGGGTCTCATCGGCCCACGTTGATAACTCGCCATAATCAAATGTCTTGAGAAGCTCCGAGGTGGGGGTGATATGGTGTCTCCGGTGAGGAGATCGTCCACCCAAAGCCTTAAACTCACAAGAACCCCACTCAAGACAATCAAGTCATCGAGAAACATCCTCACGAAGACGGAGGACAATCAATGGTGATGGGCTTTCATATTCTCGTATGATCATGTCAGCACTAGCATGCTTCGGCCTCTGATCCTTTCCTAGGAAAGGGAAAGATGGGTCGACTAGCATGATTCGCAGGTGCTCATTTCAGCATGAGTCGGCTACTAGCACTGGGGCCTGCTCATGCCTGACGAAATCGTTCTTGCATTTTTTATGACGATCGTTGCGGAAGAAGTGTGGACGAAAAATTAGTGTGATTTGGAAGTTCAATCTGCCTCAAAATATCGAAGTTCAATCTGTCTCAAAATATCGTGCACAGTAAGCCACTCTAGCTCCTCGAGCAGTCGAGTTCACCACGTCTTCAGTTTGGAACACAGCAAGTTCTAAAATCAGAAGGGGTACTCACTCCAGTCATCAGTATTCTCCAGGTCGGCCTGGTCTGTCTGTGTGCTCATCTACCGATCAGTTGGTGTCTTGAATGCGGAGCAGACGTCCCTGACCTCGCCAAGGTCGTCCCCGACCTCGCCAAGGTCGTCCCCGGTGATGGCGCCGATGGTGCCCATCTTGACCATGGCGGCGGCGAAGTCCCGCTGGAACCTGCGCGCCGAGGTGCCGAGGTACGCGCTTAGTCACCGGAGTTCCCGGAACGACGGATCGAGGAACGACGAACCGGGAACGGGAACGACGCTTTAGATGCAATTTTTACACTGTAGGAACGATTTCGTTCCCGCGTTCCCGTCCCGAACGCTCGTTCCCGGAACGTGGAACACTGCATCGTTCCCGTTCCGCGGTGACTAGGGGTACGCGTCGACAAGCGCGCGGGATGGCGTTGTTGTTGGCGAGCGCGGCATCAGAGGCGATGACGGCGAGCTCGGAGCGGATGTTCCCGAGGATGGAGTCGTCGAAGTCGGCCACACTGCCACGGTCCAATGGCAGCTGCGTGTTGAAGTCGCCCAGCGGGCACCGCGCCCTGAGCTCCGCCACGAACGGCGACGGGATCGACGGCTCCGGCCTCCGCCCGCCGCCCGGCAGCGGATAGCTGTACAGCCGGTCATTCAAGAAGAAGCATGCCGTCGTGCCCACCGTGAGAAAGGAAAGAGAGCTGACAGAAACGACGGACGGACGGAGACCTACGCACGTTATTTCTACTCTGGGTTCGGGCTAGACTCGGGCTGGCCTTGTACGGGCTGGCCCTAGACGGGATCCAGATGCAAATTAATAAAGAAAATTAATTCCTTTAATCCTTGCTTTGAGATTCGGCAAATTTTTCTACAAGGGAGTACCGGAGCTGTTGCCTTTTTATAAATAGTATCCTGTATATAGTTAGATACAAAGTATACATTAAGAAATCCTAATGTACAACATGATCTTGTCGTAAAAAGAATACACTGTACAACACAATTAGCTCAACGACGCCGGCGAGTGCAGGCCGTGGATACAGCCAGCTTGTACGTCTATGCTATCCCACGCGAAGAAGAGCCCTTTGAGGCGCTTGAACACCTGGCACGCGACAAGGCTCCTCTCCCCGGCCTGCCACGGCTCCATCTCCGCCGTCGCCACAGCGGGCGCACCGAGCAGCGCCGCCACGTGCGTGAGCGGGCCCTTCAAGCTCACCTGCCCGCCGGGCAGCCGCGCCGCCACGTGCCTCCCGTCGAACACCCTGTCGCCGAGGTACGCCGTCAGCGACGCCAGGAACTCCTCCTTGGTGTCCGGCAGCCGCGCGCCGCCGGTGAGCACCTTGGGAGGAACCCGAGGTGGTAGAGCCCGCCGTACGCGACCCACGTCACCGCGCCCCGCCTCTCGGCGGACACCACGCCGGTGGTGAACAGCGCGTGCGCGAACGCCCTCAAGCTCAGGCTGCCGCTGCCGGAGCCGGAGCCGGAGCCGGAGTCCCGGCCGTGGAGCCCGACCTGCCACACGGACTGCACGGCGGCGGCGGCGCCCGGCCAGGGCATGAGCACGGGGAGCCTCCCGTTGGCGTCGCACAGCGTGATGCCGAGTTGGGAGTACGGGACCGGGGCGTCCACGTCGACCTTGGCCAGCCCGTAGCGCGACGCCGCGGGGAGGTCGTCGATGCGCACGGCGGGCGGCAGGCTGTCGCCCTCCTCGTCGCCGCCGGGGTGCTCCGCGTGCACGGTGACGTACGGGTACCTCTCCAGGAGGTCGCGGATCGTGGACAGCTCCTGGACGAGGTTGTCGGCGCAGACCTGCCGGACGAACACTTCGCCCTGCCGCCGCCGCCGCCGGTGCTGCTGCTGATGCGCTGAGGGCGTGGCGTTTGCCGTGATGCGGCGGGACATGGTCTGGTCGTCGGAGGATTAATTAATGGACGGTACGGTAGATCGATAGAGTTCGGCCGGTAGGAATAGGAGGATATCGGGAAAAGTTGCTTCGTGTCGTAGTGCTTTTGAGATCATTAAAAAAAAAAAAAAAAAAAAAAAAGCTCCACGCGCTGCGATTCGTCGAAGAAAGAGTTCGACAAGAACCGAGCGTATCGCAACAATAGAAGGTTTTACGTATACCTTTTTCTTTCCAAAACACAAATATATTCACGATGCATTTATAGGAACTAAAGAAAAGATTTTGCTGAATACGCGGACGGCTGCAATTTTTTCCATTATAGCAACTCCAACAGTTTGGCAATTTTTATTTCCTAAAAGTAGTAGAGGTTGCCAACTTCCAAATTAATATGGGAAAAGAACAAAAACTGTCTCCAATAGTTCCTCGTAATTCACTTAAAAAAACTAAAATTCTGGACCCATTCGTTTCTTGGCGCATGTCATCCATCCAGCCGGCCGCCGAGGCCTCCCTTCCCAGCCGGCTTCCTAGATCAGCAGGCCGTCCGGTCCTCACAGAGGCAGCTGCAGGGCGTAGTCTGTGGTACACAAAGCCAGCTCCAATGATCAAAACAGTAGTGCACCATAATATATTGGAAATAAACTACACCGTCCACAAACAACCATGGTACTGCTTCATCATATATCATACATATCTATCTATCTATCTATACTACAAAAGAGCGGAGGAATTAGAAATAGCCTCTGACTCTGATCTCTCATACCCATCTTAGTTCTTGTCCATTAGTTGTATTTTAATATCAGATCGAACCCATCTAAATCATCCACCGTGATCTAACAGGTGAGCCAAGTTTATAAACTTGTAAACGTTTACACATGTTTCTCTCTTGGCAATCTCTCCCACCCTCCGTCTTTTCTTACGCAAAAAAATCATACCCGCCCCTCACTACTGGAATCACGCCCTTTGCCGAGTGCTTAGGGCTTTGCCGAGCACTTTTTTTATCGGGCACTCGGCAAAGGGCGTTTTTGCCGAGCACTGCTCACCGTAAAACGGTAAAAAAAGCTCTCAACAAAGCAAATTTTGTCGAGTGTTTGGCTCTCCGCACGGTCTCTCTCCCGGCAAAGGCCCATCTTTGCCAAGCACACACTACCTCAGATCAGCATATCACTGGCGGCCCTAAACCCCCCATCAGTGCCGGATTTTGAACCGGCATAGTCTACTCGGCACCGATGAGGGTTGGTCATCAGTGTCGGTTCCCATGAACCGGCATGAAGCTCAAAATAACGCTGCCGGTTGCATGCTGAAGCCGGCGATGTTATGTTCAAACATCGGTGCGGTTGGGAATCGAGCCGACACCGAAGATCCACATATCAGTGCCGGCTCTTGCCCCAAACCGATACTTGATCAGTAGTGGATCGGTGTCGGTTAATTGCTGCCAACCGCCAGTGATGGTCACCGTATCAACTGGCGGCCTAAATGACAACCGATACTAAATTTATTTTTCAGTAATTGTTTTATATTCCCATTTTCAATTTAGTTTTTTATATTATATTAAAAATCATATTTGCTAGTAGGAAAACAAAATCATAAAACTGAAACCTTGATAACAACATACCAAATACATTAATATTACATACATTAATATTACACATACATTAATAGTCCTTTCTAATAACACCGTAATCCAATGGAACAATTATAAAAGTCTAGCCAGCCGCTCTGGCTCGAAATTATTCTTGAACTTCTTCGAGCGGACAATGGAGTATTTTCCTTGTTTGCTCACAATATGCTTCAAGATGAATTCCGCTATCTCCTCTTGAAATCCTTGAATCTCCGTGTCCAAGATCATATTGTGTCCATATTTCTCCCGCTGTCGAGCAATCAATAGGGAGCATTAATATAAGCCATAAGAGAATTTTATGGCATATAAAAATGGAATTAATATCTTCTGATCTGCTTTGACGTTTTTCATGTCAAACCATTGCCTCGTGGCCCACATTACGTAGAGCCCACATTCATTATTCGCTTGCGGTTGGTCTAGGTACCTGATACGCATTTCCTGCACCTTGAAGTCTACTTTGCATGCGCTGCGCCACAATATTAATTGGGAAAGAAGAGTAACATTAAGTGTGGTATACACATACACACACACATATATATATATATATATATATATATATATATATATATATATATATATATATATATATATAAAACTATGTAACTTTATTTGCTTATAAAAATGTTAACTTACTCTTGTAACGCATTTATTAGAGGACCTATCGAGTTAGGGAATTCTTTTTCTGGAGTCCCACACCTCAATAATATTTCTTTTAATATCGATATTGATTAAGATAAAATGGTGCCTGCAACCATAAATGTAAATTTATATTAAAATAGTTTAATTAGCTATATAAAATACGTAGAAATAATGGTAGAGACCACATACGCGCAGTTATAGGTCAAGAGCACGTCCGATTCATTTTTTTGGCAAAACCCTTGAATACCCCTCGGAGAGAATTTGTATCATTCCATTCCGGTCGTAGCCTTCGTCTCCTCTACAAGTTGGCTCATTCACTATGGTTGGGTCCAAGAAGGCTACATATTTAATGTTATTTTGTATCGTGTATTCATGTAGCCACCTGCATAGAGTATGAGATATGACTAATAATGAAAAAAAGATGTAGTTAATTATGAATTCATGCGGGTAGGGGACTTACATAGTCCACAGGAGCATTATCTGTGTATCGAGGTCGCGTCTTTGATAGAATTGGAATAAGTGTTCAAATTCTATGTACTGCAAAGTTTCCTCTGGATGATCAAAGACTTCTCCGGCCGGAATAATTGCTTCAAACCCACCTAGCTCTGTTTTAGTTGCCTCGGCCAAGTAAAAAGCATGTAAATCACGCATACGTGTTCTAAGAGCCTTCATCTGTTCTTTTGTTTCTAGCAAATCTTGACCTCTTTGATACTGGTATGCTGGTTTTACCATTTCATACTCCTTATTAGTACCACCATAAACTATGGACCTAGCATCCTCTAGGGATAGGCTGCTGTTCTGCTCCATCAATTTATATACTTCTAGCTCGGAACTGAGATGCAGCTCATCCTCCCTTTCTTCATTGAGCTTGCTGCGAGCTTGTCTGTCAAACTCAGACACAATCGTCCACTTAGAAGCCTGCCATATATTTTTCAAAAATTTATTGCATGCCTCTAGGTTAGGCAATTCTATGTCTTTCTGCATCATCTTAGATGTAATACTCCCGCTCATTTGCTTTTTGTTTCCTTTGTTGGGATCCTCTTTTATAGAATCAGAGGACCTTTTACCTGATCTAGATCTAGTTGCGGGAGTCGGCCTTGCAGCTTCTTTTGATTTTGGCAGGGGAGGGGGTCTACGATTATCATATCTTCCGGCCGAAGATGAAGGATTGTGGGGAGGCGGGGAGGAGGTGGAGGAGGTGCAGCCCACATCGCTTGGGGTTGACGAAGTGGGGGTAGGAGCCGTAGCTGGATCACCCACATTCCTTGGGGGGTGATGGAGGGGGTGGAGGCGGAGATACCTCATCTCGTCTAGGGGGATTGAGGCTGGGGAATGAGCAGGCGCATCATGAATTGGGAGAGCTTGGTCATGACATCTGTCCGGTGAAGATTCAGCTTCATCCTCATCATCCGAGGACTCTTGGTGGTCGAGCTTCATGTACCGTTTCCGCCACGGGACACGAAGACGAAGGTTCTGAACCAGCCGTGGCCTATCTTCCTGTGCAGGGTAATCAATGGTATCTTGTTAAACTTTTTGTCCAGAATTCTATCAATGGTGATATTCCAATAACCCAAAGGAATTGGTTGACCATTAGTTAACCCATCTCCTTGAGGCCAAGCCTGGCCGACCGCCACCTTGTCTGTCGTCCATTGATGGCGGATGTATAGCCTCACATTAACCGCTTTTGTTATGTTGTCCACCGGATGAGGTAAACTCGCCTCAGCATCATCCATGGGGGTCGATCCATAGCTACTATGACCCTTAACCATTAGGCTCAAGCATGTGGGGACGGGGCCTGCAAATCCAATGGTCTGAGGATCTCGTGCTTCGGAGGCCATAGCAGTAAGTTGGTTAACTCTGTCTTCCATTATCTTTAGCTGGTTCTCATACATAGCTTCTTTAGCCGCCTCTCGTTCTTGTCTAGCCCTTGTGTGGCTACGATAAGAAGCAATGTCCTCCTCGAAAGCTACCGTCCAGTTCACAAGACCAGCTCCCCTTGTGCGGCCGGGGTGCTCCTTGTTACCAAGTGTCTGGGAGAGCACGTCATTCTTCCTATCAGACCTGCGTCTCCCATCGGTCACCTCTTCCGTTAGAGGTGAGATAGTCTAAACTAGGCTGCCCACATGTTCATTTAGGACCGACAGGGTGCCGTCTTCAATATTGCGCCGTGCATCCCTGGCCATAACAAAGTGAAGAGACCTAATCTGCCAGTCGGCAGTCTCAGGCGTAACACCACGGCGTTCCATCTCATCAAACTCTTTCTCCCATTGAAGCACCTTACTAGAATAGCCACGAGAGCCCAGACGGTGAGGATTTGTCGACTTTGCTGAGTTTTCCTTGTTCTTTGCACTCAAATCCTTATACTCATCTGAGTTCCTGTATCGCTTGAATTCTTCCCAGTAGGGCCTCTGCTTGTGGTGGTCACCTTTATCAAAGTCGGGATCCTCCTGCTCATTGATATATTCCTTTTACAATTTCGTCTTATAACTCTTGAAGGCGATCCCTATTTTTTCTATAACCCTTTTTCTGACTACCCGCTCATCATAATCATGAGGGAAAGTGAAATATCCTTTGAACATTGTCCATAACTCCTCCTTCAAAGTTTTAGAAACCTTCCATACATCATCTCCTTTCCCTATCCAGCGCCTAAACTTTATTGGGATGAAGTCCCTCGCAAGAATCCCGAGGATAGTCTTTTATGGCCCCAACGCCTTGCGTGGGAGTAGTGGCTCCCCAACTTGGTCGAACTCAAAGATGTGCCAGTGCGCATCCTTTCCCGTAGGAAGCCTTGACACACCGCGCTTGGACCTTGGCTTTGCTGCACCAGATCCACTTGGTTCCTCCGTTGATCCAGGCTGCACAAAACCAATTAATTCGAATTAGATTCTCCCTTGCGTTTATTGATTAGAGTGCTTGTAATCATTTAATTATGACCTAACAAATATACCTCCTCATCTTGGTCAAGCTGGAGACAACTGCTAGGGGTCCATGCTTCATCATCTGCTTCACCATCATTATTGGCACCTTCATTTCTTGTCCTATTTTGTGGTCCTTCTGGTTGGTCTCTCACAGTGTTGTTAGCCGCTTCTTCTTGTTGTCTAGTACTTCGGCGACCAGTGAATTGACGACGACGAATAGTCATCGTTCTACCTCTGCCTAGATGGTTGTCGAGACTAGATATGATGGGCTGTTTAATTTGGCTGCATGGAATAACAGGAACCATATATTAGCTAGGAAACACAACATATATATTTAATACACAATTTAGAACTTCATAAGCCAAATAAATTACAATGACCTTCAACTTACTACGTTGCGTACACTCTACATTAACCTCCAAATAAAAAAGACAATGGCCATAACTAGAAAGAAAATGATGAGATCCTTCCATGCAACAGTAGTGTCAATCCTATCTACGGCGACAGCCTTGTCTCCAGTGTCCAATTTCGCTGTGTGTAGAGGAACTACACAATGGTCTGCTTGGGGAACATGGTTTGCACACCGTGCCATATATGCATGGTAGGCCTCGGTTGCTTCAGATTTTTTTGTCGTATCTCTTGTGCAAAGCACCCGGGTAGCGATTCACTTGGGGATGACACTCTTCCCAAGTACGGTAGATGCCTGGGGTACGGCCAATAAACACTACATAACGTTTGCCCATTGTTGCCTAAAAATTGAGACAATTTAATTGGGTTTGATTAATGCATCATCATACTTATATCGAAGCAAAATAATCATAGCCTCCATTTAATATAAATATATACATATAGCAAGAAATCTACACTTAATTTCATGCAAATACATAAACATATTCTTTTCAAATTTATACTTATTAAGTGATGCAAATATAAACATACAAGCTGAAAAATAGACTTAATCATATTTTATGCTCAGAAAGCAAACAAGAAATACCACAATCATATTTTAAGCACAGCAGTTTATTCATATTTCATGCACATATAAAAAACAAGAAGCGTAATTATATTTCATGCAAACAATAAATAGTGGTCACAAATTCTTCATAATTGATAAAGCAAACATAGCTAGTCCACAACATTGATCACTGGATGCCAAATCATGGTTAACATCTACTAAAAATAGGATAAAATTGCATAGTGGCATTTCATCGAGCACATGGAGGGCGTTCTGGCCGCACTCACCATGGAGAAGGTGGAAGAAGGTGGCCCACGCTCCTCGCTGTTCTGGTCGGCGTCGGTGCAGATGGCGACGGCGAGGGTGGTCCGATGGTGCTGTTTCCAGGCGGGGGAGGAGTGCTCCGGTGGCGCGGCTAGCTTGGCGACGCGCCGGTGGGCACCGCGCCGAGGGCGTTGAGCGGCGACGAAAACGGCGTGGTGGATCGGAGCGCCGTCGTCCTGGGAGGGCAAGGCGGCGAGGACGGCGGTGCGGAGCCCGAACGGCGTTGAGCAGTGCGCGGTGGCGGTGAGTAGTGACCGACGGCGAGCAGGGCGGTGTCCACCAGCGAGGCTCCCTCGGCATCGAGCAAGAAGGACAGGCGCAGTGCTTTGAATGGGCGGGCGCGAACAGTTCCAATTTATACCCGGCCACCTTCACTGCCGGGTGTAATCGACCACCCGGCACCGATGACCCCCTTCAGCGCCGGTTCTAACTACCACAGGCACTGATGCTACCCTTCAGTGCGGCGCCCAACTTCAATCGCCACTGAGTTACATACTAGTCCAGTGGTTAGAACGCGGGGCTAGGGCCTTGGAGGTTCCTGGTTCGAATACCACGCCCTCTGATTTTTTTTTTCTTTTAAAAAAAAAATTAAACTATGTAATAACAGTTTAATTAATATTAATTCTACACTTTAATTCTACACTTTATCTAAACATTACTAAATAGTGCATTGGTTAGAGCATATTACTTTGAGTCTGTTGGACCGGGTTCAAAACCCAATTAGTACAATTTTTTATTTTATTCTATTAATTAGTGTCGTTCTGATTTAATTTAAGATTATATTTTTCTATTTAATATCCCTGGCTATTAAATATGCATTATTTACTTCCATTTTTTTAAAAAAATTTGAAATTACTTTTTATTTGATACAACCCACATGGTCCAAATTAAAAATTTAAAAAGTAAAAAACTGTTATTACATACTAATATTAATCAATACTAATATTAATGTATCACATACTAATATTAATCAATGCTAATATTAATCATAATTGTAATTTAATCTATACTCTCTAGTGCTAACTAACACTAATCAATTAATATATCATATACTAATTAATATCAATCTTGAGCATTGATCATGCACATATACCTAAGAAATATATGGGTTGGTAGACACTAACCTTTTGTACAGTAGATTATCCACAATTCGATTTCAAGCCTCTCTCAAAATCTAATTTCAAGCTCCCTACAAGAGAAAGCACAAAATAAAGATCATATCAAACAAATTAGCCATAATTAATGTTTAAAATCTAAGGATGGGCTGTTGGCTACTAACCTTTAGTGCAAAGAAATCAATCAGTTGCCCTAATTTTAAGAAAACCAAGCTTCATTTATGGAGAACAGCAGCCGCATCAATGGAGACAGAGGTCCACGCGAGCGGCTTTCTCTGCTTAGAATGGCAGAGTGGAGAGGAAGAAGAGGACGCCTACCACCTTTTTGTGGTGTCAGTTCATTACTGGCGGTTTTAAGCTAGAACCGCTATTAAAAAGGTATGTTCAATGTCGGTTCTAATCTAGAACCGGCAGTGATGTACACTGAGCCCATCAGTGTCGGTTCCAAATGCTAACCGGCGGTGATATGGCTCTTCGATGTCGATTCTCATGGCTGCCGGCCGTGTTTCGATTTTCAAAGCAAACAACCGGCACGGATGGGTTATCAGTGCCGGTTTTACAAAACCGACAGCAAAGGTGCCGGCACTGATAACCGAATCTGCAGTAGTGACAAACCCTCGGCAAACGTTTAACCTCGGCAAAGACTACCACCAGACCCCCACCCCCCGTCCACCGTCGTCAAGGTTTGTTGAGAGCCACCCGTTAGGTTCTCGGCAAAGAGGGGACTTTGCCGAGAGCCATGCCCTAGCTCTCGGCAAATATGGGCCTTTGCCCGGTGCCACTCCCTAACACTTAGCAAAAATTAATTTTTTTTATTTTTGCCCTCAATTTTTCTGTAGCCTTTTCACATTAGATTATACTATATATTCAGATATGGCACATTTTTCATGTATTTTGCTATTTTTTAGAAGTTTAATGCATTTAATTATAATTTTTGAAAAAAATACAAATTTAAACTGCACGTGTATCCAATAATAAAATTTAGTGATTCAAAAAACAATATTAATGTTATTTATGGTATTGTAGGAGAGTATTCAAAATGAGACCCAAAATTTTGAACACCGTGATCACAAAACCTAACGACCCACTTGCGGGCTCATTGTTTTTAAATTCTATAAAAACAAATGAATTCTAAAAATCATGAAACTTCTCACCATGTCTTCATTTCATGCATCGAGGCTGTGATAAAAATTTGACAATATTTCGTACAAGTTGTCATATGCGTTGCGCTCAAATCCAATAATCTCCAAAGAAGTTCCATAAACATCTAAAGTAACCGGGAAGAATCGAGTTCAAGCGTTTCTCGTGATATATTTTGATCTCAAAACTTTTTCCATGACTAATATACAGTATAAAAGGGCTCCTGCCAAAATTTAATGATTTTTTGAAATTATTTAATATTTTCTAATTTTTTTAAAAAATATTTCTTTGCCGAGTGCCCTAGGGTTAGCCCTCGGCATAGGGGTTATGCCGAGCGCCTTGGTGGCGAGCCCTCGGCAAAGTTGTGTTTTTTTATAAAAATGTACTTTTTGGCAGGAGTGGTGCTTTTTGCTGAGTGCCCTTGGCCCAGCACTCGGCAAAGAAGATTCTAAAAAAAATCATTTCGTGTTTCCAAATGGTTTTTTTGCCACAAAAAGGTTTGCCGAGTGGCGCCGCCCGACACTCGGCAAAGGATGTCAAATTTCAAAAAAAAACTTTTCTTCGCCGAGGGCCAGATCGGCCCTCGGCAAAGGCGTCGCCCTTAGCCGCATCGGCCCTTAGCCATTTCGGGCGCGCACACACCCCCCACACACACACACACACACACAGACACACACGCCGCGCCCCGCCACCGCCGCCCGCCCGGCACCGCCGCCATTGCCCGCCCGGCCAGCGCGCTTCGCCCTGGGCTGCGCCCTGCCACCGCGCCCGGCCCGAAAGAAGCAGTAGTAGTGGGCGGCGGCGGCCGCCAAGCAGAAAGCAGTGGTGGCGGCCACCGCGCCCGCCCGCTCCGGTGGCCAGCCAGACGCGCCGGCCAGGAGCAGCAGCCGGCGGGCAGCCAGCAGCGCCCAGGCCAGCCGGCGGCCAGCCTGCTGGCTGGCCGCTGGCCACCCGCGTCTTCCCCGCCCCTGGCCCCGGCCCCAGCAGCAGCAGTCCCGCTGGCGGCCCCCACAGGCATATTTTTGGTTCATTAAAACTGAATCCCATAGGTATTTGGAGTGAATTGAACTCCATACAATATTAATAACTACACTACTACCTACTCCAGTAGTATTAGCACTTGTTTAGTTTTTGCCCTCAGTGACAGCATCTGATGGGTACTGATAAATTTTATTTCACACTCTCAGCATTATAAGACAGTACAACAAAAAACGGAGACAGGATTTGATTGATTAATATTGAAAAGCTATACGCACACACCACTGAAACCGGCAAAAATGTTTCTCGAGAAAATTTTAAATAAAGAGAAATATGCCGCCTGCTTGATTCCAGACAGGCAGCTTTATTTGTTAATTACTATACTTGAAGCTAGAAGTACCATCATGCACGCACCCAAACATAACAACCACTTATCTGGTCATCATGGTATCAGTTTTGAGAAACCAAGTATGATGAAATTAAAGGGGATTGAGAGTTCTATATATATACAGAACTTAGCAGTCGAAAGCAGAAGAACACTGCCACACTCCTAGCTTGTTCTGAGAGCCATTTCAGGAAGAACATTTAAGTTCCCATAGTATAAAAAATATTGTAAAAAGTATCGCTCCACATTCTTGTATGTTTTCGTTTCACATTTCTGTTTTCTTTCAGGAACACATGATTCCTAAGAGACGAATATGTAGAGAGACAAATGGAGACATATAGAGAGGTGGCTACTGAATTTCACTATACCACTTTCGTTTTTATTTGGTAAATATTGTTCAATCATTGACTAATTAGGTTCAAAAGATTCGTCTCGTGATTTACAATCAAAATGTGTAATTAGTTATTTTTTTACTTACATTTAGTGCTCCATGTATATTGATAAAAATTGATATGATGGAAAGAGAGTGAAAAAATTTGAAATTTAAATGGTATCTAAACAAGGCCCAAGTATTAATCTGGACACAGATCTGATTTGTTCCATGCTCTCAACACCCTACCGATGCAGAGTACAAATGTACAAGAGGCACAATGCACTTCACGCCGCCGACCGTGCAACAGTGATAAAAGTTTCAGGCATCCAAGGGACAGACAAAAGTAGCCTTACAATAATCCATTATTCCGGCAGTCTTTATTTATTCTGACGTTTTGAAGAAGACACGCTAGTACATTTCTACTAGTAGCTGCCTTTTGGTTCCACGAGGACGTTTGGTTCAAAAACAACCTATTTGGGTCATTAAAACTGAATATCAACACTGGTATTAAGAGTGAATATAATTGAACTCCATAAAGAAATTAAACATTATTAATGCATATACTACTACTCCCAGAGTAGTCTCAGCATCTGGGTAGTACGAAAACAAAATACATTTTATTCCACACTCTCAGCATTACATTACCGTCCAACAAAATGCATGGAGATAACTAGGATTATTGGACTGCATACTGAAAAGCAACACGCACACACCACTGAAACAGCCAAACAACCTTTGGCGGGGAATATTCTAAATAGAGACAAACATGCCGCCTGCTTGTCCCCTAGCTTGATTCGATATGATTCCGACAGGCGGCTTTATTTAATTTCTTATTTAAAAAAGACCATCATCATGCATGCATGCACGCAACAACTTACAGAGAACGAGAACGATCGATCGACGACGACGAAGACGACGTCACACATCACACGGCGGATCATCGGATTCGAGTTGGTGCAGACGACCACCATGACCTTCGTCTTCCGATGATGGAGCAACTCGGGTGATGCTCATGGCCATGGCCATGGCCTGCTGGTTGGCCTTGCGTTCAGTGGCCGGTGGCTGCTCTTGTTCTTTCTCTTTCTCTTTCTTCGTGTCTTTCTTTTCTTCCGGCAGATGCCAGAAGGCGGCGCCTTCCTCGCCGATGCCCTTCCTGTCGGAGGGGAAGACGACGAAGAGGAAGCTGGCGAGGAACGCGACGGCGAGCGGCAGGAGCCTGAGGAACTCCCGCCACTGTGACGACTCCTCGGGGACAAGGCAGCCCTGCACGCCGGCGTCGCAGAAGGCGACGGCGACGAACACGGCGGCGCTGACGACGGTGTGCATGAAGTCACGCGCCCTGACCATCTTCTCCCTCTGCAGTCTCTCCCACGCGGCGGCGTCCCGTTTCAGGTGCTTGGGGTAGTCGTTGAAGAACCAGAAGCCGCGGCAGGTGGCCAGGCCGTAGTAGGTGGTGTGGCCGTCGGCCGGGTCGACGACGCTGTCGGTGAAGCTGAGCAGCGCGCACAGGAAGGTGAGGACGGCGATGAGCCCCCAGGTGAAGGCCTTGTTGACGCGGTGGCCGGCGCAGTCGCCGCCGTTGGTGAAGGACGGCGCCATCGTCTCGAACGCCAGCGTGGTGCCGGTGGGGAGAAGCTTCGACAGCGTCGCCTGTTGGTGTAATCCTGACCACACACAGGATTAGTTATCAAGCAGAGTCGTGAAGCGGAGAAGCCGGGTGGAAAGGCGGGGAGCTGGAGCCGACTCGGTGGTGACTGCGCCCACTACCTGTAGTTATCTGAAGAGTGTATTTTTCTTTATGTTTAGGTGTGTGTTTTAGCAGTTGTTGCGTTATTACCATGCTTGTAAGCTACGGATATAAGTAGCTGGGTTATTGGGGTGTGTAGTCGTGTGTTGTGTTGCCGGTTAGGCTCATTGTACTCCAAACAATCGATAGCGAAAAAGGGCGCTGTCTCCCGGGAGACCTCCGGGCAGTTGCCAGATCCTACATTTGCGTTTCCTGTGTTCATCGATCATCCGATCGTTCTAGCCACCATACAGCGTTTGGTTGTGATCCTTGGCCAACATTGTGGCATCAGAGCCATAACCAATCGCGGAGACACTCCAATTTGAAGCCATGTCGATAGTCGCCGAGTCAAGCGGCGGCGGAGGCGGCGACGGAGCGCGGGGCGGTGGGGAGGCGCGCCAGGTGTATCCGACGTTGACAAACATGAATTACACCAGTTGGTGTATACGTGTTCAAGCCATCATGGAAGATCAGGAGGAGTGGGAGGTGGTGGAGCCGGATCCAGCTACGGCGCCGCTGACTGAGGCGGATGCGGTAAAGGCGGCGAAGCTGGCAGCGAAGGACAGGAAGGTCAAGGCACATCTACTTCAGTGCATTCCCGACGACATCTTGATGCAGGTCGCCAAGAAGAAGACGGGGAAGGAGGTGTGGGACTCCCTGAAGGCGCGGTTCGTCGGGGCGGATCGAGTCAGGGATGCTCGGCTGCAAATGCTGAAAAGCGAGTTTGATGCAGTCGAGATGAGAGATGACGATCCACTTGATCAAATTGTGGGAAAACTGACGGCCTTGTCAGTTAAGAGTAGCAGCTTGGGGGGGAGCATCTCTGATGCAGATCTGGTGAAGAAGTTGTTTGATATCGTGCCTGATCGGTACCTTACCGTTGTGGCAGGTATTGAACAATTCTATGACCTGAAGACCCTGGCATTTGATGAGGCGGTTGGACGGCTGAAGGCCTTTGAGGAATGCACGCGGCGGGGTAGCAGCGGTGCGCGTGCTGTGAAAGGCCAAGTTCTGCTCACTCAAGAAGAATGGGAGCCAAGGCAGAGGCAAGTCGATGGAGATTCCTCGGGGAAGGGGAAGAGAGCTGAAGGAAGCCAGAGAGGGCGCGGTCGCGGCCGTGGCGGTGGGAGCAGTGGCCGTGGCGGTGGAGCAGATGCCGGGAAAGAAGGCACCGGGAAGCGTGACAAGAGTCACGTCAAATGCTTCAAGTGCCACAACTATGGGCATTATGCTAACCGATGCCCAGGTGAGAAGAAGAAGGAAGAAGCTCATCTTGCCAAGGTGGACAGGGAGCCTGCAGTTCTGTTGGCAGAAACTGTATTGCAGGATCGGCTTCAGTGCTCTTCAGAGGACAGAGTTCAGAAGCTTTTTCTGAATGAAGGCAGGGTGAAGCCTGAGCTGCATCTGACTGGTGGAGGGGATCCATCGAGCAAGATGTGGTACCTTGACAATGGAGCAAGCAACCACATGACAGGTGATCACAGGAAGCTCATAGATCTAAATAGTGCAATTTCAGGGAAGGTAAGATTTGGTGATGATTCTACAGTTGAGATCATGGGTAAAGGTACTGTAGTATTCCAAGGAAAGAAGGGTGATCAGTGGGTTTTGTCTGAAGTTTACTACATTCCAAAACTGAGAAGCAATTTAATTAGTCTAGGTCAGTTAACTGAACTAGGACTCAGAGTTATGCTTGATGAGAATGTGCTTGAGGTTTCAGAGAAATACCCTGACAGATTGATCATGAGTGTTCCTAGGACACAGAATAGACTTTACAAGATTGAACTTGAAACTGTAGAGCCAGGAAGTTTGCTAGCCTGTATTGATGATATGGCTTGGCTTTGGCATGGTAGACTAGGCCATGTAAATTTCAGATCTTTGAAACAGCTGGTGAGTAAGGGAATGGCAGTGGGGGTGCCTGAGATAAGTCATCCTGAGCAAGTTTGTAGTGACTGCATTTTAGCCAAGCAAACCAGAACTCCTTTTCCTAAGGTTTCTCAGTGGCATTCAGCTGAAAAACTAATGTTGGTTCATATTGATTTGTGTGGACCTATCTCACCAGAGACAGCAGGTGGAAACAAATACTTTATGCTGTTAGTTGATGATCACTCTAGATGGATGCATGTGTACATGTTGAAACAGAAAGATCAAGCTTGTGATATGCTTGTCAAGTACAAAGCAGAAGTAGAGAATCTCACTGGGTGCAAAGTGAAAACTCTTAGATCAGACAGGGGTGGTGAATTCCTGTCAAAGGTCTTGGCAATGGTGTGTGATCAAGCAGGGATTAGAAGACAGCTCACAGCACCCTATACTCCTCAACAGAATGGAGTTGTGGAAAGGAGAAATAGGTCTGTGATGGAGATGGCTAGGGCTCTTCTTAAGAGCATGAAAATACCAGGGAGATACTAGGGAGAAGCTGTAAAACATGCAGTTTATCTGCTGAACAGGTTGCCGACCAAAAGGCTTGGTGACAAAACTCCATATGAAGGTTGGACAGGCAGGAAGCCTAACTTGAGTCACTTGAGAGTGTTTGGATGTGTTGGTCACACAAAAACATCCACACCTCACCTCAAGAAACTTGATGACAGAAGTAAGCAGCTGGTTTATTTTGGGGTTGAAGAAGGGAGTAAAGCACACAGGATGTATGATCCTGAAAACAACAAGATTGTTGTCAGTAGGGATGTTGTGTTTGAAGAAAAGAAAATGTGGGACTGGGAGTTAGTTTTTGGGCATAATGTGACAAGTGATGTCCTAGTTGATAATGATTTTGAATATGATGTTGATTCTGGTGTCAATGATGTGGTAGCACAGGAGGAAGAAGTAGATGGTCAAGCAGTTGATGCAGCTGTAAGTGATGTCAGTGGAGCTGGTGTACCACAGTCACCTGAACAGCCAGGAAACCAATCTGCTCAATTGCCTGTGGATTCTGGTGTTGACATGGTGACACCTCAACAGAGTTCAATTCATGGAGACAGTTCCACCCCTACTTCAACAGAAGATAGTGGTCCCATCAGATTCAGAGATCTTGAAGATGTCTATGCTGATACCTCTGAGGTAGAGTTGCAGGATTCTGATGTGGAAGCATTGTTGGTGGAGAGTGGAGAACCAACAGGATATGCAGAAGCTGCTGGTCATCGGGAATGGATTGAGGCAATGAATAAAGAAATGGAGTCAATTGAAAAGAATAGAACATGGGAACTGGTTAAGTTACCTGTGGGAAAGAAGCCCATTGGTCTTAAGTGGGTTTACAAGTTGGAAAGGAATTCAGATGGTGAAGTGGTGAAGTATAAAGCTAGACTAGTTGCTAAGGGATATGTGCAGAAGTATGGCATTGATTTTGAGGAGGTGTTTGCTCCTGTTGCTAGACTGGATACAGTCAGGACCATACT
Organism: Chrysopogon serrulatus; assembly: GCA_015844335.1. Taxonomy (NCBI): domain Eukaryota; kingdom Viridiplantae; phylum Streptophyta; class Magnoliopsida; order Poales; family Poaceae; genus Chrysopogon; species Chrysopogon serrulatus. The sequence continues at coordinate 358,073 of JADLZL010005369.1, forward strand.
TGCATTTGCAGCTAACAATGGCTGGAAAATACATCACCTTGATGTGAAATCTGCATTCTTGCACGGAGACCTAGAAGAAGAAGTTTATGTGTCACAGCCTGAAGGTGATGAAGTGAAAGGAAAAGAAAAAGATGTGTTCAAGCTGAGCAAGGCACTCTATGGTCTCAAACAAGCTCCAAGAGCTTGGAATGTCAAACTTGACAAAAGCTTGGTGAAACTGAGTTTCAGGAGATGTCTAAGTGAACAGGCAGTGTATACCAGGGGTACTGGTACTGATGCAATCATCTTAGGAGTCTATGTAGATGATCTGATTGTTACTGGAGGAAATCCAGAAGAGATCAACCTGTTCAAGAGACAAATGATGAATGAGTTTGAGATGACAGATTTAGGATTACTCAGCTACTATCTTGGGATTGAGGTAGAGCAGAAGGAGGATTACATCACTGTAAAGCAAACTGGGTATGCAAGGAAGGTGTTGGAGCAATTTGGTATGAGTGGTTGTAACTCAACAAAATTCCCAATGGAACCTGGTTGCAGACTCAATGCAGACAAAGGTGGACAATCAGTCGACTCAACAGAGTACAGAAGGATGATTGGGTGTCTCAGGTACTTGTTACACAGCAGACCTGATCTGTCATACTCTGTGGGAGTTGCCAGTAGGTTCATGGAAAAACCCACAGTGATGCATGCCAAAGCTGTCAAACAGATTTTGAGGTTCTTGAAAGGCACAGTGGACGTTGGGCTGGTGTATGTCCAAGGTGGAAGTGCAGACAAGCTCATTGGGTACTCTGACAGTGATCATGGTGGTGACACAGTGGAGAGAAGAAGCACTGGTGGAATGGCTTTCTACTTGAATGAGAATTTGATTACTTGGTGCTCTCAGAAGCAGAAAACTGTGTCACTGTCATCCTGTGAGTCAGAGTTTATGGCAGCCACTGCAGCAGCTAAACAAGCTCTATGGCTCAGGAACCTGATCAGTGAGATTACAAAACAAGAACCTAAGCCTGTCACCTTGTTTGTGGATAACAACTCAGCCATAGCCCTCATGAAGAACCCAGTGTTTCATGGCAGGAGTAAGCACATTGATTTGAAGTATCACTTCATTAGAGAATGTGTTGAAAGAGGGCAGATTGTGGTGAAGAGGGTGGGAACGGAGGAGCAGAAGGCAGACATTCTGACCAAGCCCATGGCTGCTGCGAAATTTTCAATCATGAGTCACTTGATTGGGGTCAGAAACCTCAGTGTGCTTCAGGCTTAGGGGGGAGTATGTTGGTGTAATCCTGACCACACACAGGATTAGTTATCAAGCAGAGTCGTGACGCGGAGAAGCCGGGTGGAAAGGCGGGGAGCTGGAGCCGACTCGGTGGTGACTGCGCCCACTACCTGTAGTTATCTGAAGAGTGTATTTTTCTTTATGTTCAGGTGTGTGTTTTAGCAGTTGTTGCGTTATTACCATGCTTGTAAGCTACGTGTATAAGTAGCTGGGTTATTGGGGTGTGTAGTCGTGTGTTGTGTTGCCGGTTAGGCTCATTGTACTCCAAACAATCGATAGCGAAAAAGGGCGCTGTCTCCCGGGAGACCTCCGGGCAGTTGCCAGATCCTACATTTGCGTTTCCTGTGTTCATCGATCATCCGATCGTTCTAGCCACCATACAGCGTTTGGTTGTGATCCTTGACCAACATCGCCGCCGCCGCCAGCAGCGTCGTCGCCGACTTGGCCTGCTGCTGGCGCTTCTCTTTGTTTTTCTCTTCATCGTTGTTCGATCCCCCAAAGGCGCCGTCCTCGCCGATGCCCTTCCTGGTGGTCGGGTAGACGATGAAGACGAAGGTGGCGAGGAACCCGATGGCGAGCGGCAGGTGGGTGAAGAAATCCTTCCACGGCTTGGACTTCCTCTTGACGAGGCAGCGCTGCACGCCGGCGTCGCAGAAGGCGAGGGCGAGGAACACGGCGGCGCTGACGAACGCGTGCAGCACGTCCTGGCCCCTCAGCTTCCGCTTCCTCAGCTCCTCCCGATCCACCTGCTTGTTCTCCCTGTAGAGCTCGCGGTCGTCGTGGAACAGCCGCAGGCGCCTGCCGCCGGTCCACCCGTAGTGGGTGTAGCCGTGGCTGCCGCCGCCGCCGCCCTTGCTGGGGACGCTGTCGGTGAAGTTGAGTGCGGCGGTGAGTAGCGTGAGGAAGACGATGAGGCCCAGCGTGAAGGCGAAGTTCACGTCGTGGTCCTCGCACGCGCCGCCCCGGGTGAAGGACGGCGCCATCGTCTGGAATGCCAGCATCGTGCCGGTGGGTAGCAGCTTCGATAGCCCCGCCGCCGTCCCCAGCGACCGGTCCAGGATCGGCCGTTTCTTCAAGTCTCTGGCCTGGCCATCGGAGGACGGCGTCTGGGTGCCGGTGCCGGTGCCGGTGCCGGTGCCGCTCATGGTGGACATGTCTGTGTGCGTGTAAGCTCCTACGACGACTGTGCATGCATTATTCATGCCGCATGCGCTGCCTGCCTGCCGCTTTTATACGCAACACAAAGCTAGCGCCGCGACCTGGCAAGGCACTAGCAGCAGACACTACAAGGGCGGGCCAAGAACCAGATGCTCACAGCGCGACAAGAAAAGACCAAAGTCCGCGCGGCGAGGCTTAATTAGGCGGAGCGATCGACATGTTGAGTAGTATTTTTAATTTTCTATACGTTGCTTGGTTATTAGGTCAAGTATATAGCGGCCGGGACAAAAGGCTAGCCACTCGATCGGTAATACTGTTACACGTCGCTTGGGTAATAGGTCAAGTACCGGCAGCGAGGCTCCTCGTACAAGCCCGTCGCCAACCTGCTGAACGTCAGCGACACAAGGCCTCCTCCTTAAGATAGGTTGCCATTGCCAACAGGAGCTTCCTCTTCGAAATTAAGTTGGAATGGACGAGGACATTGCACGGGCGCTCGGCATGGGATGCGGAAAACCAAAGGATAGACATGGCTCAGCAGCCCTAGGACGGGCGACGGCTCTGGCCCAGCCCTTTGGGCCCGCCCTAGGACTTCGTGTCTGGGCGATGGCCCAGGCCCAGCTCTTCGGGCCATTTTCTAAGCAGTGCCAGCGTGAAAAGCACGGGGCTTTGAGGGGCGTTGAAGAGGCAGTCGGCCGCAGTGGAAGAGGAGCCATGGGCAAGTACTGCTGCCGCGTCGTAGAGGAGTCGAGAAAGGCCGCCCACAATAGGAGGTGGTGGCGACTGCTGGTGAGCTTGCTCTTAGGGCCCTTAACACTGAATCTAGTATCGGGGCTAGATGAGAGGAGTAAGCGCTCGGCTCTCGACCATCGGAGCTGAAGGAGACACCAAGGAAGGAAAAGGGGGTGGGAGGGGTTTCCACGCTGTGAGCGAGGGTCGGAAGGGGCGTTAGTGCTACAAGGGGAAGCCTTGCCCCTAGCGTAAAAGGCAGAGTAAAAGGCGGCGACGACTAGTGTATACAAATGAGGGAGAGTTAGGATATGAGAGGTAGGTTGCCAGGCACCAGGCTGGTATCGGGCCTCCCACTAATTTACAGGGCGTGTCGTGCACAACCGTACTTTAATTAGGTTGGGCCACCAGGTTTCAAGCTCTATGCTCATCTTTAATAGTAATATACCGAGGGCGTGCGAGAGAAGTTGAATCAAATATTATGTCCTATAAAGGAGAAACATCCTTTTTGTATTTGCTAGCAATATAGGTATGACAATGAATACCAAAATCCCGTAACTCCGATATGGCCATATGGCGAGGCATCGTTCAGCGTTGCAGCCCACTACAACATTTGACAAAATCAGTTGCACATCATTCGTGCTAATTTTTATAAATAAAATAGTATATTCTCTATCCTGTATATATATAGGGTCTGTATGGCAGGGCTCCGGCTCCTCCAAAAACAGCTTCAGTTACAGCTCTGGTGGAGGAGCAGCTTCTTTTAGGGAGCTAGAGCTGCTTTTATATGGATCGTTTGGCAAAACAGCTTCTAGGCATAGCCAAAACAGTAAAAAGTCTATATTACTTTTTTTTTTTCTTTTCTTTTCTTTCCTTTTTCTTCTTTTTTCTTCTCTACTTTATCCGTTCGCTGAAGGGTGGGAGGACACAAGACGCAACCACTCGTCCCCTCGCCTTCGCTCTCTCTCTCTCCCCCCCTCCCATCTGCTCGCCTCCCACAAAGCCGCAACGCTGCACCCGCCATCGTCGGAGATTCAACGTCCGGCGACACCGCCGCCTGGGCCCCAGACGCTGCCCCTCGCGCGGCCCCGACGTCCCTTGCGCTGGGGCACCCAGCGGCCCCCACGCGCCCCGCGCCCGGCGACGGAACCCGACGGGCGGCGGCCACGCGGTCAAGCGCTCGGAGCTCCGGCAAGCCATGGCTGGGTGGCCACCACGGCAACTGCGTGTGTGGCCATGCGCCTGCCCGCAGTCCTCGCATGCACCTCCCGGGGGCAGACTCGACCTCCACGCACTTGGGTTCACAGGTGTCAGATGGGAGCCGGGAGAAGCTCCATTTTTCAACTCCGCCTGAGGCTATCCGCACTCATCGTCCTCTATTTCTCTCCTCTATACTACCTAGTCAGCAAGATTCTCTCCTTTATATACAATTCTCCCGCATCCATCTATCTTTTATATCATACTCTATCCACTATGGGGTCCACTTATCACTTTATCTAGATATATTTATGTGGGATTTAGTTTTGAAGGATTTATTACAACGAATTTAATGGTGCAATCGGAATTTAATTTAAATTTGTGGCTTGTGAGTTAAAACATGTTTCGCGAGTTGAAATGGTGGGGTCCATCCAAGATTCTCTTCCTGCCTGTGTACTCTGCCGCGCTGCCAGCCGGTAAATGAGCACGCTGCCGCGGCAAATATGGAGAACGGACATACATCCAGGCCCACTTAACGTACAGCGCTGCAGGTGTTTCTCCGCTACTTTCGCTGATCTGGAGGCCGTCTGGCGCGTACCAGATGTCTGTACAGGATCCAGTGCGGATGGTCTGACGCACTGCACTTGTGAGAGCGGGAAACGCGAAGCTCCATGGCGAATCACTTGAGGAAAGGGGCGTTTGGCAGCAGGAGCTGAAAAACGGCTCCTGAAGCCGCTTGAGAATCCATGCCAAAGGGGGCCATAGTCAGATACAATGTACGTGCAATTGTCAAATTGATCCTATTGTACAACATGATCTTGTGAAAAGAATTACTCCAACATAATGTCAAAATCAGCTCGCCGGCGTGGTAGAGTGCAGGCCGTGGATACAGCCGGCATGCACGTCAATGGAGTCCCACGCAAAAAATAGCCCTTTGAGGCGCATGAACACCTGGCACGCGACGCGGCTCCTCTCCCCGGCCTGCCACGGCTCCATCTCCGGCGACGGCGCCACCGCAGCTGGCGCACCGAGCAGCGCCGCCACGTGCGTGAGCGGGCCCTTCAAGCTCACCTGCCCGCCGGGCAGCCGCGCCGCCACGTGCCTCCCGTCGAAGACCCTGTCGCCAAGGTACGCCGCCAGCGACGCCAGGAACTCCTCCTTGGTGTCCGGCAGCCGCGCGCCGCCGGTGAGCACCTTGAGGAGGAACCCGAGGTGGTAGAGCCCGCCGTACGCGAGCCACGTCACCGCGCCCCGCCTCTCGGCCGACACCACGCCGGTGGCGAACAGCGCGTACGCGAACGCCCTCAAGCTCAGGCCGCCGGAGACGGAGCCGGAGGCGGGGTCGCGGCCGTGGAGCCCGACCTGCCACACGGACTGCACGGCGGCGGCGCCCGGCGGCCAGGGCGCGAGCACGGGGAGCCTCCCGTTGGCGTCGCACAGCGTGATGCCGAGCTGGGAGTAGGGGACCGGGGCGTCCACGTCGACCTTGGCCAGCCCGTAGCGCGACGCCGCGGGGAGGTCGTCGATGCGCACGGCGGGCGGCAGGCTGTCGCCCTCCTCGTCGCCGCCGGGGTGCTCCGCGTGCACGGCGACGTACGGGTACCTCTCCAGGAGGTCGCGGATCGTGGACAGCTCCTGGACCAGGTTGTCGGCGCAGACCTGCCGGACGAACACTTCGCCCTGCCGCCGCCGCCGCCGGTGATGATGATGATGATGCGATGAGGGCGTGGCCTTTGCCGTGATGCGGCGGGACATTGTCTGGTGGTCGTCGGAGGATTAGTGGACGGTGGCGGCGGCGGTGGCGGCGGCGGCAGAGCAGATTGATCGAGTCTGGCCGGTAGGATATCGGGAACGGTTGCTTCGTGTCGTTGTGCTTTTGAGATCATCAGATGAGTCCACGCGCTGCGATTCGTCGAAGGGAGAGTTGGACACGAACCGAGCATACCGCAAAAATAGAAGGTTTTATTTACGTATATTTTTGTTCCAACACAAATATATTCACGATGCACATATATATAGTAGGAACTAAAGAGAAGATTTTCCGAATCCACAAAAGGCAGGGATGAATAACGCTGAAACGTTTCCATAAATAAATCTACCCAAGATTCATAAGCATTGCGTCACAGTTTTTCCTATTGCGCTCACTCAGAGTGTCATACTGAGGAGCACATACCAATACGAGAGTAGTTTAACTACGACGGTAGTGTTTTTTTTTTTGGCAAGAAAGTTAATATAAGCTATTTGTAGATGTAGACTTTGAAATTGTCTTTTTTAAAAAAAAAAGAAACTAAAAATATAAATATGGGACTGCAGATTCTTCTGTTGACAAAAGGAAATCGCACTCAAACTCATTTTAAAATGTATATATCTTTTGTAGTTATTGTACAAACTCAAACAGTAGTGGATCGATCCAGAATTTTTGTGGAGTCTAGACAAGATGCAAGGTAATAGTAAGGATCTATTTGGTTAGTTCCAACTCCTTTGATAGCTCCAGTTGCTCTTATTATTTCAAACCGAAGCCATATGAAAAAAAATTAGGCAAAAACAACTCTAGTGATGATTTTTTAATAATTTTGCATTGGGTTTGTGAGGAGGATAGAAGCTATATTTCTACGGCTTTGATTCCTTTATAAAAAAGTCTCTAGCTTCTTCGGACTCCTTTGAAGGAGCTATATTTTAGATGCCCATTTAACATAAGAGATCTAAGAAGTCGGAGCTGAGAGGCCCTAACACATAATATAGATCATTGTGTACTAAAACAAAATTAGAGAACTATAAACTACTAAGCTAATCCATGTACCTAGTAAAGGTTTCTGGTGACGTCTATCACAACTGTCGCCTACATAGCACCACAAAGTAGTAGAAAGTTTATACTACACTTGTTCCATGCCTCTACAGAGCTCCTACGACCATGCTTGATGACCGGAGGTACATAGTGGCGTGAACCGAAAGGACTTGGTATCGGCCTAGTCATGTTATTTAATAATAAAGTTTATTTATATAATATTATAATAGCATATAAACTCTTTTGTTGTAACAAACGAGGACTAGACAAATATATCCGATCCTCTAGACTATATAAACAGAGGCAGATGCACCTCTTGTAATATGTCAATCTCATATAGACACCCAATGCAAAAAGCACACGCCTAACTGAACTATAGTACTATTATGCTATACGAGCAGTCTGGGCCAGTATAAATTGCTATCTCTTGCATTTACCGTCAAGTTCTGCATACACCAAAGCCCAACAATCATTGTTCTGGGTAGCATGGCAAACACCAACACTTCTCTTGACGATACTCTAGATGAACAGAATCTTGTTGCACACCGAATTTCAAAGTGTAGTTCTTAGACTAAATTTGACATTCAACCTTGCTACAAGATCCAACATTTTGAATCTAGTCTAGAATGCCCGCAAGATTCAACAATTTTGAAACTCGCAAGTCAACCTGATAATGGTTTAGGTTAAACATAGTTTTTTGGTTTGGTTTGCTTTTGGCCTGTATTGATTTAGGGTAAAATAGACTGAGAAGGCTGTTGGTTTGGTTTGGGTCCTGTTAAAGTGGACTGATCTGGTTTAGCTGTGAATAATAGAGTTTACAATGAGCTTTTATTCTATCTATTCGTTTTTTTGGTTTTGCTTATGGCTAAATACAAACAATAGAATATGGTGCCGGTGAATTGGTGGGTTGAAACTGAGTTTGAATGGGTTGAGCGCACAAGTGGCTTGATTTGCTGTGGGTGACTGAAGTCACGGTTTAATTTAGTTTGGGTTTAACTTTCACATACATATGCTTTAGATTGGTGTGGATTTAGTTTGGATCTCGACCCACTGTCAGCTTGACTCGCAATGAAAGAATATCGTGAACCATCAGTTGAATCACTTGGACATAGTAATTTAGGTTTGAGATTTTCCAAAGGATGAGTTCAACGTTAGAAAATTAAAAATTACTTCTTCGATCTGGGGCTTTGGCTGGGTACCCAATTGAGATGTCAAATTCTGAGTTTTGCAAAGTTCAAATAACGTCGAAACAGATCGAAATCACTAGTTTGGAAATTAACAAATTGCAAAATCTTCCTTTTGTCCTTCTTGCACTTTCGTGGGGAGCAGCTGCTTCGTGCAGACGACATATGCTTCGGCGAGGGACTCACGTCGTCGCGAGGCAGCCAGCACCACCACCAATGCTTTCTTTAGCAAACTCCGCGTTGCGAAATTAAGTGAGGAGAGAGAAAGAAAGACTGTTTCAAATCATGTCTTCCCTCCTCAACCTCCGGCGACCTCTCCTCCATTCCCTATCCTCCCTCCGCGCTTCTCTCTCCCCTTGCATGCCGCCTCAGAAACCAGACGACGTGCCGTCCAGCCATTATTGAGGCATTGACCTAGCTTGGCTGTTATTCGTTGCGCCGAGCTTGGCCGCGGCGAGCAATGGACAGGATCCCCGTCCCCGTCGCGCCGCTCAAGTCCAGCAGCTTCTCGGCGGCCGCCGCCTCCCGCGAGGAGAAGCTCGCCCGCAACCTCTCCCTCGGCCCCATCAAGCTCACCGAGCACATCAAGGAGGCACAGAAGGAGAAAGACAATGCCGGGGCCGACGCCGCCGTGCCGGAGGAGGCCGCGGCGGAGCCGGACCTCGCCGCGCTGTCGGCGGAGATCGACGCGTTCCTCGCGGCGCCCGGGGACGGCGGCGGCGACGCGCCGCCGCCGGCCGTCTCCGAGGTGACGCTGGACAAGTTCGCCAGCGCCGTGGAGCAGGAGATCGCGCAGTCGGAGGGCACCGACGACAAGTGGGCGCCGAGCGAGGCCGGCGACGCGCCGCCGCCTCGCCGCGATCCGGCGCCTTTCCGCGCTCGCGTCCGCGCTCACCGCCGACGCGCAGGCGCAGGGCGCCACGTACAGCATCGGGGTGCACCGCGTCACCGGCGTGCTGCACCGCGCCATGGCGTTCGTGGAGGACGAGTTCCACGGCACGCTGGAGGACCCCCGCGTGGCCAAGGTGGCGCCGCAGGCCGCCGCCGCCGCCGACACGGGCAGCGCCACGGCGGGCCGGTCCATGAGGCGGCCGCCGTCGTTCGGGCAGGGGCACGGCGGCAGCGGCGCCGAGCTACTGGACCGGTGCGTGGTGCCGACGCCCCTGGCCGACGCGTCGCCGCCGTTCCCGCCGGACACCGTGGGCCGGCTGCGCGCCATGGCGGAGGCCATGTTCGCCGCCGGGTACGACACGGAGTGCGAGCAGGTGTTCCTGGTGGCGCGGCGGAACGCGCTCGACGCGTCGCTGCAGAGCCTCGGGTACGACAAGGCCAGCATCGACGAAGTGGTGAGGATGCCCTGGGAGGCGCTCGAGTCGGAGACCGCGACGTGGATCAAGGCCTTCCAGCGCGTCGTCGAGGTGGACCTCCCCGGCGAGCGCGACCTGTGCGCGCGTGTGTTCGCCGGCGAGCGGCGGTGCCTGGGGCGCGACATCTTCGCCGACCTCGCGCACGGCGCCGTGCTGCACCTGCTCGCCTTCACGGAGGCCGTCGTGCTCACCAAGCGCGCCGCCGAGAAGCTCTTCAAGGTGCTCGACATGTACGAGGCCATCCGCGACGCCGTGCCCCGGGTGGACGCGTTCCTCCTCCCGATCGTTGAGGACGACGGCGGCGAGGCGCCGCCGGGGCTCCATCAGCTGACGAAGACGACGGCGGCGGCGGCGGCGGCAGCGCGTGCGCCGCCCTGGATGACCTGAAGCAGGAGCTGGCCCACGTGCGCACCCGGCTGGGCGAGTCGGCGGCGGCCATCTTCTGCGACCTGGAGAGCTCGATCCGCGCGGACGCCGGGAAGCAGCCGGTGCCCGGCGGGGCGGTGCACCCGCTGACGCGGTACCTGATGAACTACCTCAAGTACGCGTGCGAGTACAAGAAGACGCTGGAGCAGGTGTTCCAGGAGTACCGGCGCCCCGACGACGACGGCGGCCACGACGCCGGCGGCGGCGACCCGTTCGCGGCGCAGCTAATGGAGGTGATGGAGCTGCTGCACGGCAACCTGGAGGCCAAGTCGCGGCTGTACAAGGACCCGTCGCTGAGCAGCATCTTCCTCATGAACAACGGGCGGTACATGCTGCAGAAGATTCGGGGCTCGCCGGAGATCAACGCCGTCGTCGGCGAGGCGTGGTCGCGGAAGCGGTCGACGGACCTCCGGCAGTACCACAAGAACTACCAGCGGGAGACGTGGAGCCGCGTGCTCAACCTGCTGCGCGACGACGGCGTCATCACCGTCAAGGGCCACGTGCAGAAGAACGTGCTCAAGGAGAGGTTCAAGCAGTTCAACGCCGCCATGGACGAGATCCAGCGGACGCAGGGGAGCTGGGTCGTCAGCGACGAGCAGCTCCAGTCGGAGCTCCGCGTCTCCATCGCCGCCGTCATCGTGCCGGCGTACCGGTCCTTCCTGGGAAGGTTCTCGCAGCACTTCACCGCCGGGAGGCAGGCGGAGAAGTACGTCAAGCTCAGCGGCGAGGACCTGGAGGCCATCATCGAGGAGCTCTTCGACGGCAACGCCGTGTCCATGCCAAGGAGAAGGACGTAATCATTCATTAATTAATTAACAAGGATCCATCCGATGGAGCCACCCACCCGTGCGTAAACTGAGATTTGTTTGGGTTTTTAAGCCATTGTTATACAGTATCGATCTTGTTTTCTTTTTCTTCTTGATTTCGATCGTTCTTGAGAGTTGCCCTTAATTCTGCAAATTGTTCTTGCTCAATCGCGGCAGACAGTAGTTGTGTAATCGTCGATTATTAATTAATCGATACATGTACCTGTTCATATAAAAATTATTAATTATAGTACCCCCCTCCTGTGAAAAATACTTAAAACACGTTTTACTTTGTCATGCATATATCTTTGGCTACTAATTTTCTTCTAGATTATATACTCCTAAAAAATTCTTTAAATCAAATTTAATAGATGTGTAGTATTCCTTTTTTTTTCTTCTAATAACTCCTAGGCATAGATGATTTTTCATGCACAGTTGTTCAATCAGTGCTGAAACCTTTTTCAAGCTTGATTTTGACACCCTTGCCATATGAAAGGAGGAGCAGCAGCAGCCAGTAGCTGAAAGTCGGCAAACAGCCCATTTAAGGCCCATGCTGCGAGGTATGGTCGTATGGACAGGCCCGGCCGCTGGCGGTCTACGGCCCATACACCGCTCATTTAGTAATGGAACAAATTTTTAGGCCAGGCCTATTTCATTTGAATCATTGTTAGGCCACATTACACAGCTACGCTTGCAGATCGGACCTACTAAATCTCAATGGGCTTGCATGGGGGAGAATTTTAAGGAAAAAGTATACATTTCCTTCCTCAACTTCCGCGAAAGTCAACTTTTTCCTCCCTGAACTTCAAAACCAGATAAACAACCTCCTTCAACTTTTTAAACCATGCGCTTTTCCTCCCCTTGAGTGGTTTTGATGGAGGTTTTGCTACAGTGATTGTGGTTTTGGCGTTTTCTTTTTAATTTATTTTGGTAGAATTTTTAAAAAATCATAGTAAATCATAAAAATCCTAAAATAGAAAATCTAAATTTATTAGACTCCATATGAATAGATCTACACAGTGAATATAATATGGTATGCTTTAGTTTAAAGCCTTTTTGCTAGTTTTTTTTATTTTTTATTTATTTCAGCCTAAATCTTTGAAAAATTATAGTAAATCATAGAAAAATTATAAAATAAAAAAATCTAATTTCTTTAGACTCCACATAAGTAGATATAGAAATGAACATATAATATGATATATTTTAATATAAAATTCTTCTTTGTAGCTTTTCGATTATGCTTTTTTTTTGTAATTAATTAAAATAATTCATAAATGAAACTTCTATAACTATTTTGTTGGACTAAACCATATAACATTATATATTCACTGTGTAGACCTACTCATGTGGAGCCTCACAAAATTGAATTTTTTATTTTTGGATTTTTGAATGATTTATTATGATTTTTTAAAATTTAGCTAAAATAAATAAAAAAGAAAAAGACTAGCAAAAACTTATACTAAAGCATATCATATTATATATTTACTATGTAGATCTACTCATGTGGAGCCCAACAAAATTAAATTTTTCTATTTTATGACTTTTTATGATTTACTATGATTTTTTTTAAAAATTCAGCCAAAATAATAAAAAAAAAGATAAAGATAAAAACCACCGTCACTGTAGCGAAACCACCATCAAAATCACTCCAAGGAGGAAATGTGCATGGTTTGAAAAAGTTATGGAGATTGTTTGTCTAGTTTTGAAGTTTTGAAGGAAAATCGACTTTCGCGAAAGTTAGAGGAGCAAAAAGTAGACTTTTTTTCTGAATTTCAATGGGCTTGTGCTGAGCTTCTTTCTTACGTGCTTCTTCATGTGTACTAGAGACAAAAATGGGTGTAGTCTCCCTGTACCAGTGTCTTCGGGAAAGCTCACGCGGCTGGAAGCCATGTGTCCCGTGAAGTCCATCACGTATTCACATGGCTAAATGGTAGAGTTCTTTGTTGCATGCTAACTACACCACGTCTAGACATGTGATAGACTTTCTAAGATACGCGGCTTCCATCCGAGCTTACAACTTCCCACCATCTACTACCTAAGATCAAAATTTGTCGATTCACCTCACCTTTAATGATAGTATCATATTTTCATGTGCAATTCATTATAACTAATTTGATTTTACGATAGATGTCGATATTTTTACTGCAAAAGTTTGTCTAAGTTAAACAATTTTCAAGTAATAGAACACGTACTACTGGTCATCCGGCCAGGCAACGTATAGTACATTGTTGAGAGTGAGAGATTCGATATATCTATCTTTTTTCAACAACAATTGGTGGGTTGTACTTTGAAAACTGAATTTTAAAATCTCATCCTCTCCCCCCGAAGCGCCCCTGGGCGACTCGGGGGCTCTAGTCGCCGGCGCACCAGTGCCCCCCCCCGCCCCTTCCCCAGCCGCTGCCGCGCCCTCCGGCGTGCCGGGGCGGCGGCCAGCGACAGCCCCCAACAATGGCCACCGTTGCAGCCCCTCAACCCCCTTCCTCCCGCTCCTCCTCCCTCCCTCCACCTAGCTCCTGCTCCGGCGGGGTGGCTGGCGGCGTGGTAGATCCGAGCCCCTTGGGCGGATCTGGCCGCCATGTCCCCGGATATGTGCGCTCTTGTGGCGATTCATGCGGTGGCACCCCTCCTTCCTCTTCGTCATGACCGCCGTTACCACCATGTGCGGCGTCTACTTCCAGCCGGGCGGACGTCTTTGGCGCCGTGTGTGTTCGTCGCGGCCGGGCAGCCCGTTCCCAGCGTCGATGCTGGGCCGGTGTTTGGGGCGGCCACGGCCTGCGGTGGCGTGCAACTACCTATAGCAAGCCAGCTGCGGCCTGCTGGGACACCGTGCCGCGCCTATGCCTCTGCCTGGCGCGTTCTGGGATGACGGGCCGGCTGGTGGTTCGGTGGCCGTGGTGTGCATGGAGTTCTAGGCGAAAGCCTAGCTCGGCGGTGGCCGAGCGAACGACGGTGACGTCTTGACGCCACATACCTCCCTGGAGGCTTCTTTCTTTGTGATCGCCACCACGGCCATATTCTAGGCGAAAGCCTTGCCTTGGATGCATCTAAGGCCAGCGACGATGTGTCCATAATCGTTTCTATGGGCATTACTCTCCCCTTCTTGAAGGCGTCGTTGAAGAATTGGCCTCCGTGCCACGTCCTTGCCTAGCTGTGCCTGTTGTGCTCCATTTTCACTTGCTTTGGTTGTTCCTGCAGCTCTTGATCTTGTCCACTTGGTTGTCGTTGGATGTCGTAGTGGATGCTTGGCCACTACGGCTGCTCTCCTGGTGGATGCTTTGCCGCTGTATGTTTATCTGGCGGATGCTTTGCTCTCCTGGTGGATGCTTTGCCGCTGTATGTTTATCTGGCGGATGCTTTGCCACCTTGTTGTTGGCTTCCTCTCTGGTAGCCGCTTTGCTGCCGAGAGTGACTTGGCTCTTCCATCGCTATGGATACTTTGCCATAGTGGATATCTTCGCTTCTTCCCCGGTGGATGCTTGGCCGCTGCCTGGGTCGTTGACGGATGCTTTGCCGTCGTTGCTGCTGGACGGTCTTCTGTGTGGACAACCATCGTGATGTTATGTTGCAGGCACAACTGTAGGTGTTAGGTGTTGAGGGCAGTCGCTCTCTCTTTGTATCTTTTTGTTGTTTCTATGTTATTCCAGATTACTCTCTACTATCTTAGTGGTTTGTAATCTGCGCTATGCATATTCTCTCATAGCTGACTTGTAATTCACTCCTCTTAATGAAAAACGGGCTATATTCTTTGGTCGCAAAAAAATATCTATCGTTTTGATCACTATCACCTATATAAAGCTCTATGTATCATCACAACATTATCACTGACATGAATACGGACGCTTCCAGTGTCGTGTGACTTGTTATTTATTCTAATGATCTGTACAGTATGAACTTGTTATTTATTCTAATGATCTGTACAGTACGAAAGACGAGGAAACAGAGAGAGGCAGATAGCTAGCTAGGGTGGCCATGTCGGAAACTAATACGTAGCAACTCAAGCTGCCTAGCTCAACTACACTTGGTGAAGACATTGACATCCCTCCATCATGACTCCATCCGGTCCGAGTCCGACATTGCCGTTCTTGGTCTGCCCGTAAACGCCCTCCGTCACGTTGGAGGTCGCGACGTCGTGCACCATGTTGAGCCTGAACCACCTATCGTAGACGCTGGCGTCCCACCACCTGGATGGGAAGGAGGTCACCATCCTCTCCGGCTTCTCACACTAGTACACAAAAGACCAATGCTGGCGGTGGTAAACACATCAGCACTGGCGGATCTCAGAGCCGCCAGTGCGAAAGGCCAGTAGAAATAAATCATTTCCACTGGCGGTTTCTTGAGAACCGCCAATGGAAATGCAATTTCTACTGGCGGTTGGTTAAGCCAACCGCCAGTAGAAATGATCCATTTGTACTGGCGGTTCACCACCACAACCGCCCAGTAATAATGGTCCATTTTCACCGGCAGTTGGCTTAGAAACCGCCAAGTAGAAAGTTTTCAGCCATTTTTGAAATTAAAATGGAAACCTATTTATTTATATTGAAACTCTTGATAACATGCAATTACACTCTATCATACATTTATTTACATCAATATAGATCTTTGTACATCAAAATTGTATTATATCATACATGCATACTTCAATATAAATCCATGTACATCACACATGTATCATATAATTTTTAATAATCATTTCGACTAAGATTGAGACGCCTAATATCAGTTAGCGGTGTATATTCTGGCTGTCCCAATTCACTGCTCGGATCGTGATATTTTCCTGTTGGTGGAATGACTTCTTTCATGATGAATGAGTAGAGATCCTC
Source organism: Chrysopogon serrulatus (assembly GCA_015844335.1). Taxonomy (NCBI): domain Eukaryota; kingdom Viridiplantae; phylum Streptophyta; class Magnoliopsida; order Poales; family Poaceae; genus Chrysopogon; species Chrysopogon serrulatus. The sequence goes on from JADLZL010005369.1 coordinate 373,815, forward strand.
AACTATGTTGTATAATGCTTTTTCATCAAAATTTTCTGTGGGATCTTCTGCATAAGCCTGAACATAAAGTATGTTTATAATTCAACATTATAAATTTTCACTTGATAACCAATTTATACAGTATTATTGACAAAACTTATAAATGACGGCTACTTATACCTTATCGGGGTTTTCGATGTATCGCCCTTGGTCTCTCATAAACTCGCACACGTAGAACCCACGCTGCAGTGCAGCGTTCCCGGTGGTTGCTTGTGGCACTATAATATATAGTCAAGTGTTTATTTAGTTTTTAAAATTACTATATATTAATTTAACATGTATGATATGTACTTATAAATTTACGCACCGGCCAGTTATGAAGTATTTCCATCGGTTCTCCAAACTTTAGAAAGGTCATATGGACCTTTATTAATCTTATAATACCTATATGCCCCTGTGTTCTCGAATAGAATCACCTAGTTATTATACAGCTCTTATAGATAAAATAAAACATGCATATATATATAGGCTTATTACCGTTCTAAGAGTGTCAAGAATGGTCCATAAGATTCACTTTTGTAATGCGCGGAGTCTAGTACCGTTGTCCTTCCTTCCCTAGGATAAATTATAAAACAGATCCAATGGTTCCTGCAGGATCAAGTTTGTAATGAGGCATGTGTCATGAAATTCTTGACTTGATGTATTTAAACTCACACTTACCTAAAATTGTAGGGGCCACTATGCATCGCCTGTTTTTAAATTTTTTCATTGCTTCTCCTAGGTAGAGGGCGTATTTGGCTTTAAATTTCTTTTTAAGATCTGTTTTTTTCACCTTAGCCTCTCGCATTTGTTAAGCCCTTCAAATCATCATGGCCATCACCGATAGTGAGCGTGTCTTTGCTCCTCGCATATTTTCATTGGGTTGAGATACCCGATCCTCGTTTTTTCTTCATCATATGCCTGATCTGGACCGTAATGCATCTCTTCCCCATCATATTCCATTCTGCAAAGAGCATATGTATTTGTTAGAGTAAGAAATTAAAGCTTGTCAGTTGATTTATTCACCTCAATGTTAGTAACATGTGTATTTGTTAGTCACACTTACAATGCAAACACCGTCACGAGCTGTACATCAAGCCTCTAGAGATTCATCATTAGCCACAAGTCCTCGAAGATGACCATAGCCTTTTCTCGCCCAGATGCAAAAGCATTTGGTGGTATACAAATGTTGATCGACGAGATCCCAGCGGCAGATGCTCTCATATACCAATCATGCATCCTTTTGATCCCTGCTGAGATTTGCTTAAGTTTCTCCCAAGTGAGAAGAGGCCTGCCACGGATATATTGAGTTGGGACATTCTGGTAATCATCCCACGTTGGCTTCTTTACCTCTATGATCTTCATTTTACTTTATTGGCCTAACTCCGAGGCTTCTGATGCTGACTTCTCATGCTCGGCCAAGTCAACGACTCATGCTTTTCGAGTCATTCCAATTCCTGATAAAAACCTCGCCGTTCTTGCACTTTTCCTCTTTGGCTCATAGGGCGAAACCAATTTAGGTACCGAAAATTTCTTCGGTACGGGTTTCTTCTTCTGTGGCTTTGGGGGCGGCGATGGTGTTGGAGTTGTTTCAAAGTAGCTTTTCCTGTGGCCGGGCGGGGGAAGCGGGGATGTGGAGTGGCGATGATGGTTGTCGGATAGGTGAGTTAGGAGGAGGATCATGTCGAGGGTGAGTTTTGAGGACCGTGAAGTGACGATTCCCGAAGTTAGCGGGGAGGCCTTCGCCTTGTGTGTCAAGAGGAGGATTTGCAGGTGAAGTTTCTTGGGTTAGTGGGAGGCCTTGAGGAGGATGGCGGTGGTTGAGTCAACTGAACATCACGTCGAGGCCATAGAATAAAAACTATTAATAGCCCGCCCGAGTGTCTCGATACCCTCGGGACCGGGGATTTCTAGCACGCCGCCCTCATATCCTTGGACGACCATTGACACTTCAACCCCGCAATACTCTTTCGGAATTTCTTTATGGTGGTACTCACGGCCGGGGATTGCAAAGCCTTCGGCTACTTCTCCGTACGAACATTCTTCATTCCGTGATCGATGAGTAGCTTACAAGGTGTTGGTGCAACAATATCATCCATCGGATAGTGCTCCTTGGTTGCCGTAGATGCAACACTACTTGGAAGAATTGGACCTTGGGTGGAGACCACCATCCGTTGATCGGGTTGTGTTGCGACCCCGTGGCATCTGTGGAGGCCGTGCACTCATCGGCTGAACTGACATTGCACTCGCTAATTGCTGAATAAACTATGGATCCAGATTTGTAAGCATGTTGGACATGATTTCTTTCACTTGTTTCTTCGTCTCTTCCTCAATGACATCCTTCATTGCTTCCTTGTATCGATTGCGTTTCTTGTATATTTCAGCCCACTCATCCCCGAATCCTTCTTTCCAAATTTAGCCTTGACGAGACGCCTCGTATCGCCCCCGGATGCTCGGGGTTTCCGAGGCCAACACTTAAGATGTCTTTCTCCCTTTTTCTCTTGAATTTTCCTTCTCTCTCTTTGCGTGTTGTTTTAAACATCTTTTGTGCTGCCTCTTGGATTTCATCAGGGACTCTAGCGCCCGATCTCTTCTTGTTTTTTGCGTTTCTTGCATATAGCCAATTGGCGCTTCTTTCATCAAGCATTTTAGATAGCACCCGGTTCTCCTTTCTTCTTCCTTTTGGCCTCCTCTGCCCGCCATTTCGGGATATGAGCCTTGTAACCACCCGAGCCAAGATGGTGGTGGTAGATGTTCTTCTTTGCTAGCTCAGAGTTAGCTTCACTCTTTTTCTTGAAGTTAGGATCATTTCTCCGTAATTTGAAGATCTCCCACTGTGCAAATGTAATCTTATAGTACCTTTTTGTTGGGTCCTGGTTCTTCTTGGCATACTTGGTATTGAGTTCCCATTTAAATTTCGGAACGAGATTGCACACCGCCTGAATGCATACTACATCACGAGGTCTACCGATCCCGGTGGGAAAATGAACCTCACCGCAACCGCCTCCATATCTCTGTCTTTGTATCCTCTGGCACATCATTCCATGTGCGATTTGTGATGTCAATCTCATCCCTAACTAAGAAGCCAATTGCGTTCCGGAACTTGGCTGGCACCTCTTCAGGTGCTAGAGGCTCTCCTTTCATGCTGACATCGGTGACCCTATATGTTTTTTCGGGCCACTTGTTTGTTCCTCTCTGGCCTCGTTTCCGATCACTCTGTTTTCTTGTCTTTTTCTTTGAGGTGGTTGTCTCTCGTTGTTTTTCGGCAAAGTGCATCACTTGGCACGTCTACTTGTTCTTCCTCCTCGCCTAACCCGATCATTCGAGACAATACCTCCCGTGTCCATTTGAAACCGTAAGTACTACATTAAAGAATCCATAACTAAGTACATATAGATATGAATGTGTAACTTAATATCGTTACCTCATCAAGCGTTGGATCATAGTCTGGGTCAATCTACTCCGGACGACGAGTCCTATCCGGGCTAGGATGCGGATCACTTGGACTATGATATTCTTCGGAACCTCCCTGGTTGCTATGGTTGGGAGAACTCATCGACACTAAATGAATGTAGATAATATAAAACCCTAATTAGAAAACACTAATTAGAAAACCCTAAGTCGAAAACCCTAAGTGTAACCCTAATTAGAAAATCCTAAGTTTGAATACCTATACAAAACCCTAAGTATGAATCCCTAAGTGAAACCGTAAATAGCAAAACCCTAAGTATGAAACCCTAAGTGGAACCCTAATTAGAAAACCCTAACTTTAAATACTTATACAAAACCCTAATTAGAAAACCCTAAGTGGAACCCTAATTAGAAAACCCTAACTTGGCTGGCATCTCTAAGTAGAACCCTAATTACAAAACACTAAGTACAAACCCTAATTTCAACCTAATTAGAAAACCCTAAATATAAACCCTAGGCATAACCCTAAGTATAACCCTAACTGAAAAATTAAAATATATCAAAGAGTATAACCCTAATTAGAAAACCCTAAGTATAAAGAAAATCCTAAGTATAACTCTAATTAACTAATTATGAAACCCTAATTACAAACCCTAATTACAAACCCTAAGTATATGTCCCTAATTAGAAAACTTAAAAAGATCAAAGAGTATTTACTTATGCAGCGTGGAGGGAAGACCGATTTGACGGCGGTGGATAACGATGGTGTACCCCTTTGACGGCGGTGGAGAACGGTGTGGTGGAGACCGATTCAACAATGTAGAGAATCTCCCGTGACCGCATATTAATAGAAAAATTACAAGTATATAAGTATTAATAAAATAAAAAATCAATACATAAGCTATTACATTAACTAATGAAAATAATTAACTAAAATGATTTAGTTTAGTTATTATTTTATGTATGAAAGAAAAAAAGAAACTCAAAAAATAACTAAATGCTAACCCTAACTTTATTAACCTAACTAATCAAATTAATTGCTAATTATCAAACAATAAATAACCCTAACTATTTAACACCCTAATTAACTAATTAATTAATTAATTAACACCCTAATTAATTAGTTAATTAATTAACCTAATGTAATGGTGTAAGAAAAATGAAAAAAAAAATTGGAGGGAGGGGGCGGCTCGCTGCCCACGATGGCCCAAACAAGGCCACGCTCCTCCCTCCTCTCCGCCTCGCCGCCGCGCGGGGAGGCAGGCCGGCGCCGCCGGCAACTGGGCCCGCAGCAGCCGTACGCCCAACCGGAGCTCCACGCCGGAGCTCGGGGCCGACGGACGGCGGCGGTGGACGGCGGGGGGCGCGCCCACCCTACTGGGGGAGGAGGCGGCGGCGGGTGGCGCGCAGCCGGACGGAGATGGCGGCCGGTGGTGGTGGCGGAGTTCGGGGCCGCGGGCGGACAGCGCAAGCAGCGATTTTGACGGCGTGTACGGCGGACGGAGGACGACGGCTCGGTGGCGGGCAGCGGCGGGCGGCGGCCTCGGGCTCGGGCGCGGGCGGCGGTGAAATCCGGCAGCCTGGCGGCGTCCTTCGTGAAAAAATGCGCGCCCACCGGATTGAAATGTTGAAGTCCCGCGGCGAAACCAATATATAGGGAAGATTTCTACAAAGGCGGTTGGTAATGCCAACCGCCAGAGAAACCATTTCTACAAAGGCGGTTGACACTACAACCCACCTGTAGAAATCATTTCTATCGGCGGTTTTTAAAAGCGGTTGGCATTACCAACCGCCAAGAGAAATGGATTTTCTTATTATTTTATGCTGATTCTTTGAAAATTCATAAAAAATTATAGAAAAATCATAAAATAGAAAATGATGACTTTTTGGAATCCTTGTGAGTAGTTCTATGCATTAAAGAAATTGAAAGTTATAAAAATGCTGATTCTTATTATTTCTTTTCTCTATGTGTATAAAGCAAAGTAATTATTTTTTTTCTCTATGTGTATAAAGCAAAGTAATTATTTTTTTCTTTTCTCTATGTGTATAAAGTAAAGTAATTATTTTTCTTTTCTCTATGTGTATAAAGGAAAGTAATTATTTTTTTCTTTTCTCTTTATGTATAAAGCTAAGTAATTATTTTTTCTTTTCTCTCTATGTCTAAAGCAAAGTAATTATTTTTTCTTTTCTCTCTATGTAGATTAAAGCAAAGTAATTAATTTTTTCTCTCTATGTATAAAGCTAAGTAATTATTATTTTTTTCTCTCTATGTAGAAAGTAAAGGACTTAAATTTTCTTGAATTATGTAACACCAAGAGAGTCATTCATGAGACACATATAAAAATGTATAAGAGTAGTACCATAGGTTACAAATTATATTGCATAAACTATATTACATGACAAATGATGTTTTCATTAAATAGAATCTATCTAGCCACTGGTCTTCCTTCTCCATCGTGGCGCACCCAGGGTTTAGAATTCTGTGGAATGCTACGCTCAACGTTCCGTATCTTCGATTGATGGTCTGTAAAGAGAGACATCTCACTGAACTGGTTAGAATCATCTAGGTCAATTGCACCATCAGCTTCTAAAGCTTGTTGCTTTCTAGGAAGAACTACATGCTTCAGCTTATCAGTACTTTTCTTTTCATTCTTAGGAATGATTTGTTCAGCATAAAAGACCTGTGCAGCACGGTTAGCAAGGATCCATGGGTCATCTTTGTAACCTACTTTACTTAGATCAAGAACTCTAAGACCATGACTATCCACTGTGACATGTTTATCCTCAACCCATTGGCATCGAAACACTGGTATCTGAAATGTACCATAGTGTAGTTCCCATATGTCCTCAATGAAGCCAAAGTATGTATGGATTTCCTCATTTTCATCTATGGCCTCGCACCGAACACCGCTATTTTGTGTCATGCTCTTTTTGTCTCTAGCAATGGTACAAAATGTGAAACCACTAATATCATAGGTGTGCCATGTAGTGATCTGGCGTGATGGTCCAGCTGCCAACTGCTTGATAGTTTATTGCTCAATTGTTTCTCCATCTGGAAGATTCTGATCCATTAGCCAAGTGGTGAATCGATGTTTGTGTTCATTCATTACCCAAGCTTCAGTTTGCCCCTGGTTTTCATCGCGTAGCTGTTTGATATGTTGGTCGATGAAAGGTTCCATTATCGATATTTGATGCAGGATGCTATGATGTGCTTCGAGTACAATATAGTAATCTGGAGGAATAAATGATTTTTGTCCCATCCTACCACATCCATGTAGCCTGCCCTCATGTCGAGGCGGAGGCAAACCTATTGCAATTTCACCTTTTAGGCAACTACCACAGAATGGAGCAGCGGACTCAATGGCCTCTTCAGTAGTGTACCCCTCTATCATGGCTGCCTCAGGACGAGCACGAGTGGATACATAGGAATTTAGTATTGACATAAAACGCTCATACGTCCACATCTCATGCAAATACATAGGACCCAGTGCCTCTATTTGAGGCACCAAATGCACCACAAGATGAACCATTATATCAAAGAATGATGGCGGCAAACACATCTCAAGTCGTGACACTGTCTCCACTTGCGAATTCTTGAAGAGACTCTAACTCATCATGGTCGATTACCTTCTCGTGATATTTAGTTGAAAAAAGAAGCACAACCTTGTGATTGCCATTTTTAAAAATACTAGACTTATAGCCCTGATGGCAATAGGTAGAAAAGTTGTCTGCATTATATGGCAATCATGTGCATTGTAGTTGGTAAGTGTAAGGTCCTTCATCGAAACAATGGATCTTAGATTAGAGCAGAAACCGGCTGGAACTCTCAATTTCTTCAACCACACACAAATTGCTTCTTTCTCATCTGTATTCAGGTTGTAGCTTGCTGCCGGGAGGTGGTACTTTCCATTTTCTCAAGAACCGGATGAAGCTCATGTTTTATGTCTAAATTTACCATGTCTAGACGTGACTTTAGTCCATCCTTTGTCTTGCCCTTCATATCAAGTAAGGTGCCAATGATGCTTTCAAACACATTCTTCTGAACGTGCATTCCATCGATTGCGTGTCGTGCGTCAAGATCTTTCGAATATGGCAAATACTTGAAAAAAATGGACATCTCTTAAATGTAGCCCCCGGAGTTGGCTTGACATCCTTTCTAGGTTTTCCATCTATTGTCTTTTTTCCAAAAGTAAACTTGATATTTTTCACTATCTCAAACACTCTGTGACCTTTACTGTTACCCAATGGAGCAGTAGACTTTAGTTCGTTTGAATTATCAAAATATCTATCCATCTTTCTTAAGCGGTACCTGTGTCCTTTTGATAAGTAGCGCCGGTGCCTCATGTACACTAGCTTGTTGGATGCACTGAGGGACACATGAAAGGTTTCATCTATGCATACTACACAACCAACCTTTCCCTTGAATTGACCTGATAATACAAAGAGAGCAGGATAATCATTGATTGTAACAAAAATAATTGCTCTCAGAGTGAATGACTCTTTCCTGTATTCATCCAACATGTTAACACCTGTGTCCCATAAAGTTTTCATTTCCTCCATCAAGGGCTCCAAGAATACATCCATGTCAACACCAGGTTGTGTAGGTCCAGAAATAAGAATGGTTAGCAGAAGATATTTGCGCTTCTGCAACAGGTGTGGAGGGAGGTTGTAGATAGTGAGGATCACCGGCCAAGTGCTGTGCTTGCTGCTCCTTTTGGCGAAGGGATTCATTCCATCAGTACATAGTGCAAACCTAACATTTCTTGCATCCTTAGCAAAGTCTGGGTGTTCTTCATTGAATTTTTTCCATTGTTTGCCATCAGCTGGATGTCGAAGCTTTCCATCATTTTTGTGCCTATTAGAAGCATGCCAGGTCATAAGCTCGTGATCCTCTGGGTTAGCAAACAAACACCTCAATCGATCAACCACCGGAAGGTACCACATCACCAAAGCAGGAACTCTTCTCTGGGCAAAATAATCTACTTCTTCTTTTTCTTTGTTGCTTGATTTTAAACTCTGTTCGGTCTTCTTTCTCTTCTTTCCTTTGGAAACTGAAGTTGTATTCTGTTCTTGTAAATAATCTTTTTTTGTCTTGTACCGACTTGCGCCACACTTTGGACACTTCTCTAAGTCTGCGTAATCACCTCGATATAGGATACAATGATTTCTGCATGCATGGATCTTCTATACACCCATAGTAAGCGGACTGATGAGCTTCTTAGCATAGTAAGTGTTAGCAGGCACTTTGTTCTCTTTGGGAAGCATATCTCCGAGAGTACTCAATAATGCATCGAAGCTAGCATCGGACCATCCAAACCTAGCTTTCAACATCAACAACTTTAGCATAGACCGCAACGTCGTGAACTCTTTGGTACAACCCTTTGTCTCATCATACAATGGTTCTGTTGCTGCCTTCTTTAAGGCCTCTATACCTTTCATAAAGAACATTGATGGATCAGTATGACGACGCAATAGTGCAGCCATGAGTTCCAAGTCTTCACACCCTTCATCTTTCACTTCATCCACCACTTCATCTTCGACATTTGGCATATCAGGTTGACTCTGATCTTGTGTCTCATGTATGAACTGGCATCCATCGTCAACAAGCATATCAGGGCCATTAGGGTTGATGTTCGCAGGGGTTGTATCTGAATATGGGGTAGAGCTACCCTCTCCATGCTTTGTCCAAATCAAGTAATTATTCATAAATCCTCGGCGGAGCAGATGAGAAAATATTGTTTGTGTGTCGTCAAAGACCGCAATATTTTTGCAATCTACACAAGGACAAGGTATGTACTTCGTCTGTATTCTCCATGCATGCATCTTAGCGGCATCAATAAAGCTTTTGACCTCTGGTATGTATGATGGATCAACTCTTGATAAATTATACATCCAGAATGATCTCTCCATCGTTGATCTATATATATAACGAATTCATTATAATCTATGATCTCTCCATCATTTACCTATATATAACGAATTCATTATAATCTATGTATTTTAATCAATAAACCTTTTAATGTGGTATGTATGATGGATTTACTAACCTTTTAATGATCAACAACCTCCTCTCTGTAATTAGAAAACCTCGTCCTTGTATATTTCTCAAATTATAGATGTTGAGGCCTAAGGTTCCCTAAGTATGAGAGAGGAGGCATGGCAAATAATTAATCAAATCTACCAATAAATTAAAATCCAATAAAATTTTTTACTTAATTAAGCACTAATCCCATCAACAAATTAATACCAACTAAAATAATATAACAAACCAATTAATTGGACTACTATTAAAGAAAGTCATAATAATTAATTATGGCAAGAATAATTAAATACTTCTTCTCCCTAAATAAATTAAACACTACTAATTATCTAAACAAAAATAATTAAAATTAAATCTAATGAAAAATAATCCTAGCAAGTAAATAAGAAACATTCTTCAAGTTCTTCTCTTAAAATGAACCTATTCATGCATGAATAGTGGATGGGAATCTTTAATCGAGAAATAATTATAGCAAGAGCTAAGAGAGACATTAAAATCTATCTTGAATCACCATATCTAATCAAATAGAGAGAAAACCCTAACTTTTCCTCCCTCTCACTCATGGTGAAACCCTAGATCTAAAAAGTGGCTACAAATGAGCAATATTGGCTAAAGAGATGCAAGAGAGGCATAAACTAACCTTTTTTTAGCAACTCCTTCCAAGATTTGAAGATCAAAACCTCCCCCTTGTATTTTAGGAAATCTGGACCTCCAAATCGCCAACAATGGAAGGTTGGCGTCGGGTAAACTGTCTTTGGTCGGGGAGGAAGAAGGGGTATTTATAGCAGACCTAGCATCGGGCGGTTGGCTCAGCCAACCGCCGATGGAAACACATCAACACCGGTGGTTGGCTAAGCCAGCCGCCCGGTGCTGATTGCTCCATTATCACCGGGCGGTTGGCTTAGCCAACCGCCAGCGATAGTGCACATTAACGCTGGCGGTTGGCTAAGCCAACCGCCCGGTGATAATGGAGCCATCAGCACGGGCGGCCGGCTTAGCCAACCGCCTGTTGTTGTTGTGTTTTCACCTGGCGGTTCTGAAGCCGACCCACGTGATTTTTAATATTGGCGTCCGTTAAGCTGAACCGCCTGTACAAATAAAAACCCGGGCGCGGGGAGAAATCATTTCGTACTAGTGTCGACTCCTCAGGACTCTCGAAGGGACACCGACGGACTTGCGCCAATTGATGCATCAAGAAACTCCCATTAGGAAACTTAGGAAACTGAGCAGCCGACTACTAGATTGCAAAGAACTAGCTACTGGAATGATAAGAGGAGAGATTCGGGCAAAGCAAATAAGGGCAGAGTTCCTTAAGGTTGCGGCATACATTGCCTAAGCTTTTGGCCATGTCGAACATAACAATGCTATATACATACGCAAGTCCACACGTGTACGTGAGCACAGCTGCGGTTTGCTTGATATTTATTTGCCCAGCAGGAGAGGGGCGGAAAAACCCAACGATGAGCCAACCCTAGGCGGCGCCCGGCGGCCGCCCCTCCTCCCCCCGCTGGCCGCCATCCCGGCGCCGGCGGCCCCTCCCTCCACCTCCACGTCCCCCCCCTCCTCCCTACCCCCCCCACAGCCTCCTTGACGGCGCATCCTGCCTCCCCCGTTAGCTCCTGATGGCCACGCTGCTGCGGTCACCTCGCCGGCGACGGGGCAGGGGCGAAGCCAGAAAAAATCGCCACCGGGGTCAGTATTCACAAAGTCACATGACTTATACTCTCTTTATTCCTGAAATAACTCCTAAAATCTATGTCAGTCAAATCTTTTTAAATTTAATAAATTTTATAGAAAAAGCATCAATATCTATGATATAAAATAAATATTTTATGAAAATGTATTATATGATAAATCTAATGGTACTAATTTGATACTATAAATCTTAACTATTTTTTTCTAAAAGTTCGATCAAAGTTTGAAAATTTTAACTTAAGGCAACTCTAAAAGTTACAGCTTTGGAGACAGAACGGTATGTTACAATAATAATACCTACGTAACATCGATGAATAAGATAATGGTTACAATAATATGATACTTCCTTCATTTCAAATTATAAGAAGTTTTAGTTTTCTAAATTTATAACTTTTCTACGCATCTACATATTTGTTATGTCTAGATTCATAATAAAAATTATGAATCTAGAAACACTATTTAAATATCTTATAATTTAGGACGAAAAGAGTATCATCTATAACATCAAATTACCTGCTACAAATTCCCTATCCACAAAAGTACACAATTCTTATTTTTTGAGGAGCCAAATAGTCTAAGCTTTAATTGTATTTATATAAAAAATACAAATAGTCATTCTATATAAATATAAGTTCCATTAGATTAGTTATAAAATATACTTTCATAATAAATTTATTTAAAAATATCGATGTTAGTAGTATTTACTAGTATAAAATTGGTTAAATTTAAGCTAGACTAACAGACATGGATACTATAGTTACATTTTTTGATAGAGGAAATACGTGACATCTTGCCGGAATTAAACACCAAGTTATTTGCAGGAAAGCAAATGTCCTATCAGCTTTCTAAGCTTGAATTCTATAGCTGAGAAAATGTCCTTGCGAATTGCAATGCGAGAATATAGGTCAGAACGGTGACTACTCCAGGCTAGCATGTGAGGCAACGTTTGGCCTTCTTGCCTGTTTACCCGTACAATATCTGCTAGCATTCATCAATTACATAACGTAATTAGATTCCAGGAAGCGGAAGACGTGGGCCATTCAATGGACCGGTGGGCTGCTGATTTTTGTCGGGGTCAGGAATATTTTTTAGCGGGGTCTTAAGTGGCCAAAAAATATCGCTCACTATAGAGCATGACCAGAAAATCGTGGGTGTCAGCCGACCCCGATGCCTTCACGTAGCTTCGCCACTGGACGGGCAGTGCCGTCGCGGCTACCGCCGTGCCTGCACCTGGCAGATCCGGCACCGGGACGCCGCTGTGGACGCCAGGGACAGTCACCGTGGCCGCCCCCGTCCCCATCCCTGCTGGATCCGGAGTTGGGCGGCCATTTCCGTGCGCTCCAACTTCCGCACCGCCGCTGACGCCGGATGCTGCCAACGCGGCCGCCACCGACGCCTCCACCGCCGGATCTGGCGCTGGGGCGCCGCCATGGGCTCCCTCAACGTCCGCTGCCACCTTCGAGCAAACCTTCGTCGGGCCCAATTCAGTCGCCGCCCTACGGGTGCCTGACATGGATGGAAGGTTGGAGGACGAGGCGCTTGTCATTGTCGAGGACGTCGTGGAAGACGATGACGAGGTGGTGGATGTTGCACGCTTGGTGCCATCCGCCCTCTCCCCGCTTGCCACCCCCTTCTTCCCCGCCCGGTGACCCCGGGCGCTGGCAGCTCTGATGACGAGCACGCTTCTCCTGCCTCGCGCCCGCCGTACTGGACGCCGCTTGCAAGGCCCTCCAAGCCATGCCCACACCGCCAGCAGGGGGTCCAGACGCGGCGCTGGGTGTAGCCGCCGTGGAGGGAGCCCATCTGGTGCCTGCAAAGGGAAAGCGGCGTCATAGGCGCAGGACCAGTGCGTTTGATGGCCGTGGGACCGTGCAGGTGCCGCGCAGCATCGCCTTGGTCCGCAGCCGCCGGCAAGAGTCCCAGCGCACCAATGCCTCGGCCCGTGGTGGGGGCGCCGGTGCCATCTCGGCAGTCCCGTCATGGGCACAGCGTCGACGCCGATGGATTCCAGATCATTATAAGCCATCGTCGCAAGCGCTGCCTTGGGAGAACGGCCCCCAAGTGCCATCGCCGCGTCCTGCCGGCGTTAGTGGGTCACTGCTTCAACTGCCTTGCGCCGGGTCACGTTGCCGCTCAGTGTCGCTCCCTGCCCCGCTGCCTGCGTTGCCGGGGTGCCGGCCATCGGGCCAGTCGGTGCATGCGAGGTCGCTCGCAGCCATGCATGTCCTCGACCTTAATGGCCGGGGACGATCAGGGTGCTCCAGGCACGCCTCTCCTCGCCCATGATCCAGCTTCATCATCGTCTCCTCGTGTGCAGCAAGTATCCATGATGCCATCGTCGTAGCAGCAGCACCACAACGACACGGATGTGATGGGCAGCGAGACTCACGCTGCCATCATCTCCGCGCCGCCGGAGGGCTTTCGCTCCGACGCCCGGAAGGCGGCCGACGACCTCACCGCGGTGCTGTCTGCAGTCTCCACTGAGGCGATGCAGGTCAAGGTGTGGCTCTCCGACGCACAGGCTGAGCTAGGGGCCACCAACGCTGAGTCTGACAAGCTTCGAAGCCTGCTCGAGGACGCCGCGGCGGAGTTGAGATTGGCCGCCGGGCGGGTCGGCACGCCACCGCCGGGCGGAGGGACGCTGCGGCCGGGTGACGCGCCAGGGGGTGTGTTGCTGGCACGTGCATGGGCCGCGGAGGAGGCAGCCGCCGCCGCAGGGGGTGAGCGCCAACTTCGTCGTGGAGGGTCAGGCACTCGGCGACGACATCTTCTGCGCTGCGACGCGCGCTGGAGCAGGCGGTCCTAGAGGCTAACGCGGCTGCCGAGGCGCTAGGGAGCAGCCTCTAGTGGTGACGACGGCCTGCAGGAGGCTACGGCAGAGGAAGAGCACCCCCTAGAGCCTGATCACCTGGCTGCGGACTTGGTTCAGGTGGATCATGCCACCCAAAGACGGCGTCGTCGTGCCTTCCACCGCGCCGGTTCAAGACTTCATCGCCTCCTTTCGGATGCCGCTCCAGCAGCCGCTCTTATCCACACCACGCCCGCGCATCACCGGAGCCCCGCACATTGGCGAGGGCTTCGTTCCCAAAAGGAGCGCGCGCCTGGCTGCGAAGAGCAAATTTAGGGCTGCTAAACCGGAAGCGCAGGCCCGGAAAGTGATGATGAAAAAACTTGGCTTCGAAGTGGAGACGGAGGTCCCGGATGCAGCCTCCTTCGATAAGTTCTAGGCGGCGCTAAAGCTACCTCTCACGCCATCCAAGCAGGATGCTATGCAGGCTTTGTTCATTGGTCAGAAACAGTTGGCATTCCTTGCCAGTAGCTCTGCCTGAGTGACGCTGCTACCCGTTTCATCGCAAATTCAGTCATCATGTAATCGTTTTATTTAAAATCCAGTAGTTTGTAGGTGCTTCTTCAGCGTTATCCGAGGCCACTCGCCTTGATCTCGTCCTTGTGGTTGGATTGTGTACTTGACTTTCTCTTCCTCTTAATGAAAAATAGGCACAATCCGGTCGCGAAAAAATGCTATATACATACCATACAATTTCTCATAAGTTCAACTCTATACTTAAAGCTTTTGTTCGATATACTTTGTTTTGATGCAAAATCGCTTATGTGTTTCTTCTATATAGGGACCACTGGATTTGCATAGGGGTGTCGCTTGAAATGAGCATGGCATGGGTCTATGATTCAACCGATTTTCCGATCGAGTCATAAAAAGACTATAGCAATTCTCAAGATGTATGCATATCGACAATCCTCATTTTAACTACTATGTTTGTATACATACTTGTAAGGTTCAATTTGAGATACTAACAAGTTGCATTTGCTAAAATCATTGAAACAGGCCGTTTAGACACTATGTCAAGGAATACAAGGGAAAACATCATCCAGAAAAAAAAAAAAATTGCATGTCAAAACTCTATGTGCGGTAAGTGTCATTTACTTTGATACTTCATATATTACGTGGTTGTCAATATCATTACTTAACATCTCTATATGCGAAACACGCTCAGTGCCCTAAGCAGAAGCATGGGAGTCTATATTGTGAATACTACGCATGTTGTATGATGAGTAGCACTGGTGGCTACAACAGGAGCTCTTAGAGATGGTCAACGATCTTTGCAACTTCATAATTGATGAGATTGTGTACTACAAAGGTACTTACCATCACGTACTTTTTGATTTAGGTAGTAATCCTCTATTTCAGAACTTTCATGAGACTGACAAACTAGCTCTAGACCGTTGATAACAATGTAATGATAGACTTTGAATGGTTTGGAACAGACTTTGGAAAGGTTTAGACATTAGATTATATGTGGACTTGTGAATTGATGGACTTGTGAATTATGACTTGTGATGATGTTCTATATATGCTTTTATGTTTATGAATGTACATATGTGGTGGTTAGATTTGAATTTGAATTATATATATATACTTATATGGATACAATCTATGGTCAGATTTGATCTTGAATTATATATATGCTTATATGGATTTTTTTTAAATCCACTATAGGGGTAGTTCTTGATTGAACCGCCCTTATAAATATGAACAATAGGGGCGGCTGGTTCTCTGATCGCCCCTAAACATACATTCTGTAGAGATGGCTGCTGTTAGCAGCCGCCCTTATAAATGTATTTGCAGGGACAACTAGTAACAGTAGCCGTCCTTACAGATAGATTTTCAAGGACGGTCAGAGAGCCACCCCTACAAAATACATCATTTGTAGAAACACCGCCGCTGCAATGGCTAGGCCAACCGCCGCTGCAATGGCTCTTGATCCACCTCTACAAATCAATAGTGATGGTCGGCTGAGACAACCAAATGGTATAGTATTTAATTTGTGCTCAGTTTGAAACCTGCCAACTCAAAATGGAGAAGGGGTAATAATAATGGAAAAAGTCTACATCACCCACCGAACTATGATGGGTGGAACACATAACTCTCGCAACTACAGAATCGGGTATTCTACTCCTTGAACTTTTTAAACTAGTTAAATAACCCCTAAGGCGGTTTTGAACAGTGGTTTTGCTACAATAGCGTAGTTTTGTCTTTTTTTATTTTTTTGGCTGAATCTTTGAAAAATCATAGTAAATCACAAAAAAATCATAAAATGGAAAATCTGGTTTGGCTAAACTCCGCATGAGTAGATCTAGCCATGGGGCACCCGACGGGGTGTACTCTAGAGTGGTTCTATCTCCCAAATGTGGTACCACTGCCCTCTTATTTGGGAAGGAGAGGCCTGGGGGCAGTCCGCTAGATGCGTGGTGGCTGTTCCCCCTACGGAGGAAGCAACAAGCGTCACCACACTCCTCACGGCAATCGCCGCCCTAAGGGGGCAGTAGTTGATCGGGGTGGTGGTGGTGCGGACCTTCCTCTGACACTAGATTCTTCTGCTGTGGGAGAGGGCCCATGTAATAGAATCATCCAAATTATAGGACCCACATACACCCATCATTGCCCTAAAGAATTCAGATGGTTGTGCACATGAGTCAGATAACCCCAGTGGTCTGCCGGATGACTTGGGGAAACCCCGAATCACCCTTCCTCCAGGATCAATACAGGAGGAACCACAACATTACAACAGTTTATACAAACATGTATATCAGAGTGTGAGATATTTTGCAATAAAAGTATACAATATGAGTAGGATTTACTTAAGTAAACTTAACTTGTTCACGGAAGCGGGAAAGGATGCAGAACATCTATGGAAAAAACAACCAGATCATGTTGAGCCCACTGACATGACCTAGCCCTGCAACTCAAATTAGTACCTGCAATAGGGGTTTAACAAACCCTGAGTACTTGAGGGTACTCAACAAGACTTACCCGTCTAAAGAAGAAGACACCAAGGGCATGCTGGCCTAAGGGGTTTTCTGGGCTAGAAACCAGAGATACTTTTATGGAAAAGCTTTCTACAGTTGATCCTTAATTTTAGATTTTAATTCAGGGTTGTCCTTTAAGGAACTTTTATAACACCTAATTTAAGCCAAGCACTTAATATTTGGCAATCAATAGATTTCATATCATTTCTGAGAACCATCATATTCCATTGATTAAACTATGATGCAGGTCAGTTGATCGTGTCTCAATGACCGAGGAGCAACGATGATCCGAATCGATTATAACCCAAGTGGAGATTCCCAACCACACGACATACGTAGGTTCGAGCCTTGCGTATATCAACCATTCTTTTAGATCCTCCATACATGAACCGATTCACGCCACCCGAGAGTACAGAACACCACCGCCCGGTGGACAACTCCCTGAGCTTCCCCGGGTGGGTTCACGCTACTCCCGCCATCTCTCCACTCCCAGTGCGCGGTTGTCGTTTCACGTAATGGAATAGCCGAGGTACTCAGGCTTACCGGAGTATGTGGCCGGTACTGCAAAGTCATGATCACAAGCAGGCCTACAATGGAACGGTCCTTAATCGACTCAAACGGAGCACTACATTAAGACTCCATTCTTAATGCAAGCTGACCGCCCGGTCTCGTCTTAACATCATCATCATCGTTAGGGTTCTCATGACCCATGAACCAAGTCATTGAGAATATAAGATAAACCTAGATCTCGCGAACAATGAAATCATCGTTCGACTTCTACCGGACTAAGCATGGCTAAGCATTTAAGAAAAACGTCATACACATAATAATAGGAAAATATCTGGGAATAACTGTAGGTCAAGGTAATCATGCTGCAATGGTTTCAACCAATTTCTATTTACTTAATGCACATTACACTAGACGTAAAGTGTAATAAAGCTTTATAAAATTAGAGAGAGTGGGTTATGCTCCGGGGCTTGCCTGTGTTGTAGGAAAGGTTAGCTGTTAGTCTTAACATCGACTCCTTCAGTGGATTCATCTTGTCACGATTGGATCACCTGAACCTTCTCTGAAACCTAACCATCATGGTCCTTTGTTCTCACGTGAACTACACGTAAATAAATGATGCATTCTAAGCATGATGAAATACATGACATGATACATGATGAGAGACTTAACAAGTGCATAACAATACATCAACAAAGTTAAGAAAGTTGAGTACAACTTTCCTTCATGATATAATTGCAAGAGTTTAATAATTAGCGTTTGATTAGCATCAATTAAGATTAGTTGATTAGCTTAGTATGGTGGATGAAGACATAACACTTAACATGTTAATGACATGAGATAGTAGAGGTGGAGTATCTCATGGACTCCAATCAATTTCAAAATCAATCAAAACTAGACTAGCTATGCTCCCTTAATTAATTAAGTACTTATTAAACCTATGTCTAGCATCATCATGGAGCAAGATTAATGTTTTAGTAGACATAGTGGATCACATTAACATTAACATCTCAATGCCATGAAACATCAAGGATGGGATGTTCCATGGTTTTCATACAATAACCAAATGCAATCAAGCATCAAGTTAATTATTCTTTCTTAACTAATTATTAAGCATAAGACTAGCTCTATTATCTAAGCAAAACATGATTAAGACATAGATCAGCAAAGAGTAGTGATTCATGGACTTCATTCAACACCAAAAGTCACTCAAGTTAATTAGAGAATTAACTGGGTTAAGTATTTATTTATTAATCATTTTTACAGTCATTAATCAAGCCTAAATTATTCTCTAAAGAGGACTTGCTCTAAATAGAGCCAAAATTTTAGTGGAGGTTGGTTTTAGCATGTTAGAATTACTGATAAAAATTTAGGATCATTGGATTAATATTTTAGCCTACAAAAATCGTAGAAATTGCATTTTTTTAATTAAAAGAGGTAACTTCAAATCATGTCAAAACTATCCATTTTTTAGGTTTCATATTTTTCCTAAATAGATCACATCATGACGGGGCTACACAAAAATTTTCATAATTTTACCATGCTTCTAAAATTAGTTATGAAATTCACAATTTTCAGTCAAAAACAGGAAAAAGAAAAAGAGAAACCTTGTAGCGCACTATTCACCTGAGTCATGTACTTCTCCGAAAACCCCTGCCCTTCTCCGAATTCTCGCACGAGGTCCTTCTCCTCCTCCTCCATGTAGAGACTCGCGCAGGGACTTCAGGTCCGGCCGTTTCTGGCGAACCTGTGCCATGCCGGCGGGGCAAAGTGGCGGGGAAGCAGGCCCCGGTCTAAGCGCACCCTAAGGCGGCCTTGGCTTGCCTTGCAGTCACCCCAGACGGCCTGGCCGCGCGAGCCCACGGCGATGGCGGGCTGGAAGCAGCGGCGACCGACTGCAGCGGCGCCTCGGCGGCAAGGAAGGGTGGTGCGAGGTGGAGGAGGTTTCGGTGGTGTCTGTGGGCTGCATGGCAGGCCAGCACAAGGCACGAACGGTGGCCGCGGAGCTTTGCTGCCCAACCACGGCCATGGCAGAGTGAGAGAGAAAGAGATAGATGGCCGGTGCAAGCTATAAAACGGCGATGGAAAGGGCGAGACAGGGCGCCAGCTCCTGTTGGATGAGGCCACGCGAGCTGCTATGTGTTTGTGCGAGCAAGAAAGCGAAATTGAGCACGGCGGCGATCGACGGCAAGGAGCAGCCAGACAGCCTGCTGCTGCCGGCATGCAATTCTGCTCCAAAACAGCGACCGAACCCGGCCGGAAACTCCCTCTCTAACGCTTGATTCTGTGTAGAAACTTGATGATCCTCCTTAATAAAAAAGTTGTTCATCCATCTTTGATCTCCAACATTGCTTTAAGGATCAACCCCAAAAGGTAAAAGGTTTCCGAGATTTTGAATTTTGAACAAGGGCACAATGAAACTGAAATGGGGTTAACTGATAACTGCATTCGGTTTCAAGGTTTTGAAAATTCAGTTTAAAATTGAAATTTTAATGACTGAATTTAAAGTGAATTTGTGATTCAAAATGAAATCCAATGACACCCTTGCAAAGTCCAAACAAACTTGAATTTGTGTCAAAGTTCGGCATATTTTACTTATAAAATTCCATTTAATTTTGCTTCCAAAAATTGAGCTTTTAAAACCATTTTTCATTTCATAAAATCACAATTAATCTTAATTGATAATATTGATGACATTTCAAACATACACATACACTATGCATATGAATGCTACAATTGAAACATAAAATGCATTTACTCATTAATGCTTAATGTTTATGCATAATGATGACATGATTAAATTGTTAATAAAAATAGTAACACAAGGGGTGTTACAATCCTTCTCCCTTACAGAAATCTCATCCAGAGATTTAAGAAATGCCTAAAGGCTTTGGGTTAAGTAATGGAAAAGAAAATGTGTCAAACATATTAACATGTAAGAGGTTCACAAAACAACAAGGATCGGTCACAAAATTACAACCGAGATCAAAAGGAGGCTGTAATGACAAGGAATTTGGAAAATTCAGAGAAACATGGACATGAATTCCCAAAATAAATTCCAAGGAGTGAAAGCACAATAATTGTGGACAATAAGGGATCATGACCATAGACCCTGATAACAGCGAGCGCCCAGCAGCATTTCCTTATGGCCCGGTCCACAGGAGACCCTAGGTTTCGACGTTGTTATCTAGCTCACAGATCATGGTACCTTCGTAGGACACTGTTATAGTGACTTTCAATCAATATGTGTTGTTTATCGACATGAAGGAGATAGCACGTGTCGGATTAAAAGGAATCAAGACACGGCACAAGCAGAATAGAAGAAATCAAGGTTCAGTCCCAGGTTTCATTATTGAGTTAGCGGTATATATCAAGTTACATCCAGAAGTTTCCAGGGATCAGAAACGTATAGAACAGAGATTATCAAAGGATTAGCAAAACCTGGTACATGACGAGATTTATTGCAATAGAACAGCTATAATGAACAATAGCTGCTCCTGGACAATAGGGAGGGAATTTTTAAACGTCATATTAATTTATCATTGTATGCACAATATGAAACATGCCCGTCCTATATGTCTTCACAACATTAGTTAGTATACTTTTAACTTATATAGGGCAGTACTTTACATACTATCTTCACAGATTTAGGTGAGAGGATAGAAAGACACTCGATAAAGCATTGTTGGTGAAGTTGGTTCGTTTCATGATCTTTTGTAGGAGAGTTGAAGAACCTTCCAATGCCTTCATCTTGAATCATCAGAAAATCTTTAGAAAATCTTCCAGCAACCACAACGAAAGATAGAAGATCTTTTTTAAATTTGTTACTTTCAAAAACATTTAGGTAGCAAAATCATTGTGAAGTTTTTAAAAGTAATGTTGTAGTTGATCCTCTGTATCACTCTGATACCATCTGTAACAGAACCACCCAAATTATAGGACCCACATACACCCGTCATTGCCCTAAAGACTTCAGACGGTTGTGCACATGAGTCAGATAACTCCGGTGGTCTGCCGGATGGCTTCAGGAAACCCCGAATCACTCTTCCACTAGGATCAATATAGGAGGAACCACAATATTATAACAGTTTATACAAAACATGTATATCAGAGTGCGAGATATTTTACAATAAAAGTATACAACATGATTAGGATTTACTTAAGTAAACTTAACTTGTTCACGGAAGCGGGAAAGGATGGCAGAACATCTATGGGAAAAACAACCAGATCATGTCGAGCCCACTGATATGACCTAGCCCTGCAACTCAAATTAGTATCTGCAACAGGGGTTTAACAAACCCTGAGTACTTAAGGGAACTCAACAAGACTTACTAGTCTAAAGAAGAAGACACCAAGGGCATGCTGGAATGTTTTCTAAAGATTTTCTGATGATTCAAGGTGAAGGCATCCTAGGAGAGACTAACACCATGTCCCATGCCTCTTTCTTCCTCGGTGTAGACACTACTACGTAACCGGGTCAGTAGTCCCGGTGCTCAAGGGCCTTTAGTCCCGGATCCGGAGCCGGGACTAAGGTTTCGGGACTAAATGTCCCACCTTTAGTCCCGGTTCCGCTGCCCGGGACTAAAGGTCCACCTTTAGTCCCGGTTGGTAACACCAACCGGGACTAAAGGGTGTAATGTGGTGCGCCACCCGGCCGCCCCTTTTAGTCGGTTTTTCGGTTGGTGTTACCAACCCGGGACTAAAAAGTTTTTTTTTTTTTCTTTTTTTTTTTTTTTTTTTTCTTTTCTTTTCTTTTGGTTTTCCCTTTCTGGTTTACAATTGTATTATTATTATTTTTGAATACGTATTGTTATTTGCTTGTTTATGTAGACGCCGCACCTATAATTTATAATTTAGATCATTACATATAAATAAATTACATAACACTATTTATATATTATACATATCTATAGATCTATGATATAAAATTTACATGTCTCCGCCACGGATAAAGTATTTACAACTTAATTGTTCTCCCGGCACTCAAGCATCATACAAATGATCATCATGGTTTGGTTTGAGTGGCTCGTCGTGGTTGAAGAAGTACTCGCCGGCGGGATTTAGGACTTGGTCGTTAAGAAATCCCGCGAGTGTCTCCCGAATTGCTTTTAGGCGGACTTGATCAACACCTTCTCCCTCAACCACGTGTCCTATAGTAATCATTAAAAGAAAAAAAGTTATAGATATGTATAAGATTTATTAAATAACAATAAATAATTGAAATGAACTTATTATATATACATGTTACATACTTTTGCGTGCTCAAGATTTGATCTTTTTTCATAGACATTTAGAAATTCGCAGATATAGTAGCCACACAAATTGCATCCCTGTGGCTGTCGTAGAATCCACTGAAGTAGGATAGGCTTTAAAAGTGGCGCTTTCAAATGATGGATGGTGTTTACGCACGAACCAAGCCCAAACCCTAGCAATAAAACGATCATTATTAATTATCTATTATAGAGTTAAAGAGCTAAAAGTAATATTTAGGGATCGAAGTTACCCTTGGATAATATCTATCATTTCTTGGTAATCTTCCAAAGTGGTTTTCTCAACGAGTCATAGATTTGCAAATGACATTGCCAGAGATCAATCACAATTAGTATCCAATGAAAGCTGTATTTGTTTGTAGGCAAAATAATTATATATCTTCATACCGATCTGATTAATTGGGTTAATAGAATGTACACACGATAACGAGACTTACTTAAAGTTATAGGGAAAGAGTATATATCTTTTATCCTTTTGATTGATCAAGTACCTCCGTAGATTTCTCTCCGTTTGAACTCTCCATAAGGGATACGGAGTCTTGGGGTCTTTGAATACAATATAAGGATCTACAAATCCAATCTTCTTATCATTTCTAGCTCTGAGGTCCCTCATCATATTTCTGCATATGTATAGCCGGTTTCTGTAATTAGTTATACATATACATGATAAGTTCTGATGACATTATTAAAAGAAAGAATCACTTACGCATGAAGCAACTGATTGGAGCTTTGTCCAGAGCGTCCATGTGGCATAGCTGGTGTAGCTCATTAAATTGAACATAAATAATATCA
This sequence comes from Chrysopogon serrulatus, assembly GCA_015844335.1. Classification (NCBI taxonomy): domain Eukaryota; kingdom Viridiplantae; phylum Streptophyta; class Magnoliopsida; order Poales; family Poaceae; genus Chrysopogon; species Chrysopogon serrulatus. The sequence goes on from JADLZL010005369.1 coordinate 397,374, forward strand.
TCACCACGGAAGTAATGATGGTTTCTAATTCGGACGCAAATGTAGTCATCTGCTCCTCTGCCACACGTATCGAGGTACCACTTGTTTAGCAAGTACATCTGCGTGCCAAGTTTCGAGGGCCGCAGAGTTGAACGGACTCTTGCCGATTCATATGTCTTCTGATAATGATCAATTTCTTTTGCACTTTTAATTGCTGCCCCAGCTATCATTTGGGATAAGGTAAGACCAGTGTCCGTAAAAAATTTTTCAAGATCCTCATAGTTCAAACCTGGAGGTATCTGCTGGTCTAGCACGTCGATGTTTGAACCATATTCATTCCCAACAACTAGCGGGGGCACCGATTGCTTTGATTGTTCCCCCGAGCCGTGCTACACCCTTTTGCGTGCTTTTTTTCTCTTTCTTCTTCTCTTCTAGGGATTTGCTTAGAGTGCGATCATAGTCCGATAAAGATGATGATTCTTTCTGAGCTGCACGCCTCTTTTTTTGTTGAGCCTCAACCCTTTGCCATAGAAGTTCTGGCTTTAGCAAGAGGTAGGGCTTCTCAGGGTTCCACTTGGATTCTCTTTCATCCTGAAGTCTCTTGAAGGAACTGTCCACATTTGACTTTACCGAAGCTTCTAATTCTGCAGCAGTCTTCTCATAGGATAGCTTCTTAGAAATGATGGGTTGTTTCTTCTCAGAGGCTTTCTTTTTGGGCGGCGGGGCGGCCGACACATTTGATCATGTGGCCGGCCTCTTCTTCAATAGTGGGTCCACCGGTTTCGGCGCTGGAGCCACGTGTGGAGGCGATGGGCGGCCGGTGGGGGGGGTTGGAGCCCGACATGGAGGCGAGGGGGCAGCCGGTGTCGGTGTTGGAGCCCGAGGAGGCGGCGTTTGAGCCCGAGGTGGTGGTGTTGCAGCCCGAGGTGGTGGCGTTGCAGCCCGAGGAGGCGGCGTTGCAGCCCGAGGAGGCGGCGTTGCGCCTGAGGCGATGCAGCCGTGTCTTGCACTTGTCTCGTCATGACCCAAAAGCACTATGACATGTTGGTGACCCACCTGTGCCACCAAAGAGGTATATGAGTAAACCGCTAACTAAGGGAATGCAAAATAAAGTTAGTGAATAAATGTATCGTCAAGTTTCATCCGCACCTAGGGTTAGGTTCATGACGAGGATGTGGTGGTAGACTACTAGGTGATGCCCCAGGAATAATGATGTAGCGCTTGCGCCAACAAATGAAAGCCTTCTCTGCTTGTCCTAGAGTCTTCTCTCCATCACCTCCTTCTATCTCAAGCTGCACATTTTTGAAGCCTTTGACAACTCTATCCACTGAGACACTAGCATATCCAGCTAGAACTATTGCCCCATGGATTCTTGGTGTCTTCGTAGGGTTGATATGAGTTACAACACCGACAGTAACCATGACTGTGGCAGCCCCCTGTGGAATATGCAGCTCACATGTTGTCTTAGCTTCAGTGACATCATCCACCGGAAAGCGCAGCCCCACGCCGCCTTGAATAGTTGGCACCTCCGTGGAAGCGCAACCGCTTTTCAACCGACCGGGGGGCTAATGTTGACTCCAGGCTCTGATGTAGTTTGCCTTTGCATAGAACTTACTGCTTCCTGCACTTGCCTTTTGATTTCCTCGTTCATTCTCTCTTCAAGTGCTTTCTCTCGCTGTATCGCTTCACGAGCCGCTGCTTGTGACTCCATCACCATTGCCTCCAACCTACGCAATCGCTCTGCCTCGTCTTCCTTCTTTCTTTGGCGGCTTCTATAAGTGGGTCTATCTTGAGGGAAGTCATGCTCCCACGATATCTCCCCATAGCCTCGTGTTCGCCCACCGTGTTCAGCTAGTCTCAGGGTGTATGTCGGCTCATCCTTTCTCTTATTTGGCTGCCAGCGCCACTTTCAACTAATCCTCGGGCATAGGCCATTCTCTCGTCCCCTCTCTGCGGCTTCTCGCCGTACACTACCTTTTCGGTCTCTAGGTCCAGGATTCCCCATGACCGAAGAACCAATACTTGGCGGCCAAAGGCGGTGCAGTGATTCTGGTTCCATCCCCTTGTCAACAATCTCCCTGTTCCGACACGCCGCCACTTGGGAATAGCAGATCCGTAGCCGCTTTGAACCCAAGTGATGGTGGTATTGCTTGTGGCTAGCATTTTTTCGATTACGGATCATCGTGTTCGACCCTCTTCTGAATTCTTAAAGCATGCGAACTCATCCCAAAAAGGCCTCAACTTAACGTAGGCCTTGTTGGTGAAATCCGTGTCCGGTTATGTGCAACAAAAGTCTTGTACGTTTCTTCTTCCAAGCCTGAAATTGTTTAGCCATCTTACGCATAGCCCAGATTTGAACCTTCCCCTTCAAAGCTTCATCCTGTGTTTCGAGCGTGAAATGTTGAAGGATATCTAGCCATAGCAATTCCTTGTCACGATCTGAGACATAACTAATAGCAGGGTTATCCTTCCGTTGCCTCCATTCTCGAGCACCGATCGGAAGCTTTGTCCCTCACTAGGTATCCACAATGAGCAACAAATTTCTTTGCATGTTCCCCAAGTACTTGGCCTGTACCCTCGTCGAATTCCGACACAATGTACCGACCCTCCAACGGCTTCTTCGGGCCTCGCACTTTTCTACCACTCCCGGTAGTTGTCGCTGATCCAGAGGGCTACACAAACAAGTATAAACATATTAATACAAAAGTCATTCTTTTTAATTTCGTGTATATACATATAGACTAGATTATAGATAGACCTCATCGGGATTGTCTCCCACAAGTTCTTCATAATCGCCGGCATCGACTCCCATCATCTATTTGTTCATTTTCATCACCTTCGACTTGGGGATTTTGGTTGCCGCATTTGTTGATTAGGTCCATCATCGCATCATCCATGTTATCATTCGGATCGGCTATTTCGCAAAAAGTTGTTAATTATAAGATGTTAGAATTCAATTTGTCATGTAGCGACATGAGAAAGTTAATAAAGTAAAAGAAAAGTACCATTAATAAAGTTACTTGACATAAAGTTACATAATAAAGTCATATGACATGAGAAAGTTAATAAAGTAAAATAAAAGTACCATTAATAAAGTTACTTTACATAAAGTTACATAATAAAGTCATATGACATGAGAAAGTTAATAAAGTTAAATAAAAGTACCATTAATAAAGTTACTTAACATAAAGTTACATAATAAAGTCACATGACATGAGGAAGTTAATAAAGTAAAATAAAAGTACCATTAATAAAGTTACTTTACATAAAGTTACATAATAAAGTCACATGACATGAGAAAGTTAATAAAGTAAAATAAAAGTACCATTAATAAAGTTACTTTACATAAAGTTACATAATAAAGTCATATGACATGAGAAAGTTAATAAAGTAAAATAAAAGTACCATTAATAAAATTACTTTACATAAAGTTACATAATAAAGTCACATGACATGAGAAAGTTAATAAAGTAAAATAAAAGTACCATTAATAAAGTTACTTGACATAAAGTTATATAATAAAGTCATATGACATGAGAAAGTTAATAAAGTTAAATAAAAGTACCAATAATAAAGTTATTTAACATAAAGTTACATAATAAAGTCACATGACATGAGAAAGTTAATAAAGTTAAATAATGTGGCGTCAAGTTACTAAACATAATTACATTATAAGTTACTATTAATAAAATTAATTATATTATAAGTTATACTAATAATGTGGTGTCAAATTACTAAATATAATTACATTATAAGTTACTATTAATAGAGTTAATTATATTATAAGTTATACTAATAATGTGGTGTCAAGTTACTAAACATAATTACATTATAAGTTACTATTAATAAAGTTAATTATATTATAAGTTATACTAATAATGTGGTGTCAAGTTACTAAACATAATTACATTATAAGTTACCATTAATAAAGTTAATTATATTATTAATTTGCTAATAATGTGGTGTCAAGTTACTAAACATAATGCGTCGGGGTCGTTAGGACATCGGGGCGGTTAATCGCTAGGTCGTATTGGGCCGCCGCTAGGTCGTATCTCCGTTCGTCGGGGTCATGCCTTGGTTCGTCCCGGCCGCCGCTAGGCCGCCGCTAGGGCGTATCTTCGTTCGTCCGGTCGTTAGGACGTCGTTAGGGTTTCGAATAAAACGAATTGTGATATACGTCGTTCGTCGAGTGTACATGCATGGAGATGCTCTCGGCTCGATGGCCGGCCACAACACACATACAAAGATCGTCCTCGGCTCGATGGCCGACGCACACAACACAAACGCGCGATCGACTCGATGGCCGACGCCGCGCACAACACACAACAAAGCATATTCATTAGTCCTCGCCTCGCGTGGGTGCTCACCGTCCCACCGGAGAAGAATGCGGCGGCAGCGACTTCCCAGCTCTGCCCGGAGAAGACGACGACGGAGGCGGCGTGGTGGCACCTCTACCGCCGGAGAAGAAGAGCAAGGGGGCGGCGGCGGCGGCGCCTCTCTGGCTGGCCGGAGAAGAAGAGCAAAGCGGCGGCGGTGGCGGCTTTCGGGAGGTAGCAAGGTGGCGCGGGCTGGGGCGCTGGCCGGAGACGCCGGGGCTGAGAAGAAGGAGACGCCGGAGACGCGGGCGGGCGGGCGGGCGGAGACGCCGGAGACACCGGGAGGCCGACGCGAGGGCGAAGCGGGCGCGAGGCTCGGGCGGCGGGCCGGGCGAGGCCGCTCGACGATGAGGGCGCGGTGGCCGCGCCATTCGCTCGGGCGATGAGCGCGGTGGCGGCGCCTCCGGTCGACGGCACGCGCCGCTTGCGCGGCGGAGAAGAAGGAGGCGGCAGCGGCAGCGGCGCCGGGGACGAGGGCGAGACGACGGCGAGCGGCAGTGGTTAGGGGCAACTCGATCCGGTGGAGTGTCCGGAGGAGGAAGACGACCGTGTGCTTATATACAGAGGCACCCTTTAGTCCCCGGTGCCGGACACCAACCGGGACTAAAGGTCCTTAGTCCCGGTGCCAACCACCTAACTTAGGGACTAAAAGTCTAACCTTTAGTCCCGGTTGGTGGTTGGCACCGGGACTAAAAATAACCTTTAGTCCCGGTTGTTTTCTCGGCACCGTGACTAAAGGTGTTTTTGGGTTACAATAACAGTTTAATTTTGTTTATACTTACAATAATTAGTTAAATTTTGTTAATTATATAGTAAATAAAATATTAGGTATTAATTTCTTAAAAAATAGTAGTTCCATTTCTTTTTTTATCTAATTGCTTTTATAATAAATTTTGGAACATAAAATCTTTCATTCCATTATAATTGCAAACTTAAATATAAAAAATAATTAGTATTTTGTTAATGCAAAAATATATTACTTAATTTAAATATATTAAAGTAGGTGTTTTTGGTAGGAAATTTATTTGTGCATTATTTAAACGTAAATTTTGTTCATTTATCATCATTAATCTCTAAAATCGGGCTACACGTGTTATTCACCATTACTATTAATATATTTGAAATATTTTTCTTATCCTTATTTATTTTTGCTTTCAATAATTAGATTAATTTTATTAATTGCATACTACATAAAATATTAGGTATTAATTTATTAAAAAATAATATTTCCATTTCTTTTTGTCTAATTGCTTTCATAATAAATTTGGGAACATAAAATCTTTCCATCTCTTATAATAATTAGATTAATTTTATTAATTACATAATAAATAAAAGAATAGGTATTAATTTGTTAAGAAATAACAGTTTCATTTCTTATAATAGCAATGCTATAGTCACCATTACATCTTAGGTTACATTTGTCACATACACATAGTCTAATACACTCTATTTATTAGGCAGGCACAGTAGTGATCTTCTTTTTGACGTATGTTCCTTGGTCATGATCTTGACGTAACCATAGAGTGTCCTCAGCATTTATCATGATGCTCGGATCTTTGGTCACATTGAAAGGCGTGATTCGGTCATCCCTTTCATAATCTTGAAATATCTGACTTGTCCTCAATTCCCACAATGTTTCTTTTCCCTGCGAGAACTATATGGCGTTTTGGCTCATTTGTTGAGTTGTTGTCATTTTTCTCTCTTTTTTGTTTTGATGATATGTCTTTCACATAGAAAACCTGATTCACATCAACAGCAAGGACGAATGGTTCACCTTTGTATCCAACATTGGATAGGTCCACTGTTGTCATTCCATAGTCTTTGTCAACTGTTACTCCGCCCCCGGTATTCTTGACCCATTGGCACTGGAACAAAGGGACTTTGAAATTAGGTGCGTAGTCTAGTTCCCAAATCTCCTCTACACGGCCATAATATGTTTGTCTGTTTCCATTCGGGTCGGTGACGTCTACGCGAACCCCACTTTGAAATTAGGTGCTTTTTTTATCTTGGCCTAGGGTGTAAAATGTATTTCCATTTATCTCGTACCCTTTGTACGTGAGGATATGCCATGATGGTTGCCTAGCCAACAAATATAGTTGCTCATCAATCTGGTCATTGCCCCGACATTCTTTTTTCGTAACCAATCACTGAAAGTGTCCATGTGCTGACGTATAAGCCAAGCTTCATTCTTCTCTGGGAACTGGGATCGTAGAAAGTCCTTGTGTTTCTTGACATACGGCTCCACGACGGATGAGTTTTGAAGAACTGTGTAGTGTGCTTTATTGAAACAATCGTCCCCCGTACCGATGTATGTTTTCTTTCCAATCGTTTCCTTTCCGCTCAGTCTCCTCTCGTGTCGTGATTCAGGAACACCAATTGGGTCAAGTTCAGGAATGAATTCAACACAGAACTCAATGACCTCCTCTGTCCCATAGCTCTCTGCGATGCTTCCTTCTGGCCTTGCATGCTGGTGAATATATTTCTTCAGGACTTCCATAAACCTCTCGAAGGGAAACACATTATATAGGAACACAGGACCAAGAATATTGATCTCCTTGACCAGATAAACTAGAAGGTGTGTCATGATATCAAAGAAGGATGGAGGGAACACTAACTCAAAGCTGACAAGACATTGAACCACATCATTCTGTAGAGCAGCAAGATCCAGTGGATTGATTACCTTATGAGAAATTGCATTGAGGAATGCACATAGCTTAACGGTGGCCAGACGTACATTAGGAGGTAGAATTCCTCTCAATGCAACTGGAAGCAATTGCGTCATAAGCACATGGCAGTCATGCGACTTTAAGTTCAGAAATTTCTTCTCGGGCATTTATTATACGTTTTATATTAGAGGAGAATCCAGATGGGACCTTGATGCTGCTTAAGCATTCAAACATGATTTCTTTCTCTTCATTGCTAAGAGTGTAGCTAGCAGGTCTTAAATATTAGCGTCCATCATCTGTCTTCTCTGGATGCAGGTTGTCTCGCTCTTCCATGCGCTGCAAGTCTTGTCGTGCTTCAAGTGAATCCTTAGACTTCCCATACACACCCATGAATCCTAGAAGGTTCACACAAAGATTCTTTGTCAGGTGCATGACGTCGATCGCATTCCGGACCTCTAGAACTTGCCAATAGGGTAGCTCCCAAAATATTGACTTCTTCTTCCACATGGGTGCATGACCCGCTGCATCTTTTGGAACTGGTTGGCTGCCCCGTCCCTTACCAAAAACTACTTTCACATCCTTAACCATCTCAAATACATCTTCTCCAGTTCTGTTGCGAGGCTTACATCGGTGGTCTGTCTTACCTTTAAAATATTTGCCTTTCTTTCTAACTGAGTGATTCAAAGAAAGAAATCGACGATACCCAAGGTACACGACCTTTCTGCACATTTTCAAATATATACTATCAAGGTCATCCAAACAGTGTGTGCATGCATTATATCCCTTGTTTGATTGCCCTGAAAGATTACTTAGAGCAGGCCAATCATTGATTGTCACAAACAACAGTGCTCGCAGGTCGATGTGTTCCTGTTTGTACTCATCCCACACACGAACACCTATTTCGCTCCATAAAAGTAGGAGTTCTTCAATTAATGGCCTTAGATAGACATCATTGTCATTGTCCGGTTGCTTCAGGCCTTGGATGAGCACCGGCATCATAATGAACTTTCGCTTCATGCATAACCATGGAGGAAGGTTGTAGATACATAGTGTAACAAGCCAAGTGCTATGACTACTATTACGCTCACCAAAAGGATTCATACCGTCCGTATTTTAAAGCGAACCTCAAGTTTCTTGCGTCTTTTGCAAACTCGGAAACTCCCTATCTATTGCTCTCCACCGAGACCCATCGCCAGGGGTGTCTCAACATGTTGTCTACCTTACGGTCTTCTTTGTGCCACCGCAACAACTTTGCATGGTCCTTGTTTTACGAAAAGACGTTTCAGGCGAGGTATTATATAGGAGCATACCACATAACTTTTCTAGGGATTTTCTTTCTAGGACGTTCTTTCCCCTCAACATCGCCTGGGTCATCTCACCTGATCTTATACCGTGATGCTTTACATACGGGGCATTCATCTAAATCCTCGTAGTCCTTGCCACGGTATAGGATGCGTCGTTAGGACATGCATGTATCTTACGGATTTCTAATCCCAAAGGACAAACGACTTTGTTTTTTGCTGCGTAGTAGTGGTGGGCAATTCATTAGGGTTCGGAAGCATCTTTTTTGGATCTTGATGAACTGTCCAAATGCCTTATCGGATACACCATTCGGTGCCTTCCATTTCAACAACTCCAGTGTTGTACCCAATTTTTTTGCCCATCTTGGGCGGATGGGTATAGTAATTTCATGTGATCTTCTAGCATGCGGTCAAACTTTGCCTTCTCTGTTTCACTTTCGCATTCTTTACGTGCATCACGAATGGCATCACCAAGAGCATCACCTTCACCAAGAGCACCTCCCTCTTCTTCACTTCTCCCATTCTTTGTATCATCGAAGCCACCGAATTGAGCAATAATGTCGTCGGGGCTCGGTTGTTCTTGTTCTTCTTCATATTCTTCCATCATTATCCCGGTTTCTCCATGCTTGGTCCAACAAATATAGTTTGGCATGAAACCCCGACTTCAACAAATGTGAGTGAATATTTCTAGAGCTAGAATATTCCTTCAAATTCGACACAAGGCACATGGGCAACGTATGAATCCATCCCGCTTGTTTTCCTCGGCCACTCTTAAGAAATAATGCACACCATCAATGAATTCTTTAGAACGGCGATCGGCATTGTACATCCAACCACGTGTCATTGTGCGCATTGTAACATAAAGTATGATAAGTTTCTATTTGGTAGGCATACTAGTTATAATTAACTAATTAACCTGGTCACAAATTATAAATTAATGTATGATAAGTTTCTAATTTTTTATAAAGAAATGAAAGTAATAAATAACCTAAAATTCTCTATTTCTTTATTTTCTAAACAAGCAAAATTAAAAGACACCAAAATTATCTATTTCTCTAAATAATCAAGAAATTTGGTAGGCATACTAGTTATAATTAACTAATTAACCCGGTCATAAATTGTAAATTAAAGTATTATAACCTAAAATTCTCTATTTCTATTTTTTTTAAACAAGTAAAACTAAAAAACACCAAAGTTATTTATTTTTCTAACTAATCATGAAATGTGGCATGCATACTAGTTTAAATTAACTAATAAACCCGATCACAAATTCCAAAAATAAAGTATTCAAGTAACTAACTAACACATAACCTAAAATTCTCCATTCTTATTTTTCCTAAACAAATTTTATATTCATACTTAGTTATAATTTTTAGTGTCTTAATTGTAGTTATCTACATTAAAATATTTAAACGATGAAGTGATTGGAGTTTAAAATAGTGTAGAAATCAAAAAATAAAAAACCACAAGTATAACACCATAAAATGAGATAACATGCAGCTAAAACTTGAAAAGATGAAGTTAGTAACCTCTAAACAAATAAATAACGACGTAGAAGTGATGAAATGAATCAATAGCCGGAGATGTGAGCACAAATCAATCAAGAACACATGAAGAACATGAAGAACAAAGAAGAAAGTGAGCTCGGACAGCTCGGCCGGGGGAGGAAGAAGGATTCAAATATGGGGGGGGAAGGATTTAATCCCGGTCCCTAACACCAACCGGGACTAAAGTCCCATCTTTAGTCCTGGCTGGTGTCCTCACATCCGGGACAAAACCTTTAGTCCCGGCTGGTGTCACAGGACCGGGACTAAAGATGGACCTTAGTAGTCGGTTGGTAACACCAACCGGGACTAAAAGTCCCCAGCCCCAACGGCTACGAAGTCAGGTGTCTGCATGGGGACTTTTAGTCCCGGTTGGTGTTACCAACCGGGACTAAAGGTGCTTTTAGTCCCGGGCGCCATTTTTTCGGGTGCTATTGCTCATTTCATCCAAGTGACCAAAGGCCTGTTCTGTAGTAGTGAGAGAGGCCATGTGTCCCTCCTGTTGTCCATTTCATATAGTGGCTAACAACAGCTCGCGGAGTGAGAGGACAGCGCTCTGTCAGGACTGTGGGCATTGCGACTCTGTTCGCGTGTTAGGCTCCTGGCACCTGCCAGAAGATTTCTAGCGTCATCGTAGCTGAGGGGTCGGTCGGGATGATGGGGCATGAGCTCATCACTATCGAGCCACCTATAAGAGCAATACCGACCAATATGAAATTGCCACAAAATTTTAGTCAAGCATATCATAATATTAGCACAAACGTATCACTGTAGTAGGCTGTGACGATTTCGAGCCAACATTTACCACAAAAAAAAATCTATCTATTGAAAAAAAAACATGAATCTATCATAAATATCCATCATCTTTTACAAAATTGTCATAAACAGAACCTTTTTTGACATAAAAATTCTCTGTCATACTAAAATTATCATGAAAGCCTCTCTCTTCTCTTCTAGTGTGACCTCTTCTCTTCTAGTGTGACCATTGAAAGCAATTATATATTATTAGTGGTAGATTGTTGACTGCACTACATATCCACGGATAACTAATTGATCATGGAATACATTATTAATTTCTGATTACCATATACATTATTAATTTCTGATTACCATATCTCTCCAGGAGTTTCGGCCGGACTTTTGGTTGCCCTGATTGCTTTTCTTTGAACCCAAGTTTTCCTGAACAAGCAGAACAAGAAAAGACAAAGGTACTTTGAGCAGCACGGGGGCTGGATGCTATCACGAATTCTCGAAACAGATGGCAACATCGCCTTCAAGCTATACGACAGAGCAGACCTAGAGAAGGCCACACATGGCTTCCACAAGGCCAACACCGTCGGTGAAGGAGCACATGGCACCGTCTACAAGGCCACCATCGGCACTGCCACTGTCGCCGTGGAGCGATGCAAGCAGATTGACAAGACAAGGACGGATGAGTTCGTGCAGGAGCTGGTGGTGCTCTGCCGCGTCAGCCACCCAAACATCGTCACGCTCCTCGGTTGTTGCCTCCATTTCGAGGCGCCGATGCTCGTCTACGAGTTTGTGCCCAATGGCACCCTGAGCGATCTGCTCTACGGGACGCCACGGCGCCAGGTGACGCTGCCGACCTGGTTGAGGATCGCCGCGGAGACGGCGGAGGCCCTGGCGCACCTGCACTCGCCGCCGCACCCGACGCTCCACGGCGACGTCAAGCCGCAGAACATTCTGCTTGGCGAAGGATACGTCGCCAAGGTGTCCGACTTTGGGTGCTCCACCATCAACGACAACGTGCAGGTGGTGCCCATGGGCACGCTGGCCTACCTTGACCCTGAGTTTCTGCAGGACTTCCAGATCACCGACAAGACCGACGTCTATAGCCTCGGGGTCGTCCTGATTGAGCTCTTGACTGGTAAGAACCCACAGGCCAAAGAATGGAAGAACCTGACCACAACGTTTCAGAACAGCATCGGAAATGGCACCCTTGGTGAACTTCTACATGCTGACATTGCCGAGGAAGGGAGCATGGGAGTGATCCATGCAGTTGCGAAGCTTGTAAGCCGATGCATCGCTGTTCCCGGGAATGGAAGGCCGGCCATGGGACAGGTCGCCGTGGAGCTCTGGCGATTCTCTGATGAAATGCCGGAAAACCCTGAGGCACGAGCGGCTCTCGAAGTCGAGGACGATGGCAGGTATGGCTACACTGCCACTGAAGGCGAAACGACCACTGGATTTTCTAATCTTCCCGCACTCAGCACAGAACTCGCCCGATGATTTGGAACAGAGAGTGTGCTAAGCCTGCGTTAATTGTATCCTTATCTGGCACAGTCACGTCCGGTTATATATCTGTGTCTTCCCTTTGTTTATTGTTACAGCACTTTCATGGAATGCTTGGTGCACCGTCCTCCGTCCATCTAATGATAACGATGGAAATGGGCAACAAAAATTGTAATAACTAGATGAATTCCCCATGCGTTGTTGCTGGATTTTAAGGCTATAGTTTAGATGACTATTTGAAGCTACAGTTTAAGAAGGAACATATTTGGAGTTTAATGGAGAAAATATGTGAATCAGATGTTCATAATGATATATGAAATCAACAATTTACTTTGTGAGTGAAGGCGACCAAATTTATTTGTCCTAATGGCCATATGTGTACTTTAGGAGTTCGTAATATAGGTATTGTCACATGTCAGATAAGGATGGTGGCAGGTGGCGAACCTAATGGGACTATAAAGGCCTAGAAGAGGAAGGCGAGCAGAAGGAAGGGGGCTCCCACGGCCCGCCCTAGGGCGACGAGGGTGGCGGGCACTGCCGCCGCCAGGGGGCACACGGGCAGGGCACCGCCGCCCCCTATGCCGCACGGGGGGGGGGGGCTACAGGCCCCACCGCGGCCGCCTCTTCTCCAGATCCGCCGAGAGTTACCTTTTATTATTAATTATTTAAAGAATTCAGATTAGAAAAACTAGAAAGTCCGTGTTCGCTAAGGACTTCCCCGTTAGAGTCCAATCGGGACTATAAATATCAATCGGGACTATAAATATTAGGGGGTTAAAATCAATTGAGATCAAGAAGTAATTGGGCAAGTCCCTTTATTCCAATCTCCCGCGCTCACGCTCTCCCTCTCCCTCCACCCTAGCCGCCGCCTCCCCTAGCCGCCACCGCTCCTGTGCCACCGCCCAGACGCCGCCGCCGCCGTCGCCCCTGCCAAGGGCGTAGCGCCTCCCCATCTCCTCCTTCCTCTCTCCCCAATCCACTAGCCCAATCCACCCTCCCTGCTGCGTGTGTTACAGGTATCTTTAGTAGGAAACGGAAAAAAAAGATACTCTCTCTGTTCTATACTACATAACCATATATTTAAATTTTGTTTAAAAAAGGTAGCAGTATAGCCCAACAAATAGGTCCCACCCTAATCCAATGTACCATCAGCCATGCATCATCTGGATGTCGTTCACTGGCCTGGAGTTTGAACAAAGAAAAAGGAAAAAAATCTACCGATGGATAGATGGCCACTGGCGTGAAGAGCTTTGAATATACAAGAAGGAAAACAAAATCTTCCGATGAACAGCATCCATTCTTCTGGAGCTATTTTTGAAACTTTTCTTTTAAAAAAAAAATAACGATGGCCTTATCCAGTCTGCGCGAGCCTTCTCCGCTGCTCAAAAAACACTACTCTGCCGCGGCTTCTCACAACGCAAGGGAGGCGGGCTCGTCTTCCCACTATACACCACCTGCTCGTCACCTTGGAGGCCGGCACCAAGGCAGGCGGCCTGACGCAGACGCGAGCCAGCCAACGCAGAGATGGACCGACTGCCGCGGAGACGAAGAGGGCTTGCGCCACGGTGGACCAGGCCGGTGCTGATGCGGAGGCAGAGAGGGACGGTGCGGAGGTTATAGTTATGTGGTAAAAGAATCGATTGTGGAAATAAATCACTGCACAACAATGCTCATCTATCTATCTATACTATGAATGACCAACACAAATAAAGCTTGGTACACCCTATATTTCTGTCCCCCACTGGGATGCCCACACCCTCGTGCAGTAACAAACTTGCACCAAAGATTTTAACATCATTAAAATCTATGGCTTGTAATCCTCCTTCGCACCCCAAGTCACGGAGGAGGAGAATGATGTTTTGGTGGCACCATTCAGTGAGGAGGAGATTAGGTTGACAGTCTTTGATGTAGAACATAATAAGGCACCTGGACCGGATGGCTTCCCTGTGGAATTCTACCAAGTGTTCTGGGATGTGGTCAAGTCGGACTTGTTAAGTCTTTTTGCTGAATTCCATATAGGGAGATTACCTATCCATAGTCTTAACTTTGGGACAATTACACAATTACCCAAAGTATCTGAGGCGACTCGAATACAACAATATAGACCAATTTGTCTGTTAAATGTATCCTTCAAGATTTTTATGAAGGTATTAAATAATAGAATCTTGAAAGTGGCAGATAAGCTGGTAGGTCCGTCTCAAACGGCCTTTATTCCAGGGCGGTATATAATGGAAGGGGTTGTAATTTTACATGAAACAATTCATGAATTGTATAGGAAAAATCAAGATGGAGTGATTTTAAAATTAGACTTTGAGAAAGCTTATGATAAGTTGAAATAGCCTTTTATACAGCAAGTGCTCAGGATGAAGGGATTTTCACCAATTTGGTGTGGTTGGATTTCGAGAATCATGACTAGAGGGAGCGTGGCAGTTAAGGTTAATTAAAATGTAGGCCATTATTTTTAAACAAGAAAAGGAGTGCGGCAAGGGGACCCGTTATCTCCAATCTTGTTTAATATAGCGGTGGATATGCTTGCAATTTTAATTGCAAGAGCTAAAGAGGCCGACCAAGTTAGAGGGGTGACTCCGAATCTCGTAGATGAGGGACTTTCAGTTCTTCAATACGCAGATGACACCATTATTTTAATGGATAATGATATTGAGCGGGCTAAAAATATGAAGCTTCTGCTTTGTGCTTTTGAGCAGTTGTCAGGACTCAAGATCATTTTTCCATAAGAGTGAATTGTTTTGTTACAGAGAGGCCAAAGCTAATCAGACTGAATATGCACAAATTTTTGGGTGCAATGTGGGATCTCTCCCGTTTAGATATCTAGGGATTCCAATGCACCACAGAAGGCTTTTGAATAAGGACTGGAAACATGTGGATGAGAGATTTCAGAAGAGACTGAGTGGGCGGAAGGGGAAAACCTTGTCAGTTGGAGGAAGACTCGTTCTTATCAACTCGGTTTTAAGTAGTCTGCCGATGTTTATGATGTCCTTTTTTGAATTGCCTAGAGGGGTGCTAAAAAAATTGGATTACTTTAGATCAAGATTTTTTTGGCAAAGTGGTGAGCACAAGAAAAAATATACGTTGGCCAAATGGGAGGTGGTATGTACGCCGAGGGATCAAGGAGGTTTGGGAGTTTTAAATTTAGATGTTCACAACAGATGTCTCCTTAGCAAATGGTTGTTTAAGTTGTTAAATGGAGATGGTGTGTGGCAACGGCTGCTTAGGAATAAATATTTACGGCACAAAACCTTAACACAGGTTCAATCTATGCCTGGAGACTCTCAGTTTTGGACTGGACTTATGGCGGTCAAGGAGCAGTTTCTCTCGATGGGCAGGTTTGATTTAGGTGACGGGTCCCAGGTTTATTTTTGGGAGGATTCATGGATTACGCTACGTCCTCTAAAAATGATCTTCCCGGCATTATACATATTGTTAGAAAGAAAAGTGCTTCTGTTCGGACTGTACTGTCGACGACTCCACTGAATGTAGCCTTTAGGAGATCTCTAGTGGGGAATAATCTGCAGGTATGGCATAATGTGTTGCTCATAGTTGCACATGTTCATTTTTCAAATCAAAGAGATCATTTTGTGTGGGGGTTGCATCAGAACGGATTTTTCTCAGTAGGTTCGATGTATAGAGCAGTGTTACATGTTTAGGCCATTCCTTTTAATAATTTCATCTGGAAATTAAAGCTACCTCTTAAGCTTAAGGTGTTCTTGTGGTATTTGTACAAGGGTGTCATTTAACAAAAGATAACTTAGCTAGAAGACAATGGCAAGCAGACATAAAGTGTTGCTTTTGTTCATCCCAAGAATCAATACAACATTGTTTTTTAATTGTCATTATGCAAAATTCATGTGGAGAATTGTACGGGTCTCCTTTAACCTAAAACCTCCAAATAGTGTACACAATATATTTACAAGTTGGGTGGAAGGGTTGAATAGGGATCTCAAATCTCAAATTTTGGTGGGGGCAAGTGCAATTTATTGGGCGCTTTGGCTTACCCGTAATGAGATTGTGTTTGACAAGGTGATAGCACCATCTTTTTTGCAGGTAATCTTCAAAGCGACTTACTCGACCAGATTTTAGTCACTACTTCAGAAGGAGGAGAATAGGCACCCAATGAAGATGGGGTGTACGACCATTGAGGCAGCCGCACTACAAGTGTTTGCAAGACACGGGTGAAGATTTAGCAATAGGATTGCTATTTAGTGTGTCTTTTCTTTGAACTTTGTTGAATTTATGGCTGAAAACTTTATTTTTGAGATTCCTTAGAACTGCCTTCGGGCTTTGTAATAATAAACAGCTATATGCATCAATCGATGCAGAAGCTGGGATATATTTAATATATTCTCTTTTCTAAAAAAATGGTTTCAACTCGATCTGATGGCCACCGTTATTTCTATCGTCCCTGGCTTCAAGGCACACACCTCCCCCGCGCGCCCTCCGTCCCCGCACGTCCTCCGCAGCCAGAGATCGAGCCCCCAGCGCCTCCCGAATGCCTCTGTCTTTTTTTTTTTTTTCTAGAAGATTAGGTGAAGATGACGCAGATCAGGTTCGCGCCCAGAACCATCCTAGACCGGCACGCGCGGTGTGGATCTGCTGCAGTGGTCGACCAGGCGGCGGCTCACGGCCAGCAGGCAGCAGCCAGTTTGCCAGGCCCGCGCCAGCTAGCCGGCCGACCACGACGCGGTGGCGTTGGCCTGCAGCACGGCAAGGTGCCGGCTCGGCAGAGTGCGCGTAGGGGGGGGGGCGCGAGCAGGGACTCCGCAGACGTGAAGGAGAGAGGCAGGGGCCGCGTCTGCGAGGTGGAAGACTTAGGATCGGCAATGAAGCTTCTGGAGGAAGCGCAAGGGAAAGCCGAGCGAGCGCACAATAGGAACAGGACGGGCAACGGGCGGATAAGGCCGTCTGTGCCGAGGTCTCCGTGCCTGGTGTGGCGTGCTCTGTCCGCACTCCCTCGCTGTCTTTGCAAGTCTCAGTGATGCAGGCGGCTGGCATGCGTTGATTTTTTTTGCTCAAGCACCCGCACGCATCCTGACTCCTAAGCACCATGTCAAGTTTCGTGTGTGAGTTACAAAAGATGAAGCCAAGAAAATTTGTAGTTTCGTGACCTATTACTTTATTTTAGCCTATTGTTTATTGTATACTTTGTAGTTTCCATGGATTTTATGAGATGGGAGCTAGCGTTTTTTTTGGCAAAACTTAACTGATGTGTAATTGGATTTCACATATTTGTTTCTGGCTTAACGCTTTTTTTTAAAGGGGATGAGAAGTTCACGGGAATGAGGACGGGTACGTGGGAATTTCTTTCTTGCAGAGATGAGGATGGGGAGCTATTTCCGATAGAGAATTCTCCGTTGCCATCTCTAGGTGTGTGCCCGCGTGTGTTTTTTATTTCCTTTTATTTTTTTTCTTCTTCAACGCTTGTGGCAGAGCGCTTGTGCGTCGACCAGTTGGGGCATGGCTGCCTAGGGTGTTGTCACTACTAGAGAACAGGCCTTTGGTCGATGCATAAATTCAGCTTTAGTCTCGGTATTTTTTGCGTTCGGGACTAAAGGTTCTTTAGTCCCGGTTGGTAATACCAACTGGGATTAAAGATCGATCTTTAGTCCCGGTTGGTGTTACCAACCCGGACTAAAGGTCCTCAACTTTTAGTCCCAGTTGAAAATACCAACCGGAACTAAAGGTCGACTTTTTAGTCGCCCCTTTCCAACTGGAACTAAAGGCTTGTTCTGCACTAGTGTGTCATCGTCACCAACGCATAAGCACGCATCGGCCTCTGGGCACAGGTGTGTCGGCGCTGGGCACAACTATGTGGGAGGAAGGAGTGGGCGCAAATAGACGTGGGGCGCGAGCGGGATGGCAACGACCATGGGTCACGACGAAGGTGCTGATGCGTACGACGGTTGGAGCAAAGCTGGGGTGCCGGAGCTGCTCCCCCAGTGTCCGCGTGTTGAATAGGTGGCGGCAGTAGTTTTCCCTTTGGGAGGAAGAGGATGAGGAGGTGAGGCTAATGGACGAGGCCTATCGGCAGTGAGAGAGGGATGAAGTGGGAGGTAGGGAAGCAGGCTGGCATAGGCTGTTGGGCCGCGTCTTGGCCCATGGCGAGGAAGGGAGGGTGGAGGTGGTCGTGTGGGCTATGGGCCCTTCGGCCAAGGTGTGAGAGGAGGGAGTAGGAGGGATCTCGGGCTAGACATTATTGCAAGAAATGTATTTGATTGTTACATGAGGTAAAAACAATGGGACAGAACATAATCCATCACCATTAAAAAGTAGGAAAGAGGTTGGTTGGGCCGTAGAAAGGAGCAGGCGTAGTGGGGTAGAAGGGAGAAGGAAGGGTGGAGTGGGAGTTGACACATTTGCCGGCTGGTTACGAGGGAAATGAACTTTTTCTGTTACTTTTACGGACAAAGGAGGAGGTTTAAGAAGGGGTTAAACTACTAACAAGACTGAAATAAAACTTTTAACTCTGACTTCAAATAAAAGACAAGCACTCGTGCATCTAATATAAAATAAAGTGCGCCAAGTTAATTTGGGAATATGCCTCTCAAAGGGATGATGGAGAGTTAGAGTTTTAGTTTTAGTAAGAGATAGAAGTGGTAGGAGGCAGTTGCATGTTGAATTCGAACGTGGCATGAATTCAACCATATTTTAGTTTGTTTAGAAAAACATTTTGGTTTCGAAGACTTCTCATTATGGCGATGAGTTGGTCAATAGCGTGATAAGAAGTTTTATTGTCTTTTGATTGTTTTGATTTGATGCATATTAGAAAATATTGCTATAGCATTAGCACGGGCACTACACTAGTGTGATAAGTTAGTGCATATGAGGGGCCAGGGGAGTTGAAGTGATAGCCGAAGCCAGATCCAACTATAGTTGCCTAATAGAGCATGAGAGTTGAGTTTTAGAAGAATTTATTTCTTAGTGGGTATGAACTACGTGGGCCAGGAGGAAACGATGCCGCGGAGGGTCATGGAATAAGAAAAATTGGCTAGTGGGGTATGAATCTAGCTCTAGCGCCAGTGGGCCCCTCCCTGCCAGATCGGCCGCCAAAGGCCCAACCATGGAAAGAGGAGATGCGTGACCAAGAGGGGCCGTGTTCACCCTACGGCCTCCATCGTAGAGGGGCCATGTTCGCCCTGTGCCCTCCTACGCTATGGCTGCTCGTGCACCACCGGGAATGGGCCACGTCGTGGCCGCTGAGGGAGAGAGAGGGAGTGGAAGAGAGAGAGGGCGAGCGATGGAGCTAGGGTTTCACGAGAGAGAGGTGTTCGGCTGAGAGAGAGGAAGAGAGAGAGGGAGAGATGTGGGTGTGACTGAGTGAGAGGGAGAGAGAGGGCCGCACGAGGGAGACAGAGTGCCGAGGGGGACTGGAGAGGGAGAGACAAGATAGAGAGAGGGAGAGATTGAAACACTAGGTCACCATATGTATATACTCAGGGGTGAAATTGGGCTGGTTTGGAATTTTCTCGCTAATGGGCTCGGCTATTATTAACCAAGAAAGGCCCGCCTCTATTAATAGATTTTAGGAGGCAGTTATTTTTTTAACCACCTTCGTAAATTGATTTTACAAAGCGGTTGATTGTGACTGCCTCGGTTATTAAAAAATCGCCTCGGTTAATCTCACAAATTAACAAAGGTGGTTGGATTTTACAAATGCCTTGGTTAATAAAATGCCACCGCCTTGTAAAATATTTTTGTGGTAGTGTTTGTAGCCCAAGTACATTAGAGGAATAGTACAGCCTACTACTGGCTATATGAATCTTTGCAGATTATCTCTTAGTCCATTCATATAATAGTTAGCTCTTCACAGCTATTACATGACCCACTTATCTCTCTCACAGAGTTTATTAGTTTTTGAATCTAAGCCGGCTGTAAGCTTACATCTAGCCGCTTCCTTCTCTCTCTTTCTTTCCTCCATGTCATCGTTCAACATAGTTACAGCCAGCTATACACTTGCTTTTACTAGACATTAAAGCTTGCCGACACGAGCAAGGCTTGCATCATGCTACCATGTGGACCATGTGATCAGTACATGATACAATTACCATTACGAAGGCAAATTGCCTGCCCACCCCCCCACCCCAATATGTAGGGTCGACTGGGCTGAATGGCTAAGTGTGCTATATATAAATTTTTAAAAATCAATGGCAAAGATACACAAGTTTGATTTAAGACAAATCAAATGTGGCACTTATTAAAAAACGGAGGTAGTATTTACCTAGTGTTCCTTGGTTGGGTTATATATATATATGCAGAGTATAATAGATTTATGCATCTAAACCAATAAGTTAAATTCTATTGTAACTAAGTAGGATATTTGGAAGACGATCAGGATTAGGGTTATATCTCTATAAACCTTCTCCTAGAGTATATAAGTGGTTAGAGAGTCTATTGCCGACATCAATGCTAGCATTCATCTACGCACGACATACAAGTAATACAAACACCATCATACAACGGACATACGGAATGCTGTCTGGACTAGTATAAATCTCTACTGATCCCTTTGACCTAAAAAGACCATCATTGTTTGTTTTCGAGCCATAAGTTTGACTCGATTTGTACAAAATATATACAATATTTATATCTCTAAATAAATTTATTAAAAAACTAGATTCAAAGATCTTTCCAATAATACTAATTATGTACAATAAATATTAATAATTTCATATATATTTAGTCAATTTTGATTCTCAGGAAAATAGCTTTCTTTTTGGAATGGAGGGAGTATGTCCCATCACCGATAATTGCCATCCTAGGTAAGAGATCCTGCATGTAGATCCATAAGTCCATTTGAATAGATTAATATGGTTTTTTCGACATCAACTGCATCGACTCCTATGATATAGCGTAGGGCATCACTTTCGCCTTCTTGGACGTAAATGCTGACTCAACGGTGCGCCGACCTTTGCCCCTACCTTCACCAAGGACCAAGATTTTCATTTCTGGAGAGTGGAGTTTGTTGCCAATAGATTTGGCAGGCTTCACCTCTACAACTAGTATCATAATTAGTATCATTGGAAGGATCTTTGAATCTAGTTTTTAATAAATTTATTTAGAGATATAAATATTACATGTTTTTATAAACCGAGTCAAACTTATGGCACGCACGTCCAAAAAGACAAGAATTCTAGGACAGAAGCAGTACACCTTATAAATTAGAACGGAGGAAGTATGTACGATTTTCTAATGATTATGTGTTCGTTATGGAATCGTGAGATATGTGATGGCAGAATATGAATTATAAAATATTAGATAACAACATCTATTAAAATACAATAATAAACTATATAAAAAGTTAGGAAAATGAAGGTCACTGCTAGTTGTATCCACTGGCCCGGTAGTGACCTTCGTGCTATCACTGTCGGCTTGACCCGGCATGACTCGCATGCTATCATAGCCAAATCAAGGCTATGTCTGGCAATGATATCTTCTCATTACTGTCAGGTCATATGCACTAGTACACAGAACATTTCTACAGACGGTTCTGTATCTATTTCTATTGGTATTTTTTCAAACCGCCAGTGGAAGAGGCCAATGAAAATAGGCCATTTCTATTGGTAGTTTGTTGAAAACCGCCTGTAGAAATTGTTTTCTACTGGTGGTTCACTTAGTTAGCTGCTTAGAAAGTGCAAAATAATAGCAAAATAGTATTTCAAAAATAGCGAAAAACTATTTTAAAACTTGGGGAGGCACCCGCCCACCCGTCTCCGTCGAAGTCGCACGTCGCAAGTCGCAAATCGCGCATTTTTTGGCGTAAAATCACGCGCCTGTGTGGTTCTTTGGGATTCAAACTCATGATCTCAGCCTCGCGCGATCCCCCCCCTTACCACTGCACTACACACTCACATGTATCTATATTCCTTTTTCTTTCCCCACATATTATCCAAAACCGAGTATAAATTGAGTGTTGGCTCTAAGTGAATTCAAATGAAAAAATTATCAACTACAAAGTTTCATAACTTTTTAAGATCTACAACTTTTATTTTGGGAGTTTCATCATCCGAGGTCGTTTGCAAAATTTAAATTTTAAATTTGACAACTTCGGACGTAGTTTTCCATGAAAAGATGATTTCAAATAAAAAGTTATCAACTATAAAGTTTCATAGTTTTTCGAGATCTACAACTTTTATTTTGGAAGTTTCTCCATCCGAAGAAGTTTGAAAAACCCAAAAAATCAATTTCAAACTATTTCTAGTGGCGGATTTCTTAACAAACCGCTAGTAGAAATCCGATTTCTACTGGCGGTTCCTTAAGAAATCTGCCACTAGAAATACATGATTTCTACTGGCAGTTTTCTTAAGGAACCGCTAGTAGAAATCGGATTTCTTCTGGCAGTTTGTTAAGAAATCCGCCACTAAAAATAGGGCCGATTTTTACTAGTTGTTGTCAAGAGAAACCGCCAGTAGAAATAAAATGCTAGTGTCAAGAGAAATGATTTCTATACTAGTGATAAGGGGTTTAGAAACCGGCAGAGATAGGATAATCCATCATTGCCATAGTAAAAAAAAAAACAAAAACCCCCATCATTGCCAGTTGCCCTCTGCCGAATTTGATTTGAGAAGTGACATGACGTTGGATTTAGTTCCATGGATCTGAGGTAGTGATATAGTTCCATATTTTATATGTTTTCAGCATTATATGAGGATATATTCCATTTGTCTTAAAAAAAATGTCATTATAATGCGCTTGGCGAGGAATCAATGCAAACTGTTTCCCGATGTACGAAGTAGCTTGAAAAAAAAAGACCCACGTGTTTGATGGGAAAACCGGGGTCTTCTGATTGATGCGCCTGACAAGTCCGAAGTCGGGTCGGTTTCGCACAAAGCGCAAGATGCTACACTGACAGGCAAACAACTGTGGCACACACAAAGTGGGTCCATTATTATTCCACAGAAGCATCAAGTTCCTCTGCAGGTTGAGTCACCGGCAGTAGGTGAGAGGTCTCCGTTCTACTTTTTAATCGGATCATGACCTCTGGACAGAAGCACGATCGATCCTGTCCCTGGCAAATAAAATGTTCAGACGAGTAGCTTACGGAGAGAGCAGAGCTCCCAGTCCCAGTCCATCAACAGATCAAGTAGACTAGTTCGCATGGCATCCCAGCATTCATCAGCATTAGTAGCAGGACTAATATGTCTCATGGCGGTGGTGGTCGTGGTGCCAATACCATGGCTCACCGCCGAAGCCGCCGGGGAGAGTAGTATTATTGGTCTTCCGGGCTGCAATACATCATGCGGCGCCGTGGACATTCCTTTCCCGTTCGGCATGGGACCTCCTCACTGCTGGCTGCCGGGATTTGAAATCTCGTGTAATTACACTGGCAACGGCGTCCTTAAGCCGTTCCTGGTTACACAAGCCAATGATACTGCACCGAAAGAAGCTATAACGGAGGTCCTCAGCATCGATCCGGAGCATGCTATAGCCACGGTGCTCCAGCCTATCTATTCTTACTGCTACGATGCTGCGTCTCGGAAGATGGTGCTCGAGCCCGACCAGCAGTACTGGGATTTGGGCAACAACGCGCCGTACAGTTTCGCCAGCGGGTACAACAAGTTCACGGTCGTAGGGTGCCAGACGCTGGCGTACATCGACGACACCAGTGTGGACAGCGCTTCTGTCTACCTGACCGGGTGCGTGTCCAAGTGCTTTGACGGCAACATGTCCCTAAACCCTTGCACCGGGAGGGGACGATGCTGCCAGGAGGCCTTCACCCCCAAGGGTCTCAACTATTACGAGGTGGGGTTCAACGACTTCACGGACAGGGCCAACGACACCGCGAACTTACTTGGTCGCTGCAGCTTCGCGGTGCTCATGTACTGGAGGTGCAACTTCACGTTGGCGAACAGCTCCAACAGCATCTCCTCGCCGGAGGAGTTGTCGGCATTGATCTGGTGCAAAGGCGCCGATGGTGGAAAGGCGCCGCTGGTCTCAACAGCATCTCCCAGTGGTGGAAAGGTGCCGGTAGTCCTTGTTTGGTCCATCGGGGACGACGACTGCAACACGGCACCCACAAAGCCTGGATACGCCTGCGTTAGCACCAACAGCACATGCTTAAACGCATACTCCTACAACGGACGAAGAGGCTACATCTGTAGGTGCAACAAAGGCTTCGACGGCAACCCTTACCTTCCTGACGGCTGGCAAGGTGAATCCACTTCCTAGCCACTCTGCTGTACTGTCTCACAATCCTTGTCATCTATCACTTGGATCCTTACAAATACGAAAAACATAACTCAGGAAAACATTAAATTTAATTATATATGAGATTAGTTGGATGTTAGTATTTACTGGTACAGTTTTATCAGTTTCCTTTATTATGCATGCCACATCATTATAGATAGATATATTAAGGTCATATTAGAGTCATAAATGTTTTGTTGCGTTTCAATTTCTAAAAGAAAATTTTTCGTTAAAAGCTAAAGCTATTTTGGAAATTTGTTTCACAAAACAGGTTCACATCATACACAAAAAGAATAAAATGACTATACTGCCTTTACTTTACTTCTCTGTTTTTTTTCAATCCTCAGTGGCTCTCTCTACTTTACCAACCCATGCATCCTTTTTGTCCTGCGTCGACTATATCTTGCTTAGCCCTTAAGATATTTGGTTACAGTTTACTTCGATATTTACAAATATAGAAAAACAACAAACAAAAGACGGGTACTACATTAGATGTTTAGATGCATGCTGTTTAATAATTTATAATACTTATTACTCCCTACTTATCAGTTTCCTCTATGCTTGCCACATTTTAAGCTCTTCTGGATCCACCACTCCTCGGTTCATTTCCCCCTGAATACTTTCAATCCCCATGAGGTCTTGTTTGGATGTTGTCAGATTTACCCCAATCCATATGTGTTGGAGTGGAGTGGAATTTAATTTAAATTCTACTCTAATGCACCACAACACACGTGAATTGATGTCGATCGACTATCCAAACAAGGCCTGAGGAATGAATGTATCTAAACTAGTAGGGTACATATATACCAGTCTCTAGCTACTACAATCCTTTGGGTTACTCAGAAACTTTCTGTTGTGCTATATGGTTAATATATACTATGATGGATGACAGATGACACCAACAATGTGGTCGTGCACATAGACAGGAGGTGGTTCAGAAGTCATGTACAGGCAGTGATATGGTGCCTGCTGTGGTGATACTAGCAAAGGGTGGTCATGGTCTTGGATACCTTGTCTCGAATTCTTCATTTACATTTGTCGGCGGTGGTCAAAGGTGGTTAGCATATATAAGGATGTAGGTACAATGTTTGAGGGCATGGCTTCTATATGTCAGTTGTTGGATGATGGTATGGTAGGGTCGTGCACCATGGGTGTCCGCGAAGTCAACAGGAGTGGCTAGAGCGGGAGGAGACATATATCGAAAGTGGTTTATCGAGGTGGC
The DNA here is from genome assembly GCA_015844335.1 of Chrysopogon serrulatus. Lineage (NCBI taxonomy): Eukaryota > Viridiplantae > Streptophyta > Magnoliopsida > Poales > Poaceae > Chrysopogon > Chrysopogon serrulatus. The sequence continues at coordinate 422,913 of JADLZL010005369.1, forward strand.
TTGCTCGGTGAGGCGACAGACAATCTGCACAGTGATTAGTTGCTTCGGTGTAAGGTGGAGTTTGGATAGTAGTTAGAGGCCCCAGTTGACATTTTTAATCTTCGATGAAGCAACAAGGTTGCAAAGAGATGTTATGTACGCAAACAGATCTTAGATCATATCTAGCTTGGCAACGATTTTTTTTCCCTTGGCAGCTTTCCCTCATGAAAAGGCTAGCCCGACATTGGTAGTGTCGATAGTTGGAGCAACCGGATTTGAAGACGTGATGACGTGGTGTCCACTACATAGCAATGGTTGGATTGATGTGGTAGAACATTGGTAACAAATGCACAAAGCGAGGGCGATGATGTGCCGATATGACGCTTCATTATCCTGTGATGTTGACGCAATATGGTTATCAGTGATCAGGAATATGGCGCTTGTAGAGTGGTAATGGTCATTGGTTGTACCCATATTCATAGGCTCCATAAATCACCTCTAAAATTCCCAAGAAGTCAGATATAGTACAAGTCCAAAAATCACCATGGAAAAGGTAGCAGAAATTCATAGAAGAACAAGAACAAAGGTTTGAACCAAGAATTCACCTACACATCTGATTAGCCTACCTCCTAATACCCTCCTACTTTGTGAAGTATGGGGATGCTTGTTTCTTTCTTGCCTATATCTTATTTAGCATCCTTGCTCTTTGTTAGCCCTAGGAGATGAAGGGGAGAAGGTTTAGACATGAAGAACCGGGAGCAAAAAGGTCCAAGTTGGTCTTCCACAATATCGTATAATGATGGGTCCTTCATTAAGTTGCTTCACCTCAATGCAAGTTCATGAACGACACCATGTGCTACCTGAAGATTCTCCCCAGGTTTTAAGACCCAAACCCAGAAAATACCCCTCCAGTAGTTTTGAGGCTAAAACCACCAAACCCTTTATAACCGCATATTTAGTGCAACCCCTCCAATGCTGACTTGTGTCCACCATGTCATTGGCCCATTGGTCCACCAAAAGTGCTCGTGGCACCTTGGCTTGACTTTGGGTAAAAACCGTCTTCATCACCATCTTCATATCTTCTTGTTCGTTTCCATGCTAGTGCTAGACATCGTTGATCCATCATTCACCCTCGATCCGTTGGTCCATGCCTTCGAGTTGGGTTTCACTACCCATGGTAACCCCAACCCCTCGATTAACCTTCTCTGTTGCTATCAACTACCTTGATATAAAATAGGACATTTACATGCCTAGAGACATGTTGCAAAACAGGCACCAAGTCAACACCTTGTTATATGTTATAAGTTAACATACATAAACTGCTACTAGAAAAATCATCAAAACATATGCCAGTGGAGTCTAGTTTTGAATTAAATGTTTCTCTTTTTTGATGACATTAGCAGTTTTGAAAAAGCACGCAAGGGGGAGGTGTGGTACCGGTGCGCGTGGGCAGGTAGTTGTTTGTTGGATCCTTGTGTTGAATGACTGCCAAAAAGGGAAAGACGTGGGTTTTTTTTTTCCCCAAAAGGTATTGTCTGAAAATTGTTTGCTTGATTCGTTTTAGGTGAGCGATCGCACTTTAGTGGCCCACAGGGATATACCTTCAAATAAATGTAACTCCTTTATCTGGACTTCAAATTAAGCATTCCATACATATGGATTTCCATTGCATCAAATCTTATGCGATTTATTTCAATTTTCAATACCAGCCCAACCAATATGGGTAAACTGACCAGGTTAGGACAATTAGGGGCGTTCTAAAAAGGTTTTGCTTTTTTCTGTTGTAGTGTAGATTATAGAGTTGCACATATAACCTCAGCAAACAATTTGATTTTAAAATTTATTATTTGTCTCTCTTTCAAATAATTTTACTTACCTTTTTTATTTATAAAGCTAGTACTTTGGTCTCTATTGAAGTTTTGGTTGCAAACACTACCATTACCCTAGAGCAGCTCCTGCTGCCGGTTCAAAACCGCTTATCATTGTTGGTTTCTGAACTGGTAACGGAAAATCGTTAGATATGAGGTTTTCCATAAACCAAATTTGGGTTGAAAAAAATAGCAATTTAAAAATACTAAGAAACCTCTTTGGGCAGCCACACACACTTTTTAATTCAGACTAAAAAAATATAAAAAGTTGTCGACTACAAAGCTTTAAAATTTTTTGAGATCTACAACTTTTATTTTGATCATTTCTCCTACCGATGTTGTTTAAAAAAAATCAAATTTTAAATATGAGAAATTCAAACATAATTTCGTTAGATAGATGATTTGAAATGAAAAAGTTGTCAACTGTAAAGTTGCATAACTTTTCAGATCTACAACTTTTATTCTAGTGGTTTCTCCATCCAAAATCTTTCGTTGTCACTACGACTACACTCCCAGTTTTGATATAAAGGATACGGATTCTTTTGGTATTAACTCTATAAAATTATGTGAATCAAATATTCGACATCAAAACGATATTAAATAAAAAATTATGAGCTACAAAGTTGTAGATCTCTTACTAAAACTTTGGTATAATGTTCATATTCATCAAACATTATATGAGAAAGCTATCAAGTTTTTTATGCAATCTCTATCACTGCCAGGTAATGTCGTGAACCGGCAGTGATAGTATCAGTACCAGTTCAAGCCAAGGACCATCAGTGATGACTCTAATTTCACTATCGAAAGTGGCTTATCACCAAGGTTCAAGCCATGAACCAACCGTGAAGGACAGTTCAATAATAGTGTACATAATGTTGTTTAGATAATATAACCTCCCTGAACTTCATAATTCTCCGTGATCATTCGGATGAAATAAATTTCTAGAAATTTAAAGCAGATTAGTGCTACAATAAAAACTATTATACCCATCATCAATCTAATTTGCATCTAGTTCCACACTAATCAGTTTTGCCTCTTAAAATTGTCACAAGCCTCCTGCCTCTAGCATAACGCATGTGTTAATCAAGATTTTCACAAGCAGAGGACTTGCCGGCCTCTAAATAAATTTGGCAATGGAATAAGCGGCTAGCCTAGCAAGAGCTTTGTGTGATCCCACTAAAGCCACTGTGGAGGCTCTCCCTCTTATCACTGAATATGCCTAGATCTTGCAAGATTTGCCTCATCCTTGGGTATCGCAGGATTTGCCAGTACCTTGCCAAATCTGTGAGCCTCCATGTCGCACTGCCATGCTGACCCACATAGATCTGACAATCACCAAGCCGCATTGCCACACCGACCCACCTAGATCCAGCAGGATGCCATATGCCATGCCACCATGCTGATCGCCTAGATCCAGACCAAGCCACCATTGCTGTGTTGCCATGTCGACTCACCTCGATTCGAACTCAACGAGGACAGGAAGAATTTTAGAGACATAGATGAGTCCTACGGTGTACCACACATCCACGCCGCCTTCTCATTGCCCTTGTTGAGGTCCTCCACCTCTGTGCTATCCTTCTTGAGTTAGATCTTAGCCATTATGCTCAAAATCTTGGTTAGTGGCCACCATCAAGTAGAGAGTCAGTGACAATAGGGACAGGAAGGGTCGCTCGCACACCGCTGCCACGGCTTTGGTCCTCAACCTGACTAGGTCATTGCCCATGAGAGGGTGGCGAGAGAAAGGGGCCTCCTCTAGATATGCCCTTGCCCCACCTCTACCAGATCTGGGTAACAAGAGATAGGGTTGGTTGTGCCACATGGGCCCTCTAGATCTTCCTACCCTCAATCAACCCAGATGTGTCGCTTGACACATAAGTCTAGGAACATTGCCCTATGAACCGGGTCCCGTTGTCAGTGATGATGCACTTGGGTACCCAAAACCTATTGATGATATCACTGATAAACTTGACGGTGTGGTCGGACTTGGGGTTGGTGATGGGGCATGCCTCTGTTCATTTGCTAAACTTTTCAATGGTCACCAAGAGGTGGATACAACCCCTGGTGTCTTTTCAAACTCCCCTATGTCATGGCCCCACACCGTGAAGACCTAGGTGATGGGGATGGTTTGGAGCGCTTGCGCCTAGAGATGAGTTTGCCAGGCAAAGAATTGGTAGTCTGTGCAGCTGGGTACCGTCGTTGGCCATCATCGGCGCTCCCCTCATCCGGCATTTGGGTGGATTCTAGTCCTTGACTTTGTTGAGGTTGAGGGTGCCCTTGACATAGCTCATCATCATTCCATATTCTCAAAGAAAATGCTTGATAGGGGCCATTGTTGAGTGGGCACAAACTGCCAAGGGCCTTCTCGAAGTGGGAAGGCATTGGTCCTTCCCTTTCATGGGAAATCGCCCTACTTGCTTGATCACCATGACCATATTCTCCCCATAGTGCTTCTTATTGTTCTTCCTCTTTTTGTCCTAGTGTCAAGATAAGGCACAGGCGTCGTCGTCGCCCTTCTAGCACGAGGTGGCCTTGCCCTTGCCATCAAAATTAGAAAGGACGACCTCATCCCCCATGGCATGCTTGACGTTAACGTCTAAGAGCTCCTGCCTGGTTCAAGGTTCCTAGCACCAGAGCACATGGATGAGCACTTCACATGTAGTGCCATAGGTAAAGATGTGGATCATGTCAGCATCGGTGACATTGGGGAGCTCATTGCACTTTCAAGAGAAGCGTTGCACATACTCCTAGATATTTTTGTTAGGCTTATACTTGCAGCTGTGGAGGTCCCATGAGGATAGATGTGCCTTGGAAGTGTCAGATGAAGACCACACGCATATCCACCTATAGTTGTGGATGCTACCACCATGGAGCGGCTCAAGCCAAGCCATCGTAGAGCTTTGACAGGGGAAAGGGGAGGTATGGGACTACGAAATCATCATCCACCCTTCTGTCCCTTGTCATAAGCTAGTAGTCCTCGAGTAGTGGCTCGGGTCTATCTCACCATTGTACTTGATGATGTGGCTTGGTGACCAGAACCTTTTGGGATATCAAACCTCTCGGATTGTGGGTACAAACAATCGGGGCCAAGGTGGTCTTGCTCTAGGCTCTTCTAGACCTCTTGGGTGCATGAGCCCCATGTGGCCTGATGGTGTTTCCTCTCTAGCGGGCCTCCTCCCCTCATGGTGTCTCAAAACTCTATGATCTAGTCATGGACAAGTGACTAATGTGGGTTGGGTTTGCCTTGATGTTGCCATCGGGGCTTCGCACCATGCGCCCCTTGGTCGGTCAAAGTTGTTGGTGGAGTTGTGTCTCCTATCCCGATGTGGCGCATGGGCGTCAGGGCATTTAGCCTCAGGCGATGGTCTTCTTTTAGGGGGCCCATGAATTCATGACATTTTGTCACTAGGAGACAGAACCCTATGCCTATTGTCCAATGCAAATGGCCAGAATGCATTTGGCCTCTTGGATCTTCTTACTGATCATTAGGTCTAGTGTTTCTATGATGTCCCATAGATAGCACACAATAGCGGTGATGTTGTGCGCCGTCCATGGGAAGCATGAGGCTTTGGGAGCCTCTAATTCATCATTGATGTTACCCTAGACATCATGGATGCATTCATGGGTGTAGTTTGCCTGCTGGTGCTTCAATTCCTCATGCCGTTGCTCAAGATCCTGATGATCAGCCTCAAGGTAGGCCTGCATTACCTTGAGACTCCATGACTTCTTGTGAAGATAGGTGGCTCTCCGATGAGGGCTTAGGCCAAGTAGCATGACCTTAGATTCTCACCATTGTCTTGGCCCTGAATGATGGAAAAGCACTTATGCTCTGAGCAGTATCCCTTGGCCGCATCAAAGTCACCCTTAGAGTCAGCCCCTGAGAGCCACTTGAAGAGGTTACATATCAAGCCAACCTCGGTTCCAGCTGCACCTACATGGACAATTCTATGGTGCTTCTCCACTAATCAACTGTGTGAGCTCGAACTGGAAGATGGTGGCCATGTTCTAGATCACATAGGGGAGATCAATAGAAAGATGACCACAAGCTGGACTACGGCGATAGCTCCTCCGCAGTGATGATTCAGTGGTGGATGTTGGCCAGAATGTAGAATATTCGGTATTGATTCCCCATGGTTTTTTTTTTTTGAACCTGGGGGTGATCTCATTACTTAGCTAACAAATCGTTAGCAACAGATTCCCCATGGTTGGGTTTAGGCCGAAACCAAGGTGGATCTGGTGGGAGACAACCTCCAAGTCGACCCGCGGGTGGCCACTCGGAAGTGGAGATGGTAGGGGTGTGATTCCCTCTATCCTTGCCCTGTCGCAAATGTGGAGCTTGCCGTGAACTTTGGCAGCATAAATTCAGACTCCAAAGCTGACAGCCTAACCAGGGAGGAAGGCGATGTTAGTGGAGAAGACCATGTCAGAGAAGCCCACGCCACCCTTGCAGGCAATGCCTCTAGCTCCAGCAACAGTGGCAGCATGAGCCACAAAAGATCTACAAACACACATGACGCTTTCCTACCTGGCACGCTGACTATCCTGCGTTCGTAACCACAACTTGTGATTAGTATTCGATTATGGGTCACTATGGGTCAATATGTGGGACTTTTGTGGTCAACATTCAAGGCATGAAGGGGTTTATCCCGGTTTAGGCTTTGAAGCCCTATGTCTAGCAAGTGAGTTTTCGTATTAAAGTGTTCAAGTGAGTTCTTACAATGAGAGAGATGGTAGGAGAGTGCATACTCTAAGTTCTGATCTAGCGTTTGTCCCGTTCCACAATAGCTCATACCCAACCTATATATTGGAGAGTGAGAGGAGCACAAAGAGATCGGTCTCGTAACTTCTTTGGTGCTGCCAAGGAAGCTCTAGGGTCTCATATTCCTGATCTTGAAATCACTTAAGTTGCCCGGTATTCCTTCCTTCGTGGTTGTGGCAAATAGCACTAAAACCGTCTGTGACAGTGCCTGCGAGCATCAGGAGCAAGCCATCAGAACTGGATGTTGCCTCTCCATGGCGTCCATTGCATGCCAACCAGAGAGGAGCCCCCCATTTCTTCCTCGGTGTAGAGAGGTCGTGTGTGTTAGTCATTAAGCGTTGCAATGAGTCATGTAATTTCGTGTTAGTTAGATCAGGATGTCATGCTAGAGGAGTCTTAGCGTGGTAGGAGTTAGATGCAGCCAAAGTCATGCTTGGACACGTCTAGCTCGAGTCGGAGTCTGTACTTGCCTCGCCGTGGCGTCCAAGGTGCATGTAACGGGGACTGCAGGGAAACGGTGTCCCGTTCCTGTGCGGCACGGCGTGGGAGCCTCATGGCTATATATATCTAATAAAGATGACATGAGGGGCTGCGGTTGGGCAGCAAATTAAAACCTAATTTGTCTGTGTTTCGTATTCTCTAGATTCAATCTGTTAAGCGGTGATCGCGGTCACCACGTCGCCGGCGAGCACGACGTTCCACGGCGTTCAGGCGTCGTTTGGATCCAACAATTGGTACCAGAGCTACGGGGAACGTTCTGTGGTGGCGAGAGGTTGTAGAGGAAGCAGAAGCAAGCCGTTCATCTCGATACGCAAGGGGCTAGGCAGATCGGAGCGTGATCATCATGGGCGACGGCAGGACTGACATGGACAAGACGTTCAATCCGACCACGAACTTAACGTGGCCGGTGCTAACCCGATCTAATTATCAGGGTTGGGCGTCGCATATTCAGTGTAATCTTGAAGGGTTGAATCTTTGGGATGCCATCGAGAAGGGTGAGAAGGCGGAAAGACGTCAAGATCGGTTGGCGTTGGGTTCTATGCTCCGGGGCGTGCCATTAGAGATGCACTCCATGTTACTCAACAAGAAGACGGCTAAAGAAGCTTGGGAAGCTATTAAGACTATGCGTCTTGGGGCGGATCGCGTGAAGGAAGTCAATGCACAGAAGCTCTTAGGCGAGTTTGAGGCGCTAGCATTCAAACCTGGGGAGTCCATTGATGATTTTGCGCTACGCATAACCAAGCTGGTTACCGATCTGCGCGGTCTTGGTGAAGAGAGCGTGACTGATGCAAGGATGGTGAAGAAGTTTCTCCGAGTTGTACCAGCAAAGTATTCTCAGGTGGCAGTGGCTGTTGAGATGGTAAAAGATCTCAAGACTCTCACCATTGAAGATTTGGTGGCGCATCTCAGGGCAGCTGAGGAGAGATTTGAACCATCGGTCGATCAGGTTGCAGAGAAGGCCGGGAAGCTTTTGTTGACTGAAGAGGAGTGGGCTGCGCGAAACAAAAGCCGGATGATGTCTGATTCATCTGGTGGTTTCAAGAGTGGAGGTGGAGGTTCTCAGGCCCATGACAAGAAGCACTAGAAGCGTTCCAATAAAGGTGGCGATGGTGAGGCGAGGGACTCTGGACCCTCTTCTCAGGACACGCCAAAGAGAAGGGGCAAGTGCGGGAGGTGTGGGGTCTATGGACACTGGCGCAAGGAGTGCCCAAGGCGTAGAGCACAAGGGAACAAGCAGGAGGTGGCTCACCACGTGAACAATGATGGGGACAATGGAGCACTGCTAGTTGCTCAAGTGTGCAATGTGGTGTGCACCACCGCGGTAGGAGGAAGCAGCGTGTTTCTGAATCAAGAACGTGTGTTTCCATCCACCTATGATGCAGGGGCCTGGGTGCTTGATACTGGTGCCACCAACCACATGACAGGGTGCCGTGAGTCATTGGCATCCTTGGATGAATCAGTAAAGGGAGCTGTCAGATTTGGGGATGGCTCAAGGGTGGAAATCTGTGGAATCGGGGCGGTCACAATCGCCGGGAAAAATACAGATCACCGTGTTCTTACTGATGTATATTACATCCCCTCACTCCGATGTAATATAGTCAGCCTCGGTCAGCTGGAGGAGGCTGGATGTCGAGTAGAAATCGATAAAGGTGTGATGATGGTGTATGAGCGAAGTCAAGGCCAGTTGAACTTATTGATCAAGGCTGAAAGAAAGAATCGGTTGTATGTCATGACAGTAAACCTGACATCCCCTATCTGTTTGCTATCAAAGATGGATGAAACGAGATGGCTGTGGCATGCTCGGTTCGGGCATCTTAACTTTAGGTCACTTCGTGATCTAGGCTCAAAGAAGATGGTGGAGGGCATACCATTGATACAGCAAGGTGAGCAAGTCTGTGATGGATGTGCTCTCGGCAAACATCATCGCAAACCGTTTCCACAGGTGACTGCATATCGTGCCACGACAGGACTCGAGTTAGTGCATGGAGATCTCTGCGGGCCGGTGACACCGTCGACCCCGGGTGGTAAATCGTACTTCTTGCTTGTAGTTGATGATTTCAGTCGCTACATGTGGGTAGAACTCTTGAAGACGAAGGATGAGGCGTTTGAGAGTTTCAAGAAGATACAAGCTGCAGCAGAGATGGAATCGGGTCTGAAACTGAGGGATTTCAGAACGGATCGTGGAGGGGAATTTAATTCAGGTGTGTTTACAGTTTATTGCAATACTCATGGCATAAAACACAATACCACTGCACCCTATACACCACAGCAAAACGGCGTTGTCGAGAGGAGGAATCAGTCGGTGGTGGAGATGGCGCGATGTTTGCTCAAATCAAAACAAGTGCCGGGGCGTCTTTGGGGTGAAGCAGTGATGGTGGCAGTGTATTTGCTGAATCGAGCGCCTACTAAAAGCCTGAATTATGTGACACCGTATGAAGCTTGGTATAAGAAAAAACCAAGTGTGCGACATCTGAGGACCTTTGGTTGCGTGGCCTATGCAAAGAAGGTTGGACCAGGTGTGACCAAGCTGGAAGACAGGACTGTACCTGGTATTTTCTTTGGGTATGAGCCGCATTCAAAAGCCTATCATGTCTATGATCCGATGAAGAAACGACTCATGATTTCCAGGGATGTTATTTTCGATGAGAAGAAGAGCTGGATTTGGGGGGTGAGTGGCACAAATGCAGCAGCAGCAGACGATGTACATGAATCGGAGGAAGCAGTGTTCAGTTGGCCTGAAGAAGTTACTATAGTTGATCCGACAATAGGCGGGGCGGCTGATTCAGACAATGAAGGTTCAGGTTCAGGTTTAGACGGAGGAGCTGCAGGCGATTCTGCTGGAGCTGCGGTACCCAGCTCACCAGTGCCACCAACTCCATCTCTTGGTACTCCATCATCGATTGGCACTCCGGGAACCTCAGCGAGTGGTGTGCAGACACAGCAAGTACAATGGGCTACGCCACCCACTGGAGCTGAGGAGGATTCAGAAGGAGTACCACTCCGGTATCGCACAATACCGGACTTACTAGATTCAACTGTGCCCTTTCAGTTGGAGTATAGTGGCTTGTGTCTCATCGCAGCCGAGGAACCAAACTCAGTGGAGCAGGCTCTGACAGAGAGTTGCTGGAGAGATGCAATGCAGGCCGAGATGGAGGCTATCGAGGCAAATCAGACTTGGGAAGTCAGCGAGCTCCCGAGGAACCACAAGGCGATTGGCCTCAAATGGGTGTACAAGGTTAAAAAGGACCCAGAGGGCAATGTTGTGAAGTACAAGGCGAGGTTGGTCGCAAAGGGCTATGCACAGCGTCATGGTGTGGACTTTGATGAGGTCTTCGCGCCTGTTGCCAGAATAGAGACAGTGAGGGTACTGTTGGCTCTTGCAGCACACGGTGGTTGGGAGGTGCATCATATGGATGTTAAGTCTGCATTCTTGAATGGAGATCTCTCTGAAACCGTTTTTGTACAGCAGCCTCCGGGTTTCATTGTTGGCAAGGGAGATAAAGTGTTGAGACTGAAAAAGGCGCTGTATGGTTTACGGCAAGCACCACGTGCATGGAATTCCAAGCTCGATAAAGAGCTGACTACTCTTGGTTTCGTCAGGAGTAAACTTGATAATGCCGTGTATAAAAGAAGCAGCAAGGACTCTCTTCTGATTGTGGGTGTATATGTTGATGATCTTATTATCTTGGGGCCAAAGATTGAGGACATTAATCAATTCAAGGTGGAGATGAAACTGAAGTTCAACATGAGTGATCTTGGTCTTCTCAGCTATTATTTGGGGATTGAAGTAAAGCAGGGAAAAGGAGGAATAACACTGAGCCAAGCAGCTTATGCGGTCAGGATACTTGAGAATGCAGGCATGAAGGACTGTAATTCTTCTGACACGCCTATGGAGCCTCGGTTCAAACTCACAAAAGGAAGAGAATCTGAAGCTATGAATGTGACGGCATACAGGAGTATAATAGGAAGTCTTCGGTACTTGGTGAACACCAGACCAGACCTGGCTTATGCAGTTGGGGTGGTGAGCAGGTACATGGAAGCTCCTGGAAAAGCTCATTGGGCTGCTGTCAAACGAGTGTTGAGATATGTGAAGGGCACTACAGGCTATGGATGCAGTTATGAGAGAGGGGCTGAATTGAAACCAATCTTGCTAGGTTTCAGTGACAGCGATTTCGCTGGAGATTCAGAAGATAGGAAGAGCACTACTGGTGTGATCTACTTTCTCGGCAATAGCCTGGTAACTTGGACATCTCAGAAACAAAAAATCGTTGCTCTGTCCTCGTGTGAGGCTGAGTATGTGGCAGCAGCGGCAGCAGCCTGTCAAGGCGTTTGGTTGAGCCGACTCATGGCTGATCTACTTGGAACAAAGGAGAGACCGGTAAAGTTGTTGATGGATAACATGTCAGCAATTGCATTGAGCAGGAATCCAGTTCATCATGATCGTAGTAAACACATCGACACAAGGTATCACTACATACGTGAGTGCATTGAGGAAGGCAGGGTTGAGGTTGAACATGTTGGGACAGCTGGACAGTTGGCAGACATCTTCACAAAGCCGCTCGGTCGTGTCAAGTTTATTGAGCTACGGACTGCTCTTGGTGTCGTTGATGTGCAACAGCTTAGGGGGTGATTTGTTAGTCATTAAGCGTTGCAATGAGTCATGTAATTTCGTGTTAGTTAGATCAGGATGTCATGCTAGAGGAGTCTTAGCGTGGTAGGAGTTAGATGCAGCCAAAGTCATGCTTGGACACGTCTAGCTCGAGTCGGAGTCTGTACTTGCCTCGCCGTGGCGTCCAAGGCGCATGTAACGGGGACTGCAGGGAAACGGTGTCCCGTTCCTGTGCGGCACGGCGTGGGAGCCTCATGGCTATATATATCTAATAAAGATGACATGAGGGGCTGCGGTTGGGCAGCAAATTAAAACCTAATTTGTCTGTGTTTCGTATTCTCTAGATTCAATCTGTTAAGCGGTGATCGCGGTCACCACGTCGCCGGCGAGCACGACGTTCCACGGCGTTCAGGCGTCGTTTGGATCCAACAGTGTGTCTCTCCTGTCGTGTCGCGTGATGCCCCAGGTGTAACCCCTTTCCTATAGTGGCCAACAACACCTCACGGAGTGAGAGGACAGTGCTCTATCAGGACTGTGGGCTTTGCGACTCTATTCGCGAGTTAGGTTCCTGACACCCGCTAGAAGATTCCTAGCGTCATCGCAGGCGAAGGGTCAGTCAGGATGATAGGGCATGAGCCACCTATAAGAGCTAGCAGGACCAGGCAACACGAAACTGCTACAAAATTTTCATCACACGACTATGACAGCCAAGCTGATCATAATATCAGCACAAACGTATCACTGTAATAACCTCTGAGGATTTCGAGCTGACGTTTATCAAAAAAACATGACTCTCATAAATATCCATCATCTTCTGCAATATTTTGTCATACACGAAACATATTTTTTGACACATGCTCTATCATGCTAAAATTATCATTGAAAGCCTATCTCTTCTAGTGACCATTGCTAGCAATTATATATTATTAGTGGTAGATTGTTGACCGCACTACATATTCTCCACGGACAACTGATCTTGGAATACATTATTAATTTCTGATTACCATATCTCTCCAGGAATTGTGGCCGGACTTTTGGTTGCCCTGATTGCTATTCTTTCAACCAAAGTTTTCCTCAATAAGGTGAACAAGAAAAGACAAAGGTACTTTGAGCAGCACGGAGGCCGGATGCTGTCGAGAATTCTTGAAACAGATGGCAACGTTACCTTCAAGTTATACGAAAGAGGAGACATAGTGAAGGCCACACATGCATGGCTTCCACAAGACTAATGTCGTCGGGGAAGGAGCCCATGGCACCGTCTACAAGGCCACCATCGGCACTGCCACTGTCGCTGTGAAGCAATGCAAGCAGATCGACAAGACCAGGACGGATGAGTTCGTCCAGGAGCTGGTCGTGCTCTGCCGCGTCAGCCATCCAAACGTCGTCAGGCTCCTCGGCTGCTGCCTCCATTTCGAGGTGCCCATGCTCGTGTACGAGTTCGTGCCTAACGGTACCCTGAGCGATCTGCTCTACGGGATGCCAAGGCGCCGGGTGACGCTGCCGACCCGGCTGAGGATCGCCGCGGAGACGGCGGAGGCGCTGGCGCACCTGCACTCGCCGCCCACCCGACGCTCCATGGCGACGTCAAGCCGCAGAACATTCTGCTCGGCAAAGGATACGTCGCCAAGGTGTCCGACTTTGGGTGCTCCACCATCAACGACAACGTGCAGGTGGTGCCCAAGGGAACGCTGGCATACCTTGACCCTGAGTTCCTGCAGGACTTCCAGATCACCGACAAGACCGACGTCTACAGCTTCGGGATCGTCCTGATTGAGCTCTTGACTGGTAAGAACCCACAGGCTAAAGAATGGAAGAATCTGACAACGATGTTTCAGGACAGCATGGGAAATGGCACCCTTGGTGACCTTCTAGACGCTGACATTGTCGAGGAAGGGGGCATGGGACTCATCTATGCGGTTGCGAAGCTTGTGAGCCGATGCATTGTTGTTCCCAGGAATGGAAGGCCGGCCATGGGAGAGGTCGCTGTGGAGCTTCGTCAATTTTCTGATGAAATGCCAGAAAGCCCTGAGGCTCGAGCGGCTCTCGAGGTTGAGGAAGGCAGCAGGTATAGGTACACCGCTACTGTGGGCGAAACGACTACTACTACGGGATTTTCTAATCTTCCGGCACTGAGCACAGAACTAGCCCGATGATTAGGAACGACCGGGGAGTTTGCTAAAGCCTACGTTAATTGGTGTGCTATTTGGCACGGTCGCGTGCTCTTATATTATCTGTGTCTTTTCTAAGTTTATTAAACCAAGCGGTTCATGAATGCTTGGTGCACCGTCCTCCGTCCATCTAATGACAATGATGGAAACGGGGACAAAAAGTGTAATAATCTGCATCACATTTGCCTGCGGCAGTTGTGGATGATGACTTTGTATATTATGGGCTTAGCCTATATAATATTTAGCAATAATATTAATTCTATGGCTTGTGATAATTAATAGTACCACACGGGATTTTGACCGATCGTTGACTTAACTTAAATGGTGAAGTTTTGTTCATCTAAATTGAGAAGTCAAAAAAAGGATGATAGCATGCCACACGCGTGCGCCGCTGCCGGCCGGGCCGTGGGCATGGGCGTGGCGAGGCAGGCAGGCAGGCTGGCGGTGGCACTAATTCCTTCCTTTTCCGCCGCTATCTCTCCGAGTGCCTAGCTCTCCCGTCTAGTTAAGCTTCTGTGCCTCTTCTCCTTCCCCGCCGCAAAGATAAAAAGGGCTTCATCCCGTCAGTCATACACCGACAGTCACTATGTCGACTTGCGCAGCCGGCTCTACCACAGGGTATAAATCTCAATTTCTTTCTCGTACAGTAAGGTCTTGTGGTAGATTCTTACTGGTCAACATGATGTTCATGGTTCATTCACACAAGCACATGTATGATATCGCTGTTACTGTCATGGTATTATTCTGGACTAAATTATTATTGAATTTGCCTAAATTTCCAACAATCCAAAAACGTGATAGGCATTTCTCAAGCACTGGCTTTCCAAGTATACTGAAACCAAATGTTTTTGAGGGCACTCATTACAAGAGGTGGAGGCAATAATGTATGCTGTGGTTGACTGCTATGCACTGTTTCTTTGTTGTCGAGCCTACAGCTGTTTTTCCGCATACTCTTGAGGAGGATCGTGCGTTCCAGCAGGCTAATACCATGTGCAAGGCCGCAATATTGGGCGTGCTAGGAGACTCCATAATTGATGCATATGTGCCTCTTCTTACTGGTAACGAGATGTGGGAAGCACTTGAGGCCAAGTATGGGGTTTCTGATGCTGGAAGTGAGTTGTATGTCATGGAGTAGTTTCATGACTACAGGATGATCGATGACCGTTCTATGGTGGAACAAGCTCATGAAGTACAAACTCTAGCAAAGGAACTCGAAAATTTTGGTTGTTGAGAGGAGTACTAGTGCCCATGTGGTGCAAAAGAACTCCCATAACCCTCACAAGAAGAAATTCTAGAATGACCTCAAAAAAGCCATCTACTTCTTTCAAAAAGAAGAAGAAGGACAAGGAAAAGGGAAACTGCTATACTTGTGGCAATATTGCATATTTTGCTAGAGACTGTCCAGATGCCATGGGGAAGCCAAACAAGAAATTTGCTAATGTTGTTGAGGCTGGAGAAGGAACATCTGGGCAAGGCAATTTATTACATACAGTTCTTTTAGTTTTTAATTCACCAGATTGGTGGGTTGATACAGGAGCCAATATACATGTGTGTGCTGTTATCTCCTTGTTTTCTTCTTATTAGGTCGGGTGGACTTTCTCCCTGTTGATGGGGAATAGGGCGCGTGCGGCTGTTACTTGGTGTTGGTACGGTTGATCTGAAGCTTACTTTGGGAAAGACCGTGCAGCTGAAGAACATACAACATGTCCCCTTAATAAGGAAGAACTTGATTAGTGGCTCTTTGTTATGTCATGATGGTTATAAGCTTGTCCTCGAGTCAAATAAATTTGTGTTGTCTAAGTTTGAAACTTTTATTGAAAAAGGCTATAAGAACGGAGGCTTGTTCCACTTGTCTTTATCTAATATTTGTGAGAACTCTGTGAATCATGTGAGTCATGATGTTGAGGCAAATATTTGGCGTTTGAGGTTGTGTCATATTAATTTTGGTTGTATGTCTCGCTTAGTTTGTTTGAATTTAATCCCAAAATTTGATGTCGTCAAAGGTTCTAAGTGTCATGTTTGCATTGAGTCTAAGCAACCCCGCAAACCACACAAGGCTGCTGCGTGCGAGGCACTTGGCACCACTAGAATTAATCCATTCCGATTTGTGCGAAATGAACAGTGAATTAATCAAAGGTGGCAAGAGATATTTCATGACGCTCATAGATGATTGTACTAGATTTTGCTATGTGTACTTGTTAAAATCAAAAGATGAAGCACTGCATTATTTTAAAGTCTACAAAGTTGAGGTAGAAAACCAACTTGAGAAGAGAATTTAACGGTTGAGAACAGATCACGGGGGAGAATATTTTTTTAAATGAGTTTTCTGAGTTTTGTGTTGGGCATGGAATTGTTCATGAGAGAATACCACCATGCTCACCTCAATCCAATGGAATTGCAGAGAGAAAGAACTGCACTCTAACAGAGTTGGTGAGGAATGGTGAGGTGAGGCGTTGATAACAGCTTATCATGTTCTGAACAGAGTGCCTAATAAGAACAAAGAAACTATACCATTCGAGGAATAGGAAAAGAAGAGATTAAATCTCTCTTATCTGCAAACCTAGGGTTGTTTGGCCAAAGTGATTGTGCCAATTAACAAGAAAAGAAAGCTTAGACCAAAAACCATTGATTATGTCTTTCTTGGTTATGTCATGCATAGTGTGGAATATAATTTTTAATAATAAATTCTAAAGTGCCTGATATGATGGAAGGTACAATCATAGAATTGAGGGAAGTAACATTTTTTGAGAGTGAGTTTCCTATGAAACTTACACCTAGCACTTCTAGTCATGAGCATAATCCATTTCATGAAATTGCTGAACCAGTTGAACATATTCATATTGAGGCACAAGAGGGAATTTCCGAGGAGGATAATAATATAGTCACTTGAAAGAGTAAGAGACAGAGAGTTGCAAAATCCTTTGGTAAAGACTTTATTATATACCTTATGGATGACACTCCGACAACCATAAAAGAGGCATATACATCTCTCGATACTGACTTGTGGAAGGAAGCTGTTCAGAGTGAGATGGACTACATTATGTCTAATGGTACATGGGAAGTGGTTGATCGTCCTTATGGGTGTAAACCTGTGGGATGTAAGTGGGTGTTCAAAAAAAAAGCTTACGCCTGATGGTACTATTGAGAAGTACAAGGCAAGGCTTGTTGCAAAGGGCTATACACAGAAAGAAGGCGAAGATTATTTTGATACTTATTCACCAATTGCCCGTCTTACAACAATTGGAGTGCTACTGTTTTTGGCAGCCTCATATGATCTTATTATCCATTAGATGGACGTTACGATATCTTTCTTGAATGGAGAGCTTGAGAAAGAGATCTGTATGGATCAGCCAGATGGACTTGAGGAAGAGGGAAAGGTATGTAAGTTACTAAAATCTTTGTATGGTCTAAAACAAGCGACTAAACAATGGAATGAGAAATTTGATAGAACTTTGACTTCAGCTGGCTTTATTGTTAATGAAGCTGATAAATATGTGTATTATCGTCACACTAGAGATGATGGTGTGATTTTGTGCTTGTATGTGGATGACATTTTAATTTTTGGAAATAATATGAATGTGATCAAGAAAGTGAAAGACTTCTTGTCTAACAACTTTGAGATGAAAGATCTGGGCGAGGCTGATTTTATTCTTAACATAAAGCTTCTAAAGGGAGAAAATAGTGGGGTAACTCTTGTGCAGTCTCACTATATGGAGAAAGTGTTGAGTTGCTTTAGATTCAGTTCCAACTCCTTATGATCCAAACATGCAATCATAGAAAAATCACAGAATTGCACGTGATCAATTGAGATATTCCTAAATTGTGGGCTCGCTTATGTATTTGGCTAGTGCAACAAGGCCTGACATCTCTTATATGTGAACAAACTTAGCCGGTTTGTTAAAGATCCAGGAGATGATCATTGCATGCTCTTGAGAGAGTTTTGCGCTATCTAAAAGACACTGCAAGCTATGAGATATACTACATCAGGTATCCAAGGATACTGAAGGGTATAATGATGCGAACTAGATATCTAATGCTGATGAGATTTACGCCACAAAGGGATATGCGTTCTCACTTGGAGGTGGCACTGTTTCTTTGAAGTCTTGCAAGCAGACCATCTTAACGATGTCAACAATGCAAGCAGAAGTCACAGCTTTAGATACCGCCACAGTTGAAGCTAAGTGGTTTCATGAGCTCCTAGTGGATCTACCGATGGTTGAAAAATCGATCCCAGCTATTTCTATGAACTGTGATAATCAACAGTGATAATCAAAGTGAACAGTTCCAAGGATAACACGAAGGCCACTAGGCATGTGAAAAGGCGGTTGGAATCTGTCAGAAAACTGAGAAACTCCATAGTAATTGCATTGGACTATGTCCACACATCAAAGAATCTGACAGATCAGTTTACTAAGGGTCTGTCACGCAATGTGATAGAAGGTGCATCGAGGGAGTTGGGCTTGAGACCCACATGAAGTCATTCCATAGTGGTAACCTGTCCTATGTGATGAGAGATCTTGTGATATAGGATGGTGAAACAGGCAAGTGGTTGACTGAGGGAGAAACTCCTTAGATCTAAGAGTCCAAATCAATTGAGATGCGCCGTTTCTCCAGTTCTGTAATGAAGCTTGGTTACTACCTTAATATATTCCGAGTGGCTTAATGAAGTAGGGTTGTTGTCCTACAGAACATCCTAAAAGGAATACACCTATATGAGTTCGATTGCTGGTCACGGTCTATGAGATGTGGGTAATCTCTAGAAACTCATGAAAGGCTTGAAGTGTGACTTATACTCCCTCCTCCCAAGATATAAGGTGTGATTTGACTCAGCACGATCTTTAAAATTATATTTTATCCATTAATTTATACTATTATATATAATTTATAGCAATAGCAAAAAATATCCTTGGAAAGTATTTGTAAACCCAAATCTAAGGTTACCACTATTGTATTATAAAAGTTTTATATTATTTGATTAATTATTGGTCAAAGATAATAAAGTTTAAATTTTGAAATACGTTCGTGCCTTATATCCTGCGACGGAGGGAGTATGCTTCAAACAAAGAGAATGCTTGTAGTAGCCTAGTATCAGAAAAGGGCGTTGGTGAAACTCACCTCACACAAAACTATCAATTCAAGGCTTAGTCCATTGTTCAGTTGTAACTGAGTGTAACCCTTACTCTAGATGCATGTTCAACTTAACAATCTCCATCAAAATCTTGATATATCAAAAAAATGTGGTTCTTGAGACTATCATTCACAAGCCCTAGAGTTTGGTGGAGATTGTTAGATATATTATGGGCTTGGCCCATGTAATATTTAGCAATAATATTAATTTTATGGCTTGTGATAATTAATAGTACCACACGGGATTTTCGCTGATCGTTCACTTGACTTAAATTTTGAAGTTTTATTCATCTAAATTGTATGTGCGCCGCCGCCCAACAAATTTGTTCCCGTCCTCGTCGACCCCGTTCCCGACCACGCCAAGAATGGTGGCTCCTACCACACCGGCCACTCCCGTTCTGCTTCCGACCGCTACAATAAGGATCGCTACACCCAGCCACATGACTCGTACGAGAATCCCGCGCAGACCCGATAGCCACCAAGTACTAACAGCTGGAAGGCCCGTGCACCCACACTACAGGAAGTGTGCAAATCACATGCTATAATTGTGGCCAACCTGGTCACAAGGCCGCCTACTGCCCACAAAAGCTCGCTACCCCTGCACCGCAGAACTACACTACCCCTGCACCACAGACGTCACAGCACAAGGGATCGGCTACTCGTGGACGCCTCACCAACCTGAATGCTAGGGACGTGCAAGCTACACCGCGTCAGGAGTACAGTACGTTTTAAAGTTCACGGCATTAAGGCAATAGATCTTCTAGAGTTTTAGGGTAGTATGTTCATGCATAGCATCAACGTAAAAGAATCCGATCATTGAGCATGACAACCCTACCTTTTGGAGAGTACGTCACACTTTAATCTCGGGGTCAAGATCCTGATGAGGGGGTAGTACTGTAATAACCCGAAATTTTACACAACACAAAAACCACAACTACAAAATTTTTCTTTAAACATCCCATGAATGGTGTATGTCATTTAACAAACCAACCCTAGCTTGCTCTATAAAGGACCCAAATAGGACTTTTCCATTATCATATGCATGTCTATATTTCTCCATTTGTTATTATCACATGTATGTATACTTGCATTTTAAATATTACAATTCATGTAAATGCACTCTATTTCAATTCCAACTATGCAACATGTGTGAGTTGGCTCTTAAGTGGTTTTTTGTATTGCTAAACAACTAAATTCTACCATGAGCTACAATATGAGTTAAGACCTACACTAACTAATATTACACAAATAATATACTATTACAATATATATATATCCCAATATATGGGAAATGACCCTAGCCTAGAAATGACCACCAATAGACTATGCTGGACCACCCTTGGTTTACTAAACCTTAGTCACTTAAGCTAACCATGATTAGGCACTAAATAATAAAGGAAAGAAAATAGAAAAGGAAGGAGGAAGAAATAGAAAAAGAGAAAGACGCCAGCAGCTTACTGGCCCAGCCCAACCCCACGCCCCTCACCCTTCCTTCCACTCTCACCCACGTGTTTGACTTGGGCCAGCCCAGCAAGCACCGCCGCGGTCAAATGAAGCCCACGCGCGCGCTGAGAAATGCCTCAGCAGAGCCCGCCTCCGCCGCTACACTCACCGACAGGCAGGGCCTACATGTCATCCGCACGGGAGCCCCCCTGTTTCTCTTCTTCCTCGCGCCGCCGCACCGCTTCATGACAAACGCCATGACGCCGCGCCCCACCATGCCGCGCTGGCCTCCCACGCAACGCGCACCACCTCGCCTTCGCTCCTACTGCCACGCGGGATCGACAGGGTCAAACAAAACGCGTGACCTCCCGCCCTCGCGCGCGCACCCATAGAGCATGCAGCCGCCATGTACATGCCTCCCACCTGCTCCTCGCTGCCTTGGCCGCGAAGCTAAATTGGCCGCGCACGCTGCCAATTGGGACCCAGGCGAGCGCGATAGCAACCAACAGCACCCTCCTAACTGCTTGATCACCCCGAGCGATTGATCACCGTCCGCCCCGCCGTGGATCATCCTGGCCGCCTATAAAAGCCGCACCCGGATGCCCTAGGGCTTCCCAACCATTCGTCGCCACCCGGTGGCAACCACCGAACCCTACTGAGCTGAGACAGAGAGAGGAGGGTGGAGCAAGAAAGAGGGCATCGCCGGAGCCCGCCGGAGTTGCACCAAGGCCGCTGGAGCTAGAGACGACGCACCGATCAACTACATCGGCGTAGCAGCTCTGCATGGCACTGCCACAACTTGCCACGGCACCTGCTCACCGCTGCACCACCATCCTATCACCCACGACACCGAGGTGAGCGCCGTCGATCCTCCGTTCCAACCTTGCCCTTTCTCGGTCATGACATTCCTCGTTGGAACATGTAGGCCCGAGCCATCACCGGCTCTAGTTCACACGCACGCACGATATGGACTAGCCCCCAGCCAAAACAGATTGGAGCCAGGTGCACTGGAGCGACTAGACCGCCTGTCACCGCCGCGGCCATGCCCAGCCGCGGTGGAGTCGCCGTTCTTAGAACAAGGAGCCACCGGAGACACTACCAACTACGGGACCATGTTCGCCTTGCCGTAGCACGCATCGCACGCACGCGTGCACCCTGAACAGCACATGACTTAGCCCTACTGCCCAACCACGACCGCCGTGGGCGCAATCCCGTGCGCGGCAACGCCGCCGCGGAGCACCGATATGTCGCCGCCGTTCCGACTCAGCCCGGCCGTCCCGAACCACGTAACGAAGCCGTCGAGCACCGCCGTAACCTCCTGAACCCAAACCGTGCATGAGTCATGACCAAGCACCACCTTCCTGCCCTGGCCACGCAGCCACCTCATCGTCGGGAACCCGCCATGTCCGCCGCCACACCGTGAGTGCTGTCGCGGATTATGGTCATCACCTGCGAGCCTAACCACAACCCAGAGACACCAGTAGACTGGTTGTACACCGAATTAGACCTCGGGAGACCCCTAGCTTCGACGCCATCGCACGCCGTCGCCGTCGAGACCCCGCTACCGCAGCTAGCCCCATGCGAAGCGTCATAGCTTTGCCTAAGCTAAAGCGCCGGCGTGTTCGCCACTGACCTCTGGTACCCATGCACCGTCGATGCGAACTAAGGCGTGGTGTCAAGTGGAGCCACGGCACCCTAGCACCACACCGCCGCCGCCCGCCGTTGCAGTCCGCCGTGGTACGCCACGCGCCAGTCGTTGGAGACCCAAACCAACGGCCCCACCGAGACCCCAGTACCAAGGCCATGCCGAGGGGCCACCCAATTGCATCAGCATGAGCCTGGAGCGCCATGACCGCGAGCTCACCGTCAGCGGGAGACGCCGTCGCGGCTGGACAGAGGAGGAGGGGGAAGAAGGCGACGATCCCGTGCACTCGGTCTACGTGGGCCTGGGAGAGAGGAAAGGGAGATGCACCCGGTCCACCATAAACCGTGCCTACGGTTCATGGACCAATAGAAGGCAGCCCACCATGAGCCACTGCGCTGTAGAACAAGGCCCAAGCCCAGAGTCCAAGTGACGACGTGGCACCACCACGCGCTGACACGTGGCGGCCCAAGCCCGGCCCGCCAGGCCCACTTAGGCCCATCTCGGATCCCCTTGCTGACGTCATCATGATGTCATGCTGACGTCAGCCCTACACTATGGGCCAACCAGAAGCCGACACGTGTCACACCAAGGATATTCTAGTCTTTTTCTTTTTTAGAATATAATTTAAATTTTAGAAATTCATAACGAATTCATACGAGCTTCAAATCTGGTGAACCAAATTTCTAAATTCATCTAAAATCAAGTTCTACGCATTGGAGTCATGTTTGAGTGCATTTGGATCTTTTTGTATTCTGTTTGTTCCTTGTGCCCTCTATAGACGTCGCTAATGCGACTATAATTGTGCCGTTTCAGAGTTGGAGGAGGAAAGGACCGAGTACGATCATGACTACAATGAGGAATTAGGAGACGACCACTCTAAAGGTGCCACATTCCACCTACTTTTCGTAGATCCCATTACGCATGGCTAATGTGTTGTATTGCTAGTGCTTTAATTACTGTTGATATCACATGATTAGGATGCATGGTTGTTATTTCTTGATGCCTATTATCTTGACGCAACCTTGCCCCTGCTCACCCGCTGTTAGGCTAGACACACGCTTGCTATCATTAATTACTATTATGACTCTACTACGCTTTATATCTTGATGTGATGCTTGGTGGAAATGGATATGTATATAACTAAGGCACGTAGTGCCAAATCTGGACTTGGTGGATGGTGAGCGTGCTGCGTGTGTCTTGGGTGTGTGGAGGGTGAGGGTTGTGTCGACCGAGCTAGGGTATACGACGAGCCGATGGCGAGTCTTGCCATACGATGCTACCTGGGCATCCAGATAAGCGATACCTATGGCGGTAATGGAGTCGGGGGATCCCGGGTGTGAGCTTCGAAGGGGTGGAGCCCGGGATCGAGGTGCTGTGGTGGCGCGTAAAATGGTAAACCGGATGAAGACACCCTGGCTTGGTCAACCCTAACGACTTACTAGTACTCGGACCCACCGGGAATCTCACATCCCACTCGCTCTATATGGTACGAGACGTTGGACTACATGGTAGAGCAGTGCCATTACTATCAAGCGAAAGAGTGTAGGGAGGTAAGGGCATGATGGACTCACACCCACTACAAGAGATGAGGCCTTCTGTGACTATTGTTTGCTTCTATAACACTACAAATAGTCATAGAAGGCTGGTCATAAAAGACCTTCTATGACCATTTTTTGTGAAAAATTTTGATTGTGACCATTATTAGGTCACAGATCTAAAATAGTCACAAAAATTGAACAAAAATAGTCATAGAAGGTCTTTTATGACCAGACTTCTATGACCAGCGAAAACCAGTAAAATGGTCACAGAAGGCCCCCATCTCTTGTAGTGACCCTTCCGAGACAACATAGTAGCCATTTGGGGGCCCGGTACTATGTCTCACAGTGTCAGCCATTCCAGACCAGACTTGGGGTGTTCTAGGGCTGAGAGGTAGGATGGCATCGTTCTACGCATGCAAGCAGCCGGAATCAGCCTAGGTACGGCCGTGCCAAGGATGGCGATCTTGTGGGTACGTGAAACCTCTGCAGAGTGTTATGGTTGATCGGTCGATACATATGCCGACTTGTCGGCTATGGACCTTTCCTAGTGACCGTGCTGGCTGGAATAGAGAGATGAGTCCTTCTTTTCTCCCCCGGTGTTGTGAGATAGAGCCGGTCGTGGACCGTTGAGGCAGGCGGAGTGGGAGTTGGCCTGTCGACATGAGTGAGATGAGATGTGGTGGATGAGATGGATGGATGGTAATGGATGGGTGGATGGATGGATGATGGTGTGTGGATGTGGGGTTAAAACTTGAACTATATACTTATTATTAGACATGATAACTATTGCATAGGAAACCACAGCTAAATATAGGTCCTCTTGCTTTAAGCCTTATTGCATCCAGTTCCACAAAGCATAAGCAAAGCATAGGGTGGAAATGTGGACATTTACATAACGCATCGATACTTTGGCACGCAGTGTTCGAGGAGTATAACTCGATGAGTACGATGGTTGAGGTTTTTCGCCGCTACGCTCATGTCGTTGGATAGAAGTTGCTTCCGCACCCCCAAGCTGTTCCAGTTGATGCTACTTTATGATTCGCGTCTGTTGGCATTGTAATAAGTTATCGTAAACCTCTCTATTTGCACTTTATTATCGTTGTATGGATTTGATTATCGACTGGAATATGGGTAATATGATTTGAAAGGTCTTTCTCGCATAATTTAATCTCACAAGAATATTGTGTGACTTTGACAGGATCCAAGGAAGAGGTCACGGCCTCATGCGGCAATTGTCATGCAATTGTGAACATCCACAGCTGATTTGGAAGATCTCCAGGTAAATTCGTCCACACATGCTTCATTTAAACCAGAAAGCATCAATTTTCATCGGTTTTGATTTTAGTGGCGATGATTTGTGCAGGTACTGATTTGGTTCAGATGCCAAAAGTTTTCTTTATTCAGTGTCCGAGGTTTCCATACACTCAAGGAATTGTTGTTTCTTGGTTTCTAGTACATGTTAATAGCATGCAATTTAACTACGATATATAATTTTCTCCCAATTAATTATGATTTTTCTATATTAATTTCCTTCCTCGTTTTTGTATTTGTAATTTTTTTTTCCATCAGAGGCCCTTTCCGTAATGGATCCTCAGCAAGCACTGTGACTGCTCAACTAGAACGTCCTTTCTTTCACTATACGCTTAATTAATTGCAAATACTACATTCATGTCATCTGAACAATGTTCAGAAAAGCGGTGCTGAGCGGCCGCTTAAGCGCGCTGAAGCGCTACGCGAGCGGCCTCCGCTTCGCTTCGGGCCATAAGCGCTCCCTAAGCGGCGCCGGCGCCTAAGCGGACGCGGACGCGCGCGGAAGCCGCTGAGGCGGAGAAAGGCGCCGCAGAAGCCCCGCTCAGCGGCCGCTCAGCGAGCCAGCGACCCGGCGGGAAAGGCAGCGAGCGCGGGAGATGGATGCGCGCGCCGCGAAGTCCCAATCGGGCGCGCGGGGACTCGATGAGTGCGCGCGGGAACTCGATATGAGGGAGCAGCAGCAAGAGGGAGGAAAGGAGCGGAAGGCAGGTCGCGCGCGAGGGAGGGAGATGTCGCGGAGCTGCAAGGAGGGAGATGCGGCGGTGCTGAGGAAGATGCAGTGGCGGCGTGGGTCCCAGGCAGCGTGCGTGAGGGAAGCAGAGGAGCCGGTCTTCCGTGCCTCCGTGTGACCTGAGAAGGGACATGGACGGGAGTCTTGCTTGATACGGAGGCCACTCATGGGCTGCCTAGTGGGCCGGGCCAACCTCTTCTGTTTTCATTTGCCCCTTTTATCGTTTTCTTTTTCATTTTTCCCTTTTTCTTTACTCCAACCTCCTTGAGACCGGATAGCTACAGTACAGAACGCTTTAGCGACGCTTAGATACGCTTAAGCCCGCTTAAGCTCTAAGCGGCGGGTCACCGCTCGCTTAGCGCTTAGCGCTTAACTGAACTTTGCATCTGAAGTGGGTCTCATTCGTGGTAATGTATACATGCTAATATATGGAGCTTGTAATTGGGCTTACAGATGTAATGCTCATATACAATTCCAATAAAATCTTCCCAATTCTGGATTGGTTAATTTTTTAAAGATGTAATACTAGCAACCATGTGTTTTCTCTATACCTGTGCTTTTTGCAATGGAGACTTGTTATGCTGTGTACTTAATCACCCTGACTCTGGTCCTGTCCTTACTAATCCATCTCTGAATTACTGCTTGATGTAGAAGAAATAAAATAAAATCAGATCACCATGTATTTAATTTGTGAATCATAAGCTAGCATTGTTCCTGGGGAGGCTAAGCACCATGTACATGCCAGTTTTAGTTCATGGTAATTTAAATCTCAAACTGAGCTCATTTTATAATTACAGTTGAAACGAATTGCTACCAGTTGCATTAGTATGCCATAACACATCAGACAGCCAGGATTGTAATTTTTTTTTTAGCTTTTTTTAGGATAGCATGCTTTGCCATCACCTTTTATGATTACTTCTTACTTTGCAAATTAGAGCTCTTCCCTCAAGTGATTTTCTGTTAAGTAGCAAGGCTCTCATTTTATTATTTCTTCTTGTGCAGATCATTATAGTAGGTAATAAAAGGGTAACATCACAGCCTTTCCCTAAAAGCTGTGAACTAAGATAATTTTGGTTGTTCAATTGAACTACGTAAGATGAATGTAATTAGCACTAGATTTTGCATCTCTGCACAAAATCGAGAATATACCCATTGAAGTTTAGTCTTAGAATATCTGAACCTGCAGCTGGAGTTATTGATGCAAAATGCTCTGCATCTGTGAGGATTTCTTCATATTTATCTTTCCTCAGCTCTTCTAGCACCTAAGGTTTGCTCTCCACTCTCCTCTCTCTTCTGATTTCTCATGCTGTTACTCCATTAATGGTGTAGGCGGAAACACTTTATAAAAATAGATGAAGTTTGAGTTGTATTTGGTTTATATTTCCACTCAGGATGGGATTTAGGTTGTGTTTGTCACTTCTTTTCACACTATCATATTCAGTTAGCTATGCTATGTGTGCTGTACTGCTGTATGATGTATGTGGACCATTCAAATGCTCTTGATTATCATTGCCTTTGATTTCTGTCAAATGGACACAGGAATTGCATTGGGATGGCATGTTGAGTCTAGATCTAAATATTTAAATTTTTTTTTGTTGCTTTATGGCTTTATGCTTGTGTACTTTTTATCCTATGAAGGGATGCAACAACGGTCACTTGATTGTCATTGATTTTTCAGGTTTATTGATGACAATTTGTAGCCACAGCAGATCATTGCATTGCATGTACCCTGCAGGTACAGTCTTGCTGCATTTTTTTTTTAAAAAAAATTTGGTCATCCAGGTTCGGCTATCATTGTTGTTGGCTTTTTCATTATATAATCTTGCACCCAGTTCTCTGTCGTGCTTAATGGACGGAGGTAGTACAGTACTGTTAGAATTTGTTTTTTATTTTTTCGCTGCCAGAACTTTAGTTTCTTTGTTTTAACATGAATTCTACTACCTGTTATGATGTTTCTCAAGCACTCCTGCACTTTATGTGGTAATAGCGGTCACAGTAGGCCAATAGCACTTTAGATGCATTAGGTCATATTTCATTTAACCCACATGTTTGACCCTGAAGAACTAGCTCATATGCACTGTGAACTGCAGCAGTGCTACTAATCTCACAATTTAACAAATATCTTTTGCTTAATGTGTTCGTTTCTTATTTTGTTATGTGCCACACAAGGGTTGGAGGGCACCAGCAATCCAAATCTTGTTTGGTACACTTTTTTCCTCCACAATGTGCTGAATTTCTTTGTATGAACTTCACAAATGAACTTTGTCAAGTCAGGTAGCCCACTACCCTCTCCTTTATTCGACTCTCCTGCTTTGTTTTGCTTTGCTGATGCTCGAGAACATTGGTGACAACTGTTTGTAGTTATCGATTGTTTGGTGATGCTGATGCATGCTCCATATACAGTTGTAGACCATTGCCCTCTTTTATCCTGAAATTAAATTTAGAATTCAATATATATAGGAGCTTTTTTTGTGCAGCCAAGATGTTCTCGAGCGGAAGCTTCTCTGCTTTCCGTGAGCGGCGGCGGCTCCCCTCCTCGACCAATGGCTGTTGATTCCATTATCTAGAGAAGCGGCATCAGATTCTCCCCAACTGTTTACATTGGCTACTGCTCCCAGTCATCCCGAGAGGCAGCGTTGGCTGGTCCCCTATTTCTCATTTGGCAGCGGTGGCCACGCAAGGGTTGGATGGCACCAGCAATCCAAATCTTGTTTGGTACAGTTTTTGCTCCATGATGTACCAGATTTCTTCGTATGAACTTCACAAATGAATTTGTCAAGTCAGGTAGCTCGCTACCCTCTCCTTTATTCAACTCTCCTGATCTATTTTGTTGATTATTGTCAAACCCTAATTTTAGGATCCACTGTGCATCATGTATCAGTCCCTGGATCACTAGCTGATACGCACAAATAGACAAAGATTGATATCAAAAATCCATACTTTATTGCTAATCGGGAAAACATCATACAAGGTTCATGTTTACATAGGTTGGTCCTCTAGCCTTATATTGTACATCAGAGTTTTAAGATAGCGGTCCTATACTATCGTGGCTCCACTCCTACAGGCAACTTGGAGTGTGGACAAAACCCTAGCGTATTCCTATATCATGAGCATTATAGTCCTAACGTAGCTTCTTCATGTAGTCGTGCGGCTCCGTCTTCATGTATCCCTTGGTGTCCTATCCCCGCGTAGCTCAAGTACCTCCATCTTGGTGTATGCCCTCAAACGACTTTATCCTCGGATATACTCCTCCAACTTCCTACCTAAAAACATAGAGAGAAGAGGGTTGAGTACATACGTACTCAGCAAGCCCTAACTTTTGGTAGAGGAAAGGTGGGTAAAGGATATATATGGAAGGGTTAGTGGTAAAAGTTAAGGTAAAGGTAGTAGTTATAATTATAGGTTGGGCCCTGGTAGGGTATTTACCATCCTCACCGGTTCGAATTAAGTTATGGTTATCAAATCATAAATACATCTTACCGAGCATCGTTGTTTTTTTGAAGTCTAATCATAGTGTCTCGATCCCGGCATCCGCCCATTCCAAGGGCGTGACTATTCGAATAGATTCAAGAAAAAAAACTCGCAGAGGTTGTACAAATTTCTCCACATGATAGACGTAGTCTAACACCATCGTCATGGCTTAGATAGGCCTAACGAGAACTCGTACCCGATAGGACGCTACCTTAGATATCCATATGAATCCACTACGGCGCTCAGGGGTTGGAAACACATATCACATAGCACAAGGGGAGACACCGTGTCTCAAAAAAATATATAAAGGGTTCGAACGCAGCCAAAAATCTCAAAGGCTTAACGTGGAGGATCACATAGCAACCACGTCCAACCGGGCCATGGAAGATCACACAGCATCCATGCCTGCTCCTGCTCTACCGATTGCCTACTCCGGCCCCCTAAGTGGAAACATACTTCAACCTAACGGGGTGTGAGATCCAGCCTACCCATATAGGCATGTGGCTGTACGGAATATCTCACCAGGATGCATAAGAGGCTATGAACCGATCCTTAGGGGTGACCAGAACGGGTATCTCCGACAGAACTACCACCCGGTAGTTCGCCAAGTAATCTAACCCTCGTTAGACTACCCCTACCCGTTCCAATCCAGGTAACATAACATTATCACGAATTATCAAGTCATCATATTATCATGTTATCATATATCATTATCACTTAATACTCATGTTCATATCCGGGTAACAATAAGCAATCTCATGCTTCAACATAATCTCATATTAAATCATAATTGAGCATTTAAATAGTGTAGGATAAAGTGGTGATTGATGGGAGGGGATGTACGGTGGAATAATGGTGGAGGCTAGCAAAATATAGAGGTGGTGGAAGAGAGTGGTTAAGGGAATGGTGAATGAAGTGGAGGGAAAAGAGATGTGTGGAATTAGGACTTGCCTCTATTCGCTGTCGAGTACATCCGAGGTTTCTGCTTCCTGTGCGCCTGGCTCCTTTGTCTTTGCATAGCCGTGCTCCTGAGGTCCTTCGGGTTCTCCATGTCTTCTATCCTACGCTCGTTTAGCGCTAAGAAAGAAAAAGGCAAACCTATCTAGAATTTAAATGGGCACCAAAAATATATAAAAAAGGGTGTGAATAAATAGGGCATGATTTTAGAAGAATATTGGTGGAAGAATTTCTAGAATTGGAAATGGAATGGAGGAGATATGAATTTCCAAAGATTTATTAGGAGGAGAGAATTGGAAATGGACTTGGAAATTAATTCTGGAAAATATGGTAAAGGGAATGAGTGGACAATTATTGGGTAGGGTCTGGGGTGTATCTAGTTTATTTAGGAATTTTCTGGGAATTTTTTCTATGCAAGGAAAACAGGTTTTTACTCCTCTGTATACACTTCTCAGATGCGTGTAGCATTTACTGTTCGGCTGATGGTGTGGGGTCCAGCTGGTGTGGGCGACCTGCTGCATTGTGCTTGTGGTCCTTACACCGATCTAGTGGACTGCTCCGTTCTCCTC
Organism: Chrysopogon serrulatus; assembly: GCA_015844335.1. NCBI lineage: Eukaryota > Viridiplantae > Streptophyta > Magnoliopsida > Poales > Poaceae > Chrysopogon > Chrysopogon serrulatus. Next base: position 453,585 of record JADLZL010005369.1, read on the forward strand.
TCCGGTTCATGTGAGCCATGCCCATGGAAATAGAAAAGGGGAAAAGAGAGTGATGAGGCTGCCACATGGGTCCCGCCTGATGATGCGTCACTTCTTCATTGGCTCAAGTGACGTAGCTGGCTCATCTCTTCCCTGTCCTCACGGTCATGGCCTCATGGCCTCTGTCCATCCGAGTGAGAGAGATACAGAGAGAGAGAGAACAGAGAGAAAAGAGAGATGAAGGGGGAGGGAGAAGAGATGGAGGGGGCATGGTGTCTGGGCGTGGCCTTGACTCCAGCGAGGTGGAGGACCAGGCTACGGCGGTTCCGTGTCATCGGCGGCGAACGGCCGGCGAGCGGAGCAGAGCTCCAGTGGTGACGTCGTGCTCCGTGTGCAGCGTTGGCCGGTGGTAGCTCCGGGTGTTCGTCTCCGGCGAGGCACGGGGCAGCGGTGCTCCACATGGCAAAGCAAGGCGGCGTTCCCAACCCGGTGATGGCACGGCGGGCGTGCCGTGCTTCCGTTGGCAGAGACGAGCGCGGCGGCGCGAACGCTCGCAGTCCGCGGCAACCATGAGGCGCAGGCTTTGGGAGTCGAAGCTCGAACCTCCGAGTCTCGGCGAGGTGCTCCCGGACGGCGGCGGTCAGCAGGAGCTTCGGCGTCGCGGCATCCGCGGGAGGACGAGCACGCGGCGGCACTTAGCCTTGGGCGGCTCAGACACAGCTGTGTGGGCGGAGGTAGCGGGCAACGGCGCGGGCGGTGTTCCAGCGGGCAGACGCGACTCTGGGGGTGGCGTTCATCTCCGAACGTCGCGGCGGCCTCAGCTTCAGGCAGAGGAGGAGAGCGGAGCAGCGCACGGCGGCGGCAAGTTCCTCGGCGAGCAGAGCCGCAAGGCGGCGACAAGCTCCGGCGCCGGCCCCTCCCGCTCTGTTGCTCGGGAAGCAAAGCAAGGAGAGAGGGAGAAGGAAGAGAGTGAGGCGGAGGGAACAAGCTCGCGCGGGATGAGGGGCTCGGGCTTGAGCTTCGGGTGCTCCTCACCGGCGGCCATGGCTAGCCTTTTATAGGTGCGGCAAGGCGGTGCCGCACAGTAGGGCGGTGCCGCACAGTGAGGCGGTTCGCTGGAGCGCTCCATGACAAAGCAGAGAGGCGGTGGCGCATAGTACCATACGCGGTATTCGCGTCGTCTCAAGGTAGGAGACGAATATGACATTCGGGTCCCACCTGTAAGCGAGAGGGAGGAAAGGGATGGGAGGTGCTGCTGCTGCTGGGCTACTGCCAGCCTGCTGGGCTGAGGGAGAGCGTACACAGTAGGGTCTTTTCTCTTCTATTTTTGCATATAAACAAGCAAAATGCCCGTATATATATTATACATATCTGATGCACGTATATAAAGCTATACGTATATATGTGGCTTTGTAAACTCATAGGAAATTAAGAAGGGAACGAGCTGTGTATGACGCATGTATGCTTATATATGACAAGCAAGGAAGTTAGTTAAAATATAACTGAAGAGGAAAATACTAACCATGTATATATTATATTATTTATATTATGAAAAGGATCACGGAATGCATTACTAGTATAAGTATATTCTAGCATAACTAAATATTATATGTTCTATTATAATCACGAGAGAAACTAAAGGCAAGGGTTTCATATAGACAGGAATAAATACAATTAAATCTATAGTCTACAATGCAATAGCTAATATCAGAGAAGGTAACTAAATGATGCATGATCTTTCACTGTAAAGGAAAGGTCAAGGAGGTTATTTCGGTGCCACAAATAAATTCTAGAGAGCAAAAATCAAGCAAGCAATCAAGCATACCAAACAAGGCGAACAATCATACATGGCAAGCATACGTTTAAAATGCATATGGTGAATTTTAATGCAAGGATTTTGGAAAGGCTTTTTAAATAAGGTTTTGCATGAAAATAAACTAGTCAAGTTTAAATTTGTTGTAATTTATAAAAAAGTTTAAATTTTTAGTGATTTTTAAAATGATGCAAAAAAATATGGGTGCTACAAGTCTACCCCATTTTAGAATGAATCTCGCCCCGAGATTCAAGCAAACTAGAGGGAGAAACTTAGAGAGAAAAAAAAAAAAGAGAGAGAGAAAACTAATCGCGATTTTCTATTTATCTTACCGCACCATCTTCCATCTTCCCGAGAGATCTTCGGTCTTCTACCGATCCTGGATCTTGTGGATTATCTTGTTGCGCTTCTTAAGGTCTTCTCGTAGTATTCATAGTCCTACCATCTTCTTCTTCTTCTTTTGACAACTTCTAGTTCTTTACGGGCTACCCCACTTAGAAGATTTGATTTTCTAGTGTCTTGAATTTTTGTATATCACCCTTTTTTTATTCTTCTTCTCATAGCTTTTATTACGAGTTGTAATGCTACCCCACTTAGATGATTTAGTCCTCTATGATTCACCCTTTGTTCTTCTTCTAAGCTATCTAACTTTATTCTTCTTGATTCTTCTGGCTTTTTAGTGGTAATAATCTTGTTTTATTTATTTTGAGCAACAATCACAGTATCTTGGGGTTCCATTTCTCGTCAAGAAATCTGCACTATTATCTTCTTAGGATTCCACTTCTCATCTAAAAGTCTTCTTCTTAAGTAGCTTGTTTTTGACTTGTTTCTGCCCTATCTGATTCATGAGGTCCGGTTCTACCCTACTTAGAAGATTTTGCCCTAAATCTTCTATTTTCTTATGCCTGAAGCTAGTTGTTACGTAGGTCATTTTGATTCTCATGGTCACCCTTGTCTCTGTCTTTTTTTTTTTTTTTGTTTATGAGGTCTTGTGCTCCCCTGTCTATCAGCTCTTGTATGCTACGGAATCGTGTATCAAATGCACTGCTTCTAATTATCATGGAGAGATTACAATAATGGAGGGGAAGGTGATCTACTTCTACATCTACATCTCTTTTGGGGAGCACGAGTCTTCTTCGTTGGACATGTGGCCTTACTTCAGAACTCCTTAGGCCTTCAACTACTCGGTGATGCAATTCCTTGGGCCTTTGGTTTACTCGTTGTCTTGTTCATCGAGGGTCATCATGTAGATGCTCATGAACTCCATGATGGGGTGGTCCTTGTAGATTTGGCAAAGACGTCGTAGAGTTTTACGGGTGACGGCTTGGTAGGTGTCGGCGGCGAAATCCGGTGGCGATCATACTCAGGCGTTGGTGACTTCGGAGAAGTCTTCACTCTTGGCGATATGGATGGTGAGTCCACAATGCTTGGTGCCATGCTCTTCATACATGCAGCCTTCATACACTAGGTGCTCTCGGATGCCAAGTCTTTGCATGGTGGTGTATGGGGAGTTGGGGAAATCCTTCGGTGTTTGGGCCGTAGCCATAGATCCATACTCTTTTAGTCATCTTTGTTGCAGTGGTTTGTGGAGTAAGCCTAGTGAAAGCGGGTGGCTTCCGTGGGAAGGGAGAAGGCTGATGGCGAGGTGGTTTGGATGGTGTGGAGTGGTAACGAAGTGAGACGGTTGGCTTGGTCTTTTATAGAGTATCGAGGTGAGGCTTGTCTAGAAAGCTTTATGGACTTTGACCGGTCTCTAGGTGTGTGGTGGAAGGAAGTGGAGCGGATGCGGGTTCCACTACAGTGGTGGAGTACTGCGGGGGGGTGTAGCCTTGATGACCGTGCCATGGTGGTGCAGCCTTGGTGATTGTACGGTGGCGGTGTAGTCTTGACGATCGTGCGGCGTAGGTGTCGTCGAGTTGTAGTGTATATCTTGGGTAAGAGGATGATTTCTTGGCGTATTTATTTATTATTTTTTACATTTCCTTAACAATCTCAGAAATATTTCGGTGCCAGCATATTTCTTCAATTATTATTTCAACTTCTTCAATTCAACAAGTAGCCTAAGGTCTTTCATACGGTAGTGGACGCATTACAATGATATATAAAATTGTAAATCCAATGAGGGGAGGGATTAGGATAGCCGGAAGGGTAGCAACGAACACTTCTTCATCGGGGTTCATCTTGTAGGCTTCAACCTACGCTTCGATTATGTACTTCAAACTCCTTGTTGTCTTCTTCGGCAATCTTCTTGTATTCTCGACTTGTCTTGAATTGACTTCTTCTTGAATTAATCCTCTGGGTGTGGGTGATTTTTTTGTTGGTAGTGGGTGATTTGGGGGATGTTATGGGTGATAGCGGGGGGGGGCGGCTGGGGCATTTTATAGGCGGTTGATGGCGGGGTCCGAGGAGGTGAGTGCGCGGGCTGGGTGCGCATGATCATCGGCGGGCATGGCGGCATCGGGGTGGGGGACCGAGGTGACGGCACGAGCGGCGGTGGTGGTGCGCGATGTCGGTCGCGCGAGGGGGGACAAAGACGCGCGTGTCGTCGGGGGGCGGTGGCGTGCGGTCTCGGTCGTGGAAGGGACAAAGCACGAGCGGCGGTGGTGCGCGGTTTCTTGTTTGGGAGGCGACGGGGAGCAATAGTGACAACATGCACAACATTCACGGCGGTTGGTTTGCTGTAATCGTCCGTGTCTTGTCTTGTAGTAATTGCAGCTTAGGTAATTGTTGATCTCCATCTTGTCTTCTTGAAAATCTTCCTTTGATGGTCTTCTTAATTCTCTTGATTATTTTTCTGTATGATGGTTTAAAGTCTACTCTATAGAGAAGAGGGGATGAATGGGAGAAGCACAAGTTAGGGAAAAGGATCTATTCCTTTCAAAAAAATAGAGATAAGGAGAAAGAAAACATATCGTGAGAAAGGAAGAGATCTATGGGGTATTTGTAACAAACGTAAACAAGATACAAGGAAACAGGCACGTCAAGGTTCGTTGGGGGTTAAGACCTATACTTTCCTAGTGATACTACTCGTAATTTTGAAGGGGGTGAGAAGGGAGAGAAAAGCTGTTTTTGAAATAGAAGGTTAAGGCAAGGTAAAAGACAAGGCATATAAGCAAAATTCTAAAAATAGATTTTTAGAAAAAGCATTCCTAACTAACGTCCGTGCTAAGGGTTTGTCCTACAGTCCAAGTATGGCTCTGATACCACTCTGTCAAACCCTAATTTTAGGATCCACTGTGCATCATGTATCAGTCTCTGGATCACTAGCTGATACGCACAAATAGACAAAGATTGATATCAAAAATCCATACTTTATTGCTAATCGGGAAAACATCATACAAGGTTCATGTTTACATAGGTTGGTCCTCTAGCCTTATATTGTACATCAGAGTTTTAAGATAGCGGTCCTATACTATCGTGGCTCCACTCCTACAGGCAACTTGGAGTGTGGACAAAACCCTAGCGTATTCCTATATCATGAGCATTATAGTCCTAACGTAGCTTCTTCATGTAGTCGTGCGGCTCCGTCTTCATGTATCCCTTGGTGTCCTATCCCCGCGTAGCTCAAGTACCTCCATCTTGGTGTATGCCCTCAAACGACTTTATCCTCGGATATACTCCTCCAACTTCCTGCCTAAAAACATAGAGAGAAGAGGGTTGAGTACATACGTACTCAGCAAGCCCTAACTTTTGGTAGAGGAAAGGTGGGTAAAGGATATATATGGAAGGGTTAGTGGTAAAAGTTAAGGTAAAGGTAGTAGTTATAATTATAGGTTGGGCCCTGGTAGGGTATTTACCATCCTCACCAGTTCCCGAATTAAGTTATGGTTATCAAATCATAAATACATCTTACCAGAGCATCGTTGTTTTTTTTGAAGTCTAATCATAGTGTCTGATCCCGGCATCTGCCCATTCCAAGGACGTGACTATTCGAATAGATTCAAGAAAAACTCTGCAGAGGTTGTACAAATTTCTCCACATGATAGACGTAGTCTAACACCATCGTCATGGCTTAGATAGGCCTAACGAGAACTCGTACCCGATAGGACGCTACCTTAGATATCCATATGAATCCACTACGGCGCTCAGGGGTTGGAAACACATATCACATAGCACAAGGGGAGACACCGTGTCTCAAAAAAATATATAAAGGGTTCGAACGCAGCCAAAAATCTCAAAGGCTTAACGTGGAGGATCACATAGCAACCACGTCCAACCGGGCCATGGAAGATCACACAGCATCCATGCCTGCTCCTGCTCTACCGATTGCCTACTCCGGCCCCCTAAGTGGAAACATACTTCAACCTAACGGGGTGTGAGATCCAGCCTACCCATATAGGCATGTGGTCATGCGGAATATCTCACCGGGATGCATAAGAGGCTATGAACCGGTCCTTAGGGGTGACCAGAACGGGTATCTCCGACAGAACTACCACCTGGTAGTTCGCCAAGTAATCTAACCCTCGTTAGACTACCCCTACCCGTTCTAATCCAGGTAACATAACATTATCATGAATTATCAAGTCATCATATTATCATGTTATCATATATCATTATCACTTAATACTCATGTTCATATCCGGGTAACAATAAGCAATCTCATGCTTCAACATAATCTCATATTAAATCATAATTGAGCATTTAAATAGTGTAGGATAAAGTGGTGATTGATGGGAGGGGATGTATGGTGGAATAATGGTGGAGGCTAGCAAAATATAGAGGTGGTGGAAGAGAGTGGTTAAGGGAATGGTGAATGAAGTGGAGGGGAAAGAGATGTGTGGAATTAGGACTTGCCTCTATTCGCTGTCGAGTACATCCGAGGTTTCTGCTTCCTGTGCGCCTGGCTCCTTTGTCTTTGCATAGCCGTGCTCCTGAGGTCCTTCGGGTTCTCCATGTCTTCTATCCTACGCTCGTTTAGCGCTAAGGAAGAAAAAGGCAAACCTATCTAGAATTTAAATGGGCACCAAAAATATATAAAAAGGGTGTGAATAAATAGGGCATGATTTTAGAAGAATATTGGTGGAAGAATTTCTAGAATTGAAAATGGAATGGAGGAGATATGAATTTCCAAAGATTTATTAGGAGGAGAGAATTGGAAATGGACTTGGAAATTAATTCTGGAAAATATGGTAAAGGGAATGAGCGGACAATTATTGGGTAGGGTCTGGGGTGTATCTAGTTTATTTAGGAATTTTCTGGGAATTTTTTCTATGCAAGGAAAACAGGTTTTTACTCCTCTGTGTACACTTCTCAGATGCGTGTAGCATTTACTGTTCGGCTGATGGTGTGGGGTCCAGCTGGTGTGGGCGACCTGCTGCATTGTGCTTGTGGTCCTTACACCGATCTAGTGGACTGCTCCGTTCTCCTCTCCGGTTCATGTGAGCCATGCCCATGGAAATAGAAAAGGGGAAAAGAGAGTGATGAGGCTGCCACATGGGTCCCGCCTGATGATGCGTCACTTCTTCATTGGCTCAAGTGACGTAGCTGGCTCATCTCTTCCCTGTCCTCACGGTCATGGCCTCATGGCCTCTGTCCATCCGAGTGAGAGAGATACAGAGAGAGAGAGAACAGAGAGAAAAAGAGAGATGAAGGGGGGGGAGGGAGAAGAGATGGAGGGGGCATGGTGTCTGGGCGTGGCCTTGACTCCAGCGAGAGGTGGAGGACCAGGCTACGGCGGTTCCGTGTCATCGGCGGCGAACGGCCGGCGAGCGGAGCAGAGCTCCAGTGGTGACGTCGTGCTCCGTGTGCAGCGTTGGCCGGTGGTAGCTCCGGGTGTTCGTCTCCGGCGAGGCACGGGGCAGCGGTGCTCCACATGGCAAAGCAAGGCGGCGTTCCCAACCCCGGTGATGGCACGGCGGGCGTGCCGTGCTTCCGTTGGCAGAGACGAGCGCGGCGGCGCGAACGCTCGCAGTCCGCGGCAACCATGAGGCGCAGGCTTTGGGAGTCGGCTCGAACCTCCGAGTCTCGGCGAGGTGCTCCCGGACGGCGGCGGTCAGCAGGAGCTTCGGCGTCGCGGCGGCATCCGCGGGAGGACGAGCACGCGGCGGCACTTAGCCTTGGGCGGCTCAGACACAGCTGTGTGGGCGGAGGTAGCGGGCAACGGCGCGGCGGTGTTCCAGCGGGCAGACGCGACTCTGGGGGTGGCGTTCATCTCCGAACGTCGCGGCGGCCTCAGCTTCGGGCAGAGGAGGAGAGCGGAGCAGCGCACGGCGGCGGCAAGTTCCTCGGCGAGCAGAGCCGCAAGGCGGCGACAAGCTCCGGCGCCGGCCCCTCCCGCTCTGTTGCTCGGGAAGCAAAGCAAGGAGAGAGGGAGAAGGAAGAGAGTGAGGCGGAGGGAACAAGCTCGCGCGGGATGAGGGGCTCGGGCTTGAGCTTCGGGTGCTCCTCACCGGCGGCCATGGCTAGCCTTTTATAGGTGCGGCAAGGCGGTGCCGCACAGTAGGGCGGTGCCGCACAGTGAGGCGGTTCGCTGGAGCGCTCCATGACAAAGCAGAGAGGCGGTGGCGCATAGTACCATACGCGGTATTCGCGTCGTCTCAAGGTAGGAGACGAATATGACATTCGGGTCCCACCTGTAAGCGAGAGGGAGGAAAGGGATGGGAGGTGCTGCTGCTGCTGGGCTACTGCCAGCCTGCTGGGCTGAGGGAGAGCGTACACAGTAGGGTCTTTTCTCTTCTATTTTTGCATATAAACAAGCAAAATGCCCGTATATATATTATACATATCTGATGCACGTATATAAAGCTATACGTATATATGTGGCTTTGTAAACTCATAGGAAATTAAGAAGGGAACGAGCTGTGTATGACGCATGTATGCTTATATATGACAAGCAAGGAAGTTAGTTAAAATATAACTGAAGAGGAAAATACTAACCATGTATATATTATATTATTTATATTATGAAAAGGATCACGGAATGCATTACTAGTATAAGTATATTCTAGCATAACTAAATATTATATGTTCTATTATAATCACGAGAGAAACTAAAGGCAAGGGTTTCATATAGACAGGAATAAATACAATTAAATCTATAGTCTACAATGCAATAGCTAATATCAGAGAAGGTAACTAAATGATGCATGATCTTTCACTGTAAAGGAAAGGTCAAGAAGGTTATTTCGGTGCCGCAAATAAATTCTAGAGAGCAAAAATCAAGCAAGCAATCAAGCATACCAAACAAGGCGAACAATCATACATGGCAAGCATACGTTTAAAATGCATATGGTGAATTTTAATGCAAGGATTTTGGAAAGGCTTTTAAATAAGGTTTTGCATGAAAATAAACTAGTCAAGTTTAAATTTGTTGTAATTTATAAAAAGTTTAAATTTTTAGTGATTTTTAAAATGATGCAAAAATATGGGTGCTACAAGTCTACCCCACTTAGAATGAATCTCGTCCCCGAGATTCAAGCAAACTAGAGGGAGAAACTTAGAGAGAAGAAAAAAAAAAACTAGAGAGAGAAAACTAATCGCGATTTTCTATTTATCTTACCGCACCATCTTCCATCTTCCCGAGAGATCTTCGGTCTTCTACCGATCCTGGATCTTGTGGGTTATCTTGTTGCGCTTCTTAAGGTCTTCTCGTAGTATTCATAGTCCTACCATCTTCTTCTTCTTTTGACAACTTCTAGTTCTTTACGGGCTGCCCCACTTAGAAGATTTGATTTTCTAGTGTCTTCGAATTTTTGTATATCACCCTTTTTATTCTTCTTCTCATAGCTTTTATTCTGAGTTGTAATGCTACCCCACTTAGATGATTTAGTCCTCTATGATTCACCCTTTGTTCATCTTCTAAGCTATCTAACTTTATTCTTCTTGATTCTTCTGGCTTTTTAGTGGTAATAATCTTGTTTTATTTATTTTGAGCAACAATCACAGTATCTTGGGGTTCCATTTCTCGTCAAGAAATCTGCACTATTATCTTCTTAAGTAGCTTGTTTTTGACTTGTTTCTGCCCTATCTGATTCATGAGGTCCGGTTCTACCCTACTTAGAAGATTTTGCCCTAAATCTTCTATTTTCTTATGCCTGAAGCTAGTTGTTACGTAGGTCATTTTGATTCTCATGGTCACCCTTGTCTCTCTGTCTTTCTTTTTTTTTGTTTATGAGGTCTTGTGCTCCCTGTCTATCAGCTCTTGTATGCTACGGAATCGTGTATCAAATGCACTGCTTCTAATTATCATGGAGAGATTACAATAATGGAGGGAAGGTGATCTACTTCTACATCTACATCTCTTTTGGGGAGCACGAGTCTTCTTCGTTGGACATGTGGCCTTACTTCAGAACTCCTTAGGCCTTCAACTACTCGGTGATGCAATTCCTTGGGCCTTTGGTTTACTCGTTGTCTTGTTCATCGAGGGTCATCATGTAGATGCTCATGAACTCCATGATGGGGTGGTCCTTGTAGATTTGGCAAAGACGTCGTAGAGTTTTACGGGTGACGGCTTGGTAGGTGTCGGCGAAGCGAAATCCGGTGGCAGTCATACTCCAGGCGTTGGTGACTTCGGAGAAGTCTTCACTCTTGGCGATATGGATGGTGAGTCCACAATGCTCGGTACCATGCTCTTCATACATGCAGCCTTCATACACTAGGTGCTCTCGGATGCCAAGTCTTTGCATGGTGGTGTACAGGAGTTGGGGAAATCCTTCGGTGTTTGGGCCGTAGCCATAGATCCATACTCTTTTAGTCATCTTTGTTGCAGTGGTTTGTGGAGTAAGCCTAGTGAAAGCGGCTGGCTTCCGTGGGAAGGGAGAAGGCTGATGGCGAGGTGGTTTGGATGGTGTGGAGTGGTAACGAAGTGAGACGGTTGGCTTGGTCTTTTATAGAGTATCGAGGTGAGGCTTGTCTAGAAAGCTTTATGGACTTTGACCGGTCTCTAGGTGTGTGGTGGAAGGAAGTGGAGCGGATGCGGGTTCCACTACACAGTGGAGTACTGTGGCGGGGTGTAGCCTTGATGACTGTGCCATGGTGGTGCAGCCTTGGTGATTGTACGGTGGCGGTGTAGTCTTGACGACTGTGCGACGTAGGTGTCGTCGAGTTGTAGTGTATATCTTGGGTAAGAGGATGATTTCTTGGCCGTATTTATTATTTTTTTTTACATTTCCTTAACAATCTCAGAAATATTTCTGGTGCCAGCGTATTTCTTCAATTATTATTTCAACTTCTTCAATTCAACAAGTAGCCTAAGGTCTTTCATACGGTAGTGGACGCATTACAATGATATATAAAATTGTAAATCCAATGAGGGGAGGGATTAGGATAGCCAGAAGGGTAGCAACGAACAGTTCTTCATCAGGGTTCATCTTGTAGGCTTCAACTTCTGCTTCTGATTATGTACTTCAAACTCCTTGTTGTCTTCTTCGGCAATCTTCAGCTTGTATTCTGACTTCTTCTTGAATTAATCCTCTCAGTCGGCACTTGATTAGCAGGGTGGGTGTGGGTGATTTGGGGGATGTTATGGGTGATAGCAGGGGGCAGCTGGGGCATTTTATAGGCGGTTGATGGCGGGGTCCGAGGAGGTGAGTGCGCGGCTGGGTGCGCGTGATCATCGGCGGGCATGGCGGCATCGGGGTGGGGGACCGAGGTGACGGCACGAGCGGCGTCGGTGGTGCGCGATGTCGGTCGTGCAGACGGGACAGCACGAGCAGTGTCGTGGGGCAGTGGCGTGCGGTCTCGGTCGTGCAGGGAGGGGACAGCACGAGCGGCGGTGGTGCGCGACACTGTGGGAGGCGACGGGAGCAACAGTGACAACATGCACAACATTCACGGCTTTTGATCAACCATAAAAGACATCTCTTGCTTAAGATCATGTACAATTTCACTCACCGACCCTACCTTTGGTGCTTCGGTGATGGCTGGCAGCACAGGTTCCTTCAAGATGGCACCACCCTGGCGAGTCTTCTGGAAGCAGGTAATCATCGCATCTTCAAATTCTTGCTTGCGGCGGCGCTGCTCATCCTCAAATGCTTGCAAGTGTTCATCATACCTCCGGCGCTGTTCCTCGGACAACTCCTCCAGTGTGGGCTTGATGATGTTGCTGGAGTTGAGATCGGTCGCATCTTTAGGCATGATGACCGATTGACCCGATTCCCCAGCGGAGTCGCCAAAATGTGTTGACGCGTAAACGCAACAACACGTTCTGTCTCTTGACCAGAACAGCAGGTCGGCCGATCTTCTCTCTTGCCGGAGAAAAATAGAACGGCCCTTCTCGTGCTGACGTGAGGAAACGTGACTCGCTCCCAACGATCAGCAATGGATCAATCTCAAACGAAATCTAAGTGGCGTCTAGACCCCGTTTGATGAATGCAGCAACTAGGAATGGCCCTAGCACTGCAATCTCTGGACTTGGCGGGCAAGAACAGAGACGGAAGAAGAAGAAATGAATGAAAGAAAAAGTACGAAGAAATAACTGCAAAAATAGTAGATTGTTTTTTGTCGATGTTGGGCGAACCCTCTACCGGCCTTAACCCCGCATATATATAGGGTGATCTGGACTTTGATCTTTGTTAATCAAGGAACTAATCCGTTTACAGCATGCTTTCCGTGAAATACGGCAATTGATCTCTACGATACAAGTTTTCCTGAAAACCAACATATATCTTTCCATCTGCTATTTTCCAGCGCAAACTTTCCATCTGATTGCAATCCGGCCTGACTGCCACGACCAGCTCATGATTCACCACCAACAGATTACGTTTCTCACGTACCAGTATTCCCCGCACCTGCAAGTATATCAATAAAAAATTCCTAACCATAGCATGACGCCAGCTAATTACCAACACTTCTATTTGCCCATGTATTTCCATCTAGGCAATACGTACTAAGGTCCTCAAAGCCGAACAAATTAAATAACCAAATAATCTATGATTCGGCCTAATATTTTACATAAAACATATACTCATGGCTTACCAAATTTAGCTATCAACACATGCCCCCCTGTTTTTTGGTAAAGCTTGTTTGCCGAAAAACACTTGTATTTCATAGCATAAATTTGGATCAGCCCAATAACCATCTAGGCAGCTAAAAATGACGCCAAACAAGCATCGGCCATCTATACCTTGCTTAGGGCGATGGTACAGAACATCGGCCATGTGTGTGTTTTGCTTAGGGCGACGATATGTGACCATCGGCCGTACTAATATGTCTTTACCTGTCAGCACGACAAAACACAAATGTCGGCTATGTGTTTTTTTCTTAGGGCAATGTAAACAAATAACAACTTCAATTGGCTAAGGGCGATGAAAACATCGGCCATTCAATTATCTTATTCAAGCATCTTGCCAAACACTTGGATAGTACTTCTTCAAGTACTTCCGTTAAAACTCTAGGCAATTTTTCTCCTTGCAGGCTTCACACTAAATAAGAATTTCCAGGAACAACCTCTATGACTTTATATGGACCTTCCCAACTTGGAGACCATTTTCCAAATTTATTATCCTTAGACCCAATAGGCAAAATCGTTTTCCAAACCAAGTCCCCGACTTGAAACGATTTTTCTTTGACTCTCTTGTTATAAGCTTTGGCTACTCTCAATTTATCCTTCTCAATTTCTCTCAAAGCTTTAAACCTCTCGTCTGTCACTTCATCTATTCTATCCATCATCGAACTATGATAATCTGCGGCCGACAAATCATTTTGCCTGGCCAATCTAAGAGCGCCTAGATTTACCTCAACAGGTAAAACGGCCTCTTGCCCATATACTAATTCAAATGGTGTCACCTTTGTAGCACCATGCTGAGATATACGGTGAGCCCATAATGCTTCAGATAACACTTCATCCCACCTTTTTGGGTGTTCCTCTATCTTCTTTTTGATAAGCTTAATCAATGTTTTGTTACTAGACTCGGCCTGACCATTGGCCTGAGCATAATATGGTGATGAATTTAAAAGCTTAATCCTAAATGATTCGGCAAACTCACGTACTTGATGCGAAACAAAAGATGGACCTTGATCTGTAGTTAAAGTTTGTGGTATACCGAATCTATAAATAATATGCTCCAAAATAAAACTAATAACCTCTTTGTGAGTCATATTTTTAAGAGGAACAGCCTCTGTCCACTTTGTAAAATAATCAGTGGCTACTAAAACAAAACGATGACCTTTAGATGATGCAGGGTGTATTTGGCCGATAAAATCTGAACCCCATCCACGAAACGGCCATGGTTTTATAATGGGATGTAACATAGAAGCAGGCGCTAATTGTATATCCCCAAACTTTTGACATGACTCACACCCTTTATAATACCTAAAGCAATCTTCTATCATAGTCGGCCAATAAAAACCAGCTCGCCTTAACAACCACTTCATCTTATGAGCCGACTGATGTGTACCACATATACCCTCATGTACTTCACCCATAGCAACTTTGGATTGGTCCGAACCCAAACATTTTAATAGTAACCCCTCTAAAGTACGGCGATACAGTTCACCATCTAATAATGTGTATTTCAATGACTGCCGCCGAACTTTTCTATCTGTTGACTGACTGGGATTTTCTAAACAACTAATTATTGGTCTTCTCCAATCATTAGGTTCGGTCGTACAAATTTCAGCACACTGCAGCACCGGTTTTTCTATCATAAATAATTTTCCTCTACTCACCACGTAACCTGATGCCTGCTGTGCTAAATCATTAGCCTTAAAATTATCTTCTCTGGATATATGGCTAATGGTAAAATCATCCAACGTTGCTATAATCTCTAAGCACTTCTCCAGATAAGTATTCAGTGATCCATCTAAACATTGATAATTCCCACAAACTTGCTGTACAACTAACAATGAATCACCAAAAGCTTGTATATTCTTTACACCCATGGATTTTAAAATTTGCAGGCCTAACAAAAGAGCTTCATACTCGGCTTGGTTATTGGTACAGAAATATTCTAAGCGTATTGAGGTTTCAAAAGTAACAGCTCTAGGTGAAACTAAAACAATACCAACACCTTGCCCCTCTTTACAAACCGAGCCATCAAAATATAACTTCCATGGACAAATATCTATATAGCCGACCCCTATGTCATTCTCATCATTAATCCGATGATCAATAATAAAATTAGCTACAATTTGGCCTTTCATGGATTTCAAAGATTCATAAGCCAAATCATATTCTATTAAAGCATAAGCCCACTTTCCGATTCTACCACTCAAAATCGGCTGTTGTAACATATATTTGATCACATCGGTTTGGCATGCTACTATACAAGTACTAGATAGCAAATAATGCCTCAACTTCGTGCAAGCATAATATAAGGATAAACATAGCTTTTCAATAAACACATACCTTTTTTCTGTGTCCAGTAGGCGCCGGCTTAAATATGTGATGATATACTCCCTTCCATCAACCTCTTGGGTTAGGACAGCACCAATAACATTGTCTTCGGCAGCAACATACAGCCAAAGCGGTGTTCCGGCTTTGGGCGCTCTCAACACTGGAGGCGTACTCAAATACCTTTTGATCTCATCAAATGCAAGCTGCTGCTCTGCCCCCCAAGTGAATTCAGTCTCATTCTTTAATCGAAGTATAGGTGTAAATGCACTCACCTTTCCAGACAAGTTAGATATGAACCTTCTTAGATAATTAACCTTGCCTAGAAATTTTTGCATGTCCCTCTTACACTGTGGCGCTGCTACTTTTCTAATGGATTCTATCCTAGTAGGATCTATCTCAATGCCTCTCTCATGTATTATAAATCCTAAGAATTTACCAGCCGACACGCCAAAAGCGCATTTGAGTGGATTCATTTTTAAACCATACCGACGCATTCTTTCAAAAGCTAGGCGTAAATCGGCTAAATGACCATCCATGTCATCCGATTTAACAACTATATCATCAATATAGATTTCTAAAATAATACCAAGTAGATCATGAAAAATTAAATTCATAGCCCTTTGATATGTAGCACCGGCATTCTTTAGACCGAACGTCATAACAACCCACTCGAATAAACCAACAAAGCCAGGACATCTAAAGGCCGTTTTAGACGTATCCTCTTCGGCCATAAAAATTTGGTTATAACCAGCATTGCCATCTAAGAAACTAATAGCTTTATGTCCTGAAGCATCATTAATTAGCATGTCGGCTATAGGCATAGGGTACTCATCCTTAGGTGTAGCTTTATTCAAGTCTCTAAAATCAATGCATACCCTTAACTTATCTGTATTTTTCTTCTCAACTGGAACAATATTAGAAATCCATTCAGCATATCTACATGGCCTTATGAAACCGGCTTTCAATAATCGGCCTATTTCTTCTTTGATCCGATCATACATATTGGGATTAAATCTTCTAGCTGATTGTTTGTAAGGTCTAAAACCTGATTTGATAGGCAGCCGATGCTCTACTAGCTCTCGTCTAAGACCTGGCATTTCATGATATTCCCACGCCAAACAATCAACTATTGTTTAAGTAGCTCGATTACCTTCACTTTGTAATCGGCTGTCATGTTTCTGTTAATAAAAGTCGGCCTAGGAACACTACCATCCCCTATATCAACTTCCTCTAATGGGTCAGCCGACGAAAACCCCTGTCCTAATTTTTCTACCTCCTCAAAGTCCTCAATAGCCTCACAAATATCGTTCTTATCTGACCGATATTGCTCCACACGTCTTTGTAACCAATCTAAATTATTTTCTTTATTCATTTATAACATCATGTTATCTAGCCGAACTGCAGCAGCTGGATTTACAACGATGGGTACAAAACCACCTTTGGTTACACTAATAAAATCAAAACCAGTAAGATCTAAGCCTGACAAACATTGAATATCACCATGTTGCCAATTAGCTGAAGCATCGGCCATAGCGATAAAAGCCGATGTATCTGCATGAATAATCTCCACATCCTCATCAACCCACTGTATTAAAAACTGGTGCAAGGTAGAAGGGACGCAACGATTTGCATGTATCCAATCACGACCCAATAAAACACTGTAATTACCTTGCTTGTCAGCAACAAAGAAGGCCGTGGGTATTGTCTTGCTTCCAACAGTAAGTTCCATAGAAATAACTCCCATAGCTTCTGTAGGCTCTCCCCCGAAACCACTGAGTGTCATGTTGGTCTTTACAAGCTCATTGTCCTCTCGCCCCAATTTCTTGAAAACTGAGTACGGCATAAAATTCACAGCAGCCCCACCATCAACTAGCATTCGAGATATTGGTCTCCCATTAATATGCCCTTTAATGTACAGTGGTTTCAAGTGACGGCTTGACTCATCAGGCTTCTCAAAAACAGCTTCTTTGGGACCAAGACACAACTGTGCTGTTTCACTTTCCTCCACAGCCCTAAATTCTGAAGGTAAAGTAAATACCATGTTAATTTCCATGCTATCAGGAGGAGGGGAACTACTCTTAATCACTGGAGACCCATCATTAGATAACTGATCATCCTCATCATCACTGAGTGTTGGAGAAGGTACAGCAGTTGGCTTTGCTCTCCACACTTTATGAACAGGAACCATAGGCTTTACTTCATTGAGCCATTCATCTCTCAACTTCTCGGCTTCATCTTCCCTCAATTTATTCATTCGCAGCCTCTGTAATCGGCGTCTTTGCGTATGGGAAAGATTCTTCGGGCACCAACGTGGCTGTGGTTGCGTCCCAGGTAGCAAAGACTTGTTCCCTTCAACTTTCTGTGCTTCTGAACTACTGCTTGGCACGGCTGAATTTGATGCCGCTGGTGTCCCAGGATTGACACAGTGAACATTGGAATCAGCTTCTGTAATAGCCGACTCGCTTCTGATGGACGAAACTGCAACTCCTTTGTTATTTGCTACTGCAACCTCCTTGTTGCTTGCTGCTGCAGCAATGTTACTACTCACAATCATCTCCTGTGTTACTGCTGTACCATGTCCTTTGGTACCATCCTCTGCAAGCACACAAGCAGGCTGCTTCCTAGTTGCAACTGGATTTGGCCCTTCATTCAAGCTGCCATTCTCCTTTACACGATAGATCTTCCTGGCAACCCTTCGCTGATCATTGTCATTGGACCGATTCCATTGCTCAAAACGGTCATGTATGGGATACGACAATCTATCAAACACTGGCCTTCTATGAGTTGCCCACCCAGGATGAAACTGTCCAAATGGCATCATCGGAAGAGGCGGCATCCATGGTCCACACCAACCCCATGGCGGACAAGGAGCAAAATTAGCAGGTGGAAATCCCCAGGGCATAGGCATTGGTGGGGGTCCATCATATAAAAATGGTGCTGCAGCATGGAATGCCTCATGTTGATAATCTGGACCATTGAAATTTTGCCTTGGAGGAGATCTTGGTCGCTTAAAGTTGTTTGGCCGATTAAAATGTTTTCGACCAGCCCTGCCATTTTCATACTTATCCAGAAGCTTATCAAAAGTAACCTTCGGCCTTTCTACCTTCTTAACAGTCCTGCTCTTCACCTCATTAACTTTCCAGCGATCAACTTCTGGATTTCTGGGTTTGATCATTCTTGGTCTCGTGTTTTGCTGATTCCCAGAACCTGATGCTTCTGCCTGGGAAGGCTTTGATCTATTCTCACCCACCACTACATTTTTTCCTTTTGCTGATTCGGCTTGAGATGGCCGAATCAGAACTCTCTTACCCTCAAAACTAACCATGTTGGTGGGAAACGGATTATCATCTAGCTGCATCTTCTTCTCATCAAACTTCAATCGTCCTTCATTAATGGCCGATTGAACCTGTCGACGAAACACATTGCAGTCATTAGTAGCATGAGAATAAGAATTATGAAATTTACAATATGCACGCCTTTTTAATTCCTCTGGTGGTGGTATAACATGTCCATTTTTCAACTTAATTTGTTTCCACTCTAACAAATAATCAAATATTTTATCACACTTAGAAACATCAAATGTGAATTTCATCTCTTCCTTGTTGTGTGAGACTGGCTTTAGAGCAGAGCAAACAAATGGCTTAGATTTAGAAACCCAATCCCATTCAGCTACACACATATCTGTATTTTCATCATCTGATGACTGAGATTCATATCCCACTACATTCTGCGAACGGTCATTTTTATTAGTTCTTTCTGACCTATGAACATTTCTAAAGTCTCTAGCCCGGCTTTCTTGAGCCAGAGCCTTTTGTTGAACCTTGCTAACATCTAAGAGGTCATGCCCTTCCAGTTTTTCTTTAAGGTGTGTGAGCAAACCTGAATAGGCTAAATCAGCAAGGTCCCTATCAGAAATTGTTAAATTAAAACATCGGTTTCGTGTATCCCTGAACCGTCGAATATATTCAGCAACAGATTCATTATGTCTTTGTCTAACCGATGTCAAGTGCGACAATCTGAGTTCAGTATCTCCAGCATAAAAATATTCATGAAATTTCTGTTCTAACTGAGACCATGTGTGAATAGAATTAGGTGCAAGCGAAGTAAACCAAGAAAAGGCAGTGCCAGACAATGACAATGGAAATAACCTCAGTTTATAAATATCCTCAGCACTAGCTTCCCCGCACTGTACAGTAAATTGAGCAATATGTTCTAGTGTGGTTCTACTGTCATCTCCTGTAAACTTAATAAACTCAGGCAACTTAAACCCCTTGGGATACTGGAACACATCGTAATGATCAGGGTATGGTTTTCTATAAGTTCGTGCCTTTCCTTTTGGCTCCAACCCAAAGGAATTCCTTAAAAGATTAGCCAATTTTTCCTCAAGATTTTCAGCAGTCCCTGCTTGAGGCTCGGCCACCATAGGCCGATCTTGTGAAATTGGCTGCTGCTGCTGCTTTAAAGTATTGGGTGGTGGAAGATTATAGTTATGCTGGGGTAGAGTTTGGTTTGGCTGTGTGTATGGCAAATGTCTCAAAGCGCTGTTCAAACCGCTAACAGGTAACGGACCATGTGTATTGCCTGAACCTTGAGGCAGCATGGGAGGCATATAATAGGCTCCAGTTGGGTATAAAGAAGTAGGAACAATCGCTGTCGTTCCATCTACTCGGCTTTGATTATTGGTTATGAACGGAGCCGAGGAGCTTGCGCTAACTATTGGATCTGGCAGAGAAAACGTTGGAGGCGTAACTCGTAATCCAGTAGCTCTTTGTGGGACACTAAAGGCTGGACTACTGCTACTTTGGCCAGCATAAAAATTCGTCGGCATACCAAACTGTGGTTCGGCAGTTGCAGGTACAGAGAATGCCGACGAACCAGGAGACTGTGTGTCATTAGCACCAATAGAAGCTGAAAAATCAGTAGTTAAAGGCAGCTTATTTCTACTTCTTTCATCCTGTGGTGCTGATTGCTGCGATACACTACCAACCCGTATCTCATCAAATAATTGTTTCATCCTGTCTTCTAGATTTTTCATAAAGTGATCACGTGTATTACAAAATTGAGCAGTTACAGATTGATCAACCATAAAAGACATCTCTTGCTTAAGATCATGTACAATTTCACTCACCGACCCTACCTTTGGTGCTTCGGTGATGGCTGGCAGCACAGGTTCCTTCAAGATGGCACCACCCTGGCGAGTCTTCTGGAAGCAGGTAATCATCGCATCTTCAAATTCTTGCTTGCGGCGGCGCTGCTCATCCTCAAATGCTTGCAAGTGTTCATCATACCTCCGGCGCTGTTCCTCGGACAACTCCTCCAGTGTGGGCTTGATGATGTTGCTGGAGTTGAGATCGGTCGCATCTTTAGGCATGATGACCGATTGACCCGATTCCCCAGCGGAGTCGCCAAAATGTGTTGACGCGTAAACGCAACAACACGTTCTGTCTCTTGACCAGAACAGCAGGTCGGCCGATCTTCTCTCTTGCCGGAGAAAAATAGAACGGCCCTTCTCGTGCTGACGTGAGGAAACGTGACTCGCTCCCAACGATCAGCAATGGATCAATCTCAAACGAAATCTAAGTGGCGTCTAGACCCCGTTTGATGAATGCAGCAACTAGGAATGGCCCTAGCACTGCAATCTCTGGACTTGGCGGGCAAGAACAGAGACGGAAGAAGAAGAAATGAATGAAAGAAAAAGTACGAAGAAATAACTGCGAAAATAGTAGATTGTTTTTTGTCGATGTTGGGCGAACCCTCTACCGGCCTTAACCCCGCATATATATAGGGTGATCTGGACTTTGATCTTTGTTAATCAAGGAACTAATCCGTTTACAGCATGCTTTCCGTGAAATACGGCAATTGATCTCTACGATACAAGTTTTCCTGAAAACCAACATATATCTTTCCATCTGCTATTTTCCAGCGCAAACTTTCCATCTGATTGCAATCCGGCCTGACTGCCACGACCAGCTCATGATTCACCACCAACAGATTACGTTTCTCACGTACCAGTATTCCCCCGCACCTGCAAGTATATCAATAAAAAATTCTAACCATAGCATGACGCCAGCTAATTACCAACACTTCTATTTGCCCATGTATTTCCATCTAGGCAATACGTACTAAGGTCCTCAAAGCCGAACAAATTAAATAACCAAATAATCTATGATTCGGCCTAATATTTTACATAAAACATATACTCATGGCTTACCAAATTTAGCTATCAACACATATTTTCAGAGGCATTTTGAAAAGAATGCCTTTATATAAAAAGAAATTAAGGCATTTTTTTAAAAATGCCTTTAACAAAACGCCTTCTATTGAACAATAAGTGTACCTTTCAGACTTACTACTTTACTCAATTTTCTCAAAGTAATATGGCTTGGGGATGAATACTGTTATCCACTATCGAACTTGTATAATATGATAAATGATAAAAAAAAAACATAATATATGTTTTAGGTTCAGACCGTGAACCTTTGTTATGGACGGAGGCCAAAGTAGTATTGTCCACTATGGAATGTATAATAACAAATAACAAAAACAAAAAAAGTGCTACCATCCTAAAGGTTTGAACCTTGTACCTTGGGTATCCCACTTTGCAAACGTGACCACTGGGGCTCTAATTTCATATGTATTTTGACCCCAGGTTTGTCTCATGTTTTGATAAGATTGTAGTCCGTGCTCCCTTCCCCGTTCCTTCACGGTTCACGCTGTGACACCACCCCTCCTGGTCCTGACGCTTCTCAGTTTGGCAAATTCGGAAATTACCCCGATCGAATTCGTTCCACGATGAAACTCAGAGGTCAACGTGGGAATGGGCCGGCCTAGTCTAGGCCTTGGACTCAAGGCAAATTTTAGGGGCTTAATGGCTCATTGGTGTATCAGTCGACCCAAATATTTTCTTAAAATCATATACCTAAACCATTAATACTATCTAAACTTTTAGAAAACATAAGGTACACGATTAAAAAGAATATCACAATAACAACATGTTATGCATGAAACTAAATAAGTTTGCAAGTTTACCATGATTTTAATTTTATAAAATTTCACTTTGAAATATGATATTCCTCAATGTATTTCCAGACATAGTCAATCTTACAAGTATGACTAATCATACTTATTAAAAAAATAAAGAACACCAACAAATTAAAGAAAAAGATTATTAATATAAGGAGCAGGTTTAGAATTTAGGGCCAGCCACTATAATGCACCGGCCTTAGTTTTGTGGGTGGAGTGAGCTACCCAATGGGTCAACCCGACCCATTCCTCAGAGGCATACTGGATGGGATCGAGAAGCATCTGCTGCTACCTACTAGCATGTGTTTTCTTTGTAATATATATGCTGGTCTGAGTGATGCTAGTCTCATTTATTGATTAAATTATTGACCGAGAATATTTCTTTATCAAAATAAACTCATTTACAGATTGGCCGTATAATTGAGAGATTCAGAAAATTAAGACCAGTCATATGTAAAATTTGCACAAAAAAGAACATGTGTTTTCTTTTACTTAAATATAGCAACAAAAATTTGCAAGTCACACATTTTTCACAAAAAAGAAAAATACTTTGAGGTAGCCGAGGTTTGAACCAACGTCCTTCAAGGTTACACATCACTCCTCTAACACTCTATCTCACAACCACATGTCTGTACGATTAATATTCTTTCTTTTCATGTTATACTAAACCAAATTTACAAACAACCATTTAGAACTCGAAATGAATTTAAACAAAAATATTATCAGTTACATAGTTTTATAACCTTTTGAGATCAGCAACTTTGATTCTGGTCATTTCTCCATCCAAGATCATTTTGAATTTCAAGTGCACCAACTTTAGACGTAATTATCTTTTTTGATATCACAACGTAGTTTTCTTTGACAAAAAATTTCAAATGAAAAAGTTGCTACAAAGTTGTATAACTTTTTGATATCACAACTTTTGTTTTGGTCATTTCTCAATCCGTGGGTGTTCAAAAAATTTGAATTCTTCAATATGTAATGTTGTCTATTCGGCGTCCATTACCTCTTCCAACCCTAGATCTCAGGAATGGGGCGAAAAAGGTGAACTTAGAGCACCAGCCTTGCAACATGATATCTAATTGGCATTTTAATCCGAATTTGGATAGGGGTCTTTCAAATACGAATACAAAAGGAATGTCTTAGATTCGGATATTTACTCAATTCAACTCAACTTGCATATTGTTAAATTCGGCACCAATAAATAGAATTTTACTACTAAGCTGTCCATAACCAAAGTGAAATAAAATCAAAGTACATTTCAATATCGAAGTGAACTAGCCAAAACGATAGGTTAGCAGAAGAAATTTAAATAAAATAATATAATTATCAATAAACATTTTAATAATGAATTATGTCAATTAGTCAATCATTACTTATGTAATATCTATCATTAATCAATCATTACTTATGCAATATCTATCATGGAGTTACAAATTGTATAAAATAATTTATGTTAGCAAAAATTAATGTATTAAATTGATTTACAATAATAAATATATTAGGTTTAAACTAATTAGAAAATATTAAATTTTACTTAATATTTATGTACCATTGCCGCCCATTGCAATGTATCCTATACTCCTATAATGCAAAGACCCACAAGGGGTCCCCTCCAATCCAAAATTAGGATTTCCAAAAAGTGATGTATGATGGCGTCATTGTTTCAGTTTTCCCCACCACCGAATCCTCCCTTGAATTCATAGCGCTCCACATCATCCTCACCTCCACCTCTGTATCTGTCCATCCTTCCATTTGCAACAACAGCCGGCGTCCTTGACACTTCTCCTGCCTCCCCACATACTCTGTATTCAATTACTTGAAACTGTTCCCGCCAGCACGCACGTACTCTGTATTCAATTATCCAAACTGTTCCCACCATCACATCTCTTTTAATTATTCCATGGCCGTGTATATATATTGCATCTTCTTGCTCGCACTTGCAGGTGGTGTTCGTGACCTTCATGAGAGTGCGACGAAGCTTTCAATGGCAGGTGATAGGAGGGCAGGCAGCCATGGGGCAGTGCACGGCAGCCATCGACTGCATGGAGAAGGAGATGAGAGCAACCGCCAACAAGGTGGTGTACTGCCATGCCAAGGTGATGGCTGGGAACAAAGATCAAGAAGGCCAACGTGAGGCTGTGCCCCAGTTCTTGGCGGCCGAGGACTTTGGCTTCTACTCGTAGCGGATCCCGGTGGCCTTCTTCGGCATCGGCATCAGCAACGCTGAGACTAGGGACGATCCGCCATGTGCATTCGTGACTTAACACATCTCGACATCAATGAGGCCGCGCTCCCCATCCACGCTGCTCTCCACGCCGCCATCGTGATCGAGTACCTGAACAACCAAGCTTCCTTTTGCCAAGCTGTAGCTAGCTTCTTACTGCCATGAACGAAATCACGGTGAAGCTAGCGAACTGAATCGCTAAGTCTCAGGGACTCGATTGTTGATGCGTTGTCATTCATTGTGATTCTGATTATGAAATCATGGTGTCGCGTGTAGTGTAACTGGCAGAAGGATCAAGAATGACACATCTCAATGATCTCATATTCTCGCCAAGCGTGGTAGCGGCCGGCGGCAACAAGCCAGGCTGCACGCCTGCAACCCCTGTGTAGGAAGTATGCAGCAGGCTCCATCACAAATTTGCGGAGCTCGCAAGATCACAGGTATCATCAATTTTAATTTTACTTTGTAGCTGATTAATTGTTTTATTTACAGCAATAGGATCAATCCGAGATATAGAAGCTACAGAGCTGAACATGTGCAATGTTACTGATGCCATATTGCTAACGCCTGACACGGGCTTTGACATTAATTTTTTTTTATTTTGAAGGATAATCATCATGAAACCAGAAAGATACAATGAAACATGTGAGTCCTTTGATTTTAATTTGTTTGTCGAATACCAATTTCATTTAAATAATATATATGTGCATGTCGGACATGTATATATATTCTCCAAAATTACAATTTAATTATTAATATTGCATAGCTTTTTAATCAGTCTTGCTCTTTTCAGAGCTTAATGCTCAATGCAAATCAAATTTCTTCGTAAATACCTGCAGCAACGCGCGGGGAATTCTTCTAGTAAAAATTCACTTGCCGCCCCAATGGAAGTGTTTCCCGTTTTCATTTGCCGCCTAATAATTCCACGCGCACTCGAGTTTGACGGAAAAGACTGGATTAGAACTCCCCGTCTCCTCTTCCTCGATTATGTTCGCTAGATCTAACCTCCGTACTCTGTGCACCTGGCATCAACCGGCAACCCGCAACCACACAATCCTCCGCCGCAGCCCTGTCAGGGACCAACTGCTGCTGGGCCTTATGGGCTGTGGTCCAAGCACGGCAAAGTCCGCCCGGGTTGCTCAAGTCGAGTATAAAGCACAAGCAAGTCCAGGATGGGGGGATCAACCAAAATATCAGAACTCTATTCTACTTTTATCTTAGGTGTATCGTAGTTGAGTTGTTTTGTTAGCCAATCCGGTTGGGGTTGCTAACAATTGGTATCAGAGCCATCGATTCTCACCATGGATTCCTCCCTCGAGCTTGCCTTCAGCGAGATCCTCAGGAAGCTCGACGAGCTCGACGCTCGGATGGAGGAGCGCTTCTCGCACTCCATGGCCTGGCCCGGGAGCGGCGGGGCGCTGCCGTCGAGCTCCACACCGGTGGTTTCAGCGAGTCGCGCGGCAGCGGCCCGTCGTCGCCCGACAAGCTGGGTGGGCTGTTTGTTGTCTTCCCACGACTCGGAGGAGCAGCATGCCGAAGGAAGCCAGGATTCGGGCGAGCGCAAGCCCGCGGTCCTCTCCGAGGGCACGTCCTCCTCAATCCGTCGCCGGGACTCCACCGAGCACATCTCCCGCGGCGACTCCTTCAACTCTCTATCCACTGGCCAGATCCGTAGCAACACCTGCCTCATCTCCACCAACTCCGTCGCAACCGCTTGCTCCACCCCCGCGCCACTCGTCTCCACCGCCGCCGCTGCTTCCATCAGGGAGAAGGAGCCCGAGGAGTCTCTCCCGGCGGAGCACAAGCGCCAGATTCAGGGGTTCGAGGAGAAGCTGCCGGTCGCCAACATCGCGACCCTCGAGGAGGCGGTCTCCAAGCGGGAGGCCGGGATGCGGGTGTTCGCCAGGACCAGGCCGCCCCGCCTTCACGTCTCCCTCTTCCGGCCCGCGCCCATCGCAGGCTCCGACTCCAGCTCACTTGCGCGCCCGTGGCGCTCTCTCCTTCCGCCCCCTCCCTCCTCCACGCGGGCACGCCCAAGTTCGGGCCGAGGCACTCCATCTCCAAGGCCCCAGCGCTCTTCGCCCTGTACCGCACTGCCGGAGGCGCAGCGCTACCTCGAGCCGACATCCATTTTACCTCGGACGCCCGAGGCGGAGGCGCGCCAAGAGCTGCTTCCCGCCATCGACATCACCTTCGACCTCGACCTCGACGGCGACGCCCGGCCCGAAGCGCTCCTACTCCATCTCGCCGGGTCCTTCCGCCTCGGCCCTGTCGAGTCAGTGCGGCGCTCAGCGCCGTCCCGCTTCGGTGGCTACGGCGGCTCCCTTTGACGGCGATCCGAGTCCGGCTTCGCTTACGGCCTGACGCTCGACCGAGCCGTCGATTGCGTTGGCGGGCACTCGCGGCTGCCGCCGCGCTGGCCGTCTTGCCGGGCGCCGCGGTGGTGGGCACTCGGCTTGGATGGAGGTTGCGGGGTCAGCGCAGACAACCTGCTCGACAGATTGCGCGACCAGCGGCCACTGCTTCACCGAAATCCCCGGCGGCGCGATCTGGAAGGTGGAGGTGTTCCATTGGGGCCGCGACAACAACGGTGTCGGAAAAGCTTCGTCTGCGCTCCTGCTGCGGGTGCACGGAACCGTGCATGCCCACGCCACCTCCGTCTTTGCTCTTCGGACGCCGTGGGCTTTGGCCTGGCTAGCGGACCATGACCCATTCGGCGGGCAAGAGGCGGCGACTTCAGCTCGGCGGCGACAACTTCCTCTTTGGGCCTCGCCAGCGTCGAGCCCATGGACAGCGCAGGGGCCGCCTCCGACTCCGAGGCCGTGCTGCGGAGTGCGGTGCGGACCACAGCCTCCGTGGGTTCGCCGTCCTGCAGGACCTCTCTGCCCGGCACCAGCGCTGGCACCTCGACTCCCCTCGACTTGTGCCCGAATCTTTGTCGGCGGCCGAGAGAGGTGGGCAGCCGGGAAGTGGTGGTGGTTGCGAGGGGCAGCGCAGGCCTCCTGTTCGATTTGTTGCCTGGCTGATTGCAGCTTAAATCGTCCACCCCGTGCTTGGCTTCATCCTGCTGCCCCGCCCCTGCGAGATGCGGGAGAAGCTCTTCCAAATCCACCGTGTGTACTTCGCGCAGCGCTGCCACATCTCGCCCAGTGAGAGCCAGGTCTGTTACGTTGAGGTCAGGGGCCTCTTCCATGAGAATTTCAGCAACATCGTCTCCAAGCCTATCAGGTACTCGACGCTGGGCATCTTCCAGATTGCCTATGTTCTTGTGTCAGCTGCATCTCCCCTCTGCAACGCCTTTGTACAAGGATTCAACCTCAGCAAGGAAATTTTGGTTCCATCAAGGGATATGGTCATGCTGTGTTCTGATGCTAGCTCAAGAGATGATAAGTTTCTGAAACATCCGTGGCCACCTCCAAATGAAGGTGTATCTGAGACCAGAGGCATTGATCAATGTCGGATTCCTTGGACATCACTAGAGTGTCATCAGAGTGTTGTTCGGGTGCCATTCCAGAAGCTAATTGTCTCATTACAGCTCAAACCTGATGTGACTTCATATTCAGACTCTACAGACTCTATGCTAGTCCACATCTGCAACATAAATTCAGTCTGCAGGGTGGTTGTGTGTCAAGTTGAGTTGTGTGTCAGCTTGCTCCTGCTACCAACATGTCTACCTTCAAGTTGGTGGACGTTCAACGCTACATGGTCCAGGAGGTTCATGCCAGCTTGATCAAGAACATGGATGATCAATGCTGCGGCTTGAGGGCAAGCCGCAATTCAAGGGGAGGGGAATGTCAGGGACCAACTGCTGCTGGGCCTTATGGGCTGTGGTCCAAGCCTGGCAAAGTCTGCCCAGGTTGCTCAAGTCAGAGTATAAAGCACAAGCAAGTCCAGGATGGGGGGATCAACCAAAATATCAGAACTCTATTCTACTTTTATCTTAGGTGTATCGTAGTTGAGTTGTTTTGTTAGCCAATCCGGTTGGGGTTGCTAACAAGCCCCGACTCCACCAGAACAACACAGCGTTGCGACATCGCGAAGGCCGTCCGCCGTCCGGTCGGCCGGGCGCTTTTGCTGTTGGCACGATGCGAACTTCTGCTTGTGGATGGCTGGATGGCGGTGATCTTCATCAACTCAGATGGTACCGCAGACGTCTTTCCTTCCCATCGCTAGATCTGCTTTCTGCCGTCGGTGAACATATCTGCACCTTCCCCCTCGTCAT
This sequence comes from Chrysopogon serrulatus, assembly GCA_015844335.1. Taxonomy (NCBI): domain Eukaryota; kingdom Viridiplantae; phylum Streptophyta; class Magnoliopsida; order Poales; family Poaceae; genus Chrysopogon; species Chrysopogon serrulatus. The sequence continues at coordinate 482,122 of JADLZL010005369.1, forward strand.
CTATTTCTGCTATCTGGCTAAATCTGCTTTCTGTCGTCGGTGACCTAATATGGCAAGGTAAGGCAGCTGCCATACCTCAATTATGCCACGATTACCTTCTTTAATTGCTGCCCCTTGCCCTAATAATCTTCCATAGACGAGAGCTGCTAACCTCTGAATGCCATCTAGAGGAAGAAGAAACTGTCTGCTCACATGTTCTGGGACTCAACCTGTGTCTTGGGCCTCAAGCCTACGTATATATATTCCCGACTCTGCAATTTCTCATGAATAATTGAATCGTGATCTCTTCTGGGCGTCTCGCCATCACCGTCTTTGAGTTCCATTGTGGCAGCTCTCTGCGAAACTGTGCGCTAGTTGATGTCCAGCAAGTAAGCGAGTTCTGAACTTCTGATTCTGGCAATAGGCAAGTTTCGGCGGCCGTCTGTTCTCTGCCATCAAACATTAGTCGTTAGATCAGAAAAATTACTTGTTATTTTTAACCACCAGCTACTTTTAAATTATTTTTGTTTAATTTATTTATGTTAGTTAATTACTCAATTTGGTTGATTAATTTCTGAAGCTGTGAAAGATAGGTAAGTGCAGTTGCCTATGTATGTTAAATCTTTATACTTTATTATCAATGCTATCAATTTCGCCATACCTATAAAGCTTTTCCGTCCTCCGCCACTGCTACTAGCCTAATTTTATATTACTATACAGCAGCTACCATCGATTAATTCTTTCTAGCCTAATTGGTCATATCTGATTCGACGTAGTGATAGGTTCAGATGTCTTTTGTCTTCGAGGACTTCACTTTGGTGATGATATGTTGCAATCAAGCACTAATGTTTGGCTGGATGGTATTCGACAAGTTACTAATTTTATTCCCTAGATAGTCTTACTGGATTCTAGTGTTATGCTCCTTATGTAGAAATTAGTCTGGGTTCATTTTGAAGTTTCAGAAAGAAGGGGTTATTGGAGATTAGTTTGTTATGCACTTTAATTGAATATAGTGGTAGGTTCAGATGCTTTTGTTCTTGAGTCCTCTAATTTGGTTATGCTACATTGCAATGAAGCACTACTGGTTGGCTTGCTACTATTCTGAATGGAAGTAATAAGTTCCTTAGACTTCAATCACTTAATTTCTCAGTTTTTTTTCTAATTTTGGGTTTCTTTGCAAGATATATAAATCAGTGCAAGAGGACCTCGAAGATTAAAGAACTTGAACCTTGCCACTTGAACCTTGCAATACACGATGCAGAACCTATGCTGGAGGGGCTTGAAATTTAGTAGACAATGAGAACAAAGAGAATTTGGAAGGCCTTCCAGATATTTGATGATATATTAGCCCCAGCATGACATGCCAACAAGCCACTCAATTAAGACAATATGTAAGCTTGATATTGCTTGCTTATATATCTGGATATGATGTTAATTCATCAATTCTATATATGTAGGGCTGAATGGAAAATAAGATAAAAAAACATTACTGGTATCATGAAGCAGTGACTTGTTTTATGTCGAAAATGTTTCCTGAAATGGATTGCGTAAATGAAATGTTATCAGCTCTTCTTGATGAAGTAAGCATCTATGGTTCCATCAGTTGTTGTCATTTTCTATTTACTGTGTTTGATGTTCCATTTTCCTGCAGGTTGGTCATACTGAAATGGATGGTGATGATACAAAGCATGGTTGTAGGGATGATGATGATGATGGCCATGGCGCTTACAGTAATAATAGTAGTGGCATCGATCCTGAGGACTCAAATGAAAATGTTTACTCTCCAATAAGTGATGTTCGGGGTAACATAATACCCTTTATATCTCTAATTTCTTAGCGACAATATAATATTTAGGTACACTCTAATGTCCTAAATACTATAGTTCTTTGTTAAAAAACAGCAATCACATGTCTATAGTTCTAAAGTATACCAGGATTTTGCCTAGTCATCATTACCACATGAGCAAATCATTGCTCAGTGATAGAGCACCTCATATCTGTCTGTTGTGTCTATCTTTAACACATGAGGCTCAACAGTTTTTTTTGTTTTTTCTACATTAATTAGATATGGGCATATATTCTTAGATAGCCTTTAGAGTAAGACTGAGCAAATTAAATGGCTTCTCGTTTAAATTGATAAGAATAGATATTATATACTACACGATAATTAGATGAGTAGATATTGTGTTGCGTTAGTGAAACTATGTGATAACAAGTAACAATTCGAATTTGGGCATTATATTTCAGAAGGCAAATAAGTAGGTTCTGCTATTTTACTCTGTACTCTAATAGTTCTGAAGAATCAAATGCTAATGCGCACTCTCCAAAAATGACAGGTAATACATTTCCTATTTTATTTTTAATTTTCCCTAGCTACAAGCACAGTATGCAAATAGGTGCAGATGTCCTTGCAATTTGATTCCTCTAATTATGTAGCCTAATGGAAGCATGTGACTTTGATGTGGATGGAAGCTACAAGTAAATGGAAGCATGCGACTTGCACTCTCCAACAAAAATGACAGGTAATACATTTCCTATTTTAATTTTAGTTTTTCCTAGCTACAAGCATAGTATGCAAATAGGTGCTGATGTCCTTGAATTGGTTCCTCTTATTTTGTAGCCTGATGGAAGCATGTGACTTTGATGTCGATGGAAGCTACAAGTAAATGGAAAGCATGCGACTTATGTGGATGGGAAGGAAAGCTACAAGTTCAGTGTGAACAAGATAAATTTTAGGTGTTAGAGATAAATTATATATATATATATATATATATATATATATATATATATATATATATATATATATATATATATATATATATATATATATATTTATATATATATAGATTTGTAATCTACTATTTAATCAGTATCTTGGTTTGTAAAAACAGAAAGATTTTATCAATGCAAGTTATAATTCACTTTCTTATTATCAAATTATAGATAGTACAAAAAATCATTTATGTCCAATAAAAGAGTATCTTTGTTTCTATTATGTAAATAGCTGTTAATATAAAGTGTATCTATATTAATAGACATGCTATATAGATGTCTATGAAAGTGTCTATTTTTGTTAAGACGTATTCAAATGTTACAACACAACGTATTTTATTTGTAGATAGTAATACAAAATTTCTATTTTTTTTTCTTGAGACGCGACATGGTGTACCTATACAATGTATCAAAATCAGTACACACGCTATATGAACACATCTATTAAAACATCTCTATACATTTTGATGCACAATAAGGCGTCACTACGTAGCGTGACTAAATAGGTAGACATGTAATATTAATGTATCTATGGGAGCATCTCTAAATTTCTTAACACATAATAAAAGCGATGCCAGACATCGCTGCTAAAAATGTAAACAAGCTATATAAATGTATCTATCAAAGTGTATCGATATGTGTCGACACGTAAATAACGTATCTACAAAGCATCCTTTCATCTCCTTGATACGCTTTGAGAATTTGTCTTTAAGTTCTGACACGGTCCATGCAAAGACACTTCTAACACGCTTTAAAAAAAACGTCGCTATATTCTCGTAGATATGAAATAAAGCGTGTCTAATGTATAAATAAAGCGTCACTACAGGGGGGTGTTTCTAGTAGTGGGCCGCCGCCGCCATGCTGGTGGATCCGGGGCCGCCAATGGCGGATCCGTCGCCTGGAAGCTGCTGCGGCGCCATCTGCTCGTTCCCTCCCATTGGCGCCGCCGCCGGGGAGGCGTCGCTGCCATGCTCATGGCGGCGTGGCCATGTCTGGGCAAAGCGCAGTCCGGCGCGACAAGGACGGGGCGGCCGGGCGGCTCCAGCCCGATAAGGACGGGCGGCTCCAGCGGGGCGGTTCGGCCTGCGGGTTGGGGGCGGCTCTCGGCTCTGGCGTCGCCCGCCACGGCCGGAACGGGGAGGCCAGCTCCTCCAGCGCCCTTTGCTCCTAGCCCGGCAGCCCAGCTCCTCCAGTGGCACCACCTTCATCCAGCCAGCAAGAAGAGTGAGTATCGGCAGTGGCATAGGTGGCGAGCTGCCTGCTCTGCTCCTGTTCCTCCCCTTTGAACCGACTGAAACCCCCATTTTCCCTCCCTTTTTTCTCTTGATTTCCAATGGCAACTCGAGATCCTCCAATGGAATGATTTGTAGAGCTGAGAATGCTCTACAACATTGCTTATTGAATCAAAGCTTGGTTCTCACTAGATTGAGAGATATAGATCAAGGAAAAGCACTAGAATGAAACTGTTGACACCATATTTTGGCAGACAGGAGACTGTTCATGGACCAAGGTTGTCAGGACACAAAAGGCCAGTTTACTTCAATTGATCGATAAAACAAGGAGATCAGATGATGTCAGCTGAAGATCGAGACATGTCAGGATCCAACAGACAAAGACAAACATGTCGGACTCCACCAAAAAGGGGAAGATGGAGTCCAAGTTACCTTTTATTCTGTATTTCATTTTCGTCTAGGACTCGTGTTAGATTTTTCAGGCTATATATATCAACGACCTGACCATTGTAAAGGACATCCAATCAATCAATACAACAACAAATTCGGCCTCCGGCCACCCCCCTTAGGAGTAGGAGTAGAGTAGATCTCGGCGAGACCTTCAACTAATCGAGCTACATCGGTTGAGTCCGACCTTCGATTTGTCTATAAGTATTACCATGGTTTATGTCTCGTTTATACGGCTGCATCATTTGACCTCGTATAAGCTTGATTTGGGCTAGTTATCGGTTTATATCTCGTTTGTATGGCTGCATCTAACGACCCATGCAAATTCGGTATAAGCTAGTTATCGGCTCTATTGGACTGGCGATCTAGTAGATTCATTAAGTTACCGATAATGTTTACTTTCAATCTAATTTATCTTTCAGAACAATATCATTGTCCAATCAAGATTGATAGATCAGACTACGCTTAAACACTGTCAAAGATCTATTGTTTTGGTGTTTATCCATGCTCATGCTTATTCTTACCGAAACAGTCGATCAGGCATGTATCGGCTAATTTATTGATCTTGAATGTCACGTGTTGTGGGTTCGAGGCTTATCTAGACACGCGTAGACTCGAGGGTCAATTTAGAACCGCTGGTCGGTAGACCAGCTCTATTTTGATTTAAAGGTTTGTTCGTGTTTAGAGACGCTTGCTTAACAAGAGTGGATTTAGGTTATCTCAAAGCTGCCGGCCGTTAGACCAGCTTTGTTTTAATTTAGGTTTGCTTGTGGTTATGTTTGAGGTTGATTCAGAGCCGCCGGCCTTTCAGACCAGCTCTACTTTGATCGAAGGACAGCTGCGGTTAAGACAAGTAGTCTGCTGAAAGGTCCAATTGGCTAGAGGGGTGTGAATAGCCTAATTAAAATTTCTACAAATACACTAGATGAACAGTTAGTAACAAAGACGGCGCTTAAGCAAATTTTGCACTAGCCGACTTGAGGGGGGGTTTGCAAGCCTCCTAACCAATTAATTAGCAACCTAATATACTAGAACACACTAAAACTAATGTCCTTAGTAATCAAATTACTCTACACACCTTGTACACTACTTGCACAAGGTAAAGAGGGGATCAAGGTATGCAAACCGAGTCTTGTGGATGTAGCCAATCACCGTCTTGATTCACTCAACAGAAATCCAGTTGATGGTCCAATCAATTCAATAGAGAGCAAGTGATCTCGACGAATCAACCACAAGAAGACCAAGACAATGATTTATCCCCGATGTTCACGTGCTTACCAACACTCTATGTCCTCATTGTGTCCCCCTTGACCACGTGGTCCGGTGGCTAAACGGTATCACACACCGAGCCTCTCAAAGGCGTCACAAGAACCTACCAAGGCTAGAAGTTCAATAACACTCATATTCCACTAGAGTACCATTTGCAATCTCCACGGGGAAAGGCCAAGAACCCCTCACAATCCACTGAGGTAAGGCCAAGAACAATCACCGGCTTACTCACATCTCTTCTCCGCTGCTCCAACCATCTAGGTGGTAGCAACCACCAAGAGAATAAGTAATCACACAGTGAGAATGATCACTAGTACCACTAGATACAAGAACTCACAAGCAATGCACTAGAATCTCTCCCAATCTCTCTTTGGATGCAAGCAATCAAGCAAGATGAGAGGGAGGAGGTTAGTTCAGCTCTAGGGTGCTCAAGAATGATCAAAATGTGCAAGAGAAGGTCCCCAAGCCAGCCAACATGCTTATATACTCACCACTCAAATAATCCAACCGTTATGTTCTAGGTGGGGCTGACTCGGGGTCATCGGACTCAGATGCCTAGCATCGGATGCGTCCGACGCCTGTCCCTGAGCCCTGGATCATCGCCACGTGTCCTCGCCTGAATTTAGCCATTACCCGCGCACTGAGGAGGCATCGGACGCTCAGGTAACCTGCACCGGACGTGTTCGACACATGCACAAAGGCACTAAAACCACACGCGTCAGATGACCAACAACAGACACTGAACACTTCACCGGACGCAACTCAGAGAGCTCTAGAAATGCCCACGCACCCATCGGACGCGTCCGACGGTGCGGCATCGGATGCCCTGGTGTTCGGTGAACACAACCCTCGCGTTCTGATAGGAAATCCCTTTGCACCGGACGCACTGATGTTTTACCGTCGGACGCTCCGATGCACATACTGTGCACGCGGCAGAAACTCTAAGTCTTCGCAGGGTCACTGGACGCGTCCGACGCCTCGGGACCGAGCGTCCGATGCCCCTGGAAGAGCTCCTTTCACTCCAAAAATCGCCGGGTCCTGCCTCGCAAGCTTGGCGGGAGGAGTTTATACCAAACCCCCATCTACCCTTGCTCTCATATGCCAACGCCAAAGTGTCTCACCACTTGTGCATGTGTGTTAGCATTTTCCAAATAAATTTAGCAAGAGTTAAGTTAGCACACTAGGTTCTAATGCAATACAAGAAGTCAAACACCTAGTGGCACTTGGATAACCACTTTCGACATGTGATCACTCCTCTTAATAGTATGGTTATCGATCCTAAATGTACTTACACCCACTATGGAGTCTTGAGTACCGAAAGCAAATGACTCTATTGGTTATACCTTTGCCTTGAGCCCATTTGCCTCCACTTCTTCTCCTCTTTCTCACTTGGAGCACTTGAGGTCATCACCATCCATCATCTTGCTCCATCTTGAGTGCACCATCCATGCTAAAGCTACATACATGCTTATCAAATAGATTAGTCCAAGGTTTCATCAATTAGCCAAAACCAAACTAGGGCTTTTAATCTCCCCTTTTTTGGTAATTGATGACAACCTTCGTAATGATATGAATTAACAGTGAATATGGCTTCACATCACTTGTCCAAGCATTGAATCCTTAGATGAAAGGTATGGACAAGTTATGCAAAACCGATTTGGTAGTATTAGCTCCCCCTACATGTGTGCTAAGAGTTTGGATTAGAAGCTTTACACACGTATTGGATTAGAATTGTGGGAGAACCATTACTACTAAGATGATGCTAAGGTTTATAGAATGGACCTTTGAAACGTGATTCATTTGAGTGCGCTATTTGTCAACCTTCCTTAGCACCAAGACTAGCTAGAAACATCACAAGCTAGAAACCACAATGAGATCTATATCAAAAGCATGGTTTCTAGATACCACTTGAGGAACACTTGAATAGATTAAGAGATGTTATTTCTAGCTAGAAATTATGCATGCTAGTAATCAATTCATCAATCAAAGCTTATACTAGCAAGCACCACACAAGCAAGAGAGATACTACTTATGAGATAACTAATTCTAAGTGCAATGCAACCAGTCATATGAATATGCATATTCAAATGCAATCAATCATGTTTATGAGCTTGCTCCCCCTACTTGTGCGCTTCAAAAATTTTGATCCCTTTCCATTCTTCAATCTTCATCTTCTCCCCCCTAGATACCTTCATCTTTGCATTCTCTGTCCCATCTTTGTATTTTCTCTTCCCTTTTTCATCAATGACCACAAAGGATATGATCATGTTTGTGTAGATTTGAAATCATAGAGAGAGCTTGGAGTAAGGAGATGATCACTTAAAGTTGAGGATCACTTGTTTCCATAAACTTCCTTCTCTTGTGGTTCAAACTAGTAAACTTGCATAAGTAATCTAGCTCGGTTTGAACCAATGATAAGCTTCTTCACACATCTTTCAATGGTTATCTTATCAATATTGAACTAGATCCTTTCTTGCTTATTTAACTAGATCAAACACTAGGTTCACATTCTCATGAATAAGTCATATTTAGCCACTAGATCATACAAGGCATAGAAGCAATAGTGGCATAATATATACCCAAAATCATCGTATTTTCATGAATGAGCCTAATTAAACAAGAGATATCACTAGAAAGAATGTCTATTATGCTCTAAGCAAGTCCTTAGCAGATATGAATGCATCATGCCAAATAATTTCACCTTTGCTTTGGTTGAAGGAGAGGCATGTCATATAGTTGGAGTGCATTCACTTCATGTTGGAGAAGTCTAGGATATTCAATTTATTTCTCAATGTGCAAAATCTCTTCTCATCAAGTGGCTTGGTGAATATATTGACAAGTTGATCATTGGTACCCACACCTCCAATTGAGATGTTCCCTTTAGCTTGGTGATCTCTTATGAAATGATGTCTTATATCAATGTGCTTTGTCCTTGAATGTTGAAATGGGTTGGTGGTGATCTTCACGGCACTTTCACTGTCACATAGCAATGGCACTTATCCAAACTTGATTCTAAAGTCCTTCAATATGGCCTTCATCCATAGTAGTTGAGCACAACAACTTTCCGCACTAATGTACTCGGCTTCAGTGGTAGAGAGTGCAACACTATTTTGTTTCATGGATGACCAAGAGACAAGTGACCTTCCTAGCAATTGGCATGTTCCACTAATGCTCTTCCTATCCACCTTGCATCCCGCATAGTCGGAGTCCGAATATCCAATCAACTCAAAGTTTGACCCCCTTGGGATACCACAATTCAATATTTGGTGTGTGCTTGAGATATCTCAATATCCTTTTGGTCGCCTTCAAATGACTTTCTCTTGGTGAAGCTTGAAACCTTGCACACATGCACACAATAAACATGACATCACGTCTAGAAGCGGTCACATAGAGTAGACTTTCAATCATAGACCGATACAACTTTTGGTCCACCATGTCACCACTTGTACCAAGTCAAGATGTCCATTTGTACCCATTGGTGTACCAATTGACTTTTGCATTTTGCATCCCAAACTTCTTTATCATGTCCTTGATGTACTTGCTTTAACTCACAAATGTGCCTTTCTTCAATTTGATTTGTAGACCAAGGAAATAGTTAAGCTCTCCAATCATAGATATTTCAAACTCTTTTGCTATTATGTTGCCAAACTCTTCATAAAAATATTGATTTGTTGTTCTAAATATGATATTATCTACATAGACTTGCAACACAAATAAATCATTTCTAATCTTCTTGGTAAAGAGAGTAGTATCAACCTTCTCCATCTTAAACCCTTTAGAGAGTAAGAAGTTCTTCAATCTCTCATACCATGCTCTAGGTGCTTGTTTTAATCCATACAATGCTTTTCTCAACCTGTATATATGGTTGGATTTCTTGATATCTTCAAAACCGGGGGGTTGCTCAACATACACTAGCTCATTGATGAATCCATTCAAGAAAGCACTCTTCACATCCATTTGATATAGCTTGATGTTGTGGGCACAAGCATAGGCTAATAAGATTCTAATTGCCTTCAATCTTACTACGGATGCATAGGTTTCACCAAAGTCAAGACCTTCAATTTGAGTGTATCTTTGTGCTACTAATCTTACTTTGTTTCTCACAACTATACCATCTTGATCTTGCTTGTTCTAGAATACCCACTTGGTGCCAATGATATTGTAATTCTTTGGACGCTCAACTAGTTCCCACACTTGATTTCTTTCAAAGTTGTTGAGCCGTTCATGCATGGCATTTACCCAATCACAATCCATCAAAGCTTCTTCTATCTTCTTTAGTTCAATGGATGAGACAAATGAATAGTTTTCATAAAAGGATGCCAATCTTGATCTAGTTGGCACACCACTTCTAATATCACCAACTATTTAATCTAGAGGATGATCTCTTGCAATGTGAGTTGGTTGGAGAACTTGTGCACTACAAGAAATCGGTGGTTTTTGACGTAAAATCCATTTGTGACGGTGGTTTTTTGACATTAATTATGCTATAGTTTATGTCATAATACGTTAGTTATGACATGAGTTTATGTCATAAAACATGAATTATGTCATAAAATATATGCAATCTTCTTTTGACATTGCACTTTTGTCATAATACATATAAGCGATGTCATAATTCACATAACTAATGTCATAATTCACATAACTATGTCATAATTAATGTCAAAAAACCACCGTCACAAATAGATTTTACGTCAAAAACCACCGATTTCTTGTAGTGGTGGTTGATAGCTTAAGCTTGGTTGATCACTTGGTTGCACAACTTGAGATGAACTAGCTAATTAACTTGATCTCTTCCTTGTTATCATGAGAGCTACTAGCACTTGCTTGATCTTGATTTAGTTGTACATTTGAAGGAGATAGCACTTATACATCATCATCATCTTGCTTAGGCCTTATGTCACCAATGTCTATTTCTTTTATTGCATTGATCAATTAAATTTCTCTCACATCATCTAGATTTTTTTCTCCTCATCTTGAGAGCCTTTGGTTTCATCAAACTCAATATCATGTACTTCTTTAACTATGCCATGAGTAAGACTCTAAACTCTATATGCTTTGCTTGTGGTGGAGTATCCTAGCAAGAACCCTTCATCAAACTTCTTCTTAAACTTGCTCAATCTTATGCCTTTCTTGAGAATATAGCATTTGCATCTAAACACTCTAAAGTATGTAATGTTGGGCTTTCTTCCATTCAATAGCTCATAGGTTGTCTTCTCTAGCATGCCATGACAATAGAGACGGTTGCTACAATAGCAAGCCGTGTTGATAGCTTTGGCCTAAAATAAGAAATCCACATTGTATTTCACTATGTATTGATCTTGCCATATCAATCAAGGTTCTATTCTTTCTTTTAACAACACCATTTGATTGAGGAGTGTACTTAGCCGAGAATTGATGTCCAATACCAATGTCATCACATAGCTCTTCTACTCTTGTGTTCTTGAACTCATTCTCATTTTCACTTCTCACTTTCTTTATTGTTGTTTCAAACTCATTTTGACATCTCTTGACAAATGTTTTGAATATGCCATAAGCTTCACTTTTGTCAACTAGAAAGAAGACCCATGTGTATCCTGTGTAGTCATCCACTATCACAAATCCATACTTGTTTTCACCAATGCTAGCATATGTTATTGGTCCAAATAGATCCATGTGCATTAACTCAAATGCCTTTGATGCACTCATCGTGCTCTTCTTAGGATGGGTGTTGCCAACATGTTTGCCCATTTGACATAAACTACAAAGCTTGTTCTTCTCAAATGTCACATCCTTCAACCCTCTCACAAGATTGTGCTTCACTAGCTTGTTGAGTTGTTTCATGCCAACATGTCCAAGTCTTCTACGCCACAACCAACCCATACTTAATTTTGTGATCAAACATATTGAGAGTTGAGCTTCACTTGCATTGAAATCCACCAAATAGAGATTCTCATATCTAAAGCCTTTGAAGATCAAATTGCTTTCATAAATTCTCACAATCTCTGCATCATCAATGCCAAATATACACTTGAAGCCAAGATCACATAATTGAGCCATGGACAATAAGTTGAAGTTGAGAGATTCTACTAGCAAGACATTTAAAATTGAGAGATTATTTGAGATTGCTATCTTGCCCAATCCTTTGACCTTGCCCTCACCATTATCACCAAAAGTAATTGAATCAACACCACAATCACCACTTGATGAGATAGAATTGAACATCCTTCCATCACTGGTCATATGTTGAGTGCACCCACTATCAAGCACCTAATACCTTCCTCTGGCCTTATAATTGACCTACAAAAGCAAATCAATTCTTTTTAGGCACCTAAACTTGCTTGGGTCCTCCAAGGTTAGTCATTAAGCTTTTGGGCACCTAAATTGCCTTCTTCTTTAGGCCAACAATGGGAGCACCAATAAACTTAGCCTTCACACTATTTGCACCCTTGGTAAGCGAATAACAAGAATCAAATTGAATTGACAATATGTTAGTATTCTTCTTATTCTTGCAATATCGCTCTGTGCCCAACTTGCTTACAACTAAAGCAAAATCAACCATTGCCCTTCATAAAACTAGTCTTGTGAGTGACAAAGTCCGTCTTGTCATTCTTGGGGGTATAGCCCAATCCCGTTTTGTTAAGAGAGAACCTTTGGCTACCCAAGCACTTTAGCAAGCAGGCTCACCTCTATAGGCCTTGCCTAGGGCATGAGTGAGCTCATCCACCTCTTTCTTAAGGGTCACATTTTTCACCATGAGTGAGGCATCACATGTGAAACCATCACTAATAGTAGATGTGGCATTGCTTGAGCTACAAGAGGGGTTAGTGAGAGGCACAATAATAGGAGTATAGAAAGATTCATCAAGAATATCATAAGTTACTCTAATGTTGCATGTCTCTACAACATCCTTAATCTTAGCTTGATCAAGGAGGGAGGAGTGAGCTTTTTCAAGCTTGGTGTGAGCCATTTCAAGCTTCTTATGGGCTTTCATTAGCCTCTCATGAGTAGCATTGAGCTCATCAAAGGATCGCTCAAAAGCTTGCTTGCTCTTGCGCAACTCTTTGCACTCCTTCCTCTTCATTTCAATGTAAGATTGAGCATCTTGTAGCATGTTCACGAGTTCCTCCTTGGAGCACTCCTCATCGTCACTATCCTTCTCACTATCATCATCATCATCAGATAGTACCTTTGAGCTCTTAGCCATAAAGCATGATAGAGTGTCGAAGATAGAAGACTTGTTGTTGATGGCAGTGCTTGCTTGCCCCTTCTTCTTCCTCTTGTCATCATCACTCTCATCATCATCATTTGAAGAAGCATCACTATCCCATGTGACCATGTATAAATGCCCCTTTTTCTTCTTCTTGTAATCACCCTTCTTATCCTTCTTGCCTTTCTTGTCCTTCTTTTTCTTCTTGTCATCGTCACTATCATTGTCACTATTGAGAGGACAATCGGGAACAAAGTGATCCTTGCTATTGCATTTGAAGCATCTCTTTTGGTCATCCTTCTTCTTGAAGTGATCTCTTCTCTTTCTAGCACCATAGCCCTTCTTCTTCATGAACTTGCCAAATCTCTTGACAAAGAGAGCCATTTGTTCATCTTTGTTTGAGCTTGTGCTTGCTTCATCATCACTTGATTCTTGCTTCTTCTTGTCTTTTGATGAAGTAGTCTTAAATGTAACCACTTCCTTATCTTTCTTCTTCTCTTTGTCCTTCTTCTCATCCTTGGAACCCCTATTCCTTTCCACATGGTAAGTGTCATATGTGATCATCTCACCTAGTACTTGGTTTGGGGTTTGCTTGTCAAACCCAACTCTCACCATCATTGTAACTAGGAAGTCAAATCTTTCGGGCAAGCTTCTCAAGAATTTGGGAATGAAGTCCTTGTCCTCCACCTTCTCACCCAAGTTCTTCAAATCATTGACAATGACTTGCAAGCGATGGAACATCTCAGCAACACTCATCATCTTTCATCTTGAATGAAGCAAATTTGTCCTTGAGAATGTATGCCTTGGCACTGTTGACGATAGATAACGATCACTTTTAACCGTCAACTAAATGCATAAAGGAGATCACCACTAGAAAACATAGGAGTTTTAACTGACAATTTTTATGAGTTTTGGTGATTTTACATTTTCTATAGGATTATTCCAAAAAAGAGAAATTATAGGATTTAATTGCAAGATTTACACAAAACTTAACCGCGATGGAAGACATCATCATCGGACTCAGGAAGAATCCAGAAGACACCAGAACGAAGCGGAGAAGTGGAGCCTACCTCGTGGGGCCAGCCGGCCCCACTGGCCAGGCCGGCCGGCCTCCCCCTTCTATGGCCTTCCACGAGCTTCTGGAGTGTTCCTCCACTGCCTTTGAGGATCAATCTTAGCCCTACGTGAGGTCTGTTTGATCCAACGGCCATCATTTCTTCCATCGGGCTATAAATATGTGCCTGAACCCCCCAGGAGGGAGAAGGGTTTTGCCTCAATTCATTTGTCAAGATTAGACTAGAAGCTAGGGTTTCCAGAGATTAGAATTAGAGCTCCAGTTCTTCAAGTTCTACATTAGGTTTAGCTTGCAAGGTTCAAGTAGAGTTGGGCGCTTCGCTCGGAGCTTCCAATCTGCAGTCAAGAGATTGGTAATTTGTATCTTGTTTATGACTTTGTTCTTAATTGTTATATTGCTACTTATTAAGTTCTTAGTTTGCTCTAGTTGCATTCTTGATATAGTTATGATTGGTGATGATTATAGTCATATGTTCGTAAAGCGCCTAATTCAATACTCGAGTGGGTTAAGTGGTATGTATTATGTAAGCGTGGTGCTTAGATGTCATATATACCTACGATTGCATCCTGATGTACCGGATAGTGTGGTAGATCATAGGCGTACAGGCCTATTGAGTCCTCTATATTCCACCCCTCGCATGTAGGCTAGTAGAGCGCGGTCGCGAAGGAGGTGACTTATGTCTCAATATCCTCCCTAGTTGATGCTCCTTATGCTGTTTTCTGAGTTGGTTATGCTATAGATGAAAGTGTGTATATTGGTGTGATCTGTAGACTTATTATTTAGGGATAATCTAGAACTTCTTTACTTTAGCCGAATCACCTGTCTGACCAAATCATATTAGTTGAGTCTTTAATCTCTGTCTCTAGGAAGTCCTTTTATTTCATATTTATCTTTATCTTTATTATTTATCTTGACTCACCTCTGCTAAAAGCACTAGTGTGGTTGGTTGCTATAGGTTTGCACATTTAAAAGTCATAGTCCTAAATCTTTTCTACCCCCTTCTAGATAGATCCAACGCATTAAATGAGTTTTCCTTTTGGCTTAAAACAAATCAACGATACTTGGGAATCTTACCAGGTGAAATGCTACAACAGGAGAATTATCTGTGCGCTTGCGGATATATTCTATAGCATTATTTTTTAGGGTAGACAAGTGCAGATTATTTTCCAGTATTTTTGGCATCATGTTAGGGATGACAACTTAACGCAAAGTGATGTTAGAAATATCAACAAGCATTTCTAGTGCTGTTACCAGGGAAATCAACATTTATTTGCTAGGATAATTTCATTAGGCATATTCAATCTTTCAAAGAAAATATTTTCTAAAAGGAAGAATAATGTGGCAATAGACATAAATACTTATAGGTAGATCAAGACCTCTTGCTTTTAGCAGGCTTACCCTTGTTTGTCTTTGTTATTATTTTATGCAGGGTAAGTGCAGAATTGGTTGTGTGCTATTAACTCTCATTAATAAAGAGCAACCAAGACCCTAAAGAAGCTAGACACTAGTTGAGAAGCTATGGCTGAGAAGACGTTGCGTGAATTCTCTGCTCCAAGCACTGAGAACATTCGCGTTGGACTAACTCTCAATATTGGAGAACATGATTATGAACTTAAACCAAGCCTCATTAACATGGTGCAAGCTATCACATTCAGTGGAAAGAAGGATGAAGATGCTAGTGCTCATTTGTAGAATTTTCTAGAGATTTGTAGCACTATCAACATCAAGAACATATCCCAAGACGTCGTGCTACTTCGTTTGTTTCTGTTCTCATTAGAAGGGAAGGTGAAGCAATGGTTCCATTAAATTAAAGATCAGATTGAGACATGGGAAGGATGTTCAAAAGTTTTCCTAGACAAGTTTTTCCCAGTAGGCAAGACCAATGCACTACGAGGGAAGATATCAGAAATTTGTCAGCAGAAAGGTGAACCGATTCCAGAAGCTTGGGAACATTTTCAAGATTATATCTTAGACTACCCACATCATGGAATGGAAGAATGGTTACTCATGCAAACATTTTATCATGGATTAATACCAAAGTCATGTGAACAACTTGATGCCACTGCTGAGGGATCATTTATGTCACTCACTCCTAGAAAGGCCAGAAGTCTTATGGACAAGATATCAGAAAACTAAAGCTGGACATATAATAGCCAAACTTGTCATAAGAGTGAAGAAGTTTTAGAGGAAAAGTGTGCACTATCAACCAAGATGGATGTATTATTGAATTGGCTAGAGCAAAGAGCTAACTACAAACGAGATCGACAAGCCATTCAAGACGCATTCGACTCTCAGAATCAATGTGGAGAATACTTAGGAGTTGAATTCGATAACTCCCTAGAGAAGATCAATACTATTATCAAGTCCACTTCACAGAAGCAAGGATGGAGTCAACTTCAAGGTAAGTATCAAGGTAATAATTATAATCAAAAGCAACCACCCTTGAGAGAGTTAATATTAGAACAAGCTAGAATTAATGAGAATATTCATAAAAAGCTTGCTTTCAATGATGCAATCTTAGAAGGAATAAACTCTAAACTAATTTTTCTTCTGCTGTTAAAGAACAAATAGCATTCAATAAGAAGATAGAATTACAAATAGCCCATTTGGCTTCTACTTTGTCTACTACTGCTAACCCTGAGTAGGTAAAAGGAATATCTACAAGAGGAGGTAAGTCAACACGTGATCCACCTTACCCTAAAGGGGCAAGGAGGCCACCACAATTAGAGTAGGTAGAAGAAGAAGTAGAGAAAGATAATACAGAAGAAGCTATACCACAAGAGTTGCCACAAGACCCAGAATTACACCAAGACTTTCATGACACAAATCTCCTACCGTTTCCATGAAGGAATAGAAGGGCCAAAATAGATGAACAATTCGGTAAGTTTGTAGAGGTAATTCAAAAATTATATGTCAACATTCCGTTGCTAGATGCCATGCAGGTGATTAAGCTTACAGAAGAGTGTAGTGCGGTGATTCTGAATTCTCTTCCTATCAAGAAGGATCCAGGATGTCCCACTATTGATTACTCAATTGGAGATCAAAATATTGAGAATGCCTTATGTGATCTTGGAGCTAGCGTTAGTGTTATGCCCAATAAGGTCTTCGACAAGCTCAACTACTCTACGCTTACACCCAATTCGATGTGCTTGCAACTAGCCGATCAATCAATTCGTTATCCCGCAGGGATTAAGTGGAAAACATTCCGACCATTCCTAAACACCACAAACGCACACATTGATGTTGGAGCCGGAGAAATTAAATTCACCATTAATGGGAAAGAAGAACGATTCGCATTCAAGCCAAACCGGAGCAATGCCAAATATTGGAGTGTCATGAGAAGCAAGAATCAAGGTCATCATCTCCAGACCCGGAGATCAAGCACGAAGAATAATCAAATTGAAGAAGTTCGATTCGGTGGACTTAAAACCCTGAACCTTCACCGGGAGGTAACTCGGTAGTTATCGGTAATTTAAATTTAAAAAGAAATAAAACAATGATGGCACAATAGTTAGAATAAGCACTGAGTAATTAATGCTTACAGGGGGAGTAAAACCCCCGTCGGTGATTTTTACTCTAGAAATAGAAAAAATAAAAAAACACTATCATTAGAATTCTTATTTTCCATAGATTCATAAAAGTAATTTAGTCTTTCATTCTTGTGTCATTATATGGTATAAATATGGAAGACATGTAGGATCCACACCCATCACCTCACATCCTATCACACCTACCATTATTCACCACTATCCAAACTCTCCACTCACTTCACTCACATGCATGTACTATGATTCGCAATCAACCTGCCGACGAAGAGCATCCAAAGGGGCAGCATCTATAGCAATGTCGACACCAGAGAAAGGAGAAAGAAAATGGCCAAGGTGTGGGGCTGGCTGTCCCCACCTCTTATGCTGGCCGGCACCCCCCTTCTTCCTCTCCCTCTCTCTCTTCACTCGTTCTCTCCTCTTCCATTCTCAAGTCCAGAGAGCTCTGCTCCCCTCTGTTCTTAATTACAAACAACACAAATCCCACCAGTTGCTCAAGGAAAATCCAGAAAAAAATTAAAAGAGAAGGAGATTAGAGCTTTGCTCAAAGTTTCATCCAAGGGAAGTGATCTCTCACTCTCTCTAACCCTTCTCCATTTGTTGTTCTTGTTTGTTCTTGTCTTTTGTTCTTGAATATGAGTAAGAGATTCAAGAGTGCAGCGAAGAGCCTTGGAAGGGCACTCTCCTTCCACTCAACCCGGAGCCAAACTTCATCACGTGCACCGTCACGAGCCGATTCCGAGATGGATGTAGACACACCCTCACCCGCTGTCCATAAATCATCATTCCAAGGTGAGCCACCAAGGTATATCCTTACGGACGACTCTCAAATTACTCTACTCACTAGAACCGAGAAGGGAGTATTTAATTCCATTAAAGACAAGGAGTTTTTTCATACACCGTTGTTTGATAATACACTACTCGCAGCAACCGGTATGGACACTGAGTTTGAGCTAGTTTTCAGAATTATGGGATGGGAAAATGCTTGTGCTATTACTGAAGAAGGTAGTAAACTGCTTACCATGGAATTTTTGAGTACCTTAGAACTAGGATCGGATGAAGTATCATTTAGGCTTTTTAATCAAGAGTTCACTGTCACATGGAAGAACCTTAGCACCATGCTAGGTTTTGCATCTAGGTGCCTAGTAGATATTGATGATTTTCTAAGAAATTTTGACAGAACACAAGTATGGGAGAGTATTTCTAGAAAAAGGTTTTGTCACAAACCCACCACTGAGGAGATACATCACCCTACTTTAAGGTTTATATATAAATGGCTAGTTGTCACTTTCTTTCCTAGGGAAGAATTACGCACTGTTAGAATTGAGGAGTTGAAATTACTTTATGCCATGATTAAAAAGAGAAGTGTTTCACCTGTTAAAGACATGCTAAAATATTGGACTCATGTGTCGGCTATGAAAAAGTGTGGCGTTACATTTACTTCCTAGATTACTCATATTGCTTCAAGGTTAGGGATGCTAGAAAATGTTATTCTCACATATATTCCTGTACCTCGAAAAATAATTGGATATGATTTCTTTAAGCAAGCTCATATACTCAAAACAAAAGATAATAAAATTTATATGGTTTATAAGAATTTTGTAAATGAGTATGAGCTGCCAAATAGAGAACTTGGTCTCTACACAGTAGAGAGTTTTGTTTTTGACTTGCAGACAGGAAGGACGACTGTTGGGAGAAGTCCCTCAGCACGCTTTGCTGGGACGCAGAGACCGAGTTATCAGGGAGCAGATTCTACATCACAGGGACCAGCATACACTGCCTTCATGGGTTTTGAACAGCCACAGCTGTCACATCAGACTACTCAGCCATGGACACACCACTTTGAATGGGAGGGTTACACCTCTTATCAGGAGGGAGAGTCATCTTCAGGATGGGGACAATGGGAACAAGGTAATACCTCTTTTTCGCAAGAGACCGGGTACGAGAGAGGATGAGCATCCTTCTCTACATGCCCGCGCACAGACTTCAGGATCGGTGGCCCATTCGCATTCCATGCACCCCTAGAGGACGACTACTACCAGCCTCCAGAGCAGCACGGACGACCTCCAGTGACATATGGTGGAGCCCCTCCTTTTGACCAGTTTGACCAGCAGCTGACTAGCTTGGGGGAAGGTCAGTAGAGGATTCAGACCACACTAGATCACATAGTGGCGTGGCAACATCAGATGGATAACAGGGTGAACACACTGCAGCAGTCTCACGATCAGGGACAGGAGCCCCTTACACTTTTACTTTAGAGTCTCGGACTCGAGTATCCACAACCACCACCAGAGCAGTGAGACAGCTTGGGGGAGGACCCCCGCAAGGTAAGCACACATTACCTTTATATATTTATCCTTTATTTTTAGCATTTACTTTCTTGTTTTTAGCTGTTGAAAAAAATACAAAACCAGGAGAACCAAATAAAAATGTCTTTATTGCTTTCTTTAGATTTCTGCAATTTAATTCATGCATGGTATAAAAAAATAGAGTGTGTAAAAGGTTTGCTTTAATTTCCAGTTGTTAGTAGAACTTGAAGGCTAGACTTTTCCAAGAAATAAAAATATCAAATATGATTTCCTTCACATGCTTAGTAATTAAATCAAGATTTTCCTGCAGATTGAATGAAGTTGTCTTTATCTGAAAATTTATTCTGAAGCTTGATATCTGTGGGTAGCATATTCTTGACCCTAAGTCTAGGTAATTGTTGGACATGATTAGAGAAGGTCTAAGCTGCTGTTTATCTTGCTCTAAAAAGATGCTAAAATTCTAGAGATTTACTTTTTAAAAAATGCAAAATGCTACATGATGAGATCTTATATGACAATGCTAAATTTCTACGAGAGCTATATTGAATATTTAGGCTAGAAAGCTTTCTACTGCTTGTCATTTCATTGAGTTTGATCAATCTTTGTGACCCTAATGAGAGACTTGTCATGCTTTTTAAAATCAAGATTCACTTGCACTCTACTTATATATGCACTACTCTACACTGGAGTAGGTGCAACAACATGCCATTCCACTCTTGTCAAAAAAAAAATGTTTTACTCCTATCTTTGGGAGGAAACACCAAAAATATTCCATTAGTATAGCCAACAAATAAATGCTCAAATATCTTATTGTTATTATCTCTCACTTTTATATGCCAAAAAGGAAATTTTATGAGCTATGCAAAGTAAATAAAGAAAAATGGACAGTGTCCAAAAGAAAAAAGAAAAAAAGAGAAAAAAAAAGAAGAGAGAAAGAAAGAAAAAAAAAAGATAGCTCACAATTTCTAGCAATATTTCTGAATTTCAAAAGAGAGATAAGGATGAGCATAGTAGAATTAGGATTATTAGTTTCCATAAAATATCCACCATATTCCACACACATGCACATCTTGATTTGATTGTATGACTTGTTTCTCTCTGGATCCATTGTTTGATTTTACAAAATATGTTTTGCAAGTAAGTCATCCATGATTACTTCCATACCCATGAGCTCCAGATAAACCTTTAGAATTAGGTTGAGAAAGGCATACGCTTTATTGCCTAGGTGAGGAACAAAAAATACCACATATATGAGAGACTTGAGAGTGTCACACAAAGTATCTCTGGGTTTTATTTCTGAAAATCCATAAAAACTCCAGAAGATTGGTTGAATAGAAGAGTTTGAGACATAGTGCTTGACTTGATCTGTCTGTTTGCTAATTACTCATGACCCAAGGTGAAAGAAGTTAAGCTCCATGGTTGAAAAGAATAAGAGTAAGTTTGAAAATGAGGCTAATGAATTTCAACCTGGAGAAGAATTTTAATTTGAATGCTTGAGTATTTATTGGAAGTTATCAAATAAATATGAGAAACCCTGAGTATTAATTTTTCCTATCATTTTAGAGTTAGCTTTGCTAGGGACTAGCAAAGGTTTAGCTTGGGGGAGCTTGTTGACGGTAGATAATGATCACTTTTAACCATCAACTAAATGCATAAAGGAGATCACCACTAGAAAACATAGGGGTTTTAACTGACAATTTCCATGAGTTTTGATGATTTCACATTTTCTACGGGATTATTCTAGAAAAGAGAAACTGGAGGATTTAATTGCAAGATTTACACAAAACTTAGCCGCGATGGAAGACATCATCATCGGACTCAGGAAGGATCTAGAAGATACCAGAACGAAGCGGAGAAGCGGAGCCCACCTGGTGGGGCCGGCCGGCCTCCCCCTTCCACGCCCTTCCACGAGCTTCTGGAGTGTTCCTCCATCGCTTTTGAGGATCAATCTTGGCCCTACGTGAAGTCGGTTTGATCCAACGGCCATCGTTTCTTCCACCGGGCTATAAATATGTGCCTGAACCCCCCAGGAGGGAGAAGGGTTTTGCCTCAACTAATTTGTCAAGATTAGACTAGAAGCTAGGGTTTCTAGAGATTAGAATTAGAGCTCCAGTTCTTTAAGTTCTAGATTAGGTTTAGCTAGTAAGGTTCAAGTAGAGTTGGGCGCTTCGCTCGGAGCTTCCGATTTGCAGTCAAGAGATTGGTAATTTGTATCTTGTTTATGACTTTGTTCTTAATTATTATATTGCTACTTATTAAGTTCTTAGTTTGCTCTAGTTGCATTCTTGATATAGTTATGATTGGTGATGATTATAGTCATATATTCGTAAAGCGCATAATTCAATACTCAAGTGGGTTAGGTGGTATGTATTATGTAAACGTGGTGCTTAGATACCATATATACCTATGATTACATCCTGATGTGCCGGGTAGTGTGGTAGATCATAGACATACAGGCCTATTGAGTCCTCTGTATTCCACCCCTTGTATGTAGGCTAGTAGAGCGCGGTCGCGAAGGAGGTGACTTATGTCTCAATATCCTCCCTAGTTGATGCTCCTTATGCTGTTTTCTCAGTTGGTTATGCTATAGATGAAAGTGTGTATATTGGTGTGATCTGTAGACTTATTATTTAGGGATAATCTCGAAGATCTTTACTTTAGCCGAATCTCCTGTCTGACCAAATCATATTAGTTGTCTTTAATCTCTGTCTCTGGAAAGTCCTTTTATTTCATGTTTATCTTTATCTTTATTATTTATCTTGACTCACCCCTGCTAAAAGCACTAGTGTGGTTGATCGCTATAGGTTTGCACATTTAAAAGTCATAGCCCTAAATCTTTTCTACCCCCTTCTAGATAGATCCGACGCATTAAATGAGTTTTCCTTTTGGCTTAAAACAAATCAACGATACTTGGGAATCTTACCAGGTGAAATGCTACAATAGGAGAATTATCTGTGCGCTTGCGGATATATTCTATAGCATTATTTTTTAGGATAGACAAGTATAGATTATTTTCTAGCATTTTTGGCATCATGTTAGGGATGACTACTTAACGCTAAGTGGTATTAGAAATATCAACAGGCACCCTTGACAGCTTGAGTGCCCTTATATGTTTCTTCCAATCTTGTCCCAACATCATGTGCTCTCTCAAGATCCTTGATATGCTCAAATTCCATGGAATCAAGAGAATAATATAAAGTGTTGATTGCAATGTCGTTGAATTAGAGCTTCTCTTCTTCTCTTGCGGTGGGATCATTGGGGTCGATCACCGCAAAGTCTTTGTCAACTACCTCCTAAAACTTCCGGTTGAGTGATTTCAAGTGTGCATATATTTTTTGCTTCCAATGACTATATCCGATTCCATTAAATTGTGGCTGCTTTCCCACATGGTTGATATGGTTGACTTGAGCCATTTTAATACCGGAGGATATTAGGCCTCAATCAAACAACGGTGACCACGGCTCTGATACCACTTGAAAGGTCCAATTGGCTAGAGGGGGTGAATAGCCTAATTAAAATTTCTACAAATACACTAGATAAATCGGTTGGTAACAAAGACGCGCTTAAGCGAATTTTGCACTAGCCTACTTGAGAGGCGGTTTGCAAGCCTTCTAACCAATTAACTAGCAACCTAATATACTAGAACACACTAAGAGTAATGTCCTTAGTAATCAAATTACTCTACACACCCTAGTACACAAGGTAAAGAGGTGATCAAGGTATGCAAACCGAGCCTTGTGGATGTAGCGAATCACTGTCTTGATTCACTCAATAGAAATCCGGCTGATGGTCCAATCAATTTAATAGGCAGCAAGTGATCTCGATGGATCAACCACAAGAAGACTAAGACAATGATTTATCCTCGAGGTTCATGTGCTTGCCAACATGCTATGTCCTCGTTGTGTCCCCCTTGACCATGTGGTTCAGTGGCTAATCGGTATCACACACCGAGCCTCTCAAAGGCACCACAAGAACCTACCGAGGCTAGGAGTTGAATGATACTCGCATTCCACTAGAGTACCTTTTGCAGTCTCCATCGGGAAAGGCTAAGAACCCTTACAATCCATCGAGGTGAGGCCAAGAACAATCACCGGCTTGCTCACACCTCTTCTCCGTTGCTCCAATCGTTTAGGTGGTGGTAACCGCTAAGAGAATAAGCAATCGCGCAGCAACAACGATCACTAGTGCCACTAGATGCAAGAACTCACAAGCAATGCACTAGAATCTCTCCTAATCTCTCTTTAGGTGTAAGCAATCAAGAAAGATGAGAGGGAGGAGGTTGGGTTAGCTCTAGGGTGCTCAAGAATGATCAAAATGTGCAAGAGAATGTCCCCAAGCCGGCCAACATGCTTATATACCCACCACTCAAATAATCTAACTGTTATGTTCTAGATGGGGCTGACTCGGGGTCATCGGACACTCAGATGCCTAGCATCGGACGCGCCCGATGCCTCATCGAGCCCTAGATCGTCGCCACATGTCCTCGTTTGAATTTA
The DNA here is from genome assembly GCA_015844335.1 of Chrysopogon serrulatus. Taxonomy (NCBI): domain Eukaryota; kingdom Viridiplantae; phylum Streptophyta; class Magnoliopsida; order Poales; family Poaceae; genus Chrysopogon; species Chrysopogon serrulatus. The sequence continues at coordinate 506,435 of JADLZL010005369.1, forward strand.
GCCGTTACCCGCGCACTGAGGAGGCATCAGACGCTCAGGTGACCTGCACCGGACGCGTCCGACGCACGCACGAAGGCACTGAAACCGCACGCGTCAGATGACCACCGGACGTTGAACACTTCACCGGACGTAACTCAGAGAGCTCCAGAAACGCCCACGCACCCATCAGATGCGTCTGACGGTACGGCATCAGACGCCCTGGTGTTCGGTGAACACAACCCTCGCGTTCTAATAGGAAATCCCTCTGCACCAGATGCGCCGATGTTTTACTGTCGGACGCTCCAATGCACATACTGTACACGCGCCAGAAACTCTAAGTCTTCGCAGGGTCACCGGACGCATCCGACGCCTCAGGACCGAGCGTTCGATGCCCCTGGAAGAGCTCCTTTCACTCCGAAAATCGCCGAGTCCTACCTCGCAAGCTCGGCGGAAGGGGTTTATACACAAACACCCATCTACCCTTGCTCTCATATGCCGACGCCAAATTGTCTCACCAATTGTGCATGTGTGTTAGCATTTTCCAAATGAATTTAGCAACAGTTAAGTTAGCACATTAGGTTCTAATGCAACGCATGAAGTCAAACACCTAGTGGCACATGGATAACCACTTTCGACTCAGGATCACTCCTCTTAATAGTATGGTTATTGATTCTAAATATACTCACACCATCTATGGTGTCTTGAGTACCAAAAGCAAATGACCCTATTCGTTATACCTTTGCCTTGAGCCCATTTGCCTCCACTTCTTCTCCTCTTTCTCACTTGGAGCACTTGAGGTCATCACTATCCATCATCTTGCTCCATCTTGAATGGACCATCCATGCTAAAGCTACACACATGCTTATCAAATGGATTTGTCTATGGTTTCATCAATTAGCCAAAACCAAACTAGAGCTTTCATTCGCTCCTGCTTCATGGACCCTGTATCGGCTAAACAGCCGATTCAGTTATCCTTTCACGAGTAGCGCATGTGCATAGATCCATTCGAGAGTCAAGTAAACTATTGTTGTTTGTTGGACTTATTGAAGCCCGCTGGCTGGTAGACCAGGTGAATGTAGATTTGGCATGCTTCACGAAAGTAGTTTAACAGGACCGCTGGCCGGTAGACCAGTCTTGGTAGACTATTGTTTACTTGATGATTGAGCAAGATATATACATGTGAGCTACCTCATATTTTAGACGCTGTATTGGCTAAATAGCCGATCCAGTTATGCTTTTGCCTGTGATACACAATATGCATGTGTCAACTAATGAGATTGGCTGATTGTTTATTTCTACTTGTTACGTATCATGAATAGCCATTTTTATCTCATGCTTTACACTGATATGAGTTGACTCTGTAGTCAATCTCCTTTGACTCATCGGCCATCCGAAGGCTATACATCTTGGAACTATCTGGCAATGAAACCGACAGGTTCCAAAATTTGACATTTGCTATCCCTTGTCAATTACAAGTCAAATTGACTGGCACGCCCTAGATTGAAGTCACCAAGCTCGGCTTGCCTCGTCCAGGCTTAGGGGATCAAGGACTCCGGCTCCCATACTCTCCCTGAGAGCCTTCTTGTGTGCTCCATTGATGCGGGAGATCCACTTTTCTACGTCAACACGTCTTTTGGCACGCCCGGTGGGACCACAGTCGTCAATATAGACAACGACAACATTCTGAATGTGACCATAGATGAACTTTCTGAAGATATGGAAGAATTGGTTACTACAGCTATTACTCAATTCCAAGAAAAGGGTTTGCTGTCCTTCAGTAAGAATAGAGAGAAGAGAGTATTCTAGAAGACCTACCTCCCAAGAGTGATCTTAGATGGAGAGCGAGACCCAGCTATCCAAATCTAGCAAGCTGCTATGTACGAAGTTATCAGCAAAGCTATGGCTGCCACTCTTACCAATCACAATGAAGTCTTCCTGAATAGCATATCCAATGTCATAAAAGAAGCTTTCAATCTAAATATAGAGAACAGAGACCCAACATATGCTAATTGTGCTAGAAATAAACACGTAGATAAAGGTCAATCATCAGGAGGAGGAGTATCTGGAGGACAATCAATAGGGAATCATCATACCAATGGAGGTGGTACTGTGCAACAGTCGGTGCAACAGCCGATAATAAATCATAATGTTGGTCAATCGGCTGTAAAAATAACTCCTCACAGCAGAAGGATTGTTAGGGATTTCAATGCTCTACCATATCTAGGAAGGGTAGCGCCTAGTGAAATTCCCTCTGGGTATCATTATCTCTCTAAGTATTATACTCTCAATGCTCAAGAGAACCCTGGATATCAGGATAATACTCAGTATGTTGGTCAGCAAGATCAGGGAAACCCAAATGCTTAGCAGAGGGCATCATTCTAGGTGGATCAGCTAATGAGTCAAGTAACCAATATGGTACAACGCCAATTCGGTTTAAAGCCTAAGAATGCATCCATCACTTATAAGAAACCGTATCCAGCATGGTATGATCAAGTGGTGTTACCACCAAGATACATATTACCTAATTTCATCAAATTCACTAGAACAGGCTCAACATCAACCTTGGAGCACATTAGCCAGTATCTTGCTCAGCTGGGAGAGATAGCTGATGAACCGGCATTCAAAGTGCGGTTCTTTCCTCTTTCTTTATCTGGACCTACATTCTCATGGTTTGTATCCTTGCCATATGATTCCATTAATGGATGGGATAATCTGGAATCCAAGTTTCATCAGTACTTTGATTCAGAAGTTATGGAAAAAGGAATTATAGATTTAGTCGATGTCAGGCAAGAAAACACCGAATCTAGAAGTCATTACATTCAGAGGTTCAGAGAGGTCAAGAATCAATGCTACACAATGACACTTTTAGAGGCAGAGGTGGTTAGCATTGCAATTTGAGGGCTAATACTAGCTATCAGAGAAAAGATTGGGTTTGGTTGCCCAAATTTAGCTGCTTTGGCCAGAAAAATAGCTGACATTGAAGCACAATTCAAATACACACATTATAATAAGCCTCAAAAGGTTGGCAATGTTGGTTCGTGCGTTCTAGAACAATTAGCTGATGAGAGCGACGAAGAAGGAAATGATGAAATAGCCACTGTGGATTGGGTATGGAAACATTCTGAGTATATGCCTAGGTAAAGAATAAATCTGTAGAGGAAGAAGAGAAAAAGTTTAACTTTGATATCATGAAGGCTGACAAGATCTTTGATTACTTGTTAGAGAAGGGTCAAATCAAATCGACAGGGAATCATAAGATACCATCGGCCGAAGAGCTCAAGAAAAAAGAGGTATTGTAAATACCATAATTCCACTACTCATAACACCAATGATTGCAAAATTTTCAGAGAGATCATTCAGCAAGCTATCAACAAAGGACGAATTGGTCTTGAAAAGGCCAAAGGTGGTATGGGTATAGAAGGCCACCCTTTCCCAACAAACATGATTGCATCTTCTCTTCAGAAAGGAAAATTTAAGGTGCTTACCTCTGATAGAGCCAAAGAGACAGGAGCAGTTGATTCAGAAAGGCAAATCTCGACTAAAGAGTATCAGGAGTTCAAGAAGAAGCAAGATCAGCAAAATAGCCGATACGATCGTCCTGAGACTTCTAGAGCTGGTGAGATGCACAGGCGTCCTACTGTCAGAATCCTATTGAATAAATGGCAACGGTAGAAGGAAAAGAATCAGTTGTGTCAGGAAAGAGAATATTTGGAATATCAAGAGTGGCTTGAAGAAGAAGAACATGAAAGGCATCGTCATGAGGAAAGGAGGATCAAGGAGGAGAATGAATATCATTGGAATTGTCCTTTCTTTAGACACTACTGGAATAAAGGCTTGATGTTACCTACCCTCAATAACTGCCCTGAGTGTAGTGATCAGTATTGGGAATACCAATAAGCAAGAGCCAACCGCTGATCTGTACATGAACGACTAAGTTTTGGAGAAATAGATTGGCGTGCAAAAATTGAAAATGTTCGTGATCGGCTAGGATAGAAGATAGCTAATCAGAATATGGCTGATCGAGGATACATTTGGCAAGAAGGTCAGTGGTGTCCAGGAGGATTAACTAGAAGCCAGAAAAGGCGGGTTCAATGTTTGAGGAATGACGAATTGTAAAGAAAGAAACCTAAAGTCTGGCAGGTCAAACAAACAGCCGACAAAGGCAAAGGTAAAACTTTGGCTGAGGTATCGGCTATCTTTATGTTACCTGCTGAGTTTAGAGCTACTAATCAATATGAAGAAGAATTAGATGAAGATGTAGCTGTGGCTCAGTGGATCTATCAGGCAGAAAATGCTACTTTTGAAAAGCCTAAGAAGTACCTACATCTAAAAGCTTTGTATCTTAAAGGCTTCATTGATGGAAATCCCCTGACCAAGATGTTAGTTGATGGAGGCGCTGCTGTTAATCTTATGCCCTATTCAACATTTAGAAAGCTTGGCAACAGAGTAGAAGACTTGTGCCCGACTGATATGAGGTTGATAGATTTCAGCGGCAACATCTCGATTACCAAAGGAGCTATTAGTGTTGAATTAATAATTGGTAGTAAGAGCTTGCCCACTACCTTCTTCGTAGTTGATGCCAAGGGCACATACGGTATACTTCTTGGTAGAGATTGGATTCATGCTAACTGCTGCATCCCATCCACTATGCATCAAAGTCTAATTTAGTGGATTGGAGATACTGTCAAAATTGTTCCAGCTGATTTCTTTGTTAGTATTGCTCACACTGGAATGGATGAGTGGAATTTTGAAGGCATGGAATGTTTCTCTAGAAAAGTACATGAGAGAGACATCATCAAGGTATTTGAGGATGATCAACAGCCGATACAAGTAGTCAGCTCTGAAAGTTTTAATTAATGGATTCTCTAATCGATGATGATGAAGGAAAGATGGGCAAAGGTTTTATGTTAGTGCCAAACAGTGGATATAGGAGATGGTGACGAGCTTAGGCTGATATATGTTAGTGCCAAACTGGATCCTGAGTATAAACAAGAATTAATAGCCTTATTGAAGGAATATAAAGATTGTTTTGCTTGGGAGTATTATGAGATGCCTGGTCTTGATCAAAAATTGGTTGCGCATCGATTGCCAATCAAACCTGGATATCAGCCGTTTAAGCAAACCCCAAGAAGAATTAGGGCAGACATTATGGTGGATGTGAAGATAGAAATTACTCAATTATATAAAGCAAAATTCATCCAACAGTGCCGATATGCAGAATGGATATCCAGTGTAGTCCCTGTGTATAAGAGAAATGGAAAGGTGAGGATTTGCATTGACTTCAGGGATCTAAATAAAGCTACCCCAATGGATGGCTATCCGATGCTAGTTGCTGATATGTTGGTCGATGCAGCAGCAGGCCAAAAGGTGATTAGTTTTGTGGATGGTAATGCTGGATATAATCAAATATTTATAGCAGAAGAAGACATCCACAAAACCGCCTTCGGGTGCCCCGGCACTTTGGGATTATACGAATGGGTAGTCATGACTTTTAGACTCAAGAATGTCGGTGCAACTTATCAAAAGGCTATGAATTATATCTTCCATGAGTTGATCGGCAAAGTTGTAGAAATTTATATCGATGATGTAGTTGTAAAGTCTAAAAGGATATCAAGAGCAACTAAAGGATCTCAAGGCCACTCTCGAATGTATGCGAGGATACATGGACTAAGGATGAACCCTCATAAATGCGCATTCGGAGTATCAGCAGGGCAATTCTTAGGCTTCATGGTGCATGAAAAAGGGATTGAGGTCAGTCAGAAAAGTTTCGATGCAATCAGCAAAATGGTACCACCAACCACAAAGACCAAGCTACAGTCTACGATTCGGCAAATTTAATATTGTTAGAAGATTCATATCAAATCTATTGGCTAGAATTCTACCATACTCGGGGACTGCTAAAGTTGAAGAATGATCAAAAATTCAGATGGGGTAACAAACAACAAAAAGGCATTTGAGGAAATCAAAGAATACATAAAGTCTCCATCAGTATTAATCCCTCATCAACAAGGTAAACCTTTTAAGTTGTAATGCGTAGCGGCTGGTGACCATAAGATTGGGTCGATCTTGATGCAAGAATTTGAAGGAAAGGAGCGAGTGGTTTTCTATTTGAGTAGAAGGTTACTAGATCCTGAAACAAGATATTCTCATTAAAAAATTATGTTTGTGCTTATATTTCTCCTGCACTAAGCTTCAACATTATGTACTATCCTCTGAGTGTATGGTGGTGTCTATGTTTGACGTGATCATGTACATGTTATTCGTGCCTATTTTGAATGGGAGGTTTGGTAAGTGGATTCTTGCATTGTCAGTATTTGATTTAAGATATGAATTGGCTAAAAGCGGTTAAAGGGTCGGGCAATAACTGATTTCATCACTTATCATCAAGGAAAGGAAATCAAGTTGCCAAACTTAACCCCTTGGGCATTGTTTTTCGATGGATCCACTTGTAAGACCGACGTCCACCAACAACGAGGTGGAATATGAGGCTGTTCTTAAGGGACTTCATCTCCTTCACGAGGTAAAGACCGAGGCCATTGAAGTTTTTGGTGATTCTAAATTAATAATTAATCAATTGCTCAGCCTATATGAATGCAAAGATAACATATTGAGAAAATACTATGAAGATTGCCGAGAACTACTTGATTCTTTTTCTTCTGTTATCATCAAGCATATCCCTAGGAATCAGAATCAAGAAGCTAATCGACTAGCTCAGAGTGCTTACGGGTATCGGCAGATTATTGAAATACTAGCTGATGAGCTTGCCGATAATAGTGATTGGAGAACTGAGGTTATCGAATACTTAAAAGAGCCATCGAAACAAGTATCCAGGAAGTTGAGATACAAAGCTATAAAGTTCGTTCGCCTTGATGATCAGCTGTATTACAAGATAGTCGATGGGGTAGTTCTCAAATGCCTTAATCAAGAAGAAGCTAAAGTCTTAATGGGTGAAATTCATGAAGGAGTTTGTGGTGCACATCAATCTGCCCATAAGATGAAGTGGATGATTAGAAGGACAGGTTACTTTTGGCCGACCTTGTTGGAAGATTGTTTTAAATATTATAAAGGGTGTCAGGAGTGCCAAAGGTTCGGTAATATTCAGAAATCTCCAGCATCGGCTATGAACCCAATCATAAAGCCATGGCCATTTAGAGGATGGGGAATAGACCTGATTGGCCAAATTTTTCCATCATCAAGTAAAGGACACAAGTTTGTATTGGTGGCAACAGATTACTTTACTAAAGAGGTTGAGGCCATCCCCTTGAAAGAAGCATCATCAGCCAATATGATTGAGCTTATCAAGGAGCGTATCATTTATAGATTTGGGATTCCTCAATCTATTATGACTGATCAAGGGAAGATGTTTATGTCTAAAGAATTCAAAGACTTCACTGCCAAGATGGGGTTTTAGGTTGATTAATTCATCCCATTATTATGCTCAGGCCAATGGACAAGCGAAAGCATCCAATCAGATCCTTATTAAAATAATTAAGAAGAAGATCGAGAGAGCATCTAAGAAAATGGCACTTGATAGTCAATGAAACTCTTTGGTCTTATTGGATGGCTTGTCATGGATCAACTAAATGCTCACCTTATGAGTTGGTTCATGGGCACGAAGCTGTGCTACCTTGGGAGATTAATATTGCATCAAGGAGCGTACTACAACAGCATGAGTAAAAAGCTGATGACTACAAGAATCTGATGATGGATAGTCTCGATGATTTAAACTTTCATCGGCTAAAAGCTTTGAAGAATATTCAGGCTCACAAAATCAGAATTGCCAAATACTATAATCAAAAGGTACGAGAGAAGAAATTCATTGAAGAAGAATTGGATTGGAAAGTAATTTTACCAATTGGCGCTAAAGATAGTAGATTTGGCAAATGGTCATTGAATTGGGAAGGACCATATCTAATTGCAAGAAGTAGTCCTAGGAATGCTTATTTCTATAAAACATTGAAAGGAGAAGAATATTCCAGAGCAATCAATGGGAAGTATTTCAAGAAGTATTATCCCAGTGTATGGGTTGATCTACTTTAAGATGATCAGCACATTACGACAAAACTCAACAGCGGATACAGGAAAGTATCGCCTTCAGCACAAAAAATATAATCCTGCCAGCAGAAAAATAGCCAATGTGATATGCATCGCCTTTAGTGCAAAAATATAAACTCAGCAAAGAGCAAGATTCAAAGACCTAATGAACATGAACTTTATTGATCTAATTCCCGATTACAAACTAGGAGACAAAGGCTACGTCTCAAACTCAAGGATCCAAAGCCGTGACACTAGGTTGATGCAAGGCTTCAAGCTTCTAAGTTAACTCTGCGGGAAAACAAACAGGAGATATTAAAAGGAGACCAAAGTGATGTGAAGAAATAAGTGGGGAGATGATGGTGTTCACCTTGAATCTTTGCATGAGTGGCATCTAAATTGACGTGAAGGGCTCAATTCTCACTCTCAAGCCTGCTATGGACGTCAGATAAGTCGTTGATGAGGAGGTACGCTTGATTCAAATCATGATTGGCATTGAGAAGATAAGTGCGATATTCATCTCGTTCCTCAATAAGGCATTGGATAACTCCTGGATCGGACCTGGTAAAGATATCAGGAGAAAACATAAGGGACATAACGTTCAAAAAGATCTCTGAGGATCAGAAACCTATTCTCCAACTCGATGACGTTGAGATGATTGCATTAGTTCTGACAATGAATCATCCGCGCTCCATTTGCCTTGCACCATTGTGTTGAAGAGATAAAGGACATATTTTCTATGGACGACTCGCTGGCTCATATTTATAAGCCCAGAGAAAATAGAATCATGCAGGAACAGGAGAAGATAAGGATCAATCTAGAGATCTTGAAGGATCCGTTACCATGTTTAATAAATTGATAATTCGTATATATATTCCAAACTTGGTAGAGGACAGTTACACTTTTAGAATGAAGGGAGATCTACCTATAAAATAAAAGAGAGATACATTCTTTCTAAAAAGGAGAACTGCGAGGGAGGACAAGATGAAGTTCTACAGCTGCAATCGCCACAGTGAGTAGAAGTGGCGGAGCCGTTGAGCGCCATGCAGCCGGAACAGGGAGACCAGGGGAGAGTTTGCCGTCGCCCTTCTCCGAAAACTTGACTTCGGAACCAGAATCAGAAGTCGAGTCTGGGGAGAGTTGCCTCATAGCCAGTGACTACAGGGTAATCTTTGGGATGATGCAGCAAGAGGGTGAAGGTGAACACCTCCTAGAGAAGCCCCAGAGAAGCAACATCCACAACCAAGGGGAGAGTAGAATCATCTCATAAGATTTCTTCTTCCTGCCGTGGTTGGATCGAGACTCCCCAGGGATTCCAAGATTATGAGCAGCCCCACCCCAATCACAAGATTTCTTCTAACTGCATGATGAAATAGAAGAAAAGACACTCAGCCATAGAGGATCAAGCATTGTTCAGAACTCTCTCGGAGGAAAAGCGGAAGAAAGAAGAAGCACCAAGAGGGGAATGGCTGAGTATTGCTGTTGGATAACCATTGCAGGAATCCCCCTGTATTTATAGGCACAAGGAGATGAAGGATTATGAACCACCCATGATACTTAAAGATAAGGACGATGACTCAGTTATGCTACACGGAGCACGATGAAAAGAATCAATTCCAATAAAATCCAGAAGACCCGTGGATTCCAGTGACTGAGACGATGCAGTTCCGCGTGCAAAGAGAAAAGACGTGCTGAAGAAAATGGGAGACGGTTTTGAACTGACGGAAATGAGGGCGATCCATCAAGTCAAGGATGACACGTCCAGAGGGATTCCTTTGGAAATTTTGGAATAAAATCAGTTTTATCCTAAAATTGGGGGGCATGTGTTGACATCATATTTGGGTAGATAGGAGACTGATCATGGACCAAGGTTGTCACGACACAAAAGGCCAGTTTACTTCAATTGATCGACTAAAACAAGGAGATCAGATGACGTCAGCTAAAGATCGAGACGTGCTAGGATCCAACAGATAGAGACAAACACATCGGACTCCACCAAAAAGGGAAAGATGGAGTCCAAGTTACCTTTTATTCTGTATTTCGTTTTCATCTAGGACTCGTGTTAGATTTTTTGGGCTATATATATCATCTACCATTGTAAAGGACACCCAATCAATCAATACAACAACAACTTTAGCCTCCAGCCACCCCCTGAGGAGTAGGAGTAGAGTAGATCTCGGTGAGACCTTCGACGAATCGAGCTGCATCAGTTGAGTCCGACCTTCGGTTTGCCTGTAAGTATTGCCACGGTTCATGTCTCGTTTATACGGTTGCATCGTTTGACCTCGTATAAGCTTGATTTGGGCTAGTTATCAGTTTATATCTTGTTTGTACGGCTACATCTAACGACTCATGCAAATTCGGTATAAGCTAGTTATTGGCTCTATTAGACTGGCGATCTAGTAGATTCATTAAGTTGCCGATATTGTTTACTTTCAATCTAATTTATCTTTCACAACAATATCATTGCCCAATCAAGATTGATAGATTAGACTATGCTTAAATAGTGTCAAAGATCTATTGTTTCAGTGCTTATCCATGCTTATGCTTATTCTTATTGAAACAGTCGATTAGGCCCGTATCGGCTAATTTGTCTATCTTGGTTATCATGTGTTGTAGTTTCGAGGCTTATCTAGATGCGCGTAGACTCGAGGGTCAATTTAGAGCCGCTAGCCGATAGACCAGCTCTATTTTGATTTGAGGGTTTATTTGTATTTAGGAACGCTTGCTTAACAAGAGTGGATTTGGGTTATCTCGAAGCCGTCGGCCATTAGACCATAGGTTTGCTTGTGGTTATGTTTGAGGTTGATTCAGAGCCACCGGCCTTTCAGACCAGCTCTACTTTGATCGAAGGATAGCTACGGTTAAGGCAAGTAGTCCGCTCCTGCTTCATGGACCCTGTATCGGCTAAACAGCCCATCCAGTTATACTTTCACGATTAGCGCATGTGGATAGATCTGTTCGAGAGTCAAGTAAACTAGTGTTGTTTGTTAGACCTATTGAAGCCCGTTGGCCGGTAGACCAGGAGAATGTAGTTTTGACATGCTTCACAAAACTAGTTTAATAGGACCCCTGGCCAGTAGACCAGTCTTGGTAGACTATTGTTTACTTGATGATTGAGCTAGATCTATACATGTGAGCTACCTCATATTTTGGACCCTGTATCGGCTAAATAGCCGATCTAGTTATGCTTTTGCCTGTGATACACTGTATGCATGTGTCAACTGATGAGATCGACTGATTGCTTATTTCTACTTGTTACGTACCATGAATAGTCATTTTTATCTCATGCTTTACACTGATAGGTGTTGACTCTCTATTCAATCTCCTTTGACTCATCGGCCATCCGAAGGCCATACATCTTGGAACTGCCTAACAACGAAATCGGCAGGTTTCAGAATTTGACATTTGCTATCCCTTGTCAATTACAGGTTAAATTGACTGGCACACTGTTGATGGTGGATAGCGTCAACATTTTCTATATAAAAAGGCATGAAATACACATCAATATCTAGAAGGCTAGGGTTTTATCTAATAATTTCCACGAGTTTTGGTGATTTATCAATTTTCAGGGACTGAACTAGAAAACACCAAAAAAGGGGCATAATTACAAATCTACACCACAGAATTATCTGCAACTCAGGAATATGCCAAACTACTCTAGAAGGATCCAGAAGACACCGGAGCGAAGGAGAGGAGGAGCCACCTCCAGCTGGGGCCAGCTGGCCCCACCAACTATGCTGGGCAGCACCCCCTGTGGGCCCCACCTGTCATCTTCCAGAATGTTTCTCCACCGCCTTTGAGGATCAATCTCAGCCCTACGTGAAGTCAGTTTGATTAAACGGATGTCGTCCATCCCACCAGGCTATATAAGCAGGGCCAGACCCCTCTAGAAAACCCTAATTCATTCGTCCAGTCATTCAATTCATCTTGAGCCAGTTGAAGATCAAGTCATCTAGAGCTTCAAGTTCTAATTCCTCATAGCCTTCTAGTTCATAGTTTAGCCTAGTTAGATTTAGAGTAGAGGAAGTCAAGTTCTTCATCGATCTTGGATTCCCGACGTTGTCAAGAAGAGAAGAATCTGGTATAGTTCTTAAGCTTTTCTTTCTTATTGTAATATCTACGTTTGTACGATCATTACTAGCAACATTATTCTTTATTATTATGTTCTTGATTGCATTATTCATTGTCTACTTTAATATGTCTAGTATAGTTAGTTTGCTATTATATTCATACACTGGTTCGTATAGCGTTCATCAATTCGATCGGTTGGTGAGTGGTTGGTTATGTGTAGGCATGGTGCCTAGATGCATAATATATCTGTGAGTATCCCCAGTCGTGTCGGGTACTGAGGTAGATCGTGGGTGTGACAGACCCATTGAGTCCTTTGTAGGCCTTCCTCCATACGGTGGATTGGTAGAGTGGGATTGTCAGGTTAAGAGGAGGTTCATGTACCCATCTTCTCCTCGTACATTGCTCCGATGTGTTAGGGAACTATAGTAGTATAACTTAGCAATGATTGTTAGACATACTTGCACTAAATGAAGTAGTTTTGACTATAGCTTGAATTAGGAGTTATTTCTCTATTACATGATTAGACGACGTTAACATGTCTTGAATTGCTATGAGTAAATTAGTATTATTATGAGATGACTGATCAATAGCTTATTATTATTATCATTATTATGATATTTATCATTTATCTATTATTTATCTTGTGACATCTTTCTATTATTGAGGAGTAAGTGTTATCAATACTATAGAGTAGCTTCTTAGCAATGCCTTCCCGGTGGTAAAATATAAATGACAATCTGGTAATACTCTAGGTAAAATGCTACAATGGTATAATTATCTGTTCGCTTGTAGAATCATTCTTAGTTTATATTCATCTTTATTTATTTTTACCTAGTTACATAAAATGATAAGATTTAGTACTAGAGTTTATTCCTAGCTTTACAATTAGGGATAACAACCTAGTTTCACAGTTAGGAGTAAGGGTAAAGAGACTAGTGGCTAGTTGCTAAAGGCAAGTTAATTGGTACCAACATTTTTAGCGTCATTGTGTGAGATACGATTTTGAGATTTATTGCAGTGACGTTAAAAATGCCAACAAGCATTTTTGGCGCCGTTGCTGGGGAAGGCTAATAAACTTAGGAAAGTATTGATAACCATATGCACCACAATAAGATCGATCACCCAATGGACCTCTGACTCAAACAGGCTTACCTTTGTTTCATCTACTTGTGTACCTTATGTAGGGTAATGAATGAATGAATGGTTTTTGATCTCCCGGACAATTACACCGAAGATCCAGAGAAACTCTTAAGAAGAAGGAAGTTTATAATAACGAGGGACATTTTTGAATCACCATCAAGAACACCCTCCATTGAAACTTGTTCTTCACAAGAGCAAGCTCCGTCATCCGAAGGAGAAGAATCAGAAGAATTAGAAGATGACTTAACACCAGTTTTTGAAGCTATGGCTGAGAAGACGCTACGTGAATTCTCTGCTCCAACAACCGCCAACATCCGTACTGGACCTAATGTCGATATTGGAAACAATGGATTTAAGCACAAGCCCGCGCTCATCACTATGGTGCAAGCAAATTAGTTTTGTGGAAAGGCTCACGAAGATGCAAGTGTACACTTACAACACTTTCTGGAGATATGCAGCACCTTCAAGATTAAAGATATAGCAAAAGATGCTGTCTTACTTTGCCTATTCCCATTTTCACTGCTAGGAAAAGCAAAATAGTGGTTCTATAACAACAAGGCAACCAACACTACATGGGACAAATGCTCTACTGCTTTTCTGGCCAGATTCTTTCCAGCAGGCAAGACCATTGCGCTATGTGGGAAGATTTCAAGTTTTCAATAGCAACATGATGAATCGTTCACCGAGGCATGGGAACATTTCTAAGATTACATTGTAGAATACCCTCATCATGGAATGGAGGATTGGCTACTTATACAAACTTTCTATCATGGACTAGTCTCTAGTACTCGTGAGTCTATGGATGCTGCAGCCGGAGGAGCTTTCTTGTCACTTAAGCTCGCCGATGCAACAAAGACTCGTTGAGAAGATGGCTTCAAATCAAAGCTGGAATGAAAAACATACTCAACCTCATAAGAGAGGAGGAGGCACTCATCATCTCAAAGAAGTCGATACATTCACTGAAAAGCTAGACCCCATCATGAAGAAGCTTGAAGACAGAGTCGCTGAAAAGAGAGTAGTCATGCATATTAATGATTCTTACATGACTTGTGAAGAATGTGGAAACACAGGACATTTAGCAATCAACTGTCCTGAAATCCAAGAGGTCATAAACTACATCAATAACAACACCAATTATCGTCCTCAACAAGGTCAAGGATGGAATCAATCAAATCAAGAATGGAATCAAAGAACCATGACAAGGTAATTTTTAAGGTAACAATAATTACAGCAATTATAATTTGCCACCTTTACGAGATCTAGTTGCTGGTCAATCTAAATTACTAGACCAAATGTTTAAAAAGGTAACCTTAAATGATAAAGCTTTAGAAAACATAAACACTAGATTAGATATTTTTGCTTCTGCCATTAAAAATCAACACAGCTTCAATAAAATGCTAGAATCACAATTAGCTCAACTGGCAGCTCTGTTCCTCCAATGGAAAAAGGTAAGGCTCTGAGCCAACTAGAAGATTTAGAAACTACAAATCTTGTCGATATTCACAATGCAGGTCATTACTACTCTCAACCAGTGGATGTGCAGTGGATTGACCACTCACTCCCTGAGAAGAAAGGAGACCCTGGAAGGCCTGTCATTCCTATTTCAATAGGATGTCACACCTTTCCAGAGGTCATCTGTGATTTTGACGCAAGTGTCAACATTATGCCCAAGGTAATTTATGAACAGGTTCTAGGAGATCCTTTGTTGTACACAACCATGCGTTTGCAGCTTGCAGATCAATCTATTTGCTACCCCGAAGGAGTTTTGGAAGAAGCTATTGTTCGAGTGGGACAATCCTATGTCCCCGTTGACTTTGCAGTCATGGAGACTGGAGGAGATGAAAGAGCACCCACCATACTAGGCCGACCATTCTTATGCACAACTAAAGCCATCATCTATGTGGAGCACGCCAAGATTGTGTTCTTCATCAAGAACAAAGAAGGAGAAGTTCTCATTCAAGAACCGCATCCTCATAACCCCTGCATTCCCATAGAAGCCATATGAACAAGCCCAACAATCAGCCGAATCCAAGAAGAAGAAGAACAACAACAATAGAAGAAGGAGGAAGAGTGAGCTCAGCCAAATTTCAGAAGAGACGGTTCAACTGATCAATTCGGTTAACACTGTAACAACCCGGATTTTTCAGTAAGCCAAAAATAGGAACTTTTAAAATTTTTCTTGCGAATGTGTGAGCATGTAGACTATAGGTCAAACCTAAGTCAACTGAGATCAATTTATAAATAAATTATCGCACACATATAGTATTGCTCGTAGGAGATTGTTGGCAATCTTGTGTTGAATTCAGATGCGAGTTTGTTTTGGAGTTTGGAGTGCACAAGGCCATAGCGAAAACCCTCCGAAACCATGTTTGTTAAACCTTCCCCCACTATCTGGGAATTTGTCCCAAGACCCCATGATCTCCTCTCGCCGAATAATTAGTCAACTGTCATACAAGGTACCGCAAACCCTAATGGACCACGTTGGCCATCCTATGAAACACATGCCCTAACGTTGGAGCTAATCCAGGATTAAGGGCTAATCTAATCTCTACAACTAAAACATGCTCGGACCAATCGTCCGCCGGCAAAACGCTCGCTCTCATTCGCTCGCTCACTAACCCAGCTGTAATCACGTCGCTCGCGCTCGCAAAAAAGGAACACCCGGCGCTCCCGAGCAGTTGCCATCGCACGCACGTCGCTGCTGCCGCCCCGCCCGCTTCCACCGAGGGCCGCCCGGCATGCCACCCGGCGAGGTCCCACGCGCCGCACGGCGAGGACCGCTGTGCACGCAGCAGCCTTCCCCGCGCTCGTGCGCACGCTCCCCCACACGTGGACCTGGACGCACTTGGAGGTAGCCGCAAGGCCCGCCGCTCACCGGTGCCCTAGCGGCACGCGCGCCGAGACCCCGCCGCCGCTAGGTTTCTATCGTGGTGTTGGAGTCCTCCGGCAATGGGGGCTCTGGGCGACCGCTGCCCTCGATGGGGATCGGGATTGGGGAGTCCCCGACCTTCGGAGGTCGGCGCCCGTGGTCGTTGGTGGTGCGAATAGCGGTCTTGTCATGTCCGGATGGAAATTCACAAGAGGAGTCCCAACTCGGTAGTTGCCACGCAGGCCATGGCAACGACGAGCGGCGCTCGCGTAGACAGCTCGCCGGCTTCCCCTCTGCTCCCAACTCCCGCCCCTCCCCTCAGCTCAGACACTCAGCGCTTGGCACCTGCGACCTGCTTGCTTGCCTGCGTGGCCAGTGGGCAGTGGCTCCGCTAGCTGCAGCGTGCCTGCAAGATGCAGCCTGCCCGGCTGCCCCTTAGGGCTCAGGTCTCCACCGAGCCCATGTGTGGTTGGGGCTGTGGTGATTTTTGGTGATGGATGGGGAGGACATGAAGCTGTGGGGGAGGAGAGTCCAGCGTGATCCCAAGCTGCTAGGTACTGTGAGCATGCAACTTGTTTAATCGGCTGTCTCTTTACATTTATTTGTTCAATTCAACATTGAGATCATTGGGGGGTTTCTCCACTTTCAGCTTTCAAGGCTGATACGAGAGGATTGACAGGCATTGACTGGGCATTGGCTTCTGAACGAATTTCAGCATCCATTCTTGGTCCAGTAACTCGGTAAGTGCAGATTCAGAAAGGTTTACTCTATCTTTTTTTTTTTTTTGATGTGTAGGAATCATGAGTTCATGACTAGGATTGTGTTGTTAGTATTTATTCTATAATTTACAGGTAGAGTTCATCTGGTATTAGTAGAGCAAACCATGATATTTAAATTTATAGGTACAATTCTTTATTTGTTTGAGTTGTGCGTTTGCAGGTACTGGATCATTACTATTTACTGGTCACTTCTCATATGCCTGCTTGGTTGATTTGCTCATACATATGAGATCACTGAACAAGAAGTACTCTGTCTTGTCTTGGCACTAATGCATTCATAAGTGAGGACACTGTATTTACTGCATCACTAGGCATATACTCATGTATGTTGAATGCATGTTGTCGTTGTTTTGCCAAAATTTTGTAGTCCAAGTTCACCGTACCTCCTTTCTTGGTCTGGGTCTGCCACTGGACAGGACTATACGACTCCATCGACTATTGATCATTCAGAAAATTCATCAACCACTGATCATTCAGAATGTTTCGGGTTTGTTTTGCGAGTATTTGATGGACCTGTGGTTTTCATGGGGATTTTATTTGCGTTATGTTGGTGCAGAGGATTCGTATTGAAACAATACAAAGAAGGCCAAGCAGTCGGTGCAGTTGGGGACTTGGGGCTCACATATAATCAACTCCAGTTGGGGCCAAACAACACTCTGCCGGTCAAGATTGCTCGGCTGTCTCAAGGACTGCAGAGTGCAAACTGGTAAATATACATGATGTATTCTCTCTCTCTTCTGAAGTTTCAGAATTATGAATCTACATATTAAATGGCCTCGGATCTGTTATGCTATTGTTGATAAGCTTTGCTGAAATGCAAGATGCAGTATTGTTTCTATTGAATACTCTTGCTTAACATAATATTTTGTTTTATTTACTAATGAGCTAGCCGTATTACATTGTTTGATATGAGCTAGCCATATAACATTGTTTGATATTTATACTCACAGTTTTTTTCGATCTCTTTCTATCTTTTCATCATGTTTCATGGCTACTGATGTGGACATACACAAACTTAGGAATGCTCTGGAAATATGCTCTGAGCCTGAAAATCAAATAGAGACAAAAATAAAAAAAACTGTCTACATGGCTTACTGCTGCACTGTTACAGTTTAATATATGAGAGAACCCTACTATCTAGATGATACTGTAGTTTCAGCATGTTTATTGAAAGTCATACAGGTAATCAATATTCTCTGCCCCCTTAATTTAATATCTCCTTTTGAGAGTTTGTAAGTGAAGCACTATGAAGTGGAACTATGTCACTTTATCAGCCTTGTGATGTCGGAATATTTAAGGTCTTTTTTTTCTTAATATCAATATAATTATATGAAACATGAAATAAAACTAAATGGCATATACAATAAGTTCCTCCTGACATCCTGTATTATCTAATTTAATAGCTTTAAATCCAGGCTCATATGCAAAGGAGCAACTAATTTCATCTTGGCCTAGATAGCTGAGTTAAGTTGCTTGCAACAAATTCGTTAACTTTGCCCTTTGAAGTGTGCCTTGACCTCCACTGATGACATATGCAGCAAGTTCCTTTTAAGTTAATTAGAGCTACCAAGATAATATATAGATGGCCATCGGGGGCGTCGCGTGCTGTGCCTGCACCGTGCGTGCCGCGCCGTGCCGGCGTGCTTCGTGCCGCGCCGGCCCAAGGCACGGCACGGTGCGACGCCGGGCCGGCCCGAGCACGGCGTGCCGCAGCCGCAGCGCCGAGAGCCGCAGGCCAGCCGAGAGCCTCGACTTGAACCCGGCCGCAGGACGTGAGGGAGGTCGCGCGGGGGGCGCCGCCACCGCCGAGGTGCTGAGGCCGGTCACCGCCGCTCGCCCGCGCTGCACGGAAAGGCGAGAGAGAGGCCGAGGCGTATGGGGGAGAAAGGCGGCCACGGCGCCGGGAAGGTGCGGCGGGCGGCGCGGCGCTGGCGAAAGGCGGCCAAGGCGCCCGCGGAGGTGTCGACTCGAGACGAGGAGGCCGGAGCAGAGGAAGTGGTGGAGGCTGTCGGCCTGCCGCCGGTGGGGGGGGGGAGGAGTGGGGGGAGAAAGTTAGGGTTACACATTGTATATATATGGATTGCAAAGTGGGCTGGGCCAAATATTCATCCAATTTAACGGGCTGCTACCGGGGACGCCTCTGTACCGGGCCGTGCAGCGTGCACGGGTGGCGGCGGCACGACACGACCCCCACCGGGCGGGCCGGCACGGGCCCGGTGATACCCGTGCCGGGCCATGCCTCGTGCCGGGCCAAACTGCCGAGCTTCATGCCGGGCCACGGCCCACGGGCTGCATGGCCATATATAAGATAATATGACATATTACCATATATATTTTTTTTTTTGGTTGTACTGAAAGTGGATGATACTTGTCTTTTCTTTGCAAGCAGGCATCACAATTGGATTATTTATGAATTGTGAGAACTATTCTCTAAATTAACAATGCATCCTTGCTCTGAGATTGTTGCTTGTTGATAGCATGTACATAAATACTACTCTTCAAACGAATTCAGTAACCTCCACTGCAATTTACTGCTTTCAGATACTCTTTTTTTTGTGGATATGATTCTCTTGAGGCCTTAGGCTAATGCCATTTGAGGGTGACAGTAGCAGAGATGACTACCACGGGCAGGGAAAGCGACAGCAGGAGCAGCGACATGTAAGAGTGTTTTATCCATGCCCCCATAGAGTGGCCCATTAATGGAAACAGAGGGTGCAGTGGGGGTGGTGATCAAGGTTGTGCCTCCACCATCTATGCTTAGCTTGATTAGCCTATGAATCTGTATTAATCTGAATCAAATGGTCTACAATGTTGATCCTTAGCTTGTTTTTCCATGTTGATTTTTTTGTCATCGATTCCTTGCCTGAGTTGTTGGGTTTATTTTGGTAGTTAGTTCATGTGTGTGTTTACATTCATGGTTCCAAATTGATTTGAGTTGATGTTTATTTATGTTTGCTTGTATTGTGTGATGGAGGAATGGACAGAGGGAGGACCAGCAAAGATGTTTACGTTCTACTGAAGCAAACTGACCTCAATCATTAGGCTGTCACTGCTGAAACAAACTATCTCCGTTATCAGGCTACAAACTGTCATTCACATTCAGTTTAGCAAAATTTACTTGACTGGTTTTTGTAGCTTGACATGACTCAGGGAGCCATATATGTGATACTTGTATCTTGACATGAGACTCGGGGAGCCATATATGTGATACTTCTACCAAGATATGGAATGAATACAATTAATAGTGTCGAAGCTTGTGAGTTGCTGGCAGCAAGATCCAATTGAATGAGGACAAAAGTGCTGATGTTTGGACTTTGTCAAGCATAAAAGTGCACCTTGCTTTACATAATCGAGCATTACAAGATGAGAATTTATAAAAAAAAAAAAATAGACAGCATAATCAAGCCTTGAGGCAGTCTTATTTTTTTAGACTAGGTAAATGTTTTTCTTGTGTAATTTGAGGAAAACATACATTATCATGATATTATGTTTTCCCGTTGCGACGCACGGGCATTTACCTAGTAACCAAATAAAATAGAGAAGTCCCTGCCATAACAAAGAAATGGAAGAAACCCTCTTGAGCCTCAACACCACCATCCAGCCAGCCCATCCCTCTTTTCTTCCCCTCTCTTCTTGTCCCCCAAACTGGGTAGCCCAATAGCAGCAGTCGGCACACAGGCCCCCACCTCCACTTCCCCTGCACGGCCCACAACAGCCCACCTGGCCCGCACTACCTCCAAACCCTAGGGAACGCTGCTCCCTGAGCCAGCCGCTTCCCTAGGCAGCCGCCGCCGCCAGGTAATTGGCGAGCACCGCGCGCCACGCCCGCCTCTGCTCGTCCACGGGATAGCCGCCACGTGCCCCGGGCATGGAAGCCATGGATCGCCACCATCCATTCCTTCGAACCCTAGCTCACGACACCGTATAAAAACCCGGAGCCGCCGTCGCCTTCCTTCCTTCTAAAGCAGCCGCCGCAGCCGCCATCTTCTTCCCCTTCTGCTCGCCGCGCCAAGCACCTCGCGCGTGCGCGCTCTTCTGCACTCACCGCACGCACGCCATGCGCCGCCGACGTCGCTACCACGCTCCTGCTGCTGGCTGCCGCACTGCCTTGCTCCCACGCCGCGCGCGCCACCGCCTCGCCACCGGACTGCCGCCCACCGCTGCGTCTCCCGTGGGCGCGCCTCATCGTCGTGCCAGCGACGCGACACACGGCAACGCGAATGCCGTGCACATGCCGCCGCGCCGACCCTGGAACGCCAACGGCACCACGACGTCACCAACCCGAAGCCAGAGCCGCGTCGCCGTTCTCTGCCCGCCTCGACGCCGGACGCCATCGCTCCCGGATCGCCGACCAGCACTGTGACGACGTCCAGCCACGGTCACCACGGCACCGTCGAGCAACCCTGCACGCCGGAGCCGATGGACACCCTCGCTGACGCCGCTGTTTCTTCACCAAGCCGCAGCAGTCATGACGCCGAGAACGCGCCACCGTCGTGCGTGTCCACGACGCCACCTCGACCTCGACACCTCACCACGGCACTAGCGACCACGGCGCCCCGCGCGACGCCTCTGCTCTCGCCATGAACGACATCGCCCACACGCAGCAGCAGTACCACGACACCCATGCAACAGCTGCCGGCTGCGTCCGAGTCCACCACGTCATCCTCTGCAACGAGCTCCGTGCCACCGCTCCGTTCTGCAGCACTGCAGCACGCCCTATGTCGACGCCATGCCCACGCTCTAGCCCTGCCACAGACCTGCTGCACCTGTGAAGGACCAGCACCACGCCGCAGCTCCTACTCCCCACCGATGAGCCTATAGCACCAACAGCCCCATCCTTACCTTCCTTGCCGATGCCCATGACTAAAACCGGCCATCGTGCCATGTTCCACTTCTCTGCAAGAAGGCAGCAGCCATGGCCCCGCTGTTCCAGCCACGTCCAGCCTCCGTCGACCAAGCCGCAGCCACACACGGCCACCAGCAGCTGGCTGCAGCCTGCCCCGGCCAGCCGCAGCAGGCTGTTGGCCACCAGCGGCCAGCCGTAGCCGGCCAGAGCTGGCTGCAGGGAGCCAGGGCTGGCCAGAGTTGGCCACAAGTGGCTACCGCTGGCCGTAGCGTCTCCAGTACCTCGACGCCGAGCCGTGAAGCTGTCCTCTGTTGATTGACCTTTGAGTCCCATGGACACGACACACACACTAGCACGTGACCGACCTTAAGCCGAATGGATCCACGGCGTCCGAGACACCGGGGAGGACATGCCGCCTGTGAGCCTTAGAACTCTGGACGCGTAGTCGCAGCTTGGACATTGTAGAATGCGCTCCTTACCTTGGACTGTAGGAATGCCCCCTTTTGGTTGTTGTTGCGAACCTGTGAAACCCTAGCCCTATCGCTCTGAGTTGCCACCGCTCCAGTCACCTCGAGGCACGAGGATGGGCCGTCGAGTCCTGTGACCTTGCCCGTTGCAAGCCGTGACCCCATGGACCTCCTCAGTCTCTCTTTTATATTCATACATGTCGATCTTTGTTGTACCCCTCTCGATGACCCCCTGTTGCATATGTATCTTTGTAATATAGGATCCATCTATCATAATGCTATGGAATTGTGCTACTCCAGTCTTGTTGAGTTATTGTGTCTTTTATCATGTTGATGGTTCTTATTGCTAGTCGTTGCGTGTTTATCTGTGGACCGTGCCTTCGAGCCGGTTGAGGGATCGTATCTCATTCGGATATTGCGATCGTGGGATTCATCTCCCCATGGTCGTAATGCTGAGTGTAACTCAATCTCTCGCTAGTATAGCTTGTGATCGCGAGCTCGCCTCGCCATGACTATGGAGCTATGCTTCTTTGTTCGTCTTCTATTCGCTTTTCGTGCACAAACTCTCGTATGCTTGTAACCTATGTGACCGTTGTGTTTCTTTGATTCTTACGGTGACAACCGCACCGCTACGAATCCGATAGATGCCTTAGTGCCAGTGCACCTAGGTCGGGTACCCTATGGGTGGTTTGCGCACTTGTGATCTTTATTATGGTGCTTTCTTCTGATGCCCCATGTAATATCATGGCGAAAGCATTGGAAGTAGACCCCCGCTCTTTGGTTGTTCTTGCCTTACTTCTCTTGATAGCCCGCTCTATTCGATCCCGTCTTATTCGTGGCGAATGGATCAAAGATCGGACTATCTTTCTTTAGTTAGCAAGGCTATGGTCCATGTCATGCCTTGGACCGTGAGAGTCGACCTGATCGATCGAGTGAAACCATCTTCACTGGAGATGTGACCAAGAACATGACATGGTTGTGCCTTGCTAGCCCCTCGTCTTCCGGCTCCCGACGTGACTATGTTGTGTGGATCAAGAAGACTGTAGCTGTTGCTCTGTTTTGCACCGACCACTTCTACTACTGCTGGATATGACAGCGGGACAGTTGAAGTGCAATAGTGCCAAGTCACAATAGTATTGTTAGATCCTATTTACTCCTTATGTCCAATTGTGACTTGTCGGGAAAAGGCTACAAGAGCCGAACCCCATTGTTATTCCCTTCCTATTTACCGAGCCCGTCTTTTGATTCCCGTCAACTCCGTGACGTCCGGATCAAGAGAACATGAGCCGTGGTATTTGCTATAGATAAGCACTGGCTTAACCCATTTATATTAAAGCCATACTGGCTTGGCCATCCAGCTTATGCGTAGCAAACCACCACTCGTCCTTTTGGCCCGAGGATTCGGACATCCGCCGAGAGGGCTAAGTCATGTACGTCTTAATGTCTCTTGTGTTTATGGATCTTCCTATGTCTTATCGTCCTTTCGAGTATTGCGTGTTCTCTTGCCTTGCGTGTCGTTTCACGGAGTAGCTGCTACGTAATCAACGACACTCGAACCGGGACCTACTGGAGGAAGAGAACGTGGACGATGAAAGGACTTGAGGAAACCCCGTTGACTGACTACCACAACGGATGGAGAATTGTACCACTACTTCCACGACATCGCAGGTGTCATGGCAGCACCCTCTTTTAGATAATCCTATTAGACATTGCATAATATTTAGAACTGCTAGTGCTTTATATTTATTCCTTTGCTAGTATATAAATGCATGCTATTGCCTGAGCCTTTATTACTTGATTGCAACCCAACTTCCATGTCACCCAGCTTTGCGCTCATGCTCACTTACTGTTATATACCTGTCTGCTTGCTTGCATGTTTTATCACCATACTTACTAAAACTCCACACGCATTGTGTCTATGATGTGATGTTGGTGGTGAACCCCTAGGTATGGTTCGGCTTGGGATGCCGGACTTGGTGGATTGGGAGCGTGCTGCGTGTGTCTTGGGTGCGTGGAGAGTGAGGGTTGTGTCGACCGAGCTGGAGTATACGACGAGCCTAGGGCGAGTCATGCCGTGATGCTACCTGGGCATCCTGTGTTGAGATTACCTGTGGCAGGTAAATGTGATGTGATGTGATGTGATGAGGAGAACCCTGGGTGTGAACCTGAGAGAAGTGGAGCCCAGGGAGGAGGTGCTGTGGTGGCACGTAAAATGGTAAACCGGATGAAGCCACCCTGGCTTGGTCAATCCTAAGGACTTACTAGTACTCGGACTCACCGGGAACTCACATCCCGCTCGCTCTATATGGTACGAGACGGCTGGACTACTAGGTAGAGCGGTGCCACTACTATTGGGCGAAAGTGTGTAGGGAGGTACGGGTAGAGGAGACTCACACCCTTCCGAGACAACACGGTTGCTGTGACATTCGGGATGTCACACCGTGTCTCACAGTATCAGCCATTCCAGCTATACTTAGGGTGTTCCAGGGCTGAGAGGTAGGGTGGCATCGTTCTAGGCTAGCAAGCAGTCGGGATCTGCCTAGACGGGGCACTATCGATGATGGCTATCTTGTGGGTAATGTGAAACCTCTGTAGAGTGTTATGGTTGATCGATCGATACATATGCCGACTTGTTGGCTATGGACCTTTCCTAGTGACCGTGCTGGCTGGAATAGAGAGATGAGTCTTCTTTTCTCCCCCTGGGTATGTGGTATGCCGGTCGTGAGCCTCGAGGGCTGCGGGTCGTTGAGACGGGCCGAGAGGGAGTTGGCCTGCCGACCCGAGTGTGAGATGTGGTGTGATGGTGGTGAGATGGTGATGGATTGGGATGGAAGGATGATGGATGGATGTGTGGATGTGTGTGGTTGGGAATGTGTTAAAAACTTGATGAACTATTATATTGATTACTACTTGTTACTATTTTGCATGCGCTAAGGATGCAAACCACAGCCAAATATTAGGATCACCAGATCCCTTGTTTTATCTTTTCCACTAAAGCTCATTGGTGCTGACCATGGCCTGCACACATCTGGCGGTGTGCAGATTTACTGCTTCTCAGAGATGTCAAATAGTGACGGATTAGAAGGTCTCGTGCCTGCGCTCAAGTTTGGTTTGGAAGATGGATTCTACGCTGCTGACACTACTCTGATGATGCCCGTGAAGGAGGAGGCTTCACCCGACGACCGTTTCCGCCAACTCTGATGACGATTAGATATACTTCCGCTAGAATTACTTTGTAATAGGTGTGTTCACAGTTGTTGTTGTATCATGTAAAACTTGTAATCTAACGCCGTATGATTTGTGATATCTATCGATATATGATAATGTGATCAAATTATTCATGGTTTTATCACATTATATCTCATTCGTGGATTTTCCCTTCGTGGAAAAATCGAAGATGTTTTAGTTGGTATCGAGCCATACTTGACCCTAGGGACGAGACCTTTAGTACCAAACACTAGTATAGAAGCCAAACATTAAATCTGTAGAAGAGTCATAAGCTACTAACACTTGATTCCCACTCTCTGCCTTGAATTGTACTACTAACCGACTATTTCCACCCTGAAAAGTTGACCTCTAGGTAATGATCCCCTTTTGTCGCCCACGACAGATGGATAGATGTGTGAGACTCAAAGGCTAAGGAGTCGCCTTCAGTCAACACTGTGCATATAGGAGTTGCAATGCTCCTTGATTGTTCGAATCTTATTGCTTCTTATGCTTCTTGTGTTTATATTGTCCGAGTGTAGAATATAAAGAATATTTTATCTATGTATGACTCCAGGCTAAAACCAAGGCCGTGTTATAACTAGACAACAGACCTTGACCACCATTTGGGAATACTAGACCAAGCATCATATCTTCACTTATCTATTTCAAAATTGATTTGATTCTCAACTATGCATGTTCAAAATGCTCTCCTCCTTGATTCAAGACTTCTCACGATTACAAAAGCAATTCTATTTTTAGATGAAAACAATTTTAAAAAAGTCTTCTAAATTTTCAAAGAAAAATAATTTTGTCCTTTCTCGACCCATCCTAACTTCAAAAGCTATTTGAAAAGCGATTTCAAAACCAAGGTACTCTTCAAAATGCTCCTCTACCTTGAAAAAGTCTTTTCACAAATGAAACCGATTCTATTTCAAAAAAAAAGAAAAATGTTTTAAAAGTTTTATGAAGATTTTCCCTTTCGAAAAAAAAAAATTTAAAACCCCTGTTCCAAAACTTGATTTGAATTCAAAAGTAATTTTCAAACAGTTTGAAAAACTGACTCTCTTCAAAACGCGCTATTTACTCACTCTTGGAAAAACAAATCTTTATTTTCCAACCGACAAAAGGAGTTTATTTGCGAAAAGCCTTTGCAAAATGATAAAAATTCAATTTCATCAATTTTCAAAATTGATTTTGAAGTAAAAAATGTATTTCAAAAATTTAACCAAGTATTTGAAAACATCAGGATTTCAAACCCTCGAGGGCTCACTTTTGAAAACCCGCCCCGATATCCAAACTATTTCTAAACATGTTTATATAAAACAAAAGCCTCTCGCATTTTCCTCCTCGCCTTATTCAAAAGAAGTTTCAAAACGTCTCACTTTTCAAAGGCTTTGCAAAATACGTGGTATTTACAAAATCTTTTTCGATAAAATGATTTCAAACTCCGCGTACACGGCATTTTCAAAACCACTTTTGTTTCTAAAGGACGGATGCGAAGTCTTCCCACGATTCAAATTCTCGATCCCCCTCTATTTGAAAAGAGTTTCTAAAAAGCAAACTATTTTTTTTTCTCTTAAAGGTCTCGGGTTGTTTATAAACTCAAACCTAAATAGAAAATTTTTAAAATTCTTTGGGTTGCTCCATTTTTATCAAAATTAAACCTTTTGATTTAAAAGTTTCTAAAGCCAAACCAAGAGCAAACCCTTGTTTTGACAAAACTTGTTTCCAAGAAACCACATTTTGAATGTTGTTTTCGAGAAAAACCTGTTCTTGTCCTTTTCGTAAAAATCAAAAGGGGCCACTTCTTTTCAAAACATGTTTTTCGACAAAAGGATTTGTGAAAACCTTATTCCAAAATCAAAAGTTTAACATATGCTAAAAAGATGTTTTCATTTTCGCATTCAAATCTTCCTCATATTCAAACTTGAATTCGAAAAACTCAATTTGTGGAAAAACGTTAAAAAAAAAAAATGTATACATGACTCGATTTGTAAAAGTTTAAAAGCTCCCTTTTATATCAAAAATGAGTTTTCTAATAAAACAAAATCCATTGAAAAAAAAAAGGCTCTATTTTTCAAAACAAGAAATGATTTCAAAATTTCCTTTCAAGAACAAAAAAAGGGTACAACCTATTTTAAAAGCACTTTTGTAATAACTCCAAAACCCCTAGGTTGTACCCATCTTGCTTGAAAAATCCAGAAAAAGAATTTTGGAACCACTTTTCAAAAGTTTTTACCACTCCCCGCAAAGGATCTTTCTCAAGTTGCATTTGGGGTCTTTGCTAAGTTAAAATTTCAATAAAGCGATTTGATCCTTCAAAAGATTTCTCCCTTCCTTATAAAGCCGTTTAAAAAGTCTTACGCAAACAACCTTTTCGAAAGTACCTCATTCAAAATCTTTTCGCAAACCAAATGCATCGATGCATATGACTTAACAACGAAGACCATCTCTTTTAGTGACACTAACCCCTAAATCTCGAGGACGAGATCCTGATGAGGGGGTAATACTGTAACAACCCGGATTTTACAGGAAGCCAAAAATAGGAATTTTTAAAATTTTTCTTGCGAATGTGTGAGCATGTTGAATATAGGTCAAACCTAATTTAAGCGAGACCAATTTCTAAATAAATTATCGCACACATATAGTATTGCTCGTAGGAGATTGTTGGCAATCTTGTGTTGAATTCAGATGCGAGTTTGTTTTGGAGTTTGGAGTGCACAAGACCATAGCGAAAACCCTCCAAAACCATGTTTGTTAAACCTTCCCCCACTATCTGGGAATTTGTCCCAAGACCCCTTGATCTCCTCTCGCCGAATAATTAGTCAACTGTCATACAAGGTACCGCAAACCCTAATGGACCACGTTGGCCATCCTATGAAACACATGCCCTAACGTTGGAGCTAATCCAGGATTAAGGGCTAATCTAATAACCAAATAAAATAGAGAAGTCCCCGCCATAACAAAGAAATGGAAGAAACCCTCTTGGGCCTCAACACCACCATCCGGTAGGCCCATCCCTCTTTTCTTCCCCTCTCTTCTTGTCCCCTAAACCGGGTAGCCCAATAGGCGTAGCCGGCGCCACAGGCCCCCCACCTCCGCTTCCCTGCACGCCCCCAGCGGCCCGGCTGGCCAGCGCTACCTCAAACCCTAGGGGAGCGCTGCTCCTGAGCCAGCCGCTTCCACAGGCGCACCCGCCGCCGCCAGGCAATGGCGAGCACACCGCGCCACGCCCGCCCTGCTCGTCCGCGGGATAGCCGCCCGTGCCACAGGGCACGGAAGCCAGGATCACCACCATCCATTCCTTCGAACCCTAGCTCGCGACACCGTATAAAAACCCGGAGCCACCGTCGCCTTTCTTCCTTCTGAAGCAGCCGCCGCCGCCATCTTCTTCCCCTTCTGCTCGCCGCGCCAAGCACCTCGCGCGTCGTCTCTTCTGCACTTCGCCGCGCGCACGCCATGCGCCGCCGACATCGCTACCACGGTCACGCAGCTAGCCCTGCCTGCCTTGCTCCCTCGCCGCGCGCGCCACCGCCTCGCCACGGACTGCCGCCCCGCTGCTTCTCCCGTGGGGCGCGCCTCATCGTCGTGCCAGCGGCCGCGCGGCAACGCGAAGCGAATGCCGTGCACGTGCCGCCGACCCGGAACGCCAGCGGCACCTTGACGTCACCAACCCGAAGCGAGCCGCGTCGCCGTTCTCTGCCCGCCTCGCCGCCGGACGCCGTCGCTCCGGATCGCCGACCAGCCTTGCGGCGGCGTCCGGCCCGTGGTCACCTTGCTCCATCCGGCAACCTGCATGCGGAGCCGATGGACACCCTCGGCTGAGCGCCGCTGTTTCTTCACCAAGCAGCAGCCACGACGCCGAGAACGCGCCACCGTCGTGCGTGTCCATGACGCCACCTGCGACCTCGACACCTCACCCACGGCACTAGCGACCCACGGCGCCCCACGGCGCCTCTATTCTCGCCATGAGCGATGTAAGCCCACGCAATGCCAGCGGTACCACGACACCCGTGCAACATTTGCCGGCCGCGTCCGAGTCCACCACGCCGTCCTGCGCAGCGAGCCTCCGTGCCACCGCTCCGTTCTGCAAAGCTTTGCGCAGCACGCCCCTATGTCGACGCCATGGCCACGCCCAGCCCCCGCCACTGACCTGCTGCACTGTGAAGGACCAGCACCACGCCGCAGCTCCTACTCCCCACCGGTGAGCCTATAGCACCAACAGCCCCATCCTTACCTTCCTTGCCGACGCCCATGACTGAAACCGGCCATCGTGCCATGTTCCACTTCTCTCGTAGGAAGGCAGCAGCCATGGCCCCGCTGTTCCGGCCACGTCCAGCCTCCGTCGACCAAGCCGCAGCCACACACGGCCACCAGCAGCTGGCTGCAGCCTGCCCCGGCCAGCCGCAGCAGGCTGTTGGCCACCAGCGGCCAGCCGTAGCCGGCCAGAGCTGGCTGCAGTGAGCCAGGGCTGGCCAAAGTTGGCCACAAGTGGCTACCGCTGGCCGTAGCTTCTCCAGTACTTCGACGCCGAGCCGTGAAGCTGTCCACACCCTCGCCATGACGACAACGATCACCGACATCCGCAACCTCGACACCAACTCCCGCCACCGTTGGTGAGCCTCCGAAACACCGTGACCGACCCTTTGAGCCATTGCCACATGGAACACAAACGCACACACTAGCACGAACTGACTTAGCCAAACCGAACCACTGGAGTTCATGGAACTCCGGCGTGGATATCGACCACCCCTGACAAAGCCCTGGCCTCGTGACCAACCTTGACCGGCCTTCGTGCCGTTGTCCTCTGTTGATTGACCTTTGAGTCCCATGGACACGACACACACACTAGCACGTGACCGACCTTAAGCCAAATGGATCCAAGGCATCTGGGACACCGGGGAGGACATGCCGCCTGTGAGCCTTGGAACTCTGGACGCGTAGTCGCAGCTTGGACATCGTAGAATGCGCTCTGTACCTTGGACTGTAGGAATGCCCCCTTTCGGTTGTTGTAGCGAACCTGTGAAACCCTAGCCCTGTCGCTCTGAGTTGCCACTGCTCCGGTCACCTCGACGCACGAGGATGGGCCGTCGAGTCCTGTGACCTTGCCCGTTGCAAGCCGTGACCCCATGGACCTCCTCAGTCTCTCTTTTATATTCATACATGTCGATACTGTTGTACCCACTCCTGATGATCCTGTTGCATATGTATCTTTGTAATACAGGATCCATCTATCATAATGCTATGGAATTGTGCTACTCTAGTCTTGTTGAGTTATTGTGTCTTTTATCATGTTGATGGTTCTTATTCCTAGTCGTTGCGTGTTTATCTGTGGACCATGCCTTCGAGCCGGTTGAGGGATCGTATCTCATTTGGATATTGTGATCGCGGGATTCATCTCCCCATGGCCGTAATGCTGAGTGTAACTCAATCTTTCGCTAGTATAGCTTGTGGTCATGAGCTCGCCTCGCCATGACTATGGAGCTATGCTTCTTTGTTCATCTTCTATTCGCTTTTCGTGCACAAACTCTCGTATGCTTGTACCCTATGTGACCGTCGTGTTTCTTTGATTCTTGCGGTGACAACCGCACCGCTACAAATCCGAGAGATGCCTTAGTGCCAGTGCACCTAGGTCAGGTACCCTATGGGTGGTTTGCGCACTTGTGATCTTTATTATGGTGCTTTCTTCTGATGCCCCGTCTAATATCGTGGCGAAAGCATTGGAAGTAGACCCCCGCTCTTTGGTTGTTCTTGCCTTACTTCTCTTGATTGCCCGCTCTGTTCGATCCCGTCTTACTCATGGCGAATGGATCAAAGATCGGACTATCTTTCTTTAGTTAGCAAGGCTATGGTCGATGTCATGCCTTGGACCGTGAGAGTCGACCTGATCGATCGAGTGAAACCATCTTCACTGGAGATGTGACCGAGAACATGACATGGATGTGCCTTGCTAGCCCCTCGTCTTCCGGCTCCCAACGTGACTATGTCGTGTGGATCGAGAAGACTGTAGCTGTTGCTCTGTTTTGCACCGACCACTTCTACTACTGCTGGATACGATAGCGGGACAGTTGAAGTGCAATAGTGCCAAGTCACAATAGTATTGTTAGGTCCTATTTACTCCTTATGTCCAATTGTGACTTGTTGGGAAAAGGCTACAAGAGGCGAACCCGTTGTTATTCCCTTCCTATTTACCTAGCCCGTCTTTCGATTCCCGTCAACTCCGTGACGTCTGGATCGAGAGAACGTGAGCCGTGGTGTTTGCTATAGATAAGCACTGGCTTAACCCATTTATATTAAAGCCATACTGGCTTGGCCATCCAGCTTATGCGTAGCAAACCACCACTCGTCCTTTTGGCCCGAGGATTCGGACATCCGCCGAGAGGGCTAAGTCGTGTACGTCTTAATGTCTCTTGTGTTTATGGATCTTCCTATGTCTTATCATCCTTTCGAGTATTGCGTGTTCTTTTGCCTTGCGTGTCGTTTCGCGGAGTAGCTGCTACATAATCAATGACACTCGAACCGGGACCCGCTGGAGGAAGAGAACGTGGACGATGAAAGGAGTTGAGGAAACCCCGTTGACTGACTACCACAATGGATGGAGAATTGTACCACTACTTCCACGACATCGCAGGTGTCATGGCAGCACCCTCTTTTAGAGAATCCTATTAGACATTGCATAATATTTAGAACTGCTAGTGCTTTATATTTATTCCTTTGCTAGTATATGAATGCATGCTATTGCCTGAGCCTTTATTACTTGATTGCAACCCCACTTTCATGTCACCCAGCTTTGCGCTCACGCTCACTTACTGTTATATACCTGTCTGCTTGCTTGCATGATTTATCACCATACTTACTTAAACTCCACTCGCATTGTGTCTATGATGTGATGTTGGTGGTGAACCCCTAGGTATGGTTCGGCTTGGGATGCCGGACTTGGTGGATTGGGAGCGTGCTGCGTGTGTCTTGGGTGCGTGGAGAGTGAGGGTTGTGTCGACCGAGCTGGAGTATACGACGAGCCTAGGGTGAGTCATGCCGTGATGCTACCTGGGCATCCTGTGTTGAGATTACCTGTGGCGGGTAAATGTGATGTGATGTGATGTGATGAGGAGAACCCTGGGTGTGAATCTCAGAGAGGTGGAGCCCAGGGAGGAGGTGCTGTGGTGGCACGTAAAATGGTAAACTGGATGAAGACACCCTGACTTGGTCAATCCTAAGGACTTACTAGTACTCAGACCCACCGGGAACTCACATCCCACTCGCTCTATATGGTACGAGACGGCTGGACTACTAGGTAGAGCGGTGCCACTACTATTAGGCGAAAGTTTGTAGGGAGGTACGGGTAGAGGAGACTCACACCCTTCCGAGACAACACGGTTGCTGTGACATTCGGGATGTCACACCGTGTCTCACAAAGATCAGCCATTCGGACTATACTTGGGGTGTTCCAGGGCTGAGAGGTAGGGTGGCATCGTTCTAGGCTAGCAAGCAGCCGGGATCTGCCTAGACGGGGCACTGTCGATGATGGCTATCTTGTGGGTAATGTGAAACCTCTACAGAGTGTTATGGTTGATCGATCGATACATATGCCGACTTATCGGCTATGGACCTTTCCTAGTGACCGTGGCCGGGGAAAGAGAGATGAGTCTTCTTTTCTCCCCCGGGTATGTGGTATGCCGGTCGTGAGCCTCGAGGGCTGCGGGCCGTTGAGACGGGCCGAGAGGGAGTTGGCCTGTCGACCCGAGTGTGAGATGTGGTGTGATGGTGGTGAGATGGTGATGGATTGGGATGGAAGGATGATGGATGGATGTGTGGATGTGTGTGGTTGGGAATGTGTTAAAAACTTGATGAACTATTATATTGATTACTACTTGTTACTATTTTGCATGCGCTAAGAATGCAAACCACAGCCAAATATTAGGATCGCCAGATCCCTTGTTTTATCTTTTCCACTAAAGCTCATTGGTGCTGACCATGGCCTGCACATATCTGGCGGTGTGCAGATTTACTGCTTCTCAGAGATGTCGAATAGTGACGGATTAGAAGGTCTCGTGCCTGCGCTCAAGTTTGGTTTGGAAGATGGATTCTACGCTGCTGACACTACTCTGATGATGCCCGTGAAGGAGGAGGCTTCACCCGACGACCGTTTCCACCAACTCTGATGACGATTAGATATACTTCCACTAGAATTGCTCTGTAATAGGTGTGTTCACAGTTGTTGTTGTATCATGTAAAACTTGTAATCTAACGCTGTATGACTGTGATACCTACTGATATATGATAATATGATCGAATTATTCATGGTTTTATCACATTATATCTCATTCTGTGGATTTTCTCTTCGTGGAAAAATTAAGGATGTTTCAAACACCGAATATGACCACATGTTAGCACCACCATATATTGTCAAAAGAGAAGACCCAGGAGTCCCGACTATTGAATGCACCATCAAGCAAATGGTTTTTCCTAAGACCTTTTGCGACACTGGATCAGGGGTCAACGTCATGTCAAAGGTAGCGTACAATTATCTATTTGGTGATGAACCATTATACCTAACCTATATACAGTTGCAAATGGCAAACCTATCAACAAGATTCCCAGAAGGCATAGTAAAGAACGTCACGGTAAAGATTAAAGATTATTATATACCCGCAGATTTCTTGGTTTTTGACATGCAGGAAGATGACGATACACCTAGCATCTTGGGAAGACATTTCCTCAACATCGCCAATGCAATCCTCTACATGAGATCCGCACAAGTCTACTTCCATCTACCTGTTGGAGAGGTGTGTTGCAACTTCAATAGTTACACTAACATCAATTCATCCCAGAAGATTCAAAATAGGAGACGCCGATCCCGCCAGTAGAACAAATCTGCTCTCAAGGAAAGAAGGAGAGGACTATCCCGGTGAAGCTACAAGGCACATGGATCAAATTACTAAACAAGAAGCAATAGAACCTTTGCTGGAGTGAGTGGCACAAAGAAGCCGAGAGAATGGAGCAAATCAATCGAGCAAGAGGCAAGAGAAATACAAGAATAGAATCAAAGATGGTTGGAAGAGAATAAAGAGACATCATGGCAAGATGAAGAATTGTCTGAGGCTTCTTCAGACAATGAATCCTACAAGTACTTTTTCCGATCCAGTCCTATCGGTAGGCTTTAAACTCCGCACCCTTGCCATAAGGTAACAATGGTAGTTATCTAATTACTTTAGTACATTTACTCTTTTGCATGTTTAAAAAGAAAATAAAAATTCTTTACTACCTTATTATAAAACCTTAAAAAAAAGCTCTAAAGGATTAGGCTTATGGTTCACCCCTTAAGAATATTCAAATGGTAGCAAAAAATAAATTTCAATTCTTTTGCATCATAAAAGTCCAAAAATATAAGAGTCTTACTACACATTCATATCTGCTCATAAAGATAATCAATTACTCATTTGGCTGACTGCTAACCCATTATCATATTTGGACCTCGAGTTTTGGTTTTCTTGTAGGAGTACACATTTGCAGGATTATACCATTAAGGAGTGAGACCGGTCAGTGGGTCACCACTGCTAATCTTACTTTAAAGATCATTCAAGCGAAATATGGCAAACATCTAGCTTGGGGGAGGAGCATCTCTAGTTATCAGGTAACTATACCTATGCGATTTATCGAGTCTGTCTTATAGTTATAAAATACCAAAAATATATGAGCACATGAAGGTCCACGTCTGTTGAGTCTTTTATGAGTCTTTAAATAAAGTCTAAAAATCTAATAAAAGAAGTTTTAGTCAGTATTAGTTAATTAGAGTGTGTTTAGAGTCAACTATGAACTAGAAATTTTGTCTTGGAGATAATGAATAGTTGCTCTATTGAAGTCTTTCAAGTACCTAGTTTTTAACCTTGAGTTCTCCTAAGTTTTGGACATGATTGCTTTAATATAAGAGTTTACTCTGAACCTAAAACTTGTGGAGTAATATGCTTGAGCTAAGTCTAGGTGATTGACGGATATGATATAAGAAAGTCTAAGCTGCTATCTATCTTATTTCTAACAATGCTAAATTCTAGAGATTTATCTTTTAAAAATTCAAAACATTAGAGTAAAATACACCAGAGGTCCATTAACTTTTGAAGAGGTATCATCTAGGTCCTTCAACTCTCAAACTGCATTTTAGGGTCCTTAAACTTTTAAAGTGATTCACTGCAGGTCTAAAATCCTTCTTTTACATTGCTATTTCATAGAAAGCCCCCTCCGTATGTTTTTCTTTCACATGCTTTACCTCTCTTTGTCCTCAGCGCTCGGTTGCGTGTAGCCTGAGCAGGAATAGAAGGGCTAGAGCAGGCTCGTGCTGTGCGTGTCATCCCGTCCTTGGGGAGGGTATGGACATACCCGTGCCTATCCATACTTACACCCATGCATGTCTTGCTTATCCACGCTCATACTCGATTCCCCATATTCATTGGATAACGCGGGGCCATCGTCGCCAAGCCAAGACGCCCTCGGCGCCACACATCGACGTTCCTAGGGCTTGCCGCCACGACCGCGTCGACCAAGGCGCGTGCGGTGCCGGCGCCACCATGTCTGAGCTCAAACGAGACATAGTCGATCCACGCACGTCGGCATCACCCACACGGCCACACGACCACGCATCCAGCGCAACTTCCTGCTTGCTCAATCCATGATCACTCTTCGCATGCCGCTCGTCGTCTGCTCGCTCCTGCCACTGGATGCAAAGGTGGACGTTGCCACAATTGCAACACGCCTCGTCAACGCCGCCGGCCAGCACAGCGACCGTGCGTGGGCGTGGATTGGGCTAGTGAGCACAACGCACATATGCGGGATCTCAGCTGGCGAGCACACACCGACGGCCATGTCCACAGTGCCTACAACCGTTCAAATAAGATCGGCGACGGCCACCGTGCCCCCGCGACTGCGGCGGCTGTCCCCAGGCTGGCGCGGCTGTCCCTTTGCACCACCCGGCTTCACCATGGCGCGCGCACCCTTGAAGAGACTTTGATTGAGTTTTGAGAATGCCACCATGCACGGCATCGGCTGATCGGCATGGCCGTCTGGTTGTAGTTGCTCTTGCATTGTCGATCTGTCGGCCCCTCATTTTGAGAGTCCAGAAAATACCCGTATTTGCGCCAGGATCACGCACAAATACGTCTATTATGCACAGAAATGGCACACAGATTTAA
The DNA here is from genome assembly GCA_015844335.1 of Chrysopogon serrulatus. NCBI lineage: Eukaryota > Viridiplantae > Streptophyta > Magnoliopsida > Poales > Poaceae > Chrysopogon > Chrysopogon serrulatus. The sequence goes on from JADLZL010005369.1 coordinate 543,013, forward strand.
GAGAAAAGTTCCGAGCTTTATTGATATTGAATAAAAGAGTTCTACATCGTTAGGGCATAGCCCTTGGGGTACATATGGAATAACTAAGGCCACAAGGTGTTCGGCTTTATTACAGGGTAGATTCTAAGGCGAGACTAATTATTCCAGCGAAGCGTAGCAACTACTCCACAGGCATCTTGAGCGTAGTCGAAACCTAACTCCTACGATCCGATCCAGCGCGTCGGGGTCCTTACGCAGCTCCTAGACATCAGGGTCCACCTCCTCTTCATAGTCGCGATCATCTCCGAGGTCATAGTCTGCATAGCAAAGAGGGGTGAGTACTTACGTACTCAGCAAGTCCCAACTTCTTGGTGGAAAAGAGTGATGATAAAAATTTGGGTTGGGCCTAATAGGGTATTATCCTCCTCACTAGTCCCAGGTTAGTCCATTTCATAATCACAAGGTTATGCGTTATCTCATTAATCATATAATATTCTAATCATAGCGTCCCATCCCGGCATTTGCCCATTCTAAGGACGTGGCTATTCGAATAGATTCAGGTAACTCTGCAGAGGGTGTACACTTTTCCCCACACGGTAGTTGCGATTCCTTCCACGGCCAATGGTTAGAAAGGAACTACCGAGATCTCGTACCCGATAGTATGCATTCCTTAGGGGTCCATATATTTCCTCTACGGCGCTTAGGGGTTGGGAGAAAGTTAAGCGAGGAAGACCACTCTTCTTCCTATGCCTAACCCGGACATGGAAGCTCACTTGCAACCCATGCCCTCACATACCTTGTGGAAGATCACTCAGCATCCACACTTAGAATATATAGATATATGTATATAGCTAGCAAGTGTGCACCCAATAATTTTACGTGGAAGATCACTTAGCGTCCACGCCCAAACTGCATTCATGGAAGATCACTTAGCATCCTACGCCGTCTCTGCTCTACCGTTTGCCTACACCGGCCTCCTAAGTGGAAATATACTTCAACCTAATGGGGTGTGAGATCAAGCCTACCCATATAGACGTGTGGCTGTACGAAATATCACACAGGGATGAATAAGAGACTATGAACCGGTCCTTAGGGGTGACTAAAACCGGTATCTCCGACAGGATATCCTTCGCAGTAATATCCGCCAAGTAATCTACACCTAGATTACCCCTACCCGTTTCAGGTCATAGCATGTGGAATCACTTATCAGATTATCCTATTATCACATTATCACGTTAGCTCGTTGTTGCTTATCGCATATTCTTTGATAGAGAATCGGTTTACAATTAAGGAAAAAGGGGGGTAGAGGGGTGGAAATTAGGACTTGCCTGTGTGGTCAACACCGTCGATGTCCGCGACGTAGTCCGGGTCCTCGGTGTCCTGATGCTAGTCCTCCCCTGACGGGGGATTTTCTATCGGGTAAGACTACCGCTAAAGAATAAAAGAAACACATATATGCAAGTATAGAACTAGGTAGTGGCACTAGATGCAACGTGTAGAGCAGGATTTTAGAAGAATTTAGAAAGTGGTTTGACCTAAATTGCAGTTAAAATGCAAAAGTTATACATTTCTGAAGTTTATTCCAATTTATTCAAAACCCTAATTAATAAATGAAATTTTGGTTGTAATTTAAAATGCATGGATTAGTGTGCAAACTACATGATTAAATTCTACATGTCAAGTAGTTTATTTACAAATTTTGCTAGAATTTTCCTAACACTAGAAAATAGGGAAGGGTGTGTGTGTTGTGTGCGTGTGTGTATGATAGGTGGGGCGGGCGGTGTGACGGCGTTGGGACGGCGTCGGCTCCGCCGGCCCACATGCCGAGAGGGGGAGAAGGAACGGCGGTGACGGCGTTGGACGGCACGGCACGCTGACGCCGTTGGCCTTGGGTCCCACGCGTCAGTGGTAGAAGAGGGGAGGGAGAGGGACGCGGAGCGGCGCTGGCGCACGGGCGCCCGTTGGCTCGCGGGGCCCCGCGTGCCAGTGAGCGAGGGAGAGGGGAAGGGTGGCCGAAAGTGGGGGGAGGAGGGACCGGCTCCGCCGGAGTGCTGTCGGCGGCGACATGGCGTCTCGGAGGGGAAGAGAAGTGGGGTGCGGTGCGGGGAAGCCGTGTCGCAGCTCTGGGTGAGCTCGTCGGGCTTACTTCCGAGGGCGCCTCGCAGTGGTGGCGGCCCGCCGGAGGGCTGCGGCGGCGGCGCACGCAGTTTAGCGTACGTGTGCGTGGCCTAATCGGCCCGCATTGTGCTTGCGTGCATGCAGGGTGACTAGGGAGGAAGTGGGAGGTGCTAAGCTGCCCCGGCCGAGCCACGGGCGGTGTGCCGGCAATGGCGATCGGGCGGATGGCGGCACACCGTGGTGGAGCAACACAGAGAGGGAAAGGTGGAATTGAAAGGAGGAAAAGGTGAGGGGAGGCTCGGGAGTTCACCTCGAACCCAATTGGCCGGGGCGCAGCAGAAAGCTTCAATTTCAGCGGCGGCTCAATGGCGCCGGTTGCTCCCGAAGTCGGGGCAAGCGAGCTCTAGCTCGAGAGGGAGGAGAAGAAGAGGAATGGAGGGAGGGAGAGTGAGTTCACGCCCCTCGCGGAGCTCTCGGAGTGGTGAGGGCGAGGATGGAGGGCGCCCGGCCGGGCCTATTTATAGGCCGGCAATGGCGGTTCGGGGGAGATATTTCTCCGCCCGTCGGAGCTACTCCGAGAAGCGCGCTAGTTCAAATTGCGAAAGGCGGTTCGGGCAAGACAAGGCGGCGACGCGCGAGTGCTAGCCATGGATGTGCTCATCCGAGCCTAGTCGTAGCGGCGGTGGCGTGTGTGTCGAGGAGGCGGGGGGAGAGAGAAGAGGGAAAGAGAGGAAGAGGGAGGGAGGCACGGCGCGCCGGGATGTCGTCATCCTTATCCACTTCGCGCGGTGGGGTAGGGCGGCAACGGCGAGCCCGAGGCGGCGTTCGTCAATGTAAAGATTCGCTGCCGCCTCCTCGGGCCGGGCGCGAGGTAGACGACGGCGATGACAAAGCGGGGCCCGCCTGTCATTGGCGCTGGAGGGAGAGAGTTTGAGCGAGCGCGCTGGCGGTGCGGGCCTCGGCGGCCATTGCCCGGGCCGGCCCACGCGGAAGGAAGGGAGAGGGGGAAAGGGGGGGGGGGGAAGAGGAAGGAGGGCAAAGGGGGCTGCCGGGCTGGGCCGAGTGGGGGGGAGATGGAGCCCGAGCTCCTTTTCCTTTTTCCTATTCCTTTTCCATTTCTATTTCCCACATTTGAATGCATGTGCTTATGAATTTGAATAGATTTGAATTCAAAATAGCATAGGGTGAGTTATATGCTATGCCACACTAGTCCTATACTGCTGAACACATCAAAGCAAAAGAGTTTTTGAAAAGTTTTAAAAAAGTTCAAATTTTTGGCGATTTTCGAAAAAGGTTCAAAAAATTCGGGGTGTTACACGATCTGCCTTGCGCTTGTGCATAAATACATATACATGCACCGGGCTACGTAGCCTCTCTGCCTCTGCCCTCTGGAAGCACGCGGCTTTGATGGTGATAGCCTAAGCGGCGAGCCCTGACACCCTGGCGCATGCCGGCATCCACGAAGCCTTGTGCATGGCGTCGAAGCCGTCCTCCCCGAGAAGGAATGCTGTCGTGCATGATGCTGTCAGAGCTCATCGAGGCCGTCGACGTGTGCAGCTTCAACAAGCCTGCATGATCTCCCCATCACAATGGTAACCTCGGCCCGAGCTCACCAGCTGGCTCCATGCCCATGCACGCTCCCTGCTATAGGTCCATGTCCTACGTGCTTGCACTGCACGTCGCTGTGCATGCTTGCTGCTCTCTCTCGCCAGCCCTCCTGCACTTAGAAGACGAAGAGGGATATGTCTATGAAAGAAAAAGATACAGAGGGGGGTTTCTACAAAATAAAAACATAAAATAAGGATTTTGGACCTGCCATGAATCACTTTAAAAGTTTAAGGACCCAAAAATGCAGTTTGAGAGTTGATGGACCTAAATAACACCTCCTCAAAAGTTAATGGGCCTCTGGTGCATTTTACTCAAAACATTACATGATGAGCTCTTGTATGACAAGGTTGAATTCCTACCAAGGCCCTATATGATACATATTTAGAATAGGAAACATTTGCTCACTTATGCTATTTGCTTTGCATTGAGTTTAGTCAACCTTTGTGTATACTTAAGAGAGTCTTGCCATGCTTTTAAAATCAAGATCACACACACACTCACTCCATCCACATATGCGTTACTCTTAACCTGAGAGTAAGCGCAACTATTTTTCACTGTTATCCACATCCACCTCAAAATATTTTGCTCTTACACTGGGAAAGAACACCCAAAAATATTTATAAACCCATAGGACAGCCTTTATTTATTTGCTCTAAGTTCTTTATTGTTATCTCTTCAATCAATTATTGTATCTAAGGATGCATGTGGCTATGCAAAAATATTAAAAACAATGGGTACTCGGATGCCTGTTTCCCAATGAAAAAAAAAGAAAAAAAAAGGAAGAATAAAGATAGCCCATGTTTTTCTAAGAGGTTCGAAAGTCTAGAAAGAAGAGAGACTCACTTTGAAGAGCAAAAGTAGAATTAGAATTAGCCACCACATATACACCTATCCACCATATTCCGCACACATTCACATCTTGGTTTGATTGTATGACTCAATTCTCTATAGATCCATTGTTTGACTTTATAATATATGAATTGCAAATATGTTTATCCTTGTTTAATGCCACTCCTATGAACTCCACTATAATCCCTAGAATTAGAAAGGCATAACATCATGGATGCCTCAGTAAGATCCACAAATACCACATACTTTGAGAGACTGAGGGTGTCATACAATTAAACTCTGAGTTTTTATTGCAAAAACTTACAAAACTCTAGAATACTAGTTGAGTGAAGAATTTGGGACATAGTGCTTGACTTGATTGTTCTATCTTTTAATTACTCAAGACCCATGTGAAGGATAAAAGCTCCATAGTTAAAGGTAATATGGGTGAGTTTGAAGGTTAGAGCAGCTTTGTCTAATCCGGAGGAAAATTTTTGGAAGCATGTGTACTTGTGTAACACCCGTGTTTTTGCATCATTTTAAAAAAAATCACTAAAAATTTAAACTTTTTAGAATTTACAACAAATTAAAACTTGACTAGTTTATTTTTCTGCTAAACAGTTTTTGAAAATCCTTTTTTGAAAACTCTGCATTAAATTTCACCATATGCGTTGTGTGCTTGCCATGTTTGTTTGCTTGAAATGTTTGCTTGCTTGTGTGTATGTTTGTTTGCTTGTTTCTAGAATTTATTTTAGCACCGAAAATATTTCCTCCTTGATCTTCTTCCAAATCCTTTGATAGTCTTTCCAAATAAATTCCATGGTCATCTTTCCTAAAAACCCACCTTGACCTTCCCCATATTTTCCCCAAACCTCCACCTTTCAAATCTCCACTACATCCATATTCAAATCCACTCAAATATATGTATCTAGTTTATTTTCTGGAAATAGAAAAGGGATTTGATAAATGGGAAATGGCCATGGGCTCAATCTCTCCCTTCCTTCTCTCTTGGCCTTCACAGCGGCCTGCCTCCCCTCCCACCTTGGGCCGGCCCAGCCGCCCAGCCAGGCAGCCCACCAGCAACTCAGCCCGCCTCCCATCTCCTCTTCTCTCCCTCTCACTTACACTGCGGGCCCAGCCGTCATCCTGCTTCTCTCTCTTACACGCGGGTCCCGCGTGTCAGCATCATCTTCTACCTACGGTCAGCGACGGGAATACCGTGTCGTCTACCCCAGGCGCGTCCGCACTGCGTGCCACTGTGCAGCACCGCCTCTTTACGTTGTCGCCAAGCGCCGCTGCCATGGTTGCCAAAAATATCGCCATTACCGCCTTACTGTGCTCCACCGCCATGGCCCGGCTATAAATAGCCCCGGCGACCTCGCCATTGCTCCACACACCTAGCTCGGGCACCAGCCCTCTTCCTCCCTCCGACCCGAGCTCCCTCCGCTCCGCCTCCATTCCATCTTTCTCTGCTCGACGTGCCCTGCAGCGTACGCCGACGGGGACACCGCGGACTGTGTCGATCCCACCCGTCGGAGTTCCCTGTCCTGCTGGTTGCCGCAGATAGCACGCGGTGCTCCACTTAGCCGGAGACGAGGCCAACACCAGACGACGCCGCTGCTCAGCTCTTCAGCTCCGTCCGAGGCCGATGCGCCGCCCCGGCCGCCTCTGCCCGCTGGAGCGCAGTGCGTCGCTGCGGTCACCTTCAAAGCCGCCGCGACGAACTCGCCTCAGTGGAACGCAGCCGGCCACCGTCGCGCGAAGTGCCCTGCCCCTCAGTGCTCGCCGCAGCCGCCGTCGGAGCTTGGTGCCCTGCTCCCTGCTCCTCCAGTCTCCGTCCGTCTCTCCTTCTCCCTTCCTCTCACGCTCTCAGCTCTCTCTCGCCTTTTCTCTGACTTGCACGGCAGGAACAGAGCAGCCTGGAGGCATCCGATGCCCAACACCAGGACGAGGTGAAGAATAGCAAGGTGCCACCTCGCCCCGTGGGCCCCTGCACGTCAAAGACAGTCTTTCCCTCTCTCTTCTCTTCCCTTCCCGCTCTTTTTCTCCTGTCACCTACTCCCTCCGTCCCATGGAGATCGTCGTTTTAGTTTTTTGCAGACTTTATGTTGATTATCCGTCTTATTTAAAATATTTATATAAATAATAAAATAAATCAATTAATATTCAAGTATTTTTTTGTTAATAAAAAGAAGTCATAATAAAATAAATTATATTTATATAAACATATTAAATAAGACGAATGATTGAACAAGATAGCATGGAGTCTAAAGTGACAAATTGGACGGAGGGAGTACGCCAGCAAGAGGACAGGGACGGACACAGCAAGTGTCGACATCCTCCACTACATTGGCACAGCCAATGAGGAAGCGCCGCCTCCCTTTGCTGGACCCCACCCGTCAGTCCATGTCCCTTCTCCTCCTCTGCACGGACACGGTACACATGAACCAAGGAAGAGAGCAGCCGGTTCACAGCAGTACACGAGCAGGTCTACAGCACAGTTCCAGCAGGCAACGTCCACCAGCCCTGGACCCGCGCGTCAGCTGGACAGAAAATGCTACGTGCACCCGGGAAGTGTACACTGAGGAGTGAAAACCTATTTTCCCTTATCTAGAAAATTCCCAGAAAATTCCTCAATAAACTAGGTACACTCTACATTCTACCCAATATTTTCCAACTCATTTTCTATATTTTATTTTCCAGAAATAATTTCCAACGTATAGTTCCAATTTCTTTCTCCTATTTAATCTTCGGAAATTCATATCTCCTCCATCCTAAATCCAATTCACTTCATTCCACCACCAAAAATCTTCTAAAATCAAACTCTACATTTTCATGTCCTTTTCTAAATTTCTGGTGCCCATTTAAATTCTAGATATGTTTGCTTTTCTTTTCTTTATTTAGTTTAAGCTAACCGTAGTTGCATCTTAGCCTTGCATCGTATATTCGCGTATGCGTGTACCCCATGATACGTACACGAATACTCGAATATATTCTCACTCGCACACCCCTTCCACCTACGTGCATAGATATATCTCATACGTCTATGCGAAGCGTATATGCGTCTGGGAACATACCGATGCACGGCTAACTCCGCACCATCACCCATCACCGTATATTCGCGTACACGCGTATGTTATTACACATACATGGATACACGAGTATACACACACCTTGCATCCTAGACTTGCACCACATGCATTGGCATACATAGTGGGTATATATATACACACGCACATATATACATGCTAAGTATAATGCCAATGTATGGCCAACATCCCTTGCAAAGTAGATATATATGTTACATACATAGACATATCCGTGAATTAGTCCGTGTATTAATCTATGTATGTCTAACCCTGCATTCCATCCTAACCCTACCACCTCTGTCAACCTAAACCTAGTGAACCTATGAAAGTAGGCCAAGCCATTTAGGATGACTTAGTCTGGCTTTCTCTTTTAGGTTCACATAATAGTGAAGTATGATGAGGTCTAGTTTATGCTAAGTAATCTTACCACACCTTGTTGGATGAAAACCCTTCATCTAATTCATACTTCAGGTTGACATAGTAATGACAGGATTAGGAGCTAACCCATCCACCAACCCATTAGGCTTGATTGCTAATCATGTTTGAACATGCTTATTTGTATGCTTTGCTTGGTGTTGTTCTCTTGTTTGTCAAGCGCTAGACGATCGTAGAGTAGAAGACGTGGGGAACCCTGAAGGACCCCAGGAGTACAGTTACGCAAGAACGACAAAGGAGCCAGAAGCACAGGAGCCGACACCTTGGATGTACTCATCAGCGAACAAAGGCAAGTCCTAACTCCACCTCTCCCTTTTCCCCTCCACTTCAATTACCATTTCCATAACCACTCTCTTCCACCACCTCTATATTTGCTAGTCTCCACCATAAACCCACTATATACCTTCTTCCATCAACCACCACTTTTCTTTGCTATTTAAATCCCCAATTATGAATTGATATGACATTATGATAAAGCATGAGATTGCTTATGGTTACCTAGGTATGAATATGTTTATTAAAGTGATAATGGTATATGATATATGACAACATGATAATGTGATAACTTGATAACTTGTGATAATGTTATGTTACCTTGATTGGAACGGGTAGGGGTAACTCCTGTGTGGTTTTACTTGGCGAACCTGCCTGTGTGGGGGTTCTGTCGGAGATACCCATTCTAGTCACCCCTAAGGACCGGTTCATAGTCCTTATGCATCCTGGTGAGGTGTTTCGTACAGCCACATGCCTATATGGGTAGGCATGGTCTCACACCCCGTTAGATTGAAGTATGTTTCCGCTTAGGGGGCCGGTGTAGGCAGCGGTGGAGCAGGAGCAGCTAGTTGCTATGTGATCTTCTAGCCGGTTGGCGTGGTTGCTATGCGATCTTCCACGTTAAGCCTTTGGATTTTAAGGCCGAAGGACTGGCCTCTTATTATATATATTTGGCATGGGGGAAGATAAGGTATCTTCCTGATTAACTATGTCGTTTTGGTGATATGGTATCACCGGCACCATAGGTCGGGAGATTTGGTATCTTCGCGGATATGGTGTATTCCAACCCCTGTGAAGCTGTAGCGGATTCATGTGGATATCTATTCCTGTGAAGCAGTAGCGTCCTGTCGGGTACGAGGCCATGTGAAGCTTGTTTCTGCCACTCGCGACGGCTAGAGACTTGCCGAACTTGTGGGGAAATTTGTACAACCTCTGTAGAGTTTTCCTGAATCTATTCAAATAACCACGTCCTTGGAATGGGCAGATGCCTGGGATGAGGCACTATGATTAGACTTCAACAACTATAATAATCTGGTAAGACGTATTTATGTTTTGGTAACCATACTTGTTTCGGGAACTGGTGAGGATGATTAATACCCTACCAGGGCCCAACCTATAATTATAACTACCTTCACCTTCACCTTTACCACTAACCTATCCACCTATAGCCTCCATCTTTCCACCACCCAAAGTTAGGGCTTGCTGAGTACTTTATGTACTCAACCCCCTCTCCCCTATGTTTTTAGGCAGGAAGCTGCGGGAGTATATCCGAGGATGAAGCTGCGAAGGACTACGCGAGGATTGGAGGATACCCGAAGACGGAGTTACGCATGAAGACGGAGCTACTCGGCTACATGAAGGAGCTACGCTAGGAGTACCACGTTCGCGCTATAGGAGTATAAGTCTAGGGTTCGTCCACACTCCAAGTTGCCTGTGCGCATGGAGCCACGTTGTCATAGGACCGCTGTCTAGATCTTTGATATATGATATAAGGCCAGAGGCCCAACCTATGTAAATCTGAACCTTGTATGATGTTTTCCCGTTAGTAATAAAGTATGGATTTTTGATATCAATCTTTATCTAATTGCACATATCAGCTACTGATCCAGGGACTGATACATGATGCACAGTGGATCCTAAAATTAGGGTCTAACACCACCCTCTTTATTTAAATAGGAGAATTATACATATTACTCACACCATCAGGTGGATTCAAGAACTACACATGTCGTCCTACTTTGGCATGGATCAAACTACGAGCTATTCTATGAGCATCGGTGTTTGAGTCCCTAACCTCATGTACAAACTCGACACTACTAGACTCTATCTTCCTCGCATTGATTTCCTTGATAATCATCTATAGATCCCGAGATCACCTTGTCGGATGCTCTTCACGACATTTAGACAGTCACTAGCCAATCTGATCCTGTCGATTTGCAAGTCTGAAGCAAGAGCCATCCCTTCTTTGCATGCTATGGACTCCATCACCTCCGGATCAACAATGCCATGAGTTACTAGCACCGAGGCGCCCATGAAACGACTGTCCTCGCCTCTTGCTATCGCTACCGCCAATGCACTTGATACATTCTTGGACAAAGCTGCATCAACATTAATTTTAACAACACCTAGGGGGGTGCAATCCATGCCGGCTGCCGTTCGTGCACCCGATCCTGCAGCCGCTGCACATGCACCTCCTCTTCTAATTCTGACACTAGCTTACCCACAAAATTATGTGTTGACAGAGGACTTTGATAAACATTCTCGTGAATTGCCTTCCTCCGTGCATGCCAAATAGCCCACAATGTGATCGCCACTCTAACGACGTCCTCTTGTGGTAAGATCTCTGTCATGATCGCTATCCAAGACTTTGCATCATTGTCCAAAATTCCACTCAATAGCTCCACTGTCTCTTCTTTCTCTAGCGCCCAAATGCATCTTGCCATATTACATTCCAGCAGAGAGTGTCTGCACGAGTCCTCTATCCCGCAAAAGAAGCAGGCGCTACCTTGCGCCATCTTCCTGTGGTGAAGTACGTCTCCGGTCGGTAACGAGTGCCGCTAATCTCCAGAAAAATGCGGATTTTTGACCCAACAAGGATTGGAACGAGTTAGGATGGAAACAGGCCCCACAATTCTACTCAACAATTCAAAATTTTGAAATTTAAAATTGAGAACTTTAAACAAAATTTTATGATAATAAATGATTTCAAATAAAAGAGTCATCAACTGCAAAGTTAAAGACCTCTTCAAGATCAACAACTTTCTCCGTCCGAGTTCTTTTGAATAACTAGAAAATTCGAATTTTTAAAATATGAGCACTTCAAACAAATTTTTGGGACAGTGCATGATTTAAAACGAAAAAATCGCCCAACTACAAAGTTGTAGACCTCGTCGAGATCTACAACTTTGGTCGTGATGAAAAACTAATCAACTATAAAGTTGTAGACCTCATATAGATTTACAACTTTGATTTTGGTTATTTCTCCATCCGAGGTCATTTGAAAAATTTGAAAATCTGAATTTCACAACATGAGAATTTCAAGTATAATATTGGGACTATGATACTCAAGCATGTCATAAATACCATCATAAATGTACCACAGAAATAGGTTGTGAAGACTTTTAGCTAACATTTAAGACCAAAATATAGTTCTGTGCTAAACATCTGTCATCTCCAGCAAAGTTATCATAAACATGACCATTTTGTGACAAATAAGTGCCGTCATTCAAAAACTATCATAGAATGCCAGGGTTAGATAAACTCCTTAGTAAACATTTTTCCAACGAAGTTAACCCCATGACCAAATCTAAATCGGATAGGTGCTTGGTGGCAACACCTAGCGAGTGTGTTGGCACACCCCGATGGATACAGGTAGTCAGAGCTCACTTTATCTCGAGTGACGAATATTCCACTTGACTCCCCATTGCTCGGGGCTCTGGTCGAACGCGGCTCGGCGGATGGGGGCCAGAGCTCCTCGATATAGCTACCTCATGGAAGGGCTCAGTCAAGCAAAGATCCCTCAGTGCAAGTCTGTAACATAAGTCCTGATCGAGAAACCCCCCGATCGATCCCTCTAGGATCGCTCACAGGCTAGGGGCCAATACCCCTTAGGTGCGCTCGCATGCACCTTCCGACCAAGGACAAAACCGAGCCTGAGCATGCCCGCCACCTCTGTTCAGGGCTCGGGGTCTCGCTAGAGCCACAGGCACCCGATCAACAAGAGCATGAACCTGGACCTTGGCCCCTGGGATGAAGTGCCAGCCAAGGCCCGTGCCAAAAGTAGGTGCCCCGAGCGCTCAAGGCTCAGGGGCTCCTCCGGCACTGCCCAACCAGCGTGGCACTGCCAACCACTCCTCTGACAAGGTCGCGCATGGGGCGTGACACAAGGGAACAATATCCCCTCTGCTGGCTTCAAGGGCTCGAGGGCTTTCGGGCCCGCCCGTCAGCCTCTCAACCGGATGCCTTCACTGTCAGGATGGTAGATCATAGATTAAAACCCCCAAAAGCCATGTACCTGACCTACTCTGTATATAAAGGGAGGTCGATTCTTAGATTGGGGAAGGCCAAAATAGATCAGATATATCCGAGTCCTCATGATGGCATCGAGCCCTACACCGAGAGCAGAGCCACCATGAGAGGAGCCCCGTGACCTCCCCTCTCTCCGACTGTTTTCCTCCTCTCCAGCGACGAGAAAGGTGGAGCTCCGGCGATGAGTTTAGGATTAGCACCTAGCGATCCCCCCTACCGATCTCTCTCTTACACACCGTTGTCATCCCCCGATTCTAGGTGCTCTTGAGTGCAAGGATCATCCACTGCTGAACGCAGGGCCCCGATAGCCCGAACCAGGACAAACTATTGCGTCCTCTCTATGGTCTTTGTGTTCTTTAGTCCACCCGAGCCACCGGAGACGCGCACTTAGTGACACCCAACGAACAACAATGCATTATGTGGTTTCGACCCCCATGACAACGGCCTCTGAGGAAGCCGCGAGGATCTTGCTAGAGAGATCTAAGCACGCAGGGGACATATTGAATCTTCCGGTCAGCGCCTATCGCGGGGCAGTCGTTTAATACCTAAGGAGAGGAATATTGCGACGTCAGTTTTTGCAAGGCACTATCCTTTACTTTAGCCAAGCGCCGCTTGCCTGCTTGAGCAATGTTTCACACCCAGGGCATGACAAGACATGACAAGGGGTTCACGTGCCGGTGTGGGGGCTTCGCTTGGCTACCAAACCTTCGCTACAAGACAGCGCGGTCTTGTAGTAATGAGACTATCATGTTTAATTATGTCTATATGGACTTTGCGTAATGACTTCATCTCTATCTATTATATATGTATGGTTTTCTAATTATTATGTATTCGTTATCGAATCATGTGAGATATGTGATGGCGGAATATCAAATGTAAAATATTAAATAATAACATCTATTCAAATGTAATAATAAAGCATATAAAATTAGGAAAATGAAGGTCACTACCGATTGAATTCACTGACCCGGTAGTGACCTTCTTGTGCTATCACTGTTGGCTTGACATGGCATGACTCCCAAACTATCATAGCGAAATCAAGGCCAAGTCCAGCGGCAGTGATATATTCTCATTACTCCCGAGTCATATCAGCAGGTCTAGAAACCGGCAGAGATAGGATAACCCCATCGTTGCTAGTTGCCCTCTACCGAATTTGATTTGAGCAGTGACATGATGTTGGGTTTAGATCCATGGATCTGAGGTAGTGATAGTCCTATGTTCTATACATTTTCTGTATTATGTCCTCCACCCGCCTTAAAAAGAATGTAATTATAATGTGCTTTGCGGAATCAATTGAATAAAAAAAAAATGACCCACGTGTTTGATGGGGAAACTGGAGGTCTTATGACTGATGCGCCCGACAAGGGCAAGGATTATTCCGCACTCGGGTCTCTGGTTCGCACAAAGTGCAAGATGCTGACACTGATAGGCAAACAACCGTGGGCCGCACACACAAAGCGGGTCCATTATTCCACAGAAGCATCAGTTCCTCTGCAGGTTGAGTCACCGGGGTAGGTGACAGTCCCCGTCCCACTTTTTAATCGGATCATGACCTCTCGAGAGAAGCACGATCGATCACATCCTGGCAAATAAAATGTTCAGACAAGTAGCTTACAGAGAGAACAGACCTCCCAGTCCATCGACAGCTCAAGAATACTAGTAAGTTAGTGTCAGTCATGGCATCCCACTCATCAGTATTAGTAGCAGGACTAGTGTGTCTCAGTGCGGTGGTGGTCGTGGTGCCGATGTCGTCATGGCTCGCCGCCGGCGCCGCTGCCAGAGAGGGTAGTATTGGTGCGCGTTGTGAAACATCATGCGGCGGTGTAGACATCCCTTTCCCGTTCGGCATGGGACTTGATCAAAGGTGCTGGCTGCCGGGATTCCAAATCTGGTGTAACGACACTGGTAACGGCGTCCATAAGCCGTTCATGTATAAAACTGCTGGTGTGGGCAGTTATCCTGTGGAGTTCCTCAACATCTCTCTGGAGCAAGGCGAAGTCAAGGTGCTCAACGGGATCTCTTCTTACTGCTACGACGCTGCGTCTCGGCAGATGGTGCCCAGCGAGTGGCGCTGGGACTTGAACGACAACTCGCCGTACAGTTACTCCAGCACTGCCAACAAGTTCACGGTGGTAGGGTGCCGGGCGCTGGCGTACATCGGCGACACCAGAGGGAGCAACGCTGCTAGGTACCAGACCGGGTGCGTGTCCACGTGCTTTGACGGCAAGATGTCCCTAAACCCTTGCTCCGGGATGGGATGCTGCCAGACGGTCATCCCGAATGGTCTAGGGTATTTCCAGGTGTGGTTCGACGAGGGCTTCACGAACATCTCTGGGATCGTCCGCGGCGCGAGCTTATACGGTCGCTGCAGCTTCGCGGTGCTCATGGAATCGTCGTCCAACTTCACGTTGTCGAACTCCAGCTCCAACTCCAACAACATCTCCTCGCCGGCGGAGTTGTTGGCATTTAACAGCTCCCGTGGTGGAATGGCGCCGGTGGTCCTTGACTGGTCCATCGGGGTCGACGACTGCAACACGGCACTCACAAAGCCTGGATACGCCTGCGTTAGCAGCAACAGCGTCTGTGCTAACGCCACCAGACGAGGATACATATGTAAGTGCAACCAAGGCTTCGACGGCAACCCTTACCTTCCTAGCGGCTGCCAAGGTGAATCCACTTCCGAGCCTCTCCGTTGTACTGTCTCACAATCTTTGTCATCTATCCGGTGATATACAGTTATTCATTCACTTCGATCCTTACAAATTCGAAAGACATAACTATATATGAGATTAGTTCGATGTTTAGTAGTTACAGGTTTTTATTAGTTTCCTTTACGCATGTCACATCATTATATAGATAGATATAATAAGGTCCTGTTAGCACAGCACAGCTTCATTAATGAAGTCGTAAATCGTTTTTTTGTGTTCCAACTTCTAAAAGCAATTTTTTTCGTTGAAAGCTAAAGCTATTTTGGAATGTTTTTTTCCAAAAACAGGTTCACATCATAAAGAATAAGATGGCTATTCTGTCTTTACTTCTCTATTTTTCCAATCTCCTCGGTGGCTCTCTTTGCTTTACCAACCCATGCATGCATCCTTTCTGTCCTATGTTGACTATATCTCGTGCAGCCCTTATAATATTTGGTTACAGTTTACTTCGATATTTACAAGTATAGAAAAACAACAAGGCACTACATTAGATGTTTAGATGCATGCAGTTTATAATACTTATTACGCCCTACTTACAGGTTATATCAGGTTCCTCTATGCTTGCCACATTTTAAGGTCTTCTAGATCCACCATTCTCTTGTCAAGTTCACCCCAATATAATCTATGTGTGTTGGAGTAGAGTAGAGCGGAATTTAGTTCAAATTGCACTCTAATGCACCCCAACACATGGATTGATATCGATCGACTATCCAGACAAGGCCTTAGGAATGAACGTATCTAAATTAGAAGGGTACATATATGCCAGTATCTAGCTACTACGATCCTTTGGGTTACCACGGAAACTTTCTGCTCTGCTGTATGGTTAATACTACAATCCTTTTTTGGCAGCTCGGCCTGAGCACTCTTAGCCGGTGCCACATTTTGGATTGATCTCTATCCAATGTAATAGCATAGTTTTCAGTACACTAGAGAAGGTCTGAGTGTTCAAGTACAACCTTTTGAATCCGTACGACGCCATTGAGGCATGTTGTATTGAACATTTTCTCTAGCTTAATACAAAGATGCACAAACCTTTTGCATGATCGAGAAAAATATCTTCAGAATCATTATCATACGACATGCTTTTGAAGATACCTATTATGCTTAACTCAATATTTTATTGTAGATATTGACGAGTGCAATGAAAAAGAGAAGCACAACTGCTTCGGAGACTGCACCAATACAGTTGGTTCGTTCGATTGTCGCTGTCCAAAGGGTACTGGAGGAGATGCATCTATTCGAGGTGGTTGTCAGAAAGATCCTTTCCCGCATGGAGCGCGGATCGCCGTTGGTAAGGGCATATTTTTATTGCAACAGTTTAATAATTTTTGTTTATGGTACCATGCAGTTTCACACATTGCATTGATCAACACTCTCAGTTTGTTTGGCTCTCGCTGTTGGATTGCTGGGGATAGCAATCTTTTTATTGAATCGGAGGGTTTTATAGTTAGAACCCCTATATGGCGAGAGCAAATTTGTTTACCAGTGCATTCAAGGGTCAAAAGCACATTCGACACTTCCGTGAGATGTGTTGGGGCGTTCCTTTATTCATTTGGTGAACTTGTCAATGGCCATTAGAGATGGATGGAGGTCATAGGCGCCTTTTTGAACACCATCATGTCAAGCCCCTAGACCATGAAGAGCAAGGTGATGGTGCCGGTCTGCAATGCTTGCGCTAGGGGGTGAGTTTGCTAGGCAAAGAATTGGCAACCTATGCATTTGGGTTTTGTTGTTGGTCGCATCGTGGTCTTAGAATCCCCTGGAGTGTGTGTAGTAGGGGAGGAAGAGGCTGGCCGTACACCACTTGGAAGGATGAAGGGCGAAGTGCGAAGCACCGAATGGAAGGAGGTGTTGTAGCAATATTCCACCCACGAGAGCCAGTCAACCCAAGCTCATGGATGGTCACCAGTAAGTAGCGCATCGGAGGTACATGGCAAACACCTTGTCGATGACTAGGGATGGAATGTCGTATTGAGGCGCAACTGCACCTCAACCATTTTGAAAAGGTCCCGCGACACATGGTTGGTGAAGATTGGGTCACTGTCACTGTCGATGGAGATGGGGAAGCCGCGGAGTCATACAATGTCATCGAAGAACACATGGGCGACGGAGGCCACTGAGTATGGGTGTCTAAGTGCGATGAAGTGCGCATACATGGAGAAGCGATTGATGACGGTGAGAATACATACTTCCCATGGAGACCCTTGATGAAATTCATGGAGATGTCGGTCCACACCTAAGATGACACCTCTAGCGGCTGTAGCAGCCTAACTGGCAGTAGAGTCAGTGTCTTGTTGCACTGGCACGTGATGCAAGCACAAACATAACCTTGGACAAGCGTGCAATCACCTAGAATGTAGAAGTCCTCGTACAAATGGTAGAGGGTCATTTGGATCCCTTGATGGCCAGTGGCATGGGCTAGCGTGAGAGCTGCTGGAGTAAGTCCTGGTGTGCTGGAACATAGATATGCTTGCTATGGAGCAGGAAACCATCAGCAACGTGCCACAACGCACCGAGGGTGGTCACCTATAGCTTCTAGAGTAGGCGGCCAGCATCCACATCGGTTGATGTGGCCGCACGGACAACATCCAAGAGGCGAAATGAGGGACCTAAAAGAGTAAAAAAGTTAGCGGTGGCTATGGTATCGGTGTTGGTGGCCATGTCGGAGTCCTAGCAGGAGAGAGCGATAGTCACTGAGTTGAGGCACTCATGACGATACTCCACGGTGAAGTCGAAACCAAAAACCTTGCTGATCCATCAGTGTTTGGGAACAGTGGATAGCCGCTAATCTAGGAGGAACTTGAGACTATAGTGGTTGATATGGACAAGGAAATGACGGCCCCAGAGATACGATCGCCATTGCCGCATGGTCTGCACAAGGCCAATGAGCTCGTACTCGTTGGCCGCCGACTTGTGATGTGGCGGGCGGTGAATAGGCGACAGAAGGAAGCAAGGGGGCCTCCCCTTGTTGGAGAACAGCGCCGAAGCACACTCTAGAAGCATTGGAATTGACGATAAACTGCTAGCCAAAGTCCGGCATCTGCAATACTAGTCCCATAGAAAAGGCATGCTTAAGCATCGCGAAGGCCTCAGCCACCTCCGACGTCCAGGCAAAAGCCTCCTTACATAGAAATCGTGTAAGGGGCACGACAATGGAGCTGAAACCCTAGATGAACTTTCGATAGTAGCTAGCAAGCCGTAGGAAACCGCAGATGCCAGGGGGAGCGGGTCTCTGACCAAGAGGCGATGACATCCACCCTGCTGCTATCCATCGTGACATTGTCCGTGGAGATGGCGCGCCCTATGTAGGCGACCAAGGATGCCCCGAGGGTGCACTTTGACCTCTTGAGGAAGAGGCCATAAGGACGGAGATTGTAGAAGTTGAGGTGGGCATGTCGTAGATGCTCAAACCATGACGAGCTATAGATCAAGATGTCGTTGAACAAACGAGCACAAACCTATGGTGGAAGGACAGAGGATGTCGTTCATTAGTTCCTGGAAGGTCACTAGCACATTTGAGAGGCCAAACAGCATAACATGGAACTCGAAGTGGCCATGGTGGTGTGAAATGTCATCTTCTTAATGTCCTCCGGGTGCATCCGTACCTGGTGATACCTGGTGATAGCTAGACCGCAAATCCAGCTTGGTGAAGAATCGGGTGCCATGGAGCTCATCTACCACAGGAATTGAGAACTTGTCTTTTGATGTCTTATCATTGAGCCCTCGATAGCCAATACAAAAGCGCCAGGAGCTATCCACCTTGCGAACGAGTACTACCGGCGCCGAGAATGGCAAGGTGCTTAGAGGGATGATGCCCTACTCTAGCATGGTGGCACACTGCCGCTCGAGCTTGTCCTTCTATAGCTGCAGATAGCGGTACAGGAGGACTACCACGGGTGTTGTACTAGGTAGTAGATAAATCCTGTGGTCTTAGGGGTGTGGAGGGGCCGGCAGCCCTTGGGGCTCATCGAAGATGGCAGCATGCTACTAGAGAAGGCGATCTAGCAACAGCTGGTGGTGGGCGCCGTCAGTGGTGTGCAAGGATAGCTGCTGAATGTCATCGCGAGGAGAGCCGACCCACTTCCAAAGAACCGGCAGTCACCTTACCCGAAAACCATGCACAAATCCTCAAAGTCCCACAACCCTAGGTGCGGAGGTTGTCGACGCCCAACACAAGTTCAAAGTAGCCCAAGCCGATGTCGAAACAACTAATGTTGAAATCCTCCTAGCCAATGCGCATGACCATAATTTGAGCCATGTCGTCGTAGGGGACATGATCACTATTAGCCACCGTGATCCGCATGTTTCCCTCCATCGTCACTAGCTCGATGCGGCACATGGACCTTGTGTTGATGAAGTTGTGGGTCGAGCTGTAATCGAGGAGGGCCAATGGCGATGACCGTTAATGTAGACATGGAGATGCATGGTGTCCTCGGTCCGAATCCCAGCGATGGCATGGAGGGAAACGACTGGCACATTAGGGTCATATTTCAAGGCACCCTCAGTGCCCTCGACCTTGGGCGCATCATCATCCAATAAATCTGCAGCCTCAAGGTAAAAGAGGTGCTGGCATTTGTGGCTGCGCACTTATACTACTCATCGCTGTTGTAACACAAGCCCTGGCGATGGCGCTCAGCCATCTCTACCGGTGAGAAATGCCAAAAAGTTCACTGGGGAGCTGGTCAGGCTTGCACTTGGGCGGCACAAGCAGCACCAAAATGGCCGCGCCGATGACTGGAGCGCGTGGAGGTGCAGGTAGGGCTGGTTGCAGTCGTTGGGGAGGCCGCACAGCCCCCTGCGTAGGTGCCGACCAGCGCTCATAAGCCCATCGTAGTGCATGGGCGTCTGCAGATCTTGAGGCTCCCGGAGCTCAACGTCGACATAAGTATGCTTGGAAAGGCCCCCGGCTAACATGTCTACCTTCTGGCGTGGAAGGAGGTCCCGGTTGTGGTAGACAAGCGCATTGTAGTTCTCATGTAGTCTTGCACTATATTGTGGAATGACATCCGGGCGATCTCGGGAAGGTGGTTGCAACGGACCGGCTGCCCGAAGCACAGATGGCACAAAGCCGTGAAGCGCTCTCATGAAGGTATGCCCTCATCCTGTTCCAGTATATAATACCACGTCTGAGCTGCGCCTGTCCGATGGTATGAAGCAAGCCAGACCTGGTCTGAATCAGACTTGCGCTGCCCCTGAACGCAGTGCATCAGCCAATGCAAGGGGTCCTTTGATCCGTCATAGGAGGTGAAGTCGAGTTTGCCGAAGCACGAGATGCCTAGACCAGCAGATGGCCCGGGTGCTGGGAACGGCGCGGCGGTGGGCCAGGCTGTGGAGAGACATCTCCTGCGGCACCAAAAAAGTGGGTAGTGGGGATGGGGATGATGGGAAATTGATGAGGTGGATGGGTAGCTGTGCTGATCGTGCGGTGGTCAGGGTGGTGGGTGGCGTGTTTTGGCGGCAGCGGAGAGGGGGGTGGTGGTGGTGTAGGTTTGCCGTGCAGTCTTGCCATACCTGCAGTGGTGGCTGGGGCGTGGAGGGCGAATATATAGGAAGCCGGCACATGGTGAAAGCTTGGGGCGTCACATCTCCGAGACCAGATTGATAGGATATATTCTTGATCCTACCCGCGTGTTGCGTAGTGCGTAGGGATGGAAGACAGGAGGTCAAGGCTTAACCTCACGGTGGCGTGAGCTGCTACTTGCGGCGGCGGCGGCGCTGCTGCTGCCCTAGGCGTGCCTTAGGCGTGCTGCTGCTGCTGAGAGTGTGCGTGAGAGAAAGAAGGCAGGGAGGCCACATGATGGCGGCCTTTGAGGCCAGGCAAATAATGTTGTTTGCCTTGCTTGAATATCACAATTCCAGTTTAGAGGTATTTATCCTCTCCTAAACAAATAAACTAAGCTCCTATTTTTATATGGAAATAAAAGGGGAAAATATCCAAGGGGCCTTGTAGCCCTCCCGTATGAGCCAGGCATTGCCCGTTAGCCAGTGTTGGGGGCCCGGCGGCTATAAGCAATGCCTGTCATGCATAACAACCGCATTACATATATATTCTCCACAGAAAACTGATCTCGGAATACATTATTAATTTCTGATTACACTATCTTTCCAGGAGTTTCGGTTGGACTCGCGGTTGCCCTGATTGCTTTTCTTTCAATCCAAGTTTTCCTCCACAAGCAGAACAAGAAAATACAAAGGTACTTTGAGCAGCACGGAGGCCGGATGCTGTCCAGAATTCTTGAAACAGATGGCAACATCGCCTTCAAGTTATACGAAAGAGGAGACCTAGAGAAGGCCACACATGGCTTCCACAAGGCCAACATCGTCGGTGAAGGAGCCCATGGCACCGTCTACAAGGCCACCATCGGCACTGCCACTGTCGCGGTGAAGCGATGCAAGCAGATTGACAAGACCAGAAAAGATGAGTTCGTGCAGGAGCTAGTGGTGCTTTGCCGCGTCAGCCACCCAAACATCGTCAGGCTCCTCGGCTGCTGCCTCCATTTCGAGGCCCCCATGCTCGTCTACGAGTTCGTGCCGAACGGCACCCTGAGCGACCTGCTCTACGGGGACGCCAAGGCGCCGGGTGACGCTGCCGACCCGGCTGCGCATCGCTGCAGAGACGGCGGGGGCCCTGGCGCATCTGCACTCGCCACCGCACCCGACGCTCCACGGCGATGTCAAGCCACAGAACATTCTGCTCGGCAAAGGATATGTCGCCAAGGTGTCCGACTTTGGGTGCTCCACCATCAATGACAACGTGCAGGTGGTGCCAAAAGGCACGCTGGCGTACCTTGACCCTGAGTTTTTGCAGGATTTCCAGATCACTGACAAGACTGATGTCTACAGCTTCGGCATCGTCCTGATCGAGCTACTGACTGGTAAGAACCCACAGGCCAAAGAATGGAAGAACCTGACCACGATGTTTCAGAACAGCATGGGAAATGGCACCCTTGGTGACCTTCTAGACGCTGATATTGTTGAAGAAGGGAGCATGGGGCTGATCTATGCGGTTGCGAAGCTTGTGAGCCGATGCATTGCTGTTCCCGGGAATGGAAGGCCGGCCATGGGACAGGTCGCTGTGGAGCTTCGGCAATTTTCAGAAGAAATGCCGGAAAGTCCTGATGCACTAGCGGCTCTCGAGGTTGAAGATGGCAGCAGTCATAGCTACACCGCTACTGAGGGCGAAACGACGACAGGTTTTTCTAATCTTACGGCACTGAGCACAGAACTCGCCCGATGATTTGGATGGAGAGGATAGTTAACTAAAGCCTGTGTTAAATACTGTGTCAATTATTTGGCACAGTCGCATGCTCTTATATTATCTGTGTCTTTTCTAAGTTTATTAAACCAAGCAGTTCATGGAATGCTTGGTGCACCGTCGTCCTCCGTTCATCTAATGACAATTATGGAAATGGGCACAAAACAATGTAATAATCTGCACATTTGCCTGCGGCAGTTATGGATGATGACTTCCCGTCAATCACAGCTTCTTTGTACAATTGATAGACATGCGCATTATGTCGCACGCGGATTAAATATACAACTAGGTACACAATCAGTTATATAACCACTCGTTTTGTTAGGATATACTCTATAGATACACGATCCATGCATTTTAAATTGTAAGTCATTCAGATTTTTTAAGGTAACAAAGTCTCTACTATATATGTAGACATACGTTATGTATATATGCTAATCCTCGGTGTCGTCTCGCCTATAGGCGGCTGGGGCGACCAAACTCCACCGAAAGCTACCCCCTCCACCCGCCTACTATCCGGCTAGTGGTGGAGGCAGTCCATGACGGTGCCCACAAGGCTACCCTCTGCAGTAACTTCCACCCATCCCTCCTATCTGTGCCTTCTTGCTGCGGGACGCTGGTGACGCAGCTGGATCCATGTCCTCTGGGGACAGATCAGGTGCCTCCCACCCCCCAGATCTGGTCTCATTGTAACTTTTCGCTCCCACAAGGTATCTGTGCCTTCTTGCTGCGCAGATGGACCGTGTTGATCCAGCCGGAACCTCGTCTCTCTTGCTGGACAGGACGGCATTCCCGCGGGTAGGTTCCGCGGGTGTCTTCTCTTTTGCCACGTTGATGGAGATGGTGTTGACGCGGTTGGAGACGTTGGCTATCTTGGCATAGACGTTGTCGAACTTCGCCATGATTTTCTTGTTGAAGTTGCGCAACATCTTCTTGAGGTCAACAATGGTGGCCATGGATTCAATCTATTGATCCTCCTGGTCTGCTGATACCAGTTATAACACACGCAGCGGGGAGGGTGGTTTGGGGTAGTGGATTGGAGGCGGAGGAGGAGGGGCGGCGGCGCCCTAGGGCTTTGTCCTAGGGGAGGGGGTAGCGGTGGTGGCTGGCAGGTAGGGGGCGGTGCAGGGGGGGGCGGCGCATGGGGGAAGGAGAATAAAGGACTTTCATCCAATTACTTCTTGATCTAATCTGTTACAATCCCCCTATTATTTATAGTTCTGAGTGGACTCTAACGGGAAAGTTTTTATCGAACATAGACCTTTCCAGTTTTCTAATCTAAGTTCCATAAATAATAATTAATAAAAGGTAACTCGGAGATTGAAGAGCAGGCGGTGAGGTGGGTCCCGCCCCCCCCATCGCGCAGCCAGGAGAGGGCAGCAGGGCCTGCCGCCCTAGGATGAGCCGTGGGGGCCCCGCCCGCCGTTTGCTGTCCTCTCTTTTGGGCCGCTGTGCCCTATCATGTTCGCTAATTGTCACCGTCCTTCATCCGACGTATAATACCTACTTATATGGAATCCAACAAAATCAGATGTTTAATTTTTTTAAAATTTTCTATGATTTACTATGATTTTTTCAAAAATTTAACCCAAATAAATAAAAAAGAAAAAGACATGAATACGGACGCTTCCACGTCATTTGTGGTGGTGTTGTGAGTTGTGTGACTTGTTTTAACGATGTGTAGAGGACGAAAGACGACGAAACAGAGAGACGTACACAGCTAGCTAGGGTGGCCATGTCGGAAACTAATGCCTAGCGACTCAAGCTAGATGTAGGTCAACTACATTTGGTGAAGATCTTGACATCCCTCCACCAGGACTCCATGCGGTCTGACATGCCGTTCTTGGTCTGCCCGTACACGCCGAATTTGAAGTAGTGCTCGGCGCCGCCGCGGTCTGGCATTGTCAGCCGGTGCTGGCCGTCCACGAACACCGTCACGTTGGACGCCACGACGTCGTGCACCACGTTGAGCCTGAACCACCGGTCGTAGATGCCGGCGACGACCACCCTGTCGGCGTCGTGGTAGTAGGTGAGGTTGCCGTTGTAGACGTGCAGCATCAGCGTCGTCGCGTGCTCCGCCGCGCCGAAGATCTACATCACCGACGCGCCCGACGTGCCCCGTGGGATGTACCCGTACCCCTCGAACTGCCACACGCCGGAGCTATAGATCAGCTGCGCGGGCGCGACCGGCGACGACGATTGCCGTGATCGGAGAAGAACCGAGAACGAAACCTTTAGTAGTGTGTATGTGATTGACTCATTGTCACTCACTCAGGGCTTTTGATCGGAGAAGAACCTCGATCTTGGTCTCTGTGTGCGTGGGCCGCCGGGGTGGGCGGTGGTGATGGGCTTGTCGGTGGCATAGACCCAAAACCGCCGCACGCCGTCGACGAACAAGTAGCGCTCCGCCAGCGGCACGTCGTAGGGCTTCTGCACCTTGAGCTGCGCCTCGGTAAGCTCCACGGCGGTCAAGCCCTTGGTGAGGAGGTCGTCGTCCTCGCCGCGAGCCGAGCGAGAGCAGAAGCAGTACTAGCAACATGAGGAAGAATGGCGGCGAGGACTGGAGCAGGAACAACGGAGCGCCCACGCCAGGAGCCATTGATACAGAACTGCTGCTGCACTGAACCTAGCTGCTTCTCTGCTGGCTACTATATAAATATAGAGTAGGCTGTGACGTATATAGATCACGAGATGTTTGTCCATCTTTCCTGTCGAGATGCTACATCTGTTTTCGAATGCGACGGTTGCAAGCGACAAGGGTTGTTGCCGGCGCGGCGAGCCGTTGTTAATCAAAATAAACCTGTGATTCTGCCGGCCGTCGGAGTTGGTATAAGGATCCCCTGAAATCCGCGTGAGATGTTTTGTCGCTGCGGGCATTGCTGCCTTCCTAGTCAAAGCTAGAGGAGTACTATTGTTTCCACCTCACTTAGTCACACTCCACATTCAATCCCCAGACGACGATAGCCAAATGTGATGATGGCACGAGTCCGGCGACGATGCATTATTTTGGGTTTGCCTAGACAAGACGTGTGCTATGTGTTACTACTAGTACTCCCTCTGTTTTATTAATAGAGGGTTTTTTTTTTGTGGTCTGTTTTATTAATAGAAGTTTTTTGAGAATATAACTTAAATTTGATAATATTTGCAATTTTTTTTGGATAAGATGGATGGTTAAATTTGAGATCAAAAAGTCAAACAAACTATAATTTAGAACTGAGTTAGTCGGTCGTCCACTTTACTATCGCAGCATAATAAATGTCAATTTTAGGCACGACTCATTTAGGCATGGGCTCCATTGGCCCTCAAAGGGTTCAAGTCCAACCCAAGGCCTAGAGACGACACCAGAGATGGGGCAGCGGGTGGCGGGAAGGGGCCAATGGTGGGTGGAGTTGGGAGGGACGGCTAGGTAGATGTACAAGAGTTTAGGAGAGGGTGGGCCGATATTTTGCGGTATTCTGTGAAGTAGGCCTTAATAGGCTCGTGTGAAACTGTTTTGTGCTCGTGTTGGCAATGCAAGTCGAGATTGTGGCCCAAATACAACTAGGCAAAGCATGCTGACATGAGCATTGCTTCCATCATGCCACCATGTAATGAGTAAATGACACAAACATAGCTTGCATTATGGTGAAGTCATTTTTTTTTCGGACTGTCTCATGTCTCATAGAAGATTTTTGTTGTTTGCAATCTTGCATATTTTCAACAAATCATAGGTTGACACGTCACAAACAAAAAAATGTAAAAAAACAGAAAAGGCAACACATGTGCGGCACATAAACCAGTTTCTAGAAGATTTCTACTACTCCAATCCAATCTTCCACATCTATACTGTAAAGGAGCGAAGGAATTAGAAATTGATTGTAACTTAAAACACTGTACACCCACAGTCAATGACATGTGGGCCCAAATGAGAAGAACGACAACCTGACATATGAAACACCCACATTTTCTCTTACCATGCGCCGCTCCCGTCGTTTACTTTTCACCGATGATTTGTATACCCGCCCGCGCGTACCCACGCCCGGCCTTCTTCCCCGCGCACCCTCTTTTCTTCCTGAATCGCCGGGACACAGACGCCGCCTCGTTGCCCATCGACGAATTCGTGCGGGTGCCCGTCGGGAGGCGCGCACGCTCCATTCCCTCGATAACTCCTGATGATGCCAATTCCATCGCCTCTTCTGCTCGTGGACTCGGTTACCCCTTCGCCTCCTTCGCGCCGCCGCCGCGATCGCCGATGCCGCCTCCGTCCAACCCTGTCGCCATGCCGGCCACTGAGCCACACGTGGTGCCGTGCCCAGCGGGGAGGACAGCATGCCGCCACTCGCGTGCCGCTGCGCGCTGGACACAGTTCATTAACCCATCCGTCTGAATGCGTCCTCGTAGGAAAAGGAGGCCGCGTGGGCAGTTTAATTTTCAGCCAAGGATCCGCTGGTGGTTCTCGCTCTCAACGATGAAGATGACAAGAGGGGCACTGCAGCAGGTATGTTCCTCAGATTGATTTGATTTTTCTTGGGTAAATTCGTAGTAGGAGTACAGTGTTCTTGGGCGTTCTCTACCTGGCAGATTTGGAATCCCCTAGATGGCAAATCGGTAGTGAAGCACACGAAGGAGAAAGAGAAGATTTGTCGTTGTGGGCGACAAGGAGGCGTCCGGATCTGGCGAGAAGGCAGCGGCCACACAAGCAACCTGCAGCCTCCGGGAGAAATTCTCTTGCACGGTAGGCAATAAGGGTGCTTCCTTTTTTATACGAGTTATATTTGTGATTTCACAGGATATTATTGGGATTAATTTGGGAGCTGCATATATATTCTACATATTTGCCTGGACATCTGCTTTGAGCCGAGCACCACACCGGAAGTAATTTCTAGCTGTGTTTTGGATATAAGTGGTTGCTTGTATTCTGAAGACCTGTATGCAAAAGAGAAGGAATTGAAGACTTTCCATGGCTCATTTTGTTACTACCATATGCAACCGTCCCGTGACCTGCATAATTCATTTTCAATGCTATGGAAATTGCAAAGTGCAGATTAACGAATGATGCTGGATTTTGGTAAATTTTGTTGGTCAGTGTCATAGAAGCCTGCTATTTACCCCTAGGCAAAGGGACCACCAAAAGCTTGTTTCCAAAGTACTTGGCACTTCTAGATTTCCAATTCCTTTTTCTTTTCTGATTTTGTTTATATATATGTTATTTTTATCCGGAAAGCTTGCATCCGGCAGGGAACATATATAGCAAGAATCACTGTACAGTCCAGTTTAGTTGCTTTAACCAAACAATGCAGTTGCTTTCTCAACACTTTTGGTTGCTGCCTGCTATTCTGCTAATAAGGAATGCCAATAGATGATTGCTCCAACTATTCCAAGTGTACATTCTTGCTGAACAGCATACATTCTTGCTTCAAACAAAGATTAGTCTTTCAGTTTCACAGCAAATATGGGGCAGCAAAAGCTTGTTTACCATGTACATGTTCAGTTTACAAATAATGTTAGGCTGGAGTGGAAAGAAATTATTGTTGTACTAAAGATCACCCATGCATTCTAACAAAATGATGTGGGCAGTAGACTGTAATAGAAATGACATCTTGTATTTGTGACAGCACCCATACGGCCATACTTGTGCTTGTTAGCATGTCGATCTCTGTGTATCATCCAAGGCAACCTCTGTGTTGAACATTATAGGGAGACAAGAGACCTTTATCATACGAGGCACAAGTATGAGAATTAGAACAAGCCTATGTTATCTGAAACTTCTTTTGAATTGAACATTCTTTAATGTAATTATGATAAATCAGTTTCTTCATTGCTCTGCAAACCATTCTGAAACTCATATTACTGCTACTCTTTTTAACAGCTGCAGCCAAATGCGGAAAACAGAGTCCAAAATGCAGGCAATGAATCTGGTAAGTCTTTCTTCAAAGCTGTGTAATCTCAACAAAACATGAGTTTGATCAGAAAACTCTAAAGGCTTTGATCATGCAGCTCTTATTTCCCAGTGAACTTGAGGCAAGAAAGAATTCAACCTCATCATCTTCATACAAAAAGGATGTGAACCATTACCAACTCCGCATGAACGACAAGAGCGGGTGAGATAGACACGAACAGCAAGTGGATGATGGTGCCAGCCGAAGCTGGCACAAGATGCATAGGTTTTGAAAAAAAAAAGGTAAAAAAGCCATGAGTTTGAGTGTAGGGCCTCAAGCTGCTGGAGGTCAGATTAATTGGGAATTTTTCCTAATGACCTTTTATTTTGTTGAGAGAATTTTGTTAGCCTTATAATGCTTTGCCTGCACAACTTTTCTCCCTTCCAATTACGATTTCAGTGTCAATCTTTTCTTTGGCTTCACTTTGGTGCAGTGAGGACTACCTACCTATCTTGATGCCAGTTCAGCTTGCCAGTGGTATATATTAATTCCTGGCATGGTGTTGAACATTGTTACTACTAACAACTTGCTTCATTGATCTTATTCAAAGTTATGTGTCAAATTATGCAGGTGCTAATATTCATGCCAGCTATGTGACTATGGCAATGATGATATGAGTTTTAGACTGCTTCTATGCATTAGAAAAAGCAGGCTTTATGCTGGTAATGGTCTATGCATTTGTTTGTATTTGTAATAATAATTGGATTTATAGTTCTGATTATTGTTCTGTTATGAAAGATCTTTTATAGACACGTGTGTGCCGCACGTGCGTCTCCACTAGTACTGAAAAAGCGCATACAGATAGCACAATACAGAGTACAGAGACAGAGCATCGACCAGGGAACCAGTCTTAACAGCTACAGGCATGGAAGATTTTGCCATTTGCAATCTTCCATATTTTCAACAAATCGTACATTGACACGTCACAAACAAAAAAAAACTCAATAGAACAACATACCTTTTCCAAAATTCAACAAATTCCTCCATCAAATTAACATTAGCGGTTGAAAGGAAGGCCTGAATCAAACAAATAAGATCAATAATTCTAAAAACAAATTAACTTTAAATATCTATGAACTTACATTACTAGTACGAAGAACAGATTTAGGTTCAGATCCTTTACGACCATGATCCGCTCGAGTACCATCAAGAAAGCAACATTTACTTCTATCAGCCATGACTCCTAAAAAGAAAATAAACTGAGAAATTGGATCTCTAAATAGAAACAGAACCAGCACATTATGATTGGTGAGACAAATTGAGAAGACAACAAATACCATAGGAGCAGACTACCAAAGCTGATGCAGTTAGCAAATGCTACCAAGCCGGATGAATAGTTTTTGGTTATATGTACATGCACACCAACTACGCGTCCACTTGGTTAATTAATTTTAAGCCGACACTAGTGATGGAGATGTGGTGGGAGCTACGCAGCTTGATGGAGACAATTCTCTCTTTCCGAAGAGGATGATCAGCTTCTCTGGAGTTTTTCTTCCTTAGCTATGTATTTGGTACAGTCCTTATATATTTATATGCTGTGATTATTCACAGAGGATTATCCCTAGGTTTGCAGGTTCTATCTAGCACATTATCACCCCCCCCCAGGTGCAGTTTTTTATTTGGCTTATGACCAATAACATATTACTGACCAGAGATGACAATTTAGCCAAGCGCAGAGATGTTGATGATCCCTCATGCTGCATCTTCTGTTGTTAGAAGGAATACTATCCTCCATTTGTTTTTTGAGAAGGAATACTATCCTCCATTTGTTTTTGTTGAGCTGTATGGCTACTAATGTTTGGTCTGTTATCTCTGAGTTGCTGGGACAAAAGTTAGGAGACAACTTTGAATCTGTTGCTCGGTTCTGGGTTGCAAATAAACGCCATAAATTGATTAGCATTGTATCTTCTGCTGTTCTTTGGTCCATATGGAAGCCAAGGAATGAAATTTATTTTCAGGGAGTTGTGTATAGCAGGATGCAAAGAGTATTGTTGTGGGTTGTCAGGATGCTGAGGCGATAGACGGTGTTGTTCAAGCAAGACACTGGACCACAAGTGGAGGATTTTACAAGAAGACTGGAGATCAAGGCAGGCTTGCCATCTCAACAGTGGTGGAGGATGGAAGAAGGAACAGAATCCTTGTCAAGGTCGAAGCCATTGAGTGCTCGGACCTTCTCTGGCGCACGGCGATATGCGAATGCTGTTAAGCGTTTGTGCTTACAGAAATGATTTTTCTTGGCGCCAGGATTTTAAAAAACACGTGGGCCAGGCTCCCGTAACCGCCGCTGCGAAAACACAATAACACTGGCGGTTGGCTAAGCCAGCCGCCAGGTGCTAATGGAGCCATCAACACTCGGGCGGCCGGCTTAGCCAACCGCCGGTGTTAATGTGTAATATCGCTGGCAGTTAGCTAAGCCAACCGCCAGTGTTAATGGAGCCATCAGCACTGGCGGCTGGCTTAGCCAACCGCCAGTGTTGATGCATTTTCACTGGCGGTTGGTTGAGCCAGCCGCCAGTGCTAGGTCTGCTATATATACCCCTTCTTCCTCCCCGACCAAGACAAGTAACCCGACGCCAACCTTCCATTGTTGGCGATTTGGAGGTCCGATTTTTCTAAAATACAAAGGGGAGGTTTTGATCTTCAAATCTTGAAAGAAGGTTGCTAAAAAGGTTAGTTTATGCCTCTCTTGCATCTTTTTAGCCAATATTAGTCATTTGTAGCCACTTTTTGGATCTAGGGTTTCACCATGAGTGAGAGGGGGAAGAAGCTAGGGGTTTTCTCTCTATTTGATTATTTCATACTTAGGGTTTTCTCTCTATTAGATATGGTGAATAAAGATAGATTTTTTATGTCTCTTAGCTATTGCCATAATTATTTTTGAATTAAAGGATCCTCTCCACTTTAGATTTAGTGTGTCATGCATGAATAAGTTTATTTTGATAGAAGAAAATTGAAGATTATTTCTTATTTAATTGTTAGGGTTCAATTTTATTAGATTTAATTTTAATTATTTTTGTTTAGATAATTACTAGTGTTAAATTTATTTAGAGAGAATAAATGTTTAATTATTCTTGCCATTATTAATTACTATGTCTTTCTTCAATAATACTCCAATTAATTGGTTGGTTATATTATTTTAGTTGGTATTAATTTTTTAATGGGGTTAGTGCTTAATTAAATAGCTATGTCTAATTTTGTATTGGATTCCAATTAATTGGTAGATTTGATAAATTATTTGCCATGCCTCCTCTCTCATACTTAAGGAACGTTAGGCCTCAACGTCTATAATTTGGGGAATATACAAGGGCGAGGTTTTCTAATTACAGAGAGGAGGTTGTTGATCATCAAAAGGTTAGTAAATCCATCATAACATACCTGATTTCAAAAGGATTATTGATTAAAATACATAGTTATAATGAATTCGTTATATATATAGGTAAACGATGGAGAGATCATTCTGGATACATAATTTATCAAGAGTTGATCCATCATATATACCAGAGGTCAAAAGCTTTATTGATGCCACTAAAATGCATGCATGGAGAACACAGAGGCGAAGCACATACCATGTCCTTGTGTGGATTGCAAAAATATTGCGGTCTTTGACGACACACAAACAATATTTTCTCATCTGCTCCGCCGAGGATTTATGAATGATTACCTGATTTGGACAAACCATGGAGAGGGTAGCTCTACCCCATATCCAGATACAACCCCCTGCGAACATCAACCCCAATGGCCCTGATATGCTTGTTGATGACGGATGCGAGTTCATACATGAGACACAAGATCAGAGTCAATCTGATATGCCAAATGTTGAAGATGAAGTGGTGGATGAAGTGGAAGATGAAGGGTGTGAAGACTTGGAACTCATGGTTGCACTATTGCGTCGTCATACCGATCCATCAATGTTCTTTATGAAAGGTATGGAGGCCTTAAAGAAGGCAAAGCAAAAGAGCCATTGTATGATGAGACAAAGGGTTGTACCAAAGAGTTCACGACGTTACGGTGCGTGCTAAAGTTATTGATGTTGAAAGCTAGGTTTGGATGGTTCGATGCTAGCTTCGATAAATTATTGAGTACTCTCGGAGATATGCTTCCCAAAGAGAATAAAGTGCCACGCTAACACTTACTATGCCAAGAAGCTCATCAGTCCGCTTACTATGGGTGTCTGAGAAGATCCACGCTTGTAGAAATCATCGTATCCTATATCGAGGTGATTACGCGAGACTTAGAGAAGTGTCCAAACTGTGGTGCAAGTCGGTACAAGACAAAAAAAGACTATCTGCAAGAAGAAGAATGCAACTTCGGTTTCCAAAGGAAAGAAGAGAAAGAAGACCGAGCGGGGTTCAAAACCAAGCAACAAAGAAAAAAAAGAAGAAGTAGATTATTTTGCCCGGAGAAGAGTTCTGCTTTGGTGATGTGGTACCTTCCGGTGGTTGATCGATTGAGGTGTTTGTTTGCTAACCCAGGAGGATGCGAGCTTATGACTGGCATGCTTCCGATAGGCACAAAAATGATGGAAAACTTCGACATCGGTGATGGCAAACAATAGAAAAAATTCAATGAAGAACACCCGGACTTTGCTAAGGATGCAAGAAATGTTAGGTTTGCACTATGTACCGATGGAATGACTCCCTTTGCGGAAAGAAGCAAAGCAAGCACAAAGACTTGGCC
Source organism: Chrysopogon serrulatus (assembly GCA_015844335.1). Classification (NCBI taxonomy): domain Eukaryota; kingdom Viridiplantae; phylum Streptophyta; class Magnoliopsida; order Poales; family Poaceae; genus Chrysopogon; species Chrysopogon serrulatus. The sequence goes on from JADLZL010005369.1 coordinate 575,930, forward strand.
GGTGATCCTCACTATCTACAACCTTCCTCCACACATTGCGCGTAAGCGCAAATATCTTACGCTAACCATTCTTATTTACGGACCTACACAACCCGGTGTTGACATGGATGTATTCTTGGAGCCCTTGATGGAGGAAATGAAAACTTTATGGGACACGGTGTTGACATGTTGGATGAATACGGGAAAGAGTCATTCACTCGAGAGCAATTATTTTTGTTACAATCAACGATTATCCCGCTCTCTTTGTATTATCAGGTCAATTCAAGGGAAAAGTTAATTGTGTAGTACGCCGTAGATAAAACCTTTTATGTGTCCCTCGGTGCATCCAATAAGCTAGTGTACATGAGGCACCGGCGCTACTTATCAAAAAGGACACAATGTATCGCTTAAGAAAGATGGATAGATACTTTGACAATTCAAATGAACTAAAGTCTCTTGCTCCATTGGGTAACAAAAAAGGTCACGAGTGTTTGAGATAGTGAAAAATATCAAGTTTGCTCTTGGAATAAAGACAATAGATGGAAAACCTAGAAAGGATATCAAGTCAACTCCGGGGCTACATTTAAGAAGATGTCAATTTTTTTCAAGTATTTGCCATCTTGGAAAGACCTTGACGCACGACACGCAATCGATGGAATGCACGTTCGAAGAATGTGTTTGAAAGCATCATTGGCACCTTGCTTGATATGAAGGGCAAGACAAAGGATGGACTAAAGTCACGTCTAGACATGGTAAATTTAGACATAAAACATGAGCTTCATCCCGTTATTCAGGAAAATGGAAAGTACCACCTCCCTAAGCAAAGACAAGCTACAACTTTGAACACAGATGAGAAAGAAGCAATTTGTGTGTGGTTGAAGAAATTGAGAGTTCCAGCCGGTTTCGCTCCAATCTAAGATCCATTGTTTCCATGAAGGACCTTACACTTACCAACTACAACGCACATGATTGCCATGTAATGCCGACAACTTTTCTACCTATTGCCATCGGGGCTATAAGTCCAAGCGTTTTTAAAAATGGCAATCATAAGGTTGTGCTTCTTTTTCAATAAAATATCACAGAAGGTAATTGACCATGATGAGTTAGAGTCTCTTCAAGAATTTGTAGTGGAGACAGTGTCACAACTTGAGATGTGTTTGCCGCCATCATTCTTTGATATAATGGTACATCTTGTGGTGCATTTGGTGCCTCAAATAGAGGCACTGGGTCCTATGTATTTGCATGAGATGTGGACGTATGAGCGTTTCATGTCAATACTAAATTCCTATCCTGAGGCAGCCATGATAGAGGGGTACACTACTGAAGAGGCTATTGAGTCCATTTGCTCCATTCTCGTGGTAGTGGCCTAAAAGGTGAAATTGCAATAGGTTTGCCTACGTCTCGACATGATGGCAAAGGCTACATGGATGTGGTAGGATGGGACAAAAATCATTTATTCCTTTGATTACCATATTGTACTCGAAGCACATCATAGCATCCCGCATCAAATATCGATAATGGAACCTTTCATCGACCAACATATCAAAGAGCCACGCGATAAAAACCGAGGGGCAAACGAAGCTTGGGTAATGAATGAACGCAAACATCGATTCACCACTTGGCTAATGGATCGAGAATCTTCCGGATGGAGAAACAATTGAGCAACAAACTATCAAGCGGTTGGCAAGTACTGGACCATCACGCCAGATCACTACATAGAACACCTATGACATTAGTGGTTTCACATTTTGTACCATTGCTAGAGACAAAAAGAGCATGACACAAAATAGCGGTGTTCAATGCGAGGCCATAGATAAAAATAAGGAAATCCATACATACTTCGGCTTCATTGAGGACATATGGGAACTACACTATGGTACATTTCAGACACCAGTGTTTCGATGCCAATGGGTTGAGGATAAACATGTCACAAAGTGGATAGTCATGGGCTTAGAGTTCTTGATCTAAGTAAAGTAGGTTACAAAGATGACCCATGGATCCTTGCTAACCGTCTTTGCCAAAGGTCTTTTATGCCGAACAAATCGTTCCTAAGAATAAAAAGAAAAGTACCGATAAGCTGAAGCATGTAGTTCTTCCTGGAAAGCAACAAGCTTTAGGAGCTGATGGTGCAATTGACCTAGATGATTCTAACCAGTTCGGTGAGATGTCTCTCTTTGAGACCATCAATCGAAGATACAAAAACGTTGAGCGTAGCATTCCACAGAATTCTAAACCCTGGGTGCGCCACGATGGAGAAGGAAGAACAGTGGCTAGATAGATTCTATTTAATGAAAACATCATTTGTCATGTAATATAGTTTATGTCATACAATTTGTAACCTATGGTACTACTCTTATATATTTTTATATGTGTCTCATAAATGTCTCTCTTGGTGTTACATAATTAAAGAAAATTTAAGTCCTTTTCTTTCCACATATAGAAAAAAAAATTACTTTCCTTTATAGTCATAGAGAAAAGAAAAAATAATTACTTAGCTTTATACATAGAGAGAAAAGAAAAAATAATTACTTAGCTTTATACATAGAGAGAAAAAAAAATAATTACTTGGCTTTATAAAAAGAATAAAGGAAAAAATAATTACTTAGCTTTATAAAAAAATAAAGAAAAAACTAATTACTTAGCTTTATACATAGAGAGAAAAAATAATTACTTAACTTTCTATTTCTTTAATGCGTAGAGCTACTCACAAGGATTCCAAAAAGTCATCATTTTCTATTTTATGATTTTCTTAAGTATGAGCATGAAATAATAAGTGAAAAAAATTTGGCGGTTGGCATCACCAACCAGAAAATTTCTATTTCAGGCGGTTGGCATCTACCAACCGCCCGGTGAAAATCGCCTGCTGGCGGTTGTTAATGTCAGAGAAACTATTTTCATTTCTGAGCGGTCGGCATTACCAACCGCTAGCACAAATGGTCCTATATATATTTCCAAGCCACGGGACTTAGCGTTTTTCAATCGGTGGGCGCGAACTTTTCGGGGAGGACGCCGTTAGGCTGCCCAAATCCGCCGCCGGCGCCGCCCACGCGCCCCGGATGCCGCCCGCGCCGCCGCCCGCCACCATTTTGAGGTCGGAGCTCCCGCCGCCCGGCAGCGCGCACGCCGTCCGCCGTGCGTCCACCGCGGCCCGAGGTCGCCACGGCCGCGCCGCGCCGTCCGCCCGGCCGCCGCGGCCTCACCGACCTCCGCCACCGCCGTCGAAAGGTCGGCGCCCCATGCCCGTGTCCGCCGCCATGTTACCTTCGCCCGGGAGCTCCGGCGCTTCCGTTGGGTCGCCCTATGACCCCCGGCGCGCCGCCTCCTCCCGCGGACGGGCGAGGAGGGGGGCGCGGGCCTTCTTTGGGCCTTCCCCGGCAGCCGGCCCCCTCCTTTTTTTTTTATTTTTCTTACACATTAGGGTTAATCAAGTATTTTAGTTAACTAATTAACATATTAGGGTTAATTATTTGAATTAATTTCTTTTTTATTAATGCTTATATATTTGTAATAAATACTATAATGTTATTTATTAACTTTGTTATTGTTATTAGTTAATTTCATTAATTTGTTAATGTAATAGTTTATGTATTAATTCATTTATTTCATAAATTTAATACTTATATACTTGTAATAAATGCTACATTGTTATTTATTAACTATGGTAATTAATTTCGTTACTACTTATATAGTTGTAATTAATTAATATGATAATATATGTATTAATTTCTTTATTTTATTAATCTAATACTTATATACTTATAATTTTTCTACAAATATACTGATCATTGCCATCGTTAGCCGCCGTCAAAGGGTATACCACGTTCTCCATCACCGTTCTCCACCACACAGTTCTCCACCACCGTTCTCCACTTCAGTCGGCGAATGGGTCTTCCCTCCACGTTGAATAGGTAAATACTCTTTGATCTTTTTTTAAGTTTTCTAATTAGGGTTCCACTTAGAGATTCATAATTAGGGTTTCGTAATTAGGTTTCCACTTAGGGTTAGAGTTTTTTAATTAGAGTTATACTTAGGGTTATACTTAGGGTTATACTTAGAGTTTTTAATTAGAGTTTACTAACTAGTTAGGGATATAATTAGGGTTTTCCTTTATGGTTTTCTAATTAGGGTTAAACTTAGGGTTCCACTTAGGGATTCATAATTAGGGTTTTGTAATTAGGGTTCCACTTAGGGATTAATACTTAGGGTTCCACTTAGGGATTCATAATTAGGGTTTTGTAATTAGGGTTCCATTTAGGGATTAATACTTAGGGTTATACTTAGGGTTTTCTAATTAGCGTTTTCTAATTAGGGTTTTCTATTATCTACAGTCATTTAGTATCGATGAGTTCTCCCAACCATAGCAACCGGGGAGATTCGAAGAGTACCATAGTCCAAGTGATCCGCATCCTAGCCCGGATAGGACTCGTCGTCTCGAGCAGATTGACCCAGACTATGATCCAACGCTTGATGAGGTAACGATATTAATTTATATATTTATATCTATATGTACTTAGTTATGGAGGACTTCATGTAGTACTTACACATTCAAATGGACACGGGGAGGTATTGTCTCGAATGATCGGGTTAGGCGAGGAGGAAGAACAAGTAGACGTGCCAAGTGACACACCGCCGAGAGACAACAGAGACAACCACCTCAAGGAAAAGGACAAGGAAACAGAGTGATCGAAATGAGGCCGAGAGGAACAAACAAGTGGCCCGAAAAAAACATATAGGGTCACCGATGTCAGCATGAAAGGAGAGCCTCTAGCACTGAAGAGGTGCACGCCAAGTTCGGAACGCAATTGGCTTCTTAGTTAGGGATGAGATTCACATCACAAATCGCACATGGAATGATGTGCCGATGATACAAAGACGAGATATGGAGGCGGTTGCGGGGAGAGGTTCATTTTCCCACCGGGATCGCCAGACCTCGTGATGCAAGTATGCATTCAGGCAGTGTGCAATCTCGTTCCAAAATTTTAGGTGGGAACTCAATACCAAGTATGCCAAGAAGAAGCAGGACCCGATAAAAAGGTACTATAAGATTACATCTGCCCAGTGGGAGATCTTCAAACTACAGAGGGATGATCGACTTCAAAAAGAGTGAAGCTAACTCGAAGCTAGCCAAGAAGAACAAGTACCACCACCATCTTGGCTCGAGGTGGTTACAAGGCTCATATCCCGAAATGGCGGGGCGGAGGAGGCCGAAAGGAAGAAGAAAGGAGAACCGGTGCTATCTGAAATGCTTGATGAAAGAAGCGCGAATTGGCTATATGCAAGAAACGCAAAACAAGAAGAGACTAGCGCTTGAGTCCCTGATGAAATACAAGAGGTAGCACAAAAGATGTTTGAAACAGCACGCAAAGAGAGAGAAGGAAAATTCAAGAGAAAAAGGGAGAAAGACATCTTAAATGTTGGTCTCGGAAACCCCGAGCATCCAGGACGTGTACGAGGTGTCTCGTCAAGGCTAGGGTGGAAAGAAGGATTCGGGGAGGAGTGAGCGGAAATGTACAAGAAACGCAGTCGATACAAGGAAGCAATAAGGGATGTCATTGAGGAAGAGGCGAAGAAACAAGTGAAAGAAATTATGTCCAACATGCTTACAAATCCGGATTCACAGTTTATTCAACAATTAGCAAGTGCAATGTCAGTTCAGCAGATGAGTACACAGCCTCCACATATGCCACGAGTCGCAACACAACCCGATCAACAGATGGTGGTCTCCATCGAAGGTCCAATCCTTCCAAGTAGTGTTGCGTCTATGGCAACCAAGGAGCACTATCCAGTGGATGATATAGTTGCACCAACACCTTGTAAGCTACTCATCAAATACGGAATGAAGAATGTTCGTACCAGGGAAGTAGCTGAAGGCTTTGCAATCCCTGGCCGTGAGTACCACCGTAAAGAAATTCTAGAAGAGTATTGCAGGGTGCAAGTGTCAACAGTCATCCAAGGATATGAGGACGACGTCTTTGGAAATCCCCCCACGGTCCCGAGGGTATCGAGACACTCGGGCGGGCTATTAATAATTTTATTCTTTGGCCTCGGCGTGACGTTCGATTGACTCAACCGGCGCCATCTTCCGAAGGCCTCTCACTCACCCAAGAATCTTCACCCAAGAATCCTCCTCCAGACACACAAGGCGAAGGCCTCCCGCAAACTCAGGAATCATCACTTCCTGATCCTCAAAACTCACACTCAGCACATGATCCTCCTCCTAACTCACCTATTCGACAACCATCATCGTCACTCCACATCCCTGCTTCCCCGCCAGCACAGGAAAAGCTACTGAAAACAACTCCAACACTATCGCCGCCCCCAAAGCCACAGAAGAAGAAACCCGTACCGAAGAAATTCTCGGTACCCAAATTGGTTTCGCCCTATGAGCCAAAGAGAAAAAGTGCTGGAACGGCGAGGTTTTTATCAGGAATTGGAATGACTAGAAAATCATGAGTCATTGAGTTGAGCGAGCATGAGAAGTCAGCATCAGAAGCCTCGGAGTTAGGCCAAGAGCAAAAAATGAAGATCATAGAGGTAAAGAAGCCAACGTGGGATGATTACCAGAATGTCCCAACTCAATATATCCATGGCAGGCCTCTTCTCACTTGGGAGAAACTTAAGCAAATTCCAACGGGGATCAAAAGGATGCAGATTGGTATATGAGAGCATCTCGCTGCTTTGGGATCTCGGCGATCAATGTTTGTATACCACCAAATGCTTTTGCATCGGGGGCGAAAAGGCTATGGTCATCTTCGAGGACTTGTGGCAAATGATGAACCTCCGGAGGCTTGACGCACGGCTCGTGACGGTGTTTGCATTGTAAGTGTCACTAACAAATACACGTTATTATAATATTGAGTTGAGTAAATCAACAGACAAGCCTTTATTTCTTACTCTAACAAATACATGTGCTTCTTGCAGAATGCAATATGATGGGGAAGAGATGCGTTACGGTCCGGATGAGACATATGAAGAACAAAAACAGGATCGGGTATCTCGGCCCAATGAGAATATGCGAGGAGCAAACACACATTCACAATAGGTGATGGCCATGATAAGTTGAAGGGCTTAAAACCTGAAGAGGTTAAGGTGAAAAAAAGAAGATTCGAAAAAGAAATTTGATGCCAAATTGTCTTGTACATAGGAGAAGCAATGCTAAAATTTAAAAAAGGGGGGATGCATAGTGGCCCCCCTACAACTTTAATGCGTGTGAGTTTACATATATGAAGTCAAGAATTCAATGACAATGCCTCATTACAAATTTGATCCTACGGGGACCATTGGATCTGTTTTTTAATTTATCCTAGAGAAGGAAGGACACTGGTACTAGACTCCGCGCATTACGCAAGTGAATCTTATGGACCATTCTTATCAATCTTAGAACGGTAATAAGCCTATATATATGCATGTTATATTTTTTCTATAAGAGTTGTATAATAATTAGGTGATTCTATTCGAGAACACAGGGCATATAGGTATTACAAGATTTCAAAAGGTCCATTTGACCTTTCTAAAGCTATGAACCAATGGATATTATTCATAACTGGCCGATGCGTAAATTTATAAGTGCATATCATACATGTTTAATTAATACATAGTACATTTCAAAAACTAAATAAACACTTGACTATATATTATAGTGCCACAAGCAACCACGGGAACGCTGCACTTTAGACGTTCTACGTGTGCGAAGTTTATGAGAGACCAAGGACGATACATCAGAAACCCTGATAAGGTATAAGTAACCGTCATTTATAAGTTTTGTCATTACTGCTGTATAAATTGGTTACCAAGTGAAAATATATAATATTGAATTATAAACATACTTTCTTACCAGGCCTATGCACAAGATCCGACGTAAAATTTCGATGAAAAAGCATTATACAACATCGTTGAGGATCTCTGCTCATTCATCATAAAAGAAGCCATTCCACCAACAAGGAAATATCACGATCCAAGCAGTGAATTGGAAAAGCCAGAATATACACCGCTAACTGATATTAGGCGTCTCAATTTTAGTCGAAACGATTATTAAAGCTTTCCCAATTAGAAAAAAGAGAAATATGTGGATGTGTATATATGATGAAATATTTGTGATGTGGATTTATATTGAAGTATGCATGTATGATATAATACAATTTTGATGTACAAAGATCTATATTGATGTAAATAGATGTATCATAGAGTGTAATTGCATGTTATCATGAGTTTCAATATAAATAAATAGGTTTCCATTTTAATTTCAAAAAATGGCGAGAAACTTTCTACCGGGCGGTTGGTAAGTCAACCGCTTGTGAAAAGTGGTCCATTTTACCGGGCGGTTTTGGAGGTGAACCGCCCGGTAGAAATGGACCATTTCCACCGGCGGTTATCTTAACCAACCGCCAAGATAAAAGTTCATTTCCACCGGCGGTTCTCAAGAAACCGCCGGTGGAAATGATCCATTTCTATCGGCCTTTCGCACGGGCGGCTCTGAGATCCGCCAGTGCTAATGTGTTTACCACCGCCAGCATTGATCTTTTGTGTACTAGTGGGTCCTTCCTTCTTTCTAAAAAGATCCTTATTTTAAAAGGTAAGAGAGAAGAATTAATAAGCACAAGAGTTTCAACTTATTTGGGGATAGAAAACCATACAGGCTAATAAGATTTTTTTGATTCACCATCATAAGATATAGGCTGCAACAAGATCACCAAAGTTTAAGCAAAGTTGTCATGTAAAGGGAAAATATTGATATGGATGAAAAAAATATAAATCATGATCAATAAGTTTATCACATTCGGATAGAGGTTACAAATTATCTATTTACACTATTAATGGTGTTAGAAAATGAATAAAAGGTGCGTTGAACAATAACTAATGCTATATCTCTTAAAATTATAGCCTGTGCGAGAGCATGGATTGATGGACTAATTCTACAAATTAAACAGGTGCTCAGAGCTACACCTAGTGAGTACGCTCGTGCGCCCTTGCTAAATACATTGGGAGTATATCGAGTGACGGATATTCCACTTGACTCCCCATCGCTTGGGGGCTCCAGTTGAATGAACGTGGCTCAGCGGACAACGGCTAAAGCTCCTTGATCTGGTCACCTCTTGGAAGGGCTCAGCTGAGCAAATGTCCCTCGGTGCATGACCTCCTCCAAGGAAGCCGGTAGGATCTTGCTGGAGAGATCTAAACACCATGGAACATTTAATCGCCTAGAACCTTGGGGGGGGGGCGCGGTCGTATGACACCTGAGGAGGGATGCTGCGTGTCAGTTGCTACGCAGCACGGATACAGATACATGTACAAGTATCGGAAGGATACGGATATGTGGATACGGCGATTTTCTAAAAACTCCGATACGCGGATACGTTTTCCTATTTCAAAATAAAATGATAATAATGTATATTAAAACTGGTATAACAATAAAACATCGCAGTCTACTTATAACTACTAAAGTTCTATCATTACGTTTTCTACTATTATTAATAAATGGCATTCAGGCACATGAACTCCCTATTGTCTCATGTTTCACTCTCATCCACAACATCAAGCTGCCAGGTAGATCGACAATGGAAAGAGGAGACCATCCACTGCATATAAAGAAAATCAAGCAATATGAAATTAAGAATTGCAAAACAGAGTAGATAGAGAATGGCTGGGCAGAGAAACAGGTGGACGAAGTGGGGAGAAATCAGGCAACAATAAATCACGAACTGCAGAAATATAGTAGATCAATCAACGGGAAGGGTATCAACTCACGTAGTGGGGCAGAGGCTCGTCCGTCCCGGCGCGGCCGGCGAGCACGACGGGATGTTTCTGGATGCCTAGATCCACGTCGCGGGGGCCAAGATTGTCGCCGCGGCCAGCGAGCAGGGGTGGAGGCTCGCCACCGACGGCCAGCGAGCAGGGGCAGAGGCTTGTCGCCGGAGGCGGCAAGCGGGGATGGTGGCTCGTCAGCAGCGGCGAGCGAGCATCACGCCATCACCTCGCTTGTTTGCTGGAGGCACCGTGTGGGAGTGCGGGTGTCAGGGGGCTGGAGTTGGGAGTGTGCGTGTCTGTTGGGCTGGTTGGGCCCTATCTGTGTCATAGATACGTATCGCTGCACGTGTCCATAATTGCGAAAATCACGTAACAAACGGATACTCTGTGGATACCTATCAGGAACGTATCCGTCGCGTATTCATATCGGATACGTATCCGATACGGGATACACCCCTTACCTCCGTATCCGTGTTTCGTAGGTCAGTTGTAGCAAGGCATTGCTCCTCAACTTTAGCCAGACATCGCTTGCCTGCTTTAGCACTGTTGACACCCAACTTTGCCGAGTGTTTTCCATATAGCATTCGGTAAACTACCACTTTGCCGAGTGTCCGCATTTTGACACTCGACATACTATGAAACACTCGGCAATGAGGCCGTTTTCGGTAGTGCAGGGCATGACAGGACATGACAAGGGGTTCATGTGTGGAGTGAAGGTGCTTCGCTTGGCATCCAAACCTTTGCTACGAGACAATGCGGTTTTGCTGTTGACGAGACTATCATGTGTAATCATGTCTATGGAGTTTGGTTTGTGTAATGACTTCATCTCTATCTATTATATACGATTTTCTAATGATTATGAGTTTGGTATCGAATCATGTGAGATATGTGATGGCGGAATATCAAATGTAAAGTATTAGACAATAATTTCTATTCAAATGCAATAATAAATAATAAAGTACATAAAAAATTAAGAAAGCGAAGGTCACTACTGGTTGAATGCACTGACCCCGTAGTGACCTTCGTGCTATCATCACAATCACCCTGACTCAGCATGACTCCCACGCTATCATAGCCAAATCAAGGCTAAGTTATCTTCTCACTATTCTTGGGTCATATCAGCGGGTCCAGGCCGTAATAGGATAACCCCATAATTTGCTAGTTGCTCTCTACCGAATTTGATGATTTCAGGAGAGATATGATGCTGGGTTTACATCCATGGATCTGAGATAGTGATAGTTCCATATTCTATGAGCAACGCTAAGGTACATATTTTATCTACAAGGAGATAATATCTCAAATAAATTTGAACCGTTGATTTTTTTAGATTTTATAAAATACTTAATAATTAGAAAATCAAGGAAAATAAAAATGAAATCTCCAGACTCCTTTGATGGTGACAAAAAAATATCTTCGTGCAAACATACCTAACTCCTTTAATCACGGGCGTGGGATTGCTTTCTCACACATTATCTACTAATTAATTATCATCTGTCAAGTTCAAGCTAACCACGACACAAAGCTAACTTGCAGTGACCTGTGTATCACTCTAACAACGTGCACACACCTACAGACTCTAACTGCATACACACGTACACTCTACAACGTATGCACAAACTATAACCTTGCATTGATGCACACACAAGTTATTATCTAAAAAAATGCACACAAAAGTTATTCACGTACACATGCCACACACGCGCCATGCTTGCGCACACATACACGTTATATTATTCACATACAGTCGTACATGTACACACGCAACCATGCACACACACGTACACACACCGACTGACTGACACACGGGCTATTAACATGTACACTCTAATCACACGAATCACACACGCATAAAAAAGATTTTGGTGGATGCTGTCAATCGCACAAGCATAAAAATATGTCAAAATCCAAAGATACATGTGTATCAATCAAATCTAGAAAAAGATTATCCCTAAAATTTCCTTATTTATCCTATTTTATATAATTAAAAAATCACATAAATATACATTTAATGTATTACCTACTAGGAGGTAAAATGTGATTTTGAACGTAGGATCGAAACAAATAAATAGCTCACAGTCATTTGGATGTACCATAGTAAAACCCATATTCTATACATTTTCAGTAATATATGACTATATGAGGACATACTCCATCCATCTTAAAATGATAAATGCCATTGTAATGCGCTTCGCGAGGAATCAATAAAAATTGTTTTCCAATGTACGACATAGCTTGTTTGATTGGGGAAACAGTGGGTCTTATGATTGATGCTCCCGACAAGGGCAAGGATTAGTCCGCACTGAGGTCTGTTTCAAACAAAGTGCAAGATTCTGACACTAATACACTAACAGGCAAACAACCGTGGCATGCATGCACAAAGTGGGTCCATTATTCCACAGAAGCATCAGTTCCTCCGCAGGTTGAGTCACCGGCGGTAGGTGACAGGTCTCTGTTCTACTTTTTAATCGGATCATCATGGCCTCACGGACAGAAGCACGATCGATCCTATCCCTGGCAAATAAAATGTTCTGACAAGTAGCTTGCGGAGAGACCAGAGCTCCCAGTCTACCATCAACAACAGCTCAAGAAGACTAGCTAGTTCGTTAGTGTCAGTCATGGCATCCCACTCATCAGCATTAGTAGCAGGACTAGTGTGTCTCAGTGTGGCGGCGGTCGTGGTGCCAATGCCATGGCTCGCTGCCGAAGCAGCCGGGAAGAGTAGAATTGGTCGTGAGGGCTGCAACACATCATGCGGCGGTGTAGACATCCCTTTCCCGTTCGGCATGGGACCTGATAACTGCTCGCTGCCGGGATTCTATATCTCGTGTGTCGACACCGGTAACGGTGTCTTTAAGCCGTTCGCCACTGGCGTCGGCGAAGATCCTGCAACGATATTACAACATAGATCTGTGGTCCTCGACATCTCTGTGGAGCGAGCTGAAGTCAAGGTGCTCAACGGGATCACTTATAGCTGCTACGACGCTGCGTCTCATAATATGGTGTACGCCGTGACGCAATGGTCCTTCGGGGGTCATTTCAGTTTCTCCAGCACCGCCAACAAGTTCACGGTCGTTGGGTGCCGGGTGATGGCATTCATCGGCGACACCAGAGAGGGAGCTTCTAGGTACCAGACCGGGTGCGTGTCCACGTGCTTTGACGGCAAGATGTCCCTAGACCCTTGCTCCGGGATGGGATGCTGCCAGACTCCCATCCCAAAGGGTCTAAGGGTTTTCACGGTGTGGTTCGACGAGGCCTTCTCGGACATCTCAAGGATCGACGACGGCCCAGACTTATTTGGTCGCTGCAACTTCGCGGTGCTCATGGACTCGTCCAACTTCACATTGTCGAGCAACAGCTCTGACATCATCTCCTCGCCGGCGGACTTGTCGGCATTCAACAGCTCCCGTGGTGGAAAGGCGCCGGTGGTCCTTGACTGGTTCTTTGGAGAGGACGACGACAACTGCAAGACGGCACCCACAAAGCCTGGATACGCCTGCGTTAGCAGCAACAGCTTCTGTTATAACGCAACCAGCGGACCAGGCTACATCTGTAAGTGCAAACAAGGCTTCGACGGCAACCCTTACCTTACTGACGGCTGCCAAGGTGAATCCAGTTCCGAGCCTCTCTGTTGTACTGTCTCACAATCCTTGTCATCTATCTGGTTATATACAGTTATTCATTGACTTCGATCCTTACAAATACTAAAAACATAAATATATATAAGATTAGTTCGATCGATGCTTAGTAGTTACAGGCTTTATTAGTTTCTTTTATGTATGCTACATCATTGTATGGATACATATATTATTAAGGTCCTGTTAGCACAGCACAACTTTACTATTCAAGTCATAAATCATTTTTTTTTGGTTCTGACTTTAAAAGCAACTTTTTTCATTGAAAGATAAAGCTATTTTGGACCTTTTTTTGCCAAAACAGGTTCACATCATAAAGAATAAAATGACTATAATGTCTTTACTTCACTTCTCTATTTTTTTCAATCTCCTCGGTGTGGATCGCTCTACTTTACTAAACCATGCATCCTTTGTGTCCTATGTTGACTATATCTCGTGCAGCCTTATAATATTTGGTTATAGTTTACTTCGATAATTACAAGTACAGAAAAACAACAGGCAAATGGCAGGCACTACATTAGATGTTTAGATGCATGCAGTTTATAATGCTAATTACTCCCTACTTATAGGTTATATCAGTTACCTCTATGCTTGCCACATTCTAAGCTCTTCTGGATCCACCATACTCCGGTTCTTTTCCTCTTGAATACTTTCGAGTCCCAGGGAGGCGTTGTTTGAATGTTGTCGGATTCACCCCAATCATATGTGTTACAGTGGAGTAGAATCTAGTTCGAATTGTACTCTAATACATCCCAACACATGTGGATTGATGTCGATCCTTTGGGTTACCTTGAAAACTTTCTGCTATGCTATATGGTTAATACTATGATCTTTTTCAATAGACCGGCCTTAGCACACTTAGCCGGCACCACATTTTGGATTGATCTCTGTCCAATGTAATAGCATAGTTTTCAGCACACTAGAGAAGGTCTGAGCATTCTTGTACGACCTTTTGACTCCCTAGGGCGCCATTGAAGCGTGTTGTATTGAACTTTTTCTCTAACTTAATACAGAGATGTGCCAACCTTTTGCATGATCAAAAAAAATACTATAAATCCTTTATACTATCTTTAGAATCATTATCATATGACATGCTTATGAAGGTACCTGTTATGTTTAACTCAATTCATTGTAGATATTGACGAGTGCCCTCAAAAAGAGACATACAACTGCTTTGGAGACTGCACCAATACAATTGGTTCGTTCGATTGTCGCTGTCCAAAGGGTACTAGAGGAAATGCATCTATTCTAGAAGGCTGTCAGAAAGATCCTTTCCCGCGTGGAGCACGGATCGCCATTGGTAATAGCATATTTTGTTGCAATAGTTTAATAATTTTCATTTATGGTACCTTGTAGTTTCACATGTTGCATTGATCAACACTCTCATTTTGTTTGGCCCTCGGTGTCAAATCATTTGGGATAGCAAATTTTTATTGAACCTAGGAGTTTGTGGTTTGAACCCCTATGGTGCTAGCAAATTTGTTTACCAATATATCAAACGTCAAAAGCACATTTGACACTTCATATTTACATTGCTTCTTCTTGCCCTCTCTGCGCTTCCATGAGATGTGATGGGGTGTTCCTCTATTCATTTGGTGAATCTGACAATGACCACGAGGAGGTAGTGGTAGGCCAGAGGTGCCTTTTTGAACTCCACCATCATGTCAAGCCCCCCAGAATATGAAGAGTCAGGTGACGGTGGCGGTTTGGAGCGCTTGGGCTAGGAGGTGAGTTTGCTAGGCAAAGAATTGCCAACATATGCATTGGGTGTTGTCATTGGGCACCATGGACACTCCCTTCATACACCATTTGGGCAGAATCTGGTCCCCAACTTTGTTGAGGTTGAGGGTGTGATTGACATAGCTCCTCATCGCTCCCAGTCTAAAAGGAAATGCTTGATAGGATTGCTATTGAGTGGGCACAACTGGCTAAGGGCCTTCTCAAAGTGGTAAGAGTTTTGGTCCTTCTCTTTCTTAGGGCGTCGCCCTACTTGCTTGATTGCCACGACCATCTCCTCCCTATGGTGCTTCTTACTATCCTTCCTCCTCTTGTCCTAGTGTCAAGATGAGGCACTAGCATTGTTGTCATTGTCAACACTCTTCCAGCATGTGGTGACATCCCATTGCTCCTGTTAAGCTATACTATGAAATTGTCATCTGCCCTTCCAACCCTCATCTCAAGTTGGTAGTCATTGAGCTAGATGCTTAGGTCTATCTCACTGTTGTACTTGACAACATGGCAGGTGACTAGGACATCTTGGAATACCGAACCTCTTGAATTGAGGGTATGAATGATTGAGGCCAAAGTGGCCATTGCTATAGGCTCTTCTACACCGTTAGGGTGCGTGACCACGTGGTGCAATGGTGTTTCCTCTCTAGCACACCTCACATGGTACTCCATGATCATGTCATGGACAAGTGATCAATATGGGTCGGGTTCCCCTTGCATTGTCACTCCCATCAAGGCTTTATACCTCGTGCCCTTGGTTGATTAGAGTTGCTAGTGGAGCTATTATATCTCCTATTCCTAGGTGGTGCATGGGCATTAGAGCATTCAGCTGTCGACGATATCTGGTCGGCAGCCTACCAAGGGGGTACCTGGGGGTAGTAGATTAGATAATAGTGGTGGGGTGCGCGAGATCAAGAAGCGAGATGGTAACCCAAACACAAGCACGAGACACCTGATTTATACAGGTTCCGGCCGTCGGTGTGACGTAATACCGTACATCCCGTGTTCTATCTTTGTATTCGAGTTGATTATGGGGGGTACCCTGTCCCTCCTTATATAGTCAGGAGGGGCGGGATTACAAATAAAAAAGTATCCGAGGTGGTACTAATTTAGATTACAATGGCTGTCATAACTCATGGGCCGGTCCGCTATGGCGTGGCCCATGTACCATCTTGAGGGTACAGGGGTTATACCCCCACCCCTAGTCCCCGAGCGCCTTGTATCCTTCGAGCAACGCCGTCTTGAATCGATCCGAGTTGCTAAACCCGAAGCTGAACAGTTGGAGCGAAGGATCCGACCCGGTTTGTGATCGGCAATGGAGTCCCGGCGCTTGGTCGGCGATGGAGTCGAGCGCACCGGTCGGCGATGAAGCTCGAAAGCAAGCTGGTCGGCCGGCGACAGAGTCCAAGCGTGAACTGGTCGGTGACCTCGGGCTTATTCGAGATAAGGCTTGCAAAGAAGGATGCAAGGGGCTCAAAATTAAATTTGAGATTTCTTCATGTCGAGAGACGTGTACACCCGTCAAGTCACCGAGAGGTGGCGTGTACACCGTAGTCCCCGAGCCTCTTTGGAAGATAGCAAAGCATCTTGTAGCAGGGTCAAAGAATAGAAGATTTCCAATATCGAGGCGAATAGACGGTCCCAGTTTAGGTTGTCATGTGTATATCAAGACCCCCAAAGCGGCGCCCGGGATCGGCACCACGAACCCGAACAGCATGGAGAAACTTGATAGTACACTAGCATAGCTAACGACTTTTCTATGAACAAATGATGAGTAACGAGCGGCGAAGCGATGATTTAACGGCGAAGCGGAGACGAATGGTGAGCGGCGAGTGGCGATGAGCACCGAAAGCGTAGACAAGCGGCGCAGTAGCGGCCGGGCGATGAGCACCGAAAGCGTAGACAAGCGGTGAGTAGTACGGGCGATGAGCACCGAGCGACAATTTAATGGCGAGCGGTGATCGGGCGGCGAGCGCCGAGCGGAGATAAACGTTGAGTGGCGATCGGGCGTTGAGCGCCGAGTGAGATGAGCGGCGAGTGGCGATGGGCGTTGAGCGCCGAGCGGAGATTTAACGATGAGCGGCGATCGGCGATCAGCGCCGAGCGGAGACGGACGGCGAGCGGCGCATCGGGCGATGAGCGTTGAGCGCTGAGCGGAGATTTAACGATGAGCGGCGATCGGCGATCAGCGCGAGCGGAGACGGACGGCGAAGCGGCGATCGGGCGATGAGCGCCGAGTGGTCGGAGCGGTCGGCGATGAAATCGGCGGCGAGTAGTCCAACCAATTGGTCGGCGGCGAAATCCGGCGCCAGTGGTGGAACCACCTGGTTGGCGATAGCCCTCATGTCCTTCTAGCTTGATCTAGTCCCCGAGCATAGAGAATAAGCTCGATGACCGAACCAGGCCCCTGCAATAAATATGGAGAATCGGTCGTACATGATGTAAAAATAAATATAAAATTCGGCGAGAATCGGTATTGATGATATTGGCGATATTATATTCATTTTTGGCGAAAAATTTATTGATATGCGTGGAGTACAACCAGTTGGTTCTTTATTGCATTATTACCAGCTCCGACTAGCCCGTAGCCCATAGCGCTTAGCGTGGAAGCTGTATGCACGCGTAGGGATACAGGCGTCGCCGGAGAGCCATTGTCGACCGACCCTTAACGTGAGCGCGGAGCTGCATGCACGTCTTCGGGATTAAGTCGGGGAGCGGGACCGTCTCTGGACAATGATGCAAATCAGAACGTGGCTGGTCGGCAACCCGAACAGTGAAAACATAAGTAGTGCCTGCAGCGTAGCTTTGTATCTTGTTACCCAGCCCCAGCTATCTCATACCCCATAGCGCGGAGGAGCTCATGCCTCGTATACGCGTAGGAGCACAAGAGTCGCCGAGGAACCGTTGCTGACTGACCGTAACGTAGAGCGCGGAGCTGCATGCACGTGTAGGTCGAGGTCGAGGCCAGGGTCGTTTCTGGATAACTCGAGTAAAAGCGTAGCTGGCGGCTGGTCGGCGGATAAAAAATTATTGTGTGTATACATTGATATGGAGAAAAACAGCTGGAGAAATATATGGAGATATATATAGATCGAAGAATATTTATAAAAAATATAAAAAATATGACTTAGCTTGTTAGGAGAGACGAATCGTCGTTGTGGCCGAGTAGAGTAGTCGACACGCCCGAGCGGAGAAGTTGACGTCCGAGCGGAGTAATCGGGCGAAGCTTGAACTGGATGGACCCTTACTTCCGGTCGGCGATGGTGCAAGAGTATCGGAGTGGCTGACACATGCATACTTTGCTTGATGTGTGGTTACATAGATCACGTGTTTCTCCTTGTAGCTTGTTGATGGAAACACACGTGAACATGTACGCGTTTGCTTTTTGCTTGATTGCCATGCTTGTACATGCATATGCATGCCGCTGTAAACGGCGGGCGACCAGTGGAGCGAAGCAGTAGGCGACCAAATGGAGAGATCAGAGTCGCGCGGAGAAGGCGTGTTACACGGAGAAATCGACGGCCGAACGGAGTAGATGGCGCGACGCATGGAGAAATCGGCGGCCGAGCGGAGAATTTGACATGCTGCATGCCGCATGGTCTTGTACTCTTCTTTGCTTGCTTGGGTCATCGAGCACGCATGGTGCCCTAGATCACGCGTGATGTAGTTCTTGTGTCGACCGGATGCTTCGGCGGTAGCGCTAATGAAGATCACACGTGCATATACGGTGATTATGGAGATGACTTGTCGGTGTATTGTTGATTCAGCGGTGGCCAGATCTGGAAGACGCCGACGGCAACGAGAAGCGGCGAAGTTGATGAAATCCACGCCATCGACGCGGGGGGATGGAGGTTGATTTGCATGTGGCGGTGTAGATTGGATCGTGTTGCTTGCTAGTGCCCAACATGGTTCCGCATGCTAGCTGACAAGCATGTACGTCTTGCTGATATGATTCCGTGGAGAGAGAAGGCTGTCGCGAGACGCTGCTGATCCGAGCAGCCCGGTGCCGATCAGGCATACCCGAAGATTGGCAATGGGAGACATCCGTACGGATGCGGCCGCCGGCCCTCGGCTCGTATTGAAGCGGCGCCAATGCCGTGTCGGATCATCAGATCGGAAAAAAGAAAATCAACTTGCGATTAGGAAACCACAGAAGAAATCATATCGAAGATGAATCTATTAAGAACGACTCACCCGATTTTTCGGTAGATATCGATGAAGACTGCCATCTCGCCTCAACAACGGATCGAGGAGCACACCCCTACCGGGCGCGGTAGCCGGTCGACGATATCTGGTCGGCAGCCTACCAAGGGGGTACCCTGGGTAGTAGATTAGATAATAGTGGTGGGGTGCGCGAGATCAAGAACGAGATGGTAACCCAAACACAAGCACAGAGACACAGATTTATACAGGTTCCGGCCGTCAGTGTGACGTAATACCGTACATCCTGTGTTCTATACTGTATTCGAGTTGATTATGGGGGTACCCCTGTCCCTCCTTATATAGTCCGGAGGGGCAGGATTACAAGTAAAGTATCTGAGGTGGTACTAATTTAGATTACAATGACTGTCATAACTCATGGGCCGGTCCGCTATGGCGTGGCCCATGTACCATCTTGAGGGTACCGGGGGGTTATACCCCCACATCAGCTGCTAGCGGTGGTCCTCATTGAGAGGGGCACATATTTATGAAATTTTGTCACTAGGAGAGGGAAGTCTACACTTGATGTCCAATGCAAATGACTAGAACACATTTGTCCATTTGATCTTCTTGTTGATCATCAAGGTTAGCATTTCAAGGATGCCCCCCAGATAGCACACAATAATAGTGATGTTGTGCACCATGTGTGAGAAGCAAGGGGTCCAGGACCCACAAGTTCATTGCTGATGTTGCTCTAGTCATCACATGTGTGGCCATGGGTGTGGTTTGCCTACTGACACTCTAGGTCCTCATTGGCCTCAACGTTAGCCTACAACACCTTCAGGCACTCTATCTTCTTGTAAAGATGGTGGCACTTTAGTTAGGACATAGGTCAAGCGACATGACCTCAGACCCTCATCATTGGCTTGTCCCAAAACAATGGAAAGCACCATGCTACAATTAGTAGCCCTCAACCTCAATGGAATCAAGTGCACCAAAAGTAGGACAACGACGGTAACACCTCACTAGTGACGATTCAGTGGTGGATGTTGGCTAGAATGTAGAATATCTAATGTCGACTCCCACGGTTGGGTTCGAGCCAAATCCATGGTGGATCTAGCGAGAGACCATCTCCAAGTTAGCCTAAAGGTGGCCATTCAAAGGTGGAGATACTAGGAGTGTGATTCTCTCTAATCCTGCTCTGTCTCTATCCCAGACGTGGAGCTCGCCATGATCTTTAGTGACATAGTTCAGACTCCCAAAATGCCACATGCCACAAGAGAGATTAGCTTATTCTGGTGAAAAGATGTGCTTAGGCTTAGCAGTATCTTTAGAGTTACTGCTAATTGCTCCATTGAGGATGGGAGCTCTGCTCTGTTTTGGTTTGACTCCTGGTGAGTCAATACACTATCAGAGGACTACCAAAGATTGCTCTCCTTTGCAAAAAAATACCAAAGCATCAGTAAAAGAGATTCTCAGTCAAGAGGACCTTGAGGACTGCTTTCATCTGCCACTATCCCAAGCTGCATATGCTGCTTGATCAACTACATGTTAGAGCAACTGAATGGACAGTCTCAGAAGCAGGAACTGATAAATGGTCATATATTTGGGGGTACCAGCACCTATTCCTCCCAGAAATTATACAAATTAGCTTTCCAAGATATTCAGGCACATCCAGCATTTACATGGTTATGTAAGGCAGATTGCACCCCAAGGATCAAGTTCTTTGGATGGCTGATTATGGTAGATAGACTGAACACGAAGGAGATGCTAATTAGAAGACATTGCAATGCCCAGGACAACAATCAGTGTGTCCTCTGTCCTTTAAACACAACAAAAGATATTGATCACCTATTCTTCTCCTGCCCGTTTGCCAAACAATGCTGGTAGAGGATTGGCATTGCCTGGGATGTGAACCAAGGTTTGCTTCCCAGACTGGCCCACGTGAAAGCCCAAACCAACCATCAGTTCTTCGTGGACCTAGGGCTGATTGCTTCATGGGAGATCTGTCAAGCTAGAAACAACATTACCCCTTCTTTTCAGTCTTGGCTCTTTAATTTCAAAAGCCAATGTAGCCTTCAGTCTCTTAGATTCAGAGGAGACCTAAGGTCATCCTTTTGTGCTTGGGTGGGTGTTTTTAGTTAAAACTATGTAAGTGCTCTTGTACACCCTCTTTTTTTTAATACAATTCGTGCTAACTGTGGGGATCTCCCCCACAGTCCTTTTTGTCAAAAAAAAAGGGTCTTGGCGCTCACCGAAGATGACGCATGGTGGTTCTGCACAGCCACCAGATTGGATCTGATCATCTGAAGCCCTGCTGCTTGTTGAGGAGCGTAAGCTGCTGAACGATCTCTGAGAGGGCCTTCGTCATGTCAAGGGGCGACTGGAGCACCGCCTGCAGCGGCGTCTTGAACACAGCTAGGACACGTACGGAGGGCATAGAAGAATGCCGCCAGACTGCGGAAGCTTGCAGACATGACATCTCTAATACCAGATTGATAGGATTCTTGATCGTACCCTTGCTGCGTAATGCATAGGGATGGAAGACAGGAGGTCAAGGCTTGACCCCATGGCGGCAGCGAGGAGCTGTGGCCGTGTGAGGGCTGCTGCTTGCAGAGGTGGCGCAGCTTCAGCCCTAGGCGTGCTGCTGCTGTTGCCGAGGGTGTGCGTGAGAGAAAGAAAGCAGGGAGCCAGGGAGGCCACATGATGGTCTTTGAGACAGCCAAATAATGTTTGGCTTGCTTGATTATCACAATTCCAGTTTTGTGGTATTCTAAACAAATTAAATCAACCAAGATCCTATTTTTATGGAAATAAAATGGGACATATCTTAGGGCCTTGCAGCCCTCACTATGGGCCCAGCGTGGCCCCTTTAGCCACTGTTACAGCCCCAGCGGCTTTGCGTACGTGTAATAGAGTATGTGTGTGCATGTAATTATTATAAAAAAGCAATGCCTATCATAACAGCCACACTACATATTCTCCACAGACAACAGATATTGGAATATACATTATTAATTTCTGATTACCATATCTTTGCAGGAGTTTCGGTTGGATTTGTGGTTGCCCTGATTGCTCTTCTTTCAACCAAAGTTTTCCTCAACAAGGAGAACAAAAAAAGACAAAGGTTCTTTGAGCAGCACGGAGGCCGGATGTTGTCGCGAATTCTCGAAACAGATGGCAACATCTCCTTCAAGTTATACGAAAGAGGAGACCTAGAAAAGGCCACACATGGCTTCCACAAGGCCAACATCATCGGCGAAGGAGCCCATGGCACTGTCTACAAGGCCACCATCGGCACCACCACTGTTGCAGTGAAGCGATGCAAGCAGATCGATAAGACAAGGACAGATGAGTTCGTGCAGGAGCTGGTGGTGCTCTGCCGTGCCAGCCACCCAAACATCGTCAGGCTCCTCGGATGCTGCCTCCACTTCGAGGCGCCAATGCTCGCTCTACGAAGTTCGTGCCCAACGGCACCCTAAGCGATCTGCTCTATGGGAAGCCAAGGCGCCAGGTGACGCTGCCGACCCGGCTGCGCATCGCCGCGGAGACGGCGGAGGCTCTGGCGAACCTGCACTCGCCGCCGCACCCGTCGCTCCATGGTGATGTCAAGCCGCAGAACATTCTGCTTGGAAAAGGTTACGTCGCCAAGGTGTCCGACTTTGGGTGCTCCACCATCAACGACAATGTGCAGGTGGTGCCCAAGGGCACGCTGGCCTACCTTGACCCTGAGTTCCTGCAGGATTTCCAGATCACCGACAAGACTGACGTGTACAGCTTCGGGGTCGTCCTGATTGAGCTCTTGACCGGTAAGAACCCACAGGTGAAGGAATGGAAGAACCTGACAACGATGTTTCAGAACAGCATGGGAAATGGCACCCTTGATGACCTTCTAGACTCTGACATAGTCGAGGAAGGGAGCATGGGACTCATTTATGCTGTTGCAAAGCTTGTGAGCCGATGCATTGCTGTTCCCGGGAATGGAAGACCGGCCATGGGACAGGTCGCCGTGGAGCTCCGGCGATTCTCTGATGAAATGCCGGAAAACCCTGAGGCACGAGTGGCTCTCGAAGTCGAGGACGATGGCAGGTATGGCTACACTGCCGCTGAAGGCGAAACGACCACTGGATTTTCTAATATTCCCGCACTCAGCACAGAACTCGCCCGATGATTTGGAACAGAGAGGTGCTAAAGCCTGCGTTAATTGTATCATTATCTGGAACAGTATGTCCGGTTATATATATATCCTCCATCCATCTAATGACAATGATGGAAATGGGCAACAAAAATTGTAATAACTAGATGAATTTCTGCGTGTTGCTGCTGGATTTTAAGGCTAAGACTATTTGAAGTTACAGTTTGAGGAACATATTTGGAGTTTAATGGAGAAAAGATGTGAATGAGATGTTCATAATAATATGTGTAATCAAAAATTTACTGTGTGAATGAAGGTGACCAAATTTATCCTTATGGCCATATGTGTAATTTATGAGTTCGTAATATAGGTATCTTTAGTAGGAGACGAAAAAAAAGAGATACTCTCACTGTTCTATACTACTTATTAATCATATATTTAAATTTTGTTTAAAAAAGGTAGCAGTATATATAGCCCAACAAATAGGTCCCACCCTAATCCAATGTACCATCACTGGCCTGGAGTTTGAACAAAGAAAAAGGAAAAAAAGGAAAAACCTACCAAGATGGATATATATATAGATGGCCACTGGCGTGAAGAGTGTTGAATATACAAAAAGGAAAACAAAATCTTGCGATGAACTGCATCCATTCTTCTCGAGCTATTTTCAAAAAATTTCTTTTTAAATAAAAAAAAATAACAATGGCCTTATC